>CM068585.1:8021189-8723433 GCA_035048485.1 Pteria penguin | reverse complement strand
AAAAGAACGACAGTATCACAGCTATATGCTTTCATATATGTTAAATAGCTTGATACTTATTGTCATTTGATTCTTTAGATGAGGAGCACCATCTGGAGGGGCAGGCTTGGTATAGTGGTTAAGGGCTTGGCCTGAGGCGCAACGATCCGGGTTCGATTCCCGGATTGCACCACTATGTTTAAGAGGTTGGTTTCCTCCTGTTTCCATGTCCCGATATAACTGAAAAATTGTTGAAAACGACGTAAAACACCAATCAACCAGCCAACACTTCCTGGATTTATTCATCCCTATATGGTAATAACTAAGTAAGTAAGTAAATAACTAAATAAATAAATAAATAAACCTTTATTCCAGAAGGCACATCGAAAGGTCTTACCATTAGCCCCCGTCCGCGTTGTCAATTCAAGTAATTATTAATTTGATATCCCTACATGTACATTTTTACGGGAATTTGATTACAAATGTCGCCGATTGAAAATTATGATTAAGCAATGCATTGTGAAATCTGACACAATGTGCAAGTTCTGTCGCAGTGTAAACAGGAATTGTAGCAGACAAAGAAAACAAGAGGATATCGCTCACCTGAGCACAATTTGCTTATTCACAAACCAATGACTGCTCAATTTTTGGTAGAAGACGGAGTATTTTCAGTACTCACTTTCTACAAGGTATGTGAAGCTGTTAATGAAAAGAAATAAGAATATGTCAGTCAATCATAGCTCTCGACAGGCGTCTTGAATGACAGATTGGTCAAAAGATACGATTCTGATATGGTACCTTGATAACTTCCTGTAAGGTTTGGTGATACTATGTGCAGCAGTTGCTGAAAAAAGGTAAAAAAATGTGTCCGTCAATATGAGACCTAGGCAGACATCTTAAATGACTGATCTGGTCGATAGATACAATCTTGGTAGAGGACCTTGAGTACTTATATCTTGAATAATTTGTTAAAATTCTGTAAAACTGGCAATGAGAAGTCAAAAATGTATCAGCCAATCATGCAGAGTCCTTGGCGGCCATCTTGGATAATGAATTGGGTCGAAAAACACAAGCTTGGTAGAGGACCTTGGTTACTTACTTGTAAGATCTGGTGAAATTCTATGAAGCAGCTGTGGAGAAGAAGCTGAAAATGAGTCAATCAATTAGGGCCCATGTCTGCCATCTTGAATTACGGATAGGAGCGAAAACACAAACTTGGTAGAGGACATTTTTACTTACTTCCTGTAAATTTTGGCGAAATTCTGTAAAGCGCTTGCAGAGGAGAAGTCCAAAATGTGTCAACCAATCAGGGTTCATGGCGGCTATCTTGGATTACGGATCGGGTCGAAAAACACAAACTTGGTAGAGGACCTTCAGTACTTTCTTCCTGTAATGTTTGGTGAAATTCTGTACAGTGGTTGCAGAGGAGAAGTCGAATATGTGAAAGTTTATGCCGGACGACGACAGACAGACGGCGAGCTATGACAATAGCTTACTTGGCTCAGATGAGCTAAAAGCACATTTTACAATATACTCATAGCTATGACATATTTATTTTATAAGAAAATATTATTAATTCTTAATATTTACTGATATAAATCTGTTGTAAGAATATCATTTTGAGCGATATTGGTCAAGGAAATCTCATCAATGCCCTTGTGTCGCCTATGTCTTAATGAAAGCGCCGACCATGGCGATAAGATAATGAATTCTCCCTCCGTTCTTAGCTTATCTTAACCCGGTATTTACCAACTTTGTTTTCTTCCGTAACGTTATATTTACGGAGGTCACATAATCATTTTTCCTGACAACCGTATAATCTAGCGATCTAGATAATCTTTGTAAAATCGTTCTGTAATGAGCGAAGGTGAAACGATGGTTCTGTATCTTCTGTAACTAGTGGAGGTGAAACATTTTGTATAACATTATTTTAAAATCAGCCCCCCCCCCCCCCGCCCTTTTTCCTGTTCCTACTCTTGGGTTTACTAAAGAAGCTATGACAAGATATGAATTCTGGATTTACTTAATGCCTTTGTTTTGTTTTTGTTTTTGTTTTTTTTTTTGTCACGCAGATTGTGTTTTTAAAAAAAGCAGTAAATGAAGTCGTCCGAAATTCATAATGTATGCAAAATAGGCTATAATGGCGACCATAGAAGAACTCGCAGAATATGGCTATGAATCGCCGACGTGACACATCTGTCATTGACAGGAACTTACGCCCAAGTCATCAAACGTGGCAACGACATGCAAGCCGAGCCCACTTACCAGGGGCCAGTTGTTCGAAACTTTAACTACTGGTTAAGCTAACCAGTGGTTAAAGTTTGAGAGACAATTAATGTAATATATAATATTTCTGTATACAAATCTAAATTACTTTGCAAAGCTTGTTCTATATGATACAGATCAGTATACAGACTATAAGATAAAGTCTGCTCATTTCAAACATATAGTTAGATGTAATTTAACCATTCATTAGCTTAACCCGTGTTTGAAGTTTCGAACAACTGGTCCCCGATCTCTACGCCGGATTTCTCGATGTTTGGCGAAGGAACAAACTGAACAAACTATCCCAACAGACATGGGTTTCTCACCCAATATTGTTCAATCAGAGACATATATACACATATGTGCGTATATATGTCTCTGGTTCAATGGATGATGGAGTCGTCTAGAATTTTTCATCATTTAAATAAGGTTTTGGTACTTATTCATATACACATTTCAGAAAAGCAAATTCTATTCTTTTCTTCTTTATATGCTAATTTGTCTACGTAATCATACATGGCGGTCGTAGCTGCCCGGAAGATGATGATATACACATCATGGGTGCATGATCTCATCATTGTATCAGGATCCAGGTCGCTACACCATTAATCTTCTTGTCCTTATCACCTCTTAACAGGTGTGTGTAGCTCTCATTTGTTGTCTTTTCCTTTAACAAATTCATTTCAAACTTGGTAGCAAAATAAAGGTATTAAACCTCTGTATAACAAGACTCATTGATGAATCTGTATGGTCGATACGAGAGTTGAATGATACTCTGCACCGAGACCTACATGTATTCCGACCTTTATGAAATTTTGAACACCGAATCTGACATCATCCAAAGCTTGGATTTACCCGATTTCTAATGAAAAAAAGTGGTGGTTGTTGCTACTCTCTCAAGGCCCACGATTTTACTTCCTTTTGGGAGACTCCTTGAATAGATGCCCTTTGTATTGTTTTGTTGTTGTTTTTTTCCCTTTTTTTTTGCTGACCTTGACCTTGACTTGATCCATTCCACTACGTGCAGTCTTTCATTTTTAGATAAAGGATATCCATGACACCTTACATAATATCCTCACATCAAACTTTATAACTTTTCTGGTCTGGTCTGCTTATCTAAACTAAAATAATTTGAAACTTGAAATTTCAGTTCAGGTGAGTTGAAACATAACAGGAAAGTAAGATTTTACTATTCGTATTTATTTCACAGTACTCGGACAATCCATAAGAATTTATCTAATGAGAATCTGTAATAATAACGTCAGTGATATACATGTACATGTATGTGTACTACAAAACAACCACTCTGAAGAGTCAACTCTGATCTAATTAAAATAGGATGTTCAGTAACTTCTTATCACTACATTCTGTATCTAGCAGTGAAACATAGAACTGACGCCATGGTGTATATTTCTCTATATATCAAATGGGTATTAACATTTGCAAGCACAGAAAGGGGTAAATATATAAATTGATTCCCAAAAGATTAACTACCTAAAGGTAATTAGGAATCTTATAACTCGGATGTATACAACTTACACAGAAAAAAAGCTAAGGTATTCATACATTTATAGGGCATGCACATCAGCCCTACAGAAGTGGACCCAGACTGGAGGGTGTAAAAAGAACCTTAATATTGGCACTATGCTTGCATAATTTTGTCAAAATTTTGATATTAGAAATTCTGCATATGAATTTCTGGATCCATTCCTGTGGAATGGACATACATGCTTGCTATAGAATCATAAAGAATCATTCATCCTTATACCATACTGTTATGCAAAGAAGTGATGTCAAATTTACAAAACATTAATACTAAACCATGCTTGGAATAAAGGCATAATGTTAATTATAGAAAGTGTCCAGTATATTAATGTAATTATAGAAAGTGTCCAGTATATTAATGTAATTATAGAAAGTGTCCAGTATACATGTATTAATGGGATTTTTCTTTGTCACATTAGAGTATACTAAACCTGATGCAATGTTTGTTGAGTTTTATTGATGTATTTAGCAAAAATGATATGATTTAATACAAGTATCTGAAATATAATCATTACACACTAGTATCTGCAGTATAATCATTACACACTAGTATCTGCAGTATAATCATTACACACAAGTATTTGCAGTATAATCATTACACACAAGTATGAGCAGTATAATCATTACACACTAGTATCTGCAGTATAATCATTACACACTAGTATTTGCAGTATAATCATTACACACTAGTATTTGCAGTATAATCATTACACACAAGTATGAGCAGTATAATCATTACACACTAGTATTTGCAGTATAATCATTACACACTAGTATCTGCAGTATAACCATTACACACTAGTATTTGCAATATAATCTTTAAATACTAGTATCTGCAATATAATTGTTAAACACTAGTGTCTGCAGTATAAATCATCATCTATGACTTTTGATAGTGTAAAATGAAGACATGGTTTTACAGCAATCTGCAAACTAAACTGCCAATCATATAAATTGTAAGTGGAACATCAACAAAGTTCAAAGTATTCCATGTACAATGTATAACGACATGTAGCCAGCACTGTTGTCATCACAGGTAAATATATGTATATATATAAAATCAATGTAAACATATATAGAATTAAAAGTTATTCTGTATTAGTGTTTGCATTTTTTTTTTAAATTTAGCTCTTAAGTGGTAATGGTCACAGCAAACTTTGACATTACACAAATCTATTTGGAAACCTTTCACAAGGTACAAAGGAAAAGAGTAGAAATGTATATATTTTATAAAATAATCTTCCATATAAGATATTTAGAAACACAGAATGAAACTGAAAGTATATGATGAAAAAACATGGAAATAAGGTGAAGGTTATGATTCATAATAAACTTGCTGAATTTGCATTATCTCTCAATATATCACTTGATAATTTCTATTCCTCCCTATAATCGTCCACTGTCCTCCGTCAGTACAAAATGGTACACAAAAATAATCGGTTTCCAAAAATGTTTTAGCCTCCAGGTTTTCATTTAGTGTTTATATGCAAATTATTGTATAAGAGAAATCTATTTCTGCAGGTTAAAGCCATAAGCATAAATAAAGCTTTACAATTACACTGATCACTTTTACCAGCAGTCATAAATTTAAACATTTTTTATCATTTTTATATTTCCATACAATAATTTGGTAATAGCCAAGCAACCGAAAAGTTGTGGAAACTGATTTCGTGATTGGTGTGTGTGGATGTTTTTTTATGAACTATATTATCCACAAAATTTCTGCAAATTCCTCAGAATCAACAGCTGGTGTTTATTTTGTTCTACACCTTGATATTTCTCAATATACATGACTTGGGAAGAATATAAGAAAATGAACACTCTCATATCACAATCCTTAATACCATTGCCCCTAATCACAATTCTGGTTTGTTTGACTGTTGATTTCTTCACTTATTTTACTTTATTATTTTTTTTTTTTTTGACAGGGAGAGAAGGATCTATTTAAAGGAATTCCAGTAATAGTGTGATGAGGTACACTAGTTACTTCACATGATCTGATCATGGGTTACTGATAATAAATATACTATATAAATCTACATTAAAATGTGATGAAAACTGGCTAATATTTACAACTCTCTCTAATGCAAACCTTATATTTTATATGAGAACTTAGAGTTCAAATCTATTTGTTTATAAAAATATAATGTGCAAAAATAACTGGCAATCAATTCTTTCCCATATACAAAAATAAAATAAGACCAAAGTGAGCTAATGAAACATAATGCCATTAGTGACATACTTTTAGATCAAATTTACAAAGTCACCATCACCAGCTTTATTTGAAAGGATTTTGTGCAGTCTTTCTCAATTATAGTTTGAAATTTATGGCCAAGATTTAAGTTAGTGACAGACTGACAGGTATAGACAGAACAAAACCATTATGACCTGATCCATCAATACCAGGGAATGATACTGTTTAAACAAATTTTAAAGGGTATGATTTCTGAAATATAATTCGGTTTTAAATTCCAGCATTATTTCTTAGCTGAGTTTCAAATATAACTTTAAACTACTCCTTAAATGAAATGTAACAATAAATGTATCGAACTGCAAATCACAAGACATCTGCTTTTCTCAAAAGAAAGACCGACAGACAGACTCATTGTATCCTCTAGTGATTACCTGAAATGAACTAACAATAAATGTGAAATACTTCCATGCAAGCCAGAAGGGCATAAAATGTCATGTAGGAAATGAAAATTACAATATATCCTGTGCTTGCTTGTTACAATACTTATTTTACTGAGAATTCTCTAATCTCAAATATTGTACTAAAAGTATAATTACATTTATATAAATCCAAACCCTATTACACTGTATATGATGAATAGTAATAAAATGAAAAAATATATAGGTTTTAAAACTACGAAGCAATGGCACATTGACATGAAATTTTGACAACATATAAATCTATACATTTATATGAAATGTTCCAACAATGCTAGATAAAAGTCTTGTGCTTCTACACTCATTCAGCAGCTTGCACAGAAATTTATTGGAAGTTAAATCAATGGTTAACAAAGGATCGTAAACAAAAAGAAAGACAAAGTCTTGCATCAAATAATGTGAGTGAAATGTGAATGAAAATAATCCTTGCATCAAAGCCAGAAAACAAGTAAAATAACATCAAGAAAACACCTTGGTATAGAGAGTATCAGTGCCTTCCAACACAAAGTTTCATTTCTTTCAATAAAGATATGAATCCCCTAAACTGGTTTGTTTTTTTTCTTTATTTTGATTAAGATGTTTGATTTTTTAAGGCTACCATCTACAAAATATCACCTTAAAGCCAATACACCAAATCACCTCGTCGATTATCAAGCATGTGCAAAATACGACTAAGCATTGCTTTCTATGCTGAAAAGTGAATCGGCGTATTACCTCAAAACTACAGTCAAACTATGGTATCTCAAGGATGAAGAAAATGTTCATGAATGTGTTAGCATGTGATATCATTACTATATGAGACTTGTCTATTCAAATACATGTATACAATACATATCATTGGTAAAATAATTAATATATTAAGTCTAATGATAAATTGAACCTTTTATTAATAAACTTTTAGAAAATATCATCTAAAGTCGAACAATTGTGTTTGTTTTTCAAGACTTGATCTGAAGTTTTTATATCAATATTAAAAAAATCTGGGATGAATAATGCCCTTGATGTTCATTATCTAGAAAGATCACTTTAAGAAATAATGTTCAATTGTGGGAAAATTTCATGAATGTTTTATTTAAGAGTGTCGATAGCTTAACAATATTTTTGCTACACATTGTTCCAATTTCAATAACTTTTTGAATTTTATTATTGCTCATCATTTAATTTCATTATGAAACTTATGACAACTGAGGTAAATTTAATCACGTAATTAAGGAAAAACTTCAGGCAGGTGTTTGACTTCGACATAGTCCTGGCATTCCAGATAGCAGTGCTGGAAAACCAAGGTTTGACTGTAGATATAATATGACATGCATTTTTCAAATGAAATTTAAGAGATAAACAGATTTTGTTTTCTTTCACTTGATGCCATCAGAAAACAAATAGTGAAAAAAAAGGAAAAACCATAAAAACTATAAGACAAATTTTAGAGTCAGTTTCAAAAGTAATTACCACAAGTTGAGAAAAAGCAATACATTTTCGTTCTAACTCAATCACATCTTAGATATAAACATAATGATACACAAGATTAGAGGAACATTTTTTGTTTATATATATATATATATTTATATATATCTGTCTGTGTGTGTGTGAGTGTGTGTGTGGGTGTATGTATGCTTATATTCCCTAATCAATCAACAATGTATCTACCTAAAGTAAACAAGTGTAAACTTAAACAAACACTGAAAGACATAAAATATGATCAAATTATTGCGTTTTTTGCATCACTGAAATATATATCACCTTACCTACACCATGATATCAGTCTTATCACTGTCTTATCACCGGCATTAAATAAACATCTCCAACAGACTGATGTTAAATAAGATTTCAAAACTAAGTCTCACATTATCTAATCCAAAAAAAAAAAGCTCTCTTCATTATAACAGAGGTCTCTTCATTATTACAGAGCTCTCTTCATTATAACACATTATCAGAAATTTCAAAGAGTATTTTGATATTTAGTCCAATGCAAGTTTTACTGTCTGATATACATGAATGTACATTCAAGAGGATTCTACTTCGTAATCTGTATGGTACATATGTATCTATACACATGTTCTGTCTCTTGAGGTAGATTTACTATCAACATAAGTAATTCACATCACATGTAGTTACACCATTGTCTTATTTCTATTCATTTTATCACTGAACCACCAAAAACACCAGGTCAAAAGTTGTGGAAATGTTCATAGAAGTTTTTAAAGTATTTTCAATATGATTTGGAGAAAAAAAAGATATGGATGTCATAGATATTTTTCTTTGAATCAAACTCAAAGTTTTTCTAAATTGGGGTGATCTTTCATCATTCACCTCAAAATCAATTGACATTACATCTGCAGAATAATGATTTAAGGATAAATGATTGAAAGATAAAACCCATCTTTTCAGTACTGTAACCCTTTGCTTTACAACTCCCAATACTGCATTTTCCATCTTTATCCTTACAAAAATTGTTTTTGTTGCTACAAGTTCAGACTGTCATAAAATGCAAAAGCAAGAGATGGCAATTTTCACAGGCAAAACCTAGGTCACAGGCATAATGCAGCTGAGTTTATACTGAAAATCACTGGTATCCATGGAAATCATAGGTATCCAATCTAACACCACATACATTCACATGGAAAATCATTATTTAAAGTATTTCCACTAACAACAAAATATATTTCAAAGAATCAATAAAACCCTGTGAATATTTACAAAGAAACCAAAAATTAGATTTATTTTATGATATGTATAATACTATCAAAAGTAAAACAAATCAACAAGAAACCTCAAACAAAATTCTATAAATATGTCTAATGTAAATTTAAAACAGCACAATCATATCTTTTTCAGTTCTCTTTCTTAATTCATGATCTTAGAATCAAAGAAACAAATTGCTGTCATGATTTTTATAAAAGTACAATATAACCATCAAAAATCAAATCTAAGCTTCATACTTTAATTTTGATAAAAAGAGGTACTACAAGATAACCTGAAATAAATGACCACTACAAAATTAGCACACAAGTCCAAGTTTGTCACATGTACATTGCATTATCTACATTCTGTCAACTTTAATATTTGTTTTAGTTTTCTTTGAATACATAAATGTATTTGAACATGATTATCATAAAAAGTCAGATGATAGATACTGAACAACCCTCAATACTTAACACATGTTCATCACTAAAAGATCTTTAATTTTGTCTGGGATTATCATACGATATTGCAAACAAAGATAAAGAGTGATTTTTTATAGTAACCCTTTTGATTATATGTATAACATGTATACATGAAATTTTCATTGTATCAGTAGATATCTAGAGATGTACTTGTTAGAATCTTACTATTTTGTGAGTAGTCTTTCCCCACACACAGCATTTATTATCCTTAGCCACCTAGCACCATGGGTATAAAGTAACGAATGTAACTGACAAATCCACCAAATTTCTACATATGGGATAGATTCAGAATGCATCACAACTATATATCACCCAAACCACTGCAAACACTTTACATGTGTTTTTGTTATATCAGTGGAACAATTTGATGGCACCAGTGCTGCAGGATTTACAACTGTTGATTTACTCCACTCTCCACTCTGTCTTCATGTTTTTTTATTTCACAGATTAATCATTTCATTTAATACCAATAAATTCTCTCATCTGAAATATAAAGAGGATTTATTTTAAATACCTTCATACAACTTTTTGCAGTTAAATGGCTATTTGTTGATAACTTGATAAGGTCTCATCATATATAATTATTCAGTTATACACTTTTATCAGTCAAAGGAGAGTTTTATTGGATTTACTGTAAAGCAATGGTAAATCAATGATGTTGCCATGATTCTTAGACCATGATCTGCATTGTAAAATCTTCCCAGATTAATACTATGAATTCTTTTATTGAATATGGTTACATGAATTTCATTATCACTGAGAGCTAAATGTGGTGTTGGATTACTTGTCCTGACTTTGTAACTATTGATTTGGTCCACATATACTTCATATTAGGTATGCTATGTACAGCTGGTCATTCCAAGAAGGATACAACCATATTCAGTAAATACACATTACAGTCATATCTTTAATATGGTTATGTAGGTACTGAAGACTCAATGACAAGATGCCTTTTTCATTGGTCAAAAGCTTTTGAATACTATTCAGCCCTCAGTATGGTTATTTCCATTCTAATTACTATACATAAACTTTTTTACAGTTTTTAATGATGTACTACATTTTATGATGTACCTTGGAGTATCAGTAAGTTATATGCTCTTACCTGTAGTTGACAGTACCACTATCATTTTATGATGTACCTGGGAGTATCAGTAAGTTACAAGGTCTACCTGTGGCTAAGAGTGCCACTACAAATATATGATGTACCTGGGAGTATCAGTAAGTTATATGGTCTTACCTGTAGTTGACAGTACCACTATGATTTTATGATGTACCTGGGAGTATCAGTAAGTTACAAGGTCTACCTGTAGCTTAGAGTGACACTATAATTATATGACATACCTGGAAGTATCAGTAAGTTACATGGTCTACCTGTGACTGAGAGTGCTATGATTTTATGATGTACCTTGAAGTATCAGTAAGTTATATGGTCTTATCTGAGGCTGAGAAAGCCAGTATAATTTTATGATGTACCTGTGAGTATCAGTAAGTTTTCTGGGCTACCTGTGGCTGAGAATGTCACTATGTTTATATTATGTACTTGGGACAATCACTATGTTTAATGGTGTACCTGTGACTGAGACTATAACTATGCCTTTTGATGTATCAAAGTGTATAACTATGTTCTATGATAAAACTATGTTTTGTAGTATATCAAGGAATACTGCAGAATTTTATGACTTTTCTGTCAGTACAACTATGTTAACTTTCATGATGTGTCTTGGAGTACTACTACATCATGCAGTGTACCTGGAAGTACCACTATGTTTTATGATGTATGTAAATATGCCACTACGTATTGTCATGAACCTGGAATTACTACCATGTTTTGTGATGTACAGGTCAATTTAGTGTGATGATGTACAGAACATGTTAATTGCATTTCTGGCAGAACCACTACATGCATAGTGTACCTGGTAATTTATATCACTATACATTATGGTTTGCTTGAGATCATCACTATGTTCTATGGTGTATATCACTACAATGTATATTCTAAGTTGTATATGTAATTAAGTTCTATGGTGTATATCACTATGTTTTTGGCATATATATCACTATGTTCTTTGGTGTGTATCATTATATTCTATAGTGTATATCATTAAGTTCTATGGAGTATATCACTACATTTTATGGTGTATATCACTACATTTTATGGTGTATATCATTACATTTTATGGTGTATATCAGTATGTTTTATGGTGTATATCACCATATTCTATGGTGTATATCACTGCGTTTTATGGTATACCTGATAGATCCGCTATGGTTATATTATACCTGATAGTACCACTACACATTATGGTTTGCCTGAGATCTTCACTATGTTCTTTATGTATATCACTATGTTCTATGGTGTATGTCACTATGTTCTATGGTGTATGTCACTATGTTCTATGGTGTATATCACTATGTTCTATGGTGTATATCACTATGTCTATGGTGTATATCACTATGTTCTATGGTGTATGTCACTATGTTCTATGGTGTATATCACTATGTTCTATGGTGTATGTCACTATGTTCTAAGGTGTATGTCACTATGTTCTATGGATTATCACTATGTTCTATGGTGTATATCACTATGTCTATGGTGTATATCACTATGTTCTATGGTGTATATCACTATGTTCTATGGTGTATGTCACTATGTTCTAATGTATCTCTGGTAGTACATGTATCACTACACATTATGGTGTGCCTGAGATCATCACTAAGTTCTATTATATATATCACTATGTTCTATGGTATCTCTAGTAGTACATGTATCAGTACACATTATGGTGTACTTGGTGTCATCACTGTGTTCTATGATGTACCTCAGAGTTAAGTTTCTTTTTGTGGTGTTCATAGGAATACCACTATGGTGCACAATGTACATTGGAGTGCCAATACATTTTATGATGTACTTTGGGTACCACTATACAATATGATGTACCTGAATGTACTGCCATGTGTTTTAGTGTACCATGAGTTTACCTTGAATTTACCCTGGCTTTTACTTACATTTCTGAGGTGCACTTCTGTGAGAATATTAGCAACCAACAAAGCTACATAACCTAGGTACTGCACAAAATTCAGAAATTCCTGAAATAAAATTTTAATTTTAGTACATCATTGTTAGTTAATGAGTGATAACATTCAAATAAAACAACTTTGTTGGCTTAATATGTATGCTCTAAGGAGTTATTCACCGACTCCATGTATAAAGAAGACACTATGATAGGTAAGCCATAAGGAGTTATTCACTAACTCCATGCATAAATATGGCACTATAATAGGTAAGCTATAACTATAAGGAATTATTCAATAACTCTATGTATAAACATGACACTATAATAGGTATGCTCTAAGGAGTTATTCACCTGCTCCATGTACAATTTGCTACATGTATCATGTATTAGACAACCTGCTTAGCCTTTAGCTAACATCTGTTGTCATGGTATCACTCATGTATGAGATAACCTGCTAAGCCTTTAGCTAACATCCATTGTCATGGCATCATTCATATATTAGATAACCTGCCTAGCCTTTAGCTAACATCTGTTGTCATGGCATCATTCATGTATTAGATAACCTGCCTAGCCTTTTGGTAACATCAGCTGTTATGGCATCACTCATGTATGAGATAACCTGACTTAGCCTTTAGCTAACATCTGTTGTCATGGTATCACTCATGTATGAGATAACCTGCTAAGCCTTTAGCTAACATCCATTGTCATGGTGTCACTCATGTATTAGATAACCTGCTAAGCCTTTAGCTAACATCTGTTGTCATGGCATCACTCATGTATGAGATAAACTGCTAAGCCTTTAGCTAACATCTGTTGCCATGGCATCACTCATGTATGAGATAACCTGCTAAGCCTTTAGCTAACATCTGTTGTCATGGTATCACTCATGTATTAGATAACCTGCCTAGCCTTTAGCTAACATCTGTTGTCATGGCATCACTCATGTATGAGATAACCTGCTTAGCCTTTAGCTAACATCTGTTGTCATGGCATCACTCATGTATGAGATAACCTGCTAAGCCTTTAGCTAACATCTGTTGTCATGGTATCACTCATGTATTAGATAACCTGCCTAGCCTTTAGCTAACATCAGTTGTCATGGTGTCACTCATGTATGAGATAACTTGCTAAGCCTTTAGCTAACATCTGTTGTCATGGTGTCACTCAAGAGAAAGATAATAATCATACAAGGAACAGAATAGTTGTTGATATACCATAACATTCATATGAAGGATGTGAAACATCTTCAAAGAACTATATGACATCTTTACATCCTTTTTATCTTGTGCCAAGTGTAATTCTATTTTTAGCCATTCTTTCATGATTTTCACTCAAGCTTGGTAAAAACAATTTAACTTATTTTCCTTTTGAAAAAGGGGGAGGAAGATTCGACATTTTTATTCCCAAACACACGTAAAGACCACTGAGTAGGTCTGACATGTAGATGCTGTATTTAATCTGAATATCATTTTTCAGTGGCGACCCAAAGCAGTTGTTTTAATCCATCAAACCTACAGCAAAGCGAGATCACTTCTGGTACCGCTCTCTTTACCTCATACACAGAATATGTGTCATGTGACTTCCATGTAAAATGCGCAAATGTAATTCTGGAAAGGTCATGACCATGTAGACCATTCTAATTTTGCTTCTCTGTATCAGAGTACGTGAATAATTGATACCTTATAATATTGCCAATGGCTGTTAAAGCCCTATATAAATATCACACCCCGGCTGAATTCTTGAAATCTTGTTACAGAGAGTTGAAAGTAGTTGCCAATAATATCCATTATTGAAGCATATAAACTCCAATTACCATCAAAATGAAAAATTACTGATGCATCCAGGAATCTTTAACACCCTAAACCAACCCTCGAAACGACTGCTGAT
Source organism: Pteria penguin (assembly GCA_035048485.1). NCBI lineage: Eukaryota > Metazoa > Mollusca > Bivalvia > Pterioida > Pteriidae > Pteria > Pteria penguin. The sequence continues at coordinate 8,708,909 of CM068585.1, read as the reverse complement.
TAAACATTCGCTCTTACTTTGATAGGCACGATCCAATGGCCAGTCAGATCGGCCATTTCTACATGCAAACTGTTTGGTAAGCTATTACATTTCAACGACCAATTCTGCTAAATCAGTATGCACACGCACATATTATCTTAGTACACGGCAATATATCACTAACAGGGCTCTATGATACTAACATTTCAACATATACATTAATTTACCAAACAACTGGTCATCGAAAATACATCGAAAGATAAAGAGTCGTTATAAGGCTACTAATGTTCAACATACACATTAATATACCAAGGAAGTGGTCATCGTAAATACAGAGAAAGAAAACAAGACGCTATCAGGCTACTAGTGCTCGAACATACACATTAATATACCAAGGAAGTGGGCATCGTAAATACACCGAAAGATGACAAGACGCTATAAGGCTACTAATGCTCGAACATACACATTAATATACCAAGGAAGTGGTCATCGTAAATACAGAGAAAGAAAAGCCGCTATAAGGCTAATAGCGCTCGAACATACACATTAATATACCAAGGAAGTGGTCATCGTAAATATACCGAGAGCTAAGAAGCTAAGGCTACTAGTGCTCGAACATACACATTAATATACCAAGGACGTGGTCATCGTAAATACACCGAAAGATAAGACGCTAAGGCTACTAGTGCTCGAACATACACATTAATATACCAAGGAAAATGGCATCGTAAATACACCGAAAGATAAGACGCTATCAGGCTACTAGTGCTCGAACATACACATTAATATACCAAGGAAGTGATCATCGTAAATACACCGAAAGATAAGACGCTATCAGGCTACTAGTGCTAGAACATACACATTAATATACCAAGGAAAATGGCATCGTAAATACACCGAAAGATAAGACGCTATCAGGCTACTAGTGCTCGAACATACACATTAATATACCAAGGAAGTGATCATCGTAAATACACCGAAAGATAAGACGCTAAGGCTACTAGTGCTCGAACATACACATTAATATATACCAAGGAAAATGGCATCGTAAATACACCAAAAGATAAGACGCTATCAGGCTACTAGTGCTCGAACATACACATTAATATATACCAAGGAAGTGATCATCGTAAATACACCGAAAGATAAGACGCTAAGGCTACTAGTGCTCGAACATACACATTAATATACCAAGGAAAATGGCATCGTAAATACACCGAAAGATAAGACGCTATCAGGCTACTAGTGCTCGAACATACACATTAATATATACCAAGGAAGTGATCATCGTAAATACACCGAAAGATAAGACGCTAAGACTACTAGTGCTCGCACATACACATTAATATACCAAGGAAAATGGCATCGTAAATACACCGAAAGATAAGACGCTATCAGGCTACTAGTGCTCGAACATACACATTAATATATACCAAGGAAGTGATCATCGTAAATACACCGAACGATAAGACGCTATCAGGCTACTAGTGCTCGAACATACACATTAATATACCAAGGAAAATGGCATCGTAAATACACCGAAAGATAAGACGCTATCAGGCTACTAGTGCTCGAACATACACATTAATATACCAAGGAAAATGGCATCGTAAATACACCGAAAGATAAGACGCTATCAGGCTACTAGTGCTCGAACATACACATTAATATATACCAAGGAAGTGATCATCGTAAATACACCGAAAGATAAGACGCTATCAGGCTACTAGTGCTCGAACATACACATTAATATATACCAAGGAAGTGATCATCGTAAATACACCGAAATATAAGACGCTATCAGGCTACTAGTGCTCGAACATACACATTAATATACCAAGGAAAATGGCATCGTAAATACACCGAAAGATAAGACGCTATCAGGCTACTAGTGCTCGAACATACACATTAATATATACCAAGGAAGTGATCATCGTAAATACACCGAAAGATAAGACGCTATCAGGCTACTAGTGCTCGAACATACACATTAATATATACCAAGGAAGTGATCATCGTAAATACATCGAAAGATAAGACGCTATCAGGCTACTAGTGCTCGAACATACACATTAATATATACCAAGGAAGTGATCATCGTAAATACACCGAAAGATAAGACGCTATCAGGCTACTAGTGCTCGAACATACACATTAATATACCAGGAAAATGGCATCGTAAATACACCGAAAGATAAGACGCTATCAGGCTACTAGTGCTCGAACATACACATTAATATATACCAAGGAAGTGATCATCGTAAATACACCGAAAGATAAGACGCTATCAGGCTACTAGTGCTCGAACATACACATTAATATATACCAAGGAAGTGATCATCGTAAATACACCGAAAGATAAGACGCTATCAGGCTACTAGTGCTCGAACATACACATTAATATATACCAAGGAAGTGATCATCGTAAATACAGCGAAAGATAAGACGCTATCAGGCTACTAGTGCTCGAACATACACATTAATATACCAGGAAAATGGCATCGTAAATACACCGAAAGATAAGACGCTATCAGGCTACTAGTGCTCGAACATACACATTAATATATACCAAGGAAGTGATCATCGTAAATACACCGAAAGATAAGACGCTATCAGGCTACTAGTGCTCGAACATACACATTAATATATACCAAGGAAGTGATCATCGTAAATACACCGAAAGATAAGACGCTATCAGGCTACTAGTGCTCGATCATACACATTAATATACCAGGAAAATGGCATCGTAAATACACCGAAAGATAAGACGCTATCAGGCTACTAGTGCTCGAACATACACATTAATATATACCAAGGAAGTGATCATCGTAAATACACCGAAAGATAAGACGCTATCAGGCTACTAGTGCTCGAACATACACATTAATATACCAAGGAAAATGGCATCGTAAATACACCGAAAGATAAGACGCTATCAGGCTACTAGTGCTCGAACATACACATTAATATACCATGGAAAATGGCATCGTAAATATACCGAAAGATAAGACGCTATCAGGCTACTAGTGCTCGAACATACACATTAATATATACCAAGGAAGTGATCATCGTAAATACACCGAAAGATAAGACGCTATCAGGCTACTAGTGCTCGAACATACACATTAATATACCAAGGAAAATGGCATCGTAAATACACCGAAAGATAAGACGCTATCAGGCTACTAGTGCTCGAACATACACATTAATATACCAAGGAAAATGGCATCGTAAATACACCGAAAGATAAGACGCTATCAGGCTACTAGTGCTCGAACACACACATTAATATATACCAAGGAAGTGATCATCGTAAATACACCGAAAGATAAGACGCTATCAGGCTACTAGTACTCGAACATACACATTAATAAATACCAAGGAAGTGATCATCGTAAATACACCGAAAGATAAGACGCTATCAGGCTACTAGTGCTCGAACATACACATTAATATACCAAGGAAAATGGCATCGTAAATACACCGAAAGATAAGACGCTATCAGGCTACTAGTGCTCGAACATACACATTAATATATACCAAGGAAGTGATCATCGTAAATACACCGAAAGATAAGACGCTATCAGGCTACTAGTGCTCGAACATACACATTAATATATACCAAGGAAGTGATCATCGTAAATACACCGAAAGATAAGACGCTATCAGGCTACTAGTGCTCGCACATACACATTAATATACCAAGGAAAATGGCATCGTAAATACACCGAAAGATAAGACGCTATCAGGCTACTAGTGCTCGAACATACACATTAATATATACCAAGGAAGTGATCATCGTAAATACACCGAAAGATAAGACGCTATCAGGCTACTAGTGCTCGCACATACATATTAATATACCAAGGAAAATGGCATCGTAAATACACCGAAAGATAAGACGCTATCAGGCTACTAGTGCTCGAACATACACATTAATATATACCAAGGAAGTGATCATCGTAAATACACCGAAAGATAAGACGCTAAGGCTACTAGTGCTCGAACATACACATTAATATACCAAGGAAAATGGCATCGTAAATACACCGAAAGATAAGACGCTATCAGGCTACTAGTGCTCGAACATACACATTAATATATACCAAGGAAGTGATCATCGTAAATACACCGAAAGATAAGACGCTATCAGGCTACTAGTGCTCGAACATACACATTAATATATACCAAGGAAGTGATCATCGTAAATACACCGAAAGATAAGACGCTAAGGTTACTAGTGCTCGAACATACACATTAATATACCAAGGAAGTGATCATCGTAAATACACCGAAAGATAAGACGCTAAGGTTACTAGTGTTCAAATGTACATTTCTTAAAATATACTTAAGAACTGGTCGCCGAAGTGATTCCATATAAACATGGAATCGTTAGAATTAGTCACTTTGGAAGATACAAACATTGTTGGTTCATTTCGAGCAGCATACGCATAGATACAGCATACACATAGATACAGTGCCGATGTATCTAAAAACTAAAAGAATTAGCTAACTGATGAGTCATAGTTCAAGCGATGTGAGACAATGATGACCACAAGGTGGGAAAATGGACGAGAAGGAATTTCCTAAACAAGTCAAAAGCCAGTTTCAATTTTAATGGCATAAGAATAAGACGTAAGAGGTGCTAATACAGCACTTCATTTTCTGCCTACCATGGCACTATTCACAATTATCAATATTGAAGTTTATGAACTTGAAGTACGTCTAATGCCAATGTCAAAATCAGGGTCACTATTTTTTATTCAAGAAATCCTGATACCATTAAGACCCTATGTTTTTATTCTGGAGTTTAATAAGTTCTTATGTTCTTTACCATTAACAAAACAGACAGACTGTCGGACATATCAATACAAGTGTAAAATCATATGTTGTACTTGACTTTAATGATATGAACAGACTGTAAATCAGGTCTTTGTCTCTGATTCTGACTGTGAGTCTTAGCAGTATCACCAATTTTACCAAATACAACCTTGAATACATTGTACATATCAGGTTATGAAATAATTCTACCTAACACACTGTGCAAACAAAGGTTATTCTATTTAAATATTTCATATAAATTGATTCAAAGTGCTCAATTTGTCGCTTTGTTTAAGTGTTAGTGATAGTGAAAAAGGGCATGTGACGGTCAATCTAGACAGTGCAGAAAAGTCCATCACAAGATGATGGTCGTACTAGTTAAAGATGATTTACTTTGATTGTTTCCAAACTAGTATTGTTCTAGACATATATCAATTGTTCAGTTTTATGTAGAAACGATTTACTTGATATGTTCCTGCAGTGGCCATACATATAGTTACATATGCAAGTAGGTTTAGACTAAGTAACGTCAGTGCAGCACCATATAACGGGAAAGTGAATACAGTTTTTAATTCTGAAACATTCGATATTCCAATGAATTTGTATGCACTTTGATTGTGGTACAAGAACAGATTTATGATGAACAATAGCAATGCAAAGCAGAGCATCCCCTCAAATAACCTTGATTTCTGACCTTGTCGATCTTACATATTTAAGAATAAGATTCGACTATAATTTACTGATTAGAAAGCCTCCCAAACAAAGTATTCATTCCTGCAAACACAATGCCTCAATCACCATGTATGCCCTTGATTCACTTTATTTCATTGTAATGCCCACTGTCAACCGTGTTACACTGTAATGACCAGTGTCCACTATGTTACATTCTAATGCCCACTGTCCACTGTTACACTGTAATGATGAAAGTCCACTGTGTTACATTGTAATGACCACTGTCCACTATGTTACATTGAAATACCCACTGTCCACCATGTTACAATGTAATGTCCAATGTCCTGTTACAATGTAATGCCTACTGTCCAAGGTGTTACACTGTAATGCCCACTGTCACGTCCAAAGTGTTACATTGTTATGATCACTGTCCACTGTGTTACACTGTAATGCTTTATTTCCAGTCTGTTACTTGTAATGCCCACTGTCTGTTGCTACATTTTAATGCCTACTGTCCACTGTTTTACATTGTAATGCCCACTGTCTATTGCTACATTTTAATGCCTACTGTCCACTGTGTTACATTGTAATGCCCACTGTCCACTGTTACATTGTAATGCCCACTGTCCACTGTTACATTGTAATGATCACTGTCCAACGTGTTATATTGTAATGTCCAATGCCCTGTTATAGTGTAATGCCCACTGTCCAAGGTGTTATATTGTAATGCCCACTGTCCAAGGTGTTACATTGTTATGCCCACTGTCCAAAGTTTTACACTGTAATGCCCACTGTCATGTCCAAAGTGTTACATTATAATGCCTGCTGTCCAAGGTGTTACATTGTAATGCCCACTGTCCACTGTTATATTGTAATGATCACTGTCCACTGTGTTACATTGTAATGCCCACTGTCTATTGTTACATTTTAATGCCCACTGTCCACTGTGTTACATGGTAATGTCCACTGTCCACTCTGTTACTTGTAATGCGCACTATCCACTCTGTTACATTTTAAGAGCCGTAGAGACACGCAGACAAGAACTTCCGTGATTTACACTCTGTTCAGTGTCTGTAGGGTTGGCAGAGATGATCACTTCAATGTATTCTGTATGATCTCGTCAACATCAGATACTGCAATGTGCAAACTCTTGGAGCATTACTTACCCAGACTTTATCAATGAATATTGCCACCAGGTAGATCTGGAGAAGGGCCTGTCCGTCTATATATCGCCATATATAGAATATAAGCCATGTACTGGTAGAGTGCAATGCTGTTGTCTGTAGACCCTAAAGCGATACAACAATAACATTCAAAACAAATACACCGACATCTATATATATTTCAAAGATCTATTTACATGTACATGGGTCTGAGGATATCTCATTTAATCTCTGGATATGTGAATTCAGTAGAAATAACAAATGATCCTCAAGTGTGAGGGGATTTTGATCAGATTAATCCCTAATTTTCAACGTGGTGTATTGTGGGTAATCCCACAATATTAGTTTTTGTAGGAATACCAATCACCTTAATAAAACGATACTTCATCTCTGTCGAATTCTGAAATCTATAGAATTATTCAATATTTTCTTCAAGTGCTAATATTTTTCGTCAATAACAAGGGTTACAAGCGTTAGAACTCGTAATCTGCAGTAAATTCTTTTGGTTGATATACATGGTAAGACATAATTTTTCTTGATGTAAAACCAAATTGGCAATATTTGTGCTTGCATATTATCTTTCTAACAATTCACATCATATAACTACCATACGTCTATGTAGCAACCCCCCCCCCCTTTTTTTTTCTTGTCCTGATTGACTCGATGTATAGAAGAAACATTGCATCATCTATCAAACGAGGAAAGGGAAGTACATCTTGTTATTGACATAAACTAAAATACTATTTCCCTATATTTCCCTATCCATTAATGAGACATCCAACGAGAGGAGTGAAAAGTCGTGGATATCACACGATGATGAACGAGAGACAGAGTGAAAAGGCGTGGGTATCACACGATGATGAACGAGAGACGGAGTGAAAAGGCGTGGGTATCACACGATGATGAACGAGAGACGGAGTAAAAAGGCGTGGGTATCACACAATGATGAACGAGAGACGGAGTGAAAAGGCGTGGGTATCACACGATGATGAACGAGAGACGGAGTGAAAAGGCATGGGCATCACACGATGATGAACGAGAGACGGAGTGAAAAGGCGTGGGTATCACACGATGATGAACGAGAGACGAAGTGAAAAGGCGTGGGTATCACACAATGATAAACGAGAGACGAAGTGAAAAGGCATGGGCATCACACGATGATGAACGAGAGACGGAGTGAAAAGGCGTGGGTATCACACGATGATGAACGAGAGACGAAGTGAAAAGGCGTGGGTATCACACGATGATGAACCAGAGACGAAGTGAAAAGGCGTGGGTATCACACGATGATGAACGAGAGACGGAGTGAAAAGCCGTGGGTATCACACGATGATGAACGAGAGACGGAGTGAAAAGCCGTGGGTATCACACGATGATGAACGAGAGACGGAATGAAAAGTCGTGGATATCACACGATGATGAACGAGAGACGGAGTGAAAAGGCGTGGGTATCACACGATGATGAACGAGAGACGGAGTGAAAAGGCGTGGGTATCACACGATGATGAACGAGAGACGGAGTGAAAAGGCGTGGGTATCACACGATGATGAACGAGAGACGGAGTGAAAAGGCGTGGGTATCACACGATGATGAACGAGAGTCGGAGTGAAAAGGCGTGGGTATCACACGATGACGAACGAGAGACGGAGTGAAAAGGCGTGGGTATCACACGATGATGAACGAGAGACGGAGTGAAAAGGCGTGGATATCACACGATGATATATTGATAATATTCAGTCACACAAAAGACAACCCAAAGTATTTACGTTGCACAAGTATGAGAAATACGAAAAATTAGGTCTTTGTTGCAACTACATCGTCATTATACCTATGTACAAAATGCTAATAACATTTGCTCTCTTCATACTATCTTAGGCAAAGAGTTTGCAATTGCTTGTATCCGAAATGAACGTGCAATCGACAACTTCATGGCAACAAGTTTTACTCAATTGTTGTCACGAGTCGAAGCTGAGCCAAGGAACGACATTCCTTCAAGTGGCACATTAAATAACCATCTTATTCACGATTTTCATAATGTTTTAACATCATTTATATTTAGAAACATACAACATTTACCTAAATATTTATATTGCATTTTCATTATCACAGGAAATGCGGGAAGATCGATCTTTAAATTTGTCATATATGTGAAAAAGAACTAAAGTTCCAGAACATGTTGGGGAAAACTTTAATTGAAATATCTCGATAAAAACAAGCGATACAAGATCAAGACAAATGCTTTGTCCGGAGAATTACACAATCGAGTACATCCGACGGTGTCGGTGGTAAACACATCGTAAAGTAGTCACAACTACATTAACATTATTGCAACTCCTTTTTCGAGTTATTGAAACTAGTTTATGTTTAGCTTAAATTAACTGAGCTAAAGGTACATTGAGCTGATCAAGAATTTTTAAGACAACATCAGTAATTTTTCGGCACTTTATTTTTCAGATGCATAGTAAGCTCTATATCGGTAGTGAAAGTTATAACCCCTGAAAAGAAAGTGATTGCAATGAGTGCGGTTTCACCGAAGCCGACTCAATAAAACTGTACCTGTCTAAGGTGGGTAGGTACCAATAGGAAGGTATATAAATGTACCTGTCTAAGGTTGGTAGGTACCAAAAGGAAGGTATACAAATGTACAAGTCTCAGGTGTGTAGGTACCAATAGGAAGGTACGCCAATGTTGCAAGTTGGGTAGGGTTTGATAGAAAGGTATGCCAGTGTACCTGTCTAAGGTGGTAGGTATCGATAGGAAGGTATGCCAATGTACCTGTCTAAGATATGTAGGGACCAATCTGAAGGTATGCCAATGTACCTGTCTAAAGTGGGTACTGGGTACTGTAGTGGTTTTGTGGTTTACTTCCTCACCTAACACTGCCTGCCAACATACAGGTGAAATAATTCTCTTGTCAGTAAAATAACAAGGAAATGTGCTAAGTACAATATGATGACAAAGGTGCCTTATTAAAATCGTTCGCGTATTTCAAACATTAAATTTTAAGGATGAATATCTGCAATTTCACAAAGAAAATTTCTGATAAGTTTAAACAGCAAAGTTTTCTAATGAATTGAAATACGAATCGATCTATACAAAGGTACAAATTATTTTAAAATGTGTTCGTTTATGTTTTATAATTTAGAAAGGAGCACATACGACTTAGAATACTAGAAAATCCAAGACAACGGGATAAATATGTAGATCAAAAGTATTTTAGCTACCAAATCCTATCTCAGTTTAAGCTGGGTAGGGACCAATAGAAAGGTATCTGTTACATACTAGAACCAGTTTTCGATGGGTAGGGTCAATAGGAAGGTACCTGCTATATGTTAGGACCTGAAATTAAAATTAGATTGAACTATTTTTTAAATAACTTGTCATGTTAAGTTCTAAAGTCAATTTCACAGAGGTAGACCAATACATGTGTGCAATTATACTGACAAAAATTACAGTACACTTAAAACGTCTGAATTAGAAAAACAAGAGGCCAAAGTGGGCCTATATCGCTCACCTGAGACATAGAAAATATTGCACATCATGATATTAAGCAACGATGCCTGTAGGTGGCCATACATGTAACTGTTTAGTTTCTTTGAAACTTTTGAAACATCTGAAATTTTACTGGACCATCTTTACTTAATACTTACATGTACAAAGTTTCCCCCAAAAAACAAATGAAAATTGGAAAAATTAACCCATTAACTCCCCCCCCCCCCCTTTCTTTTGCAGTCTTCGATGATTCTTTAACGAAAGTATTCCTGTCATTGATTCCGGCTAAAATACAGCAATTAAGTGCATAAAAATCAACCATAGGGAAAATATTTATGAAATGCTTTTCTGCATTAAAATGACATAGTCCAAAAGTAAGTCAAAAACGAATAAAATATTATCATTCGGACTGGAATCCAAAACAGCAACACTTCTTCACACATCCTTCATTATCACTCTGATGCATTCTGTTTGTTATGCTGCAGAGTGAAAAAGAAGTATGTCATGAGAGGGTACGTATAAGACTTACTTTCGGCTACGGTGGTGCCACCAGCTGACAGATCCAATAGAAAAACATCTACAATTGTAGGGACCTACAGTACTTTATTCCTACTTAATTACATCAACGAACATGTAATGAGTGGTTCTAGAAAAAAAACTATTCTAACTTTTTGGTAATCTTAAAAAATTCAAGAAAATAAAATCAAAAATTAAAGTTTTGCCAAATTTCTTTTAAAAACAAGATGTGATTGTGAAACAAGAGTGTCCAGGTGGCAACAAAGTCCAAATACGGCAAATTTTGAAATGTCCTATATCTTGATAACATCCCATCTCATGGGAATGCGCAAATGGAATATGAAAGACCTACCTCTTAGTCTTACACTTTAAAAGTTATGACTAATACTAAAGTTTTTAAATGTAGGTCAAAGGTCATGAGGTCATTGACCTTGGTGTAATTTGAAAGGGCTTAAATATTGGTGGAGAATGCATGCCAGATAATATGAAATCTCTTTCTCTCAAGGCTCAAAAGTTATGGTGAAGGTTAAAATCTACAAACCTACCAACTTTGTCATAAGTACCCTTTAGGGTATAAAAGAAACCAAGCTAAACGCAAAATGTTGACGCCGTGCGGATGGACGAACGGACAGACGGACTGACAGACAGACGGTTTTCGCCAATTCATAGACCGGAATTGCTTTGCAATCCGGTCAATAAATGTACAATGTATACAGCTGTATTGGTTAAGGCATGCGATGCCACATTTTACATGTTGTCTAATGACACCCCTGTTGTTTCAGACCCGAGTTTGAATATGACGCAGAGCTATATATAAGGCGCGTAAAAGAGTAATTACGCATTGAAAATTGTTTAAAACGCATTAGAAAAATAAACAGGGCGTAAAAATACGAATTCACATAACGCCTTACGCATTAGATGTCCAAAGCGATGCGTGTGTGATCGTCAATATTAAAACGAAAGTAAAACTGCCTCGAATTCGAATTTGTTCTCTTTTTTTCAACTCGTGCGAAACTAAAGCGTTGCATGAGGCGATGTGTTGTATTTTTGTGAAATTGTACAATGATAAATTAAACTTGGGTTATGTTTTCAAAGAAAGATTCCACTTCGATTATTTCAATTCTTGTGTGAAAAAGGGATGTCAAGATAATGAAGTACTGTACAACTAAAACAGTTCAAAATTTCGAGATCTGACTCATATGTGCAAGTCAATTACATGCATCGTTCTACACGTCAAAAACAGGTAATTATAAAGAGGGGAGAAAAGAGGTAAATACAAAAATTAGTATATGACAATTTTTGTATTTACCACACCAAAGTAAATTAAAAAATTAGAACATGACAGTAGTATGAAAAAATTTACCCATTTAGTTTTATTAAAGAATAATCCAAGAAGTATATACCCGGTATATCTACCAGGAAGTCCTTTTCTTCTTTTTGAAGTGTGATACCAAACCTTCAAGAGCATGCTGAGTGTCTAGCGTATTATAGTGCAATGGAAGATCACTATGCAAACAATAAATTGTTTACAATATAATACTATTAGTAACAACAGTAAATTACGACCGAATCTATATTTCAAAAATATCAAAAATGGCCAAATCGCTCCAAAACAGTAACCCCTTTTTCAGCATTGCCAAAAAATCGGGGTTGAGAATACCACTTGAAAATATGAAAATCAACATTGAACTTGAAATCAGGGGATAAAAAACCCTTTGGAGTCAAAAATTATCTGGAGCTCTGATGACGTAAAGCTGTAGCCAATCCTAACCATGGGACACTAGTGAAGCAGTCATTTTAAGGCTGAGCACTGGTAAGACTTACCGTCTGCGCAGGTGTAGCCATTTTTGTAGCGAAAAGATGTCCATATTGCTCGACTCTCTTGTCCCATGAACCAGACGAAAGAAATATCTGAAAGCCCCAACACCAGCACTTCCAGAACAACATCTTCTTACTTGGTTTCACAGAATGTTTTTCGCCGTTAGAAAATCCGTTTTCTGATTTGGTTAACGGCAGCGTAGCACTACCATCTTCTTTATATTTATTGAAAAATGAGGAAGGTTGTTTAAATAAATAAAAAAGCACTCCAAAAGACATAAGAACACCACCGGCAATATCGCACATTGCGTCCACCACATATCCCCAGCTTTCATGATGAGATTGGTATGTACTTTTCTCGTTGTTGTGACTACGGAACACAACCCCGTCTAGACTGTCCAACCAGGACCTGACCTGATATATAATGACCCCCATCCTTCTAGTTTTAAGGTTGTCTGAAGAAACAAATTTTGCTGCAACGATGGCTAATGCTAGATGGGTAAAGCTGATCATATTTGGTGTGATGAAGTAGAAAACTTTGCTAAATCGGGTAAAATCGTCAAAATATTCTGATGACGGATTGATGATGTAATGCTGAACTGGGTCACTCATTAGCAGCTTGACTGACAGTGGCCTGAATGGCGAGTACGAACCCTCACGATTAGGATTCACGAGGGTCTGGTTTTGTAACGAACAATATAACAGTATGTCCATGACAATAAAATACACTAAAAACAGCATGGCTGCAATGCAGAAGCAGCTACGTTCACTGTGAACCGACTGCATCCTGACTACGGGGGTGACTTTTGAACGGGTAAACGATTCCCCTTCTTCCTACCACGAATTTCTTTGTTTCCAAGGCGTGATGTCAGTTCGGCTGCTGGATTTATCACCCAACTATTTCGTTTTTAACTTCAAACTCCTCCTTTACAATTATGAACAATTAATGATAATTTCTCTGCAGAGTCGTGTTTCCGCCTAAGCCGTACACTGGGGTCCAATACCACTGTAATAAGGAAGAACTTTTACAGATATCTTGCACGGAATGCAACATACATACTCCAAAAAGAAACTGTTTGCCCTTTAAAGACGTCGCTTTTAAATCAAAGATAAGAAAGATTTTTGCGAAGAAGTTTTCTTCTGATCTTGTACTTACTGTGTTATAGTTGTAGTCTTCTCAGTCCCAAAAATAAAGTGTCCTAAAACAAAAACAAAACATACAGTATAATGTTACCTTAGGTTTTTAAATCGCTATACGGTTCAATTAAATTGGGTATTTCCCATTACTTCGTTAAATACTCTACATGCAATATATACATGAGCATAAAAGTGCTACTGGAACTGAAGTCAGCAGATAACTATTAAAGTTTGAAACTACAAATCATTTGAACTTAAAACACGCAGTTTATATATATATATATATATATATATATATATATATATATATATATATATATATATATATATATATATATTATGGTGATCAATGCAGGAGAAAATGAAATCCTTGAAACTATACAAGATTAAAGGGCAGTTTGAATTTAAATGGATAAATGAAAAAGTATCAATACATGAACATATTGACGACGACCTCGCCGAATTGTTGTTGACACAATTCATGCGTGTTATTATAAAACACTGAAGAACCGTTGTTTCCACGAACAGATTATAAGATATCCATTTACAAACACATCGATTTTAAAACACAATTCTGACAAACAGATGACATCACAGTGTTTCTCCATCACGCCAGTCCTTGTGGTATGTGGTGCGTGAAAAGGTCATAACAGTCTAAACTCCAATCGCTGATAACAGCTTATTAAAATGTTTCAATCCTTCGACAATCCTTGCCAATGTGGTAGTAGTGTTTGTTGTCACTAATCCACTGGCCAAAATGATACCACCTAATATTAATTAAAAATGAAGTGTTGCAATATTAACTAGTACAAGCGACACCTATTGCAGGTAATAAGAGGAAATGCTAGCAATGGTATTTAAATCTAAATCATAAAAATACCAATGCCGATTTACATTCACAATTTTTATTTATTTAGTTTGTGCGTATGTGTGTAATACGGTTATACCTACGTTCAACAAAGGTAATGTCAAAGGGAACAAGGCACGGAGTAATACCGTCATTACTCATCTCATTTCCTCGTCATTCCACAGATAAGAAGCTTTGACGCTAAGTAATCCTTCCGAAATTATAACTACAGAACTAGATTATCGTACGACAACAATACAAAATATCGTACCAGTATCACGCTATTGTTTACAGTGAAATATACATTCAAACAAATCACACAAATGTTATCCGCATGTCATAATTGTGTGATGGAATGGGTTAAGCACACATATGAAAAGGAAATTCGCGATGTCTATTTACTAAGTCTACCTCCACCAACAGAGTACAACGGCTTGTTTCGCCGATAGCTAAATCAGATAGCAATTCCATTATTGTCACAAAGTGTACAACAGGATCTGGGACAAGACGAGACAGGAAACCATTGTATTTAGTGATCTATTTACATGTACATAAATTCCCTGCCATTCGATTGGAAAAGTTGAATTTTTAACAGCTCAGTAAAGACAGACAATAAAAGTCGTGCTATTACCATGATTACACAGATAACAGCAAAATGCACATCTAAATAGTACATTAAAATAAAATTAACACAAAACAGCGAATAAAAAGTTGCGCATCAATATTGTTGCCCGACAATAAGGGGAGTTAGGGATAAGTCTTCTGCAATAACATTTCGATCGGAGTTAAACAGTAAGACCCGAACTAGTTGAGATCCGAGATAAAATTTCAATATATTTCAATTGATATTCGAGTTTAATTTTATCTTACCAGTAAGTATCTACTTAAGTCAACAAGGTATGTTCAAAATCTCTGATGTCCCCGGGGAGCGTCAAAGATTAAAATCCATGAACACAGGGCAACATGCTACTACACTACTCCGTGTCAGATGATTGTGGACAGGATAATTTACTATTACACAACGAGATTCGTGTTATTTCGCAGTAATCCATGCGTCGTGTAAATACATGTAGCATGTTTATCAAGTTCCACATTAATCACTTATGCAGTTAATATTAGAAGGGGGATTAGTTTTAAGTAAAATCAAGTTAAGATAAGGAAAGTAAACAAAAGACCTGAGTGGGTCTATATCACCTCGCCATATTAAGCATATAAAAAAGTTAGAAAGTATAAGGACTTCCTTAAATAAGAAGCTCATTTCAGAATCTACCCAAAACAACTACAACTGACCTATCGTGACAAACACCCTCGCGACAGCAAAGTTGAATAGTAACCAATTTGTTCATAGATTTACAGAGTCCGGGTCATGATATACATTTTAACGTAAATTTAAACCCACACTGTTATTTTTCGATGTGTAATAAATGAAAAAAAAAACCCTTCAGACTAGTTCATGTCTATGGAAAGCACCAAAAGTCCCAAAATGAAATAAATGCATGATGTCCCAAAAATGGCAAAACAACGAAATATGTTGAAAAAGTCTCCAAAGGGATGAAAATGGGAGGTGCACACCTTTATGTGATAATGAAGCTAAATTTATAATTTCAATAGAATCTGTGGGAGGGTAAATGAGAAATACTCCGGACAATATTGTATCTAGAAAGTATAAAACAAAATCCCAAAAATGGCGAGAACACAAAGAGATGAAAACGGGAGACACACAACTTTAAGTGGTTATAAAACTTAATCTAAAATTTCAATGGAATCTATGAAAAGGTAAATGAGAAAAACTTCGGACAAGGACATGTGTACGGACGCCAGATGGACGGACGGAAGGACAGACAGGCAAGGTGATTCCAATATACCCCGGGGGGAATAATGACACCTCATTCTAGAACACCATAATAATCTCAACAAAAGAGTGTACAATTACAGATATGTATGTACCCTTGAGCAGATCTACCAAAATACTATTCAACTGATAGGGGACATAAAGAATTTTATTTCTGCCAGGTACACCCTATGGATGAGGTGCTCGGCTTGTGATCGAGAGGTACCGGGTTCAACTCCCGCTGTGGGCATACTGGTGTCCTGTGTTTCAGTTGAGACAATAAAACACCGAGGTCCCGTGTCGATGTTGGTGTGGTACGTGAAAGATTCCTCACTGCTTAGGATGGATCCGTTTCAAAGGTACATATTTCTATGCAATGAATCAGGCAGATGCCGTCATCATATATGTGAAAAAATCGTAGAATAACGTAAAACGAAAATCAATATATATTTCTGCCTGGTTTAATCAAAGTCCGTAATACGTTAATATGATCAACAAATTGTACATTCCCCTTCCTTTTCTAATCTATAATAAATTGAAAATGAAAGGACTTGAGAGTCCTCAAGGTCAGAATTGCATGGTCAAGTATTTCAAATGTAATAAAGTCGTGATCCACCAAGAGATCACACACCAAGCGTGTAATGTTTAGGATCAGTACTGACAAAAACACGGTCTGCGTTGAACAGAACAAACAAAAACAATGAAGGACTTGATGCATCGCCTTCGAGCTTTCGCCCATTCACACATAAAGAATTAATGTACAATGACACCAAATTTCATTTAAAAACTCCAAGCACTTCCCGAGATATACGAGGTCAAATCCGCATGGCCATGGACTCAGCTAAGCATCCGATCGTAAGGGGAAAGACGGTCCATTTTGGAAATGCAACAGGCGAATGAACTATACATGTCATGTTTAAAGCATATCTGACTGGAATTCTTTGTCTGAAATCGCAAATCAAGGTCATTCGCCTTCTCATTTGCCGATTTTGTCAAACAAATCCGCTATCATTCTCCCTTATCACTTTTGACCTTGACAGTAGTATGAAATTAGCAATCTAGACAAAGTCTCCCGCTGTACATGTACATTTGGGGAAAACCATGTCTACACATGTAGATCTATAAATAACTGGCTATTTTTAGTAGCATTACACATCAACAACTACCAAGACGTTTGTTTATCGTTGTGATGAGAAGATTGTAGAGTACTTCGAATTCCACTGCTATAAAAAGAAGCGATATTCTCAAGTTTTATTAATTATAATACAACGGATACTAGTACGGACTAGTAGTGTACTTCTTATTACGGCACAGCTACACCATAATGTCAATCGTACTTTTTCGGGACTTTCCGTCGAGTATTCGGAAAGACTGCATGTCCTCCAGCGCATGAATATAACTCGTCTAAATCGATGGAATAACGGCACATCTATTTTCTCATCTGATCAAACTTATCTTGCATTGACTCGTACAATATGAATTATAAGTACTAAAAGTAAATCTAATCACTCTTTTTCTAAATATCGACGCACTATTTATACACGAGGAGGTATTTTCTGCGTTCCACGCGTTCCCCACAGCATATTATAACGACTAGGGTCTGGAATTCCTACGCAATTCCGACCAAAAATCTAAGAAATTCTTTTTACGCTACCATTCTTCACAGTAAATTACATACATTACATACACAAAATCAATGCTGAATTAGAAAATTAAGGAAAATGTCCGACAATGTGAAATCAAAGGACTCAAAAGTCCTGAGAGTCGGCTTTGCTGATTTTAAGTATGTAATCATTTTACCATTTTAGTGGCGGATTCAGGATTTCAGGAAAATGGGGCGGGGGCAAAAATTAGGTCTTTGTTGCAACTACATCGTCATTATACCTAAGTACAAAATGCTAATAACATTTGCTCTCTTCATACTATCTTACGGCAAAGAGTTTGCAATTGCTTGTATCCGAAATGAACGTGCAATCGACAACTTCATGGCAACAAGTTTTACTGCATTGTTGTCACGAGTCGAAGCTGAGCCAAGGAACGACATTCCTTCAAGTGGCACATTAAATAACCATCTTATTCACGATTCTCATAATGTTTTAACATCATTTATATTTAGAAACATACAACATTTACCTAAATATTTATATTGCATTTTCATTATCAGAGGAAATGCGGGAAGATCAAACTTCATATATGTCATATATGTGAAAAAGAACTAAAGTTCCAGAACATGTTGGGGAAAACTTTAATTGAAATATCTCGATAAAAACAAGCGATACAAGATCAAGACAAATGCTTTGTCCGGAGAATTACACAATCGAGTACATCTGACGTTGTCGGTGGTAAACACATCGTAAAGTAGTCACAACTACATATTATTACGCGAAATTTGAAAACTTTATTGCAACTCCTTTTTCGAGTTATTGAAACTAGTTTATGTTTAGCTTAAATTAACTGAGCTAAAGGTACATTGTGCTGATCAAAAATTTTTAAGACAACATCAGTAATTTTTCGGCACTTTATTTTACAGCGGCGTAGTAAGCTCTATATCGGTAGTGAAAGTTATAACCCCTGAAAAGAAAGTGATTGCAATGAGTGCGGCTTCACCGAAGCCGACTCAAAAATGACAAAATTATAAATAGAAAGGTCTAATATATAAAATCAAAATGGAACATAACAACATTTCCTAAGAACCATTCTTGATTACTCATTGGTAAAAATTTCGTAAACAGATCTAAATACTTCCCTTATATTAGCCTCTTGAAAATGAAACAAATCGAACTGTTCAACATCCATTCATGACACCGACTTCACTTGACTTTTGTGCTTTTCTCAACACTTAATTTTACTCTTTATCAGTGGATAAGAATATGTACGGCACTGGGGTTAAGTCGATATGAACAGCACAATTAAAAAACTTCCCATATCAGTGGTTTTTCAAAACCAGTTCTATGGTAGAATACCTAAGACAGTGACGAACTACAGCAGATTTAGAATGCACTTGAAGACATGATGATGCAATGTTTTCAAAAGAGTACATTATTCATAAGCTTCCTGCATCAATCTTTCAACATGCCTTTAGATAGAAACACGGTTACAGAACTTTTGCAGGCCCCAGCAAAAGCTTTTAGTCAGATAGACATGTCTGTATACTGTACTTAGCAAGTGTCATCACGATATTCAGAAATATCATGAGACTGACGAAGTAAACACAGATATTCAGCCTCACAAGCCGCGAGGTTGTGTCGCCTTTGTGGGGGCGGAGTAGCGCCACCAAACGGAAACAACGATCGTTACAATATAGATATTTCACATACAGTAACTTTTGTTGGGTAAATGCACTACAGTATGTAGAAAGCTTTATCAATGGCCGATGACTTAAAGCAAACGTTTAGAAAGAAGAAAATTATTTCACTCCACCTGAACTGGTCATCTTTTTATAAAGTGTATATAGAACTTTTTATATCTTGATAAAGAGGCAATGTCCAAAACACCAGTTTAAACGGCAAACAAAACCATCTTACATTTCAGCAGTGTTTCTTTTTTTCTTCAGATCAAGTCCGTTCCCTATGGAAATTTCACTGATTTTTCCCAAATTCGTCTAAATGTTTTCCCAAACATTGATTTTTTAGCATTATGTAAACGAGACAAAATATTCCCAAATGAAAAGTTACAGGCACCTTTGTAAAAATGAAGAACAATCACTGATTTGTTAGATCTACCCCATTCGATAACCTCAGTGATTTTATGTGGTTACATGTAAAGTATGATACACTTACTTCACCTCCTGCTACTCATACCTGATCAAAAGATGAGTCGACAGAATTTTAACTACATTTTGTGACTTCACTTTACATATTTATATCAATATAAAGATTTTGAATAATTAATATTTTTAATGTTATCTGAAAAAAAAAAAATGAAACTCTGACAGACTGAGAGCTATGACAAAACCTCTCATCGTTACAACAATCCATTTCAACAGATAAAGACACTAGAGAGTCATCATATACATTCATGTATAACTGAATCCATATCATTTTCATACATTTTTAATGCATGATTATTAGATAAGACCATTAGAATTATATTTCTGACGGATAGATACAGTGCTGTCTATCGATTACGACAGGAATTGTGACGTTATCTAATAATCACACATTTTACAGGGTAGCATATGCTTATTGTCTAGATCCCCAGAAATTTGTAAACGGTGACATTTACTCAAAAAGAATTTTGCCCTTTTTGAAGTTTGGTATAATGCTTTATCGCACAAATTACACTTCTTGTGGTTTAAATGCCGTTCAGCATTTCTTCTACCATGCTGTTTTGATATAAATTTTATAAAAATTCCAACATTAAACTTTATAGAATTAAAAAATCATGAAAACAGGCGATTCTTCAAAACAGGTCTGCTTCACCTGTAAATTGCCCTTTATATAAGGTCACCGTTGTAGGGCATGACCTCCATAATGTACATACAGTTACCTGTTTCTAATAATAATTCGCTTATCTATAAAATTAACATATACTGATACAGAATACAGACTAGTCCACTATAAATCGTTGTATCATACTGAGGATACTTACGGTCTGTATCAATTTGCATGGAATTTTTTCGTCCCTGACAGAATGATATACGTGCCCATGTCAGAAATATGGCCGTAACAGTTTGAACTTCAGAGAATCGATACTATTCTATTTATTTATTGATACCCGTGATAAGAAGTTACCATATTCTGGGGTCACATATTTCTACCTGTATGATATTCCTACCTGTACGGTATATCGTGATACCTCTTTATAGCACAGTCTTCTTCTTCCCAGTGACCAACCAGTATCATATAATGTCCGCTCATTATTTATTTCTAATTATATATGTATAGACGATAATATAACGGGTTTCTATCCCACACAATATTAAGCGTATTATGTATACAATATTAAATATGATTTTTTTTCCAGCATTCACATCGGCTTTTAAAAAAATGAAATCGGTGCTGAGCAATCACGTCGACTTTACACAATAAACTCGGGGTATAACATTCATGTCGATCTTTATACAACAAATTCGTTGTATAACGTTCAACTTCATGTCGACTTTTATCCAATAAACTCCGTGTATAATCATTCATGTCGACTTCCATACAGCTTCGTGAAAAGTTTGTCGAATTTGATACAATTAACACGGTATATAACATAAACATCTATGCGGATTTTATACATTCAATTAGCTTACTGAATAGCGTTCAAGTCGATTTCTAGAGGAGGTACATGATATGGTCCGTGTCGACTTTTATACATTAGATGCATAACATTCCTGTGCATTTTTATTCAATAAATTCGGTGCATAACATTTATGTCGACTTTTATACAATTAACTCAACGCATAACATTCAAACAATGACTTGGTACATATCATACACGTCAACTGTTATGGAATACACTTAGTGAAATTCACATGTCGACGTTTTAATTTTATAATACTCCTTGTACGGCATAAGACTTATACTTAGAATGCACTTGAAATCACGGTAAATACTACATGAATAATAATTTTGTATATTTCCATCAAATTCATGCGTTTACTTTGCAAACTGATTATGCATATACAATGTATTTGTATAATAAAGATTCATTTTGAAATCTGATTTGTAATTCGATTTCTGTGTATATTTCCCTATATAACAGGATCAAAATAGTTCACCAATAAAAGCATGCATGGACTTTAAAAAGGGAACTCTCGTGATTAATATCAAATTCCTTTAGGTTTAAACGACCCAACGTTTAAAACAGACATAAACAATTTTGCGACCCACTCCAGCGTAACTGTATACTACATCTACATGAATAGGTGCACCGAAAACATTTTCAGTATCACGTTACAATGGACTGATTTGGTTTTCTCGCCGACTTGTTAAGAGGTGCAAGTCTACAATAAACGGCGATGCCTACCTGCTGATACTCGCCTCCTAACTCCCACAACAGTTTCTGTTTTATGCATTGTATTTGTTGTACGATTTATCAATATATTATACATTTACAGTATTAAGTAAATGCCCAAGACAATTCCATATTATTACTGGAGTCTGACTCTGATGTAAGTAGATAGGATTAGTTCATCAATATAATGGTAAAATGTGATTGCATTAAATGAAACAGAACACAGAGTGACCAAATTTTGGCAAATAAGCCCTGACATAAACCCGTAAAATGAACATACAGCATCTGAATGAGATTTTAAGCCAAGCTCAGTAGATTTTTCTACTTCGTGGCAGTATTGAGAGATATCTACTGCAAATAGTTAAAAGTTCTTAAAAGACATAATGCACATTGGCATATTCAAATGGAAGGGGATTTATTGGGGTTGTGTTCCTATTTAGATGGAAATCTTCATCACCCTATAGTATAGGATTATTTCAGACAATTTTTGAAGGCGGAACTTCTTTTGGTTTTATCATATACGGGTAAATCCTGCCCTTTTCGAATATTCCTGGATCCGCCTCTAATGCATATACATGTGTACCCTAAGCACTGTCATGATCTGACACAATTTAGAGGACATGATCAGCAACATTTGATCATAACAAAACGTAAGGGCACAACGACATGGAGTATAGAAATCTTACGACAAGTGCTATGCACATAATAACCCCAAACAATGAGGGATCTTTTACATGCCAACCCTACCAATGCCATGGGACCTCCGTTTTTCACTGTCTCATCCGAAATACAGGACAAAAGTGTGCCCAGGGCGGGCGTCGAACCCGGGATCTCTCGGTCACTTCATCTACTGAGCTACACTGTATGTTTATGATACATAAATGTTTAGCATTGTTTGTAAACGTTACATACGCGTGAGTCTTTAGTTTTTGATGGGTGTAGGGTTATAATACGGTATTTAAATAAAAGTTACAAGAACCTTCTTCTAAATATTTTCCACCCTCTTCAAAAATGAGTCTCATGTAACATTCTGGTAGATCTCAATGACAAGGGATGATTACGACTCAGATCTCGATTTGTTAGCATGCATCTCTTGCCGAGATCCGTAAGGGAAAACGAGGACAGTTGGATCAGTTGGAATTTGTGTATAAACACATGTAATCAGTTTGGGAATCAAATCAGATCCTCGGTTTGTAATTTGTCTCATATAGAAATGTAATTTGGTTCCACGTATACACGTAGAGAAATATAGCTGACATATACATGTATTTTTAAATCTCATTTAATTGTTTGTTCATGCAAACATACTCTGTGTTTTGCGTTTGGTATTTCTTGCAAAATGATTTGTCTCTCGATAGAAATACATGTATGTACGTATGTTTTACTAATGGTTAATCTAAGAAGCCGTGGCCTAGTGGTATCGCGCCGGACACCTGATCGGGAGGGCGGGGTTCGAATCCCGCTCTGGTCATGCCGGTGTACTGTCTATCGTATGAGACAACAAAAACCGAGTCCCCGTGTCGTGGTATGCATGGCACGTTAAAGATCCCCCACTGCTTCGGGTGGGTCCGTTGCAAAGGTCAAAATTTGTATGCCCGCATCAGGCAGATGCCGTCCCCATATACGTGAAATATTCGTGGTGTGACATAAAACAAAATCAATCAATCAATCAATCAATCTGTTGTAAAATATAACACATAACGACCTTTACCAATATGTATATGTTAAAGAGACTTGCTTGCTTTTATACGTTCTTGACATATTCACTATGACATACTAGACTTACAAAATGGTACAGTTCTTATGACATAAACAGGCGAGAAGCAATATCATAGTAGCATAAATATTTGACCATGTTCTCAGCAAGTTTTTCAGTAGATGGGAAAATTATAAAAGTAGGCGGCGAACTTAAGAGCTAAGGCTGTGGCTTTTAGACTGTTCTGAGTAGACTTTGACTGTGAAGATCGATCCTGCACTTCAAAATCGTGTACCAACCTTTACATAGTCTCGCTACTAAAGCACCTGGTTGACGATAAATAAAGATTGTTTACTTAGTTTGCTAGATAATGCAGATCATATAGATCTTCATTACAATAAACACCACAATTAAATACTTCTGTCACATTTTCGAGAGAACGGCATATCAGAAATACTAATCATGATGTTTAACTGAGAGCAACAAATAGCCGACGACGTCACAAGGTAAAAATAAGCGGCGAAATCGCATGAGAACCCAGATATATTTGGTATATCAAATTCAGTGTCACAAAATTTATTCTATAGGTCCAGTGATATCGTCGCCTGAGAACCATAGTGCTCTACTGTTAAATTTTTAATTCAGAGAAAATCGAGTTCGAAGTTTTGAACACAATTTTTCGCTTTTACATGCTCTCTAAGATAAAATATATAGATTAATAAAATGCAAAAGGCGTCAAAGATTTAATTTACATCTTTATTTGCCACAAATTATGATCAAGTTTCTTTAAATTTGAAGTTTTTCAAATGTAGATAGAACATTTTTCTAAATTTTCTCATGAATTTTAGTAGAAACAAAATGTTCTATGTCCATTTTGACCAATGAAAAGAGAGAAAAATATCACGTGATACAGAGATAGAACAGAATGGTACTTTTCCTATCTATGAATTTGATACTGATTCTTTCCATTGATTACAATAGAAATTATGGAGATAGAACAGGATGGAATTTATAAAAACTGACCCTATCTCCCCCAAGTATATATTGACCAATGCAAATGTCTGAAAAGATGCGCAATCCATAGACGAATCCAATGATATATAGAACTCGATTTTTGTCAAATTGGTAGTCAGAACAATATGGCTCTCAGCTGACGATATCACTAACATTTAAGGAATGACTGTCTTTTTTTCTAAGTTCATGGGGAATGGACTTGGGTGAGAAACAAACAAATGACGTGAACGAAGCGGTTCTCGAATGATTTGTTTGTTTCTCACCCAAGTTCATTCCCTATGAACCTAGAAAAAGACAGTCATTTCTTATATTTACAATGCATTTTAAAAGGTTCTTTTTTAAAAACAAAATATCCCCGTTTTCAAACTGGCAAGGACCGAATTTTTCCTGAAGTGGAAAAGTACTTCCGCCACGCAATATAGTGCGTGTCTAGAATGCTAAAAATACTCTATCTGTCTAGGTAATTTCTTTAATTGCTCAAAATTAACAGATGCATTAATGTCGTTATTACAATTCTTATATTTAATCAATTTAATTAAATATTAAGTATATTACTACGCATGTGATTTGCCATACGCCGGGTACTACTTCCATGACCGAAGTTCATGGGCTGATGAATCGAATCTGTTTAGCATGGTTCATCGAAGGAATTAGACTAACATTGTTAATATTTTTATTTATCTAATTTTGCAAGCTACATGTACGTAAAACGCCATGAAACAGAGAAATAAGAATTAAGACTGTTCCTTAACATACACCTTTCCTTTCTGTATTCTCAGAGACATATATACACATATATGTCTCTGGTATTCTGTAATACAGAATTCTGTGAGTGCGCTACCCGATCGCAAACTCGCCAAATGCGAATTCAAAATTGAAATGGCTAAAAGTTTTTAATACATGAGTATTAAATTCTTGAAGTTGGCGAATACATTTCACAAGTTAAAAAAGTCTGGCTTTTTCAATTTTTTTCCTGTTATATCTTTAGCATAAATCATGGTCATCACAACTCTTTGATGTAGTTACTATTAATATCAACTTTATCAAGCTTCAAAGAGATCGCGATGTAAACCATCTCTAAACATTCTGAACAGTGAACATGGCTGAACAATGCAATCGCCGAGTACATCATTAGAACTGTGACAACAGACACAGAGTTCAGGTATTGATGTTTGCTGATACGCATCCTACTACCTCATTATGAGGTAATAAGATGTGTGTCAACAAACATCAAGACGACACCTGAACCCTGTGACAACAGATGAACAAGATGCACCACTGATTAAGAAAAATGCTAACAAACGTAACAAGTCAACTTGGTTTACGGAGTTTGGATCGTTTATAGAGAATAAATGATAAATTTTATTGTCAGTTGAGTTGTGTTGTTAGTCATTTTTTCAATTTTAAATTAAGATATTTTTTCACTATTAAATTTTCTAAATTTATAGGTTGTTTCGGTTTTGTATACATGGCTAATGGCTTACACATTTGGCTAATTAATTTGTACTTGCATTAGCCAAATGGCTGTTGAACAATTTATGCTACCACTAGCACAGTGTATGATAAGAAAGAGGAAATGAGGTAAAACACACAACAACTTATAAACTGAGATTATAACAAGTAATAACCACTGAATATCGGCAATAAATAGCAAGCAAGGAGGGAGAGGAGATGCTATGATTAAGCAAGGAGGGGGAGGAGATGCTATGATTTATAAAGGCAAAAACTAACTCCTTATTAAACTAAATTATTTAGAGTAATAACAAAATGCCTCATCACTGGTGGGGAAAAGTAATAAACATCAATATGTAGCCACCTTGGTGATCATGATGGAGTAATCCCACAGTTAATATACTAGAGAATTTCTTACCTGATACTTATGAATGAACCTACATCTGTGATATCAAGTACATTTAAATGTATCATTGAAGTTAACTACAGTACAAATACAAACATACTTGACATTTATAACTTCAGAGAACTGATTACTAGTAATCACCTACAATGTTGACAGAATGTTGGTACAGTCATCAAACTCCATACTGTCTAGGTCCACTTATTAGTGTGATATCACTAGACTAGTACAGTTCATATGAGAACAACAACCTTACTCTGTCTACTATTCTAGATATATGTACCTGTATCAAGTTAGCCCTGAAGGTGTTGTTTTTCTACTTTCAATTCAATACATTAAGAACACATAGCACTAGATAGGTGCAGGACGTACCAGGAGCTCTGTACGGTATTTGTTAACAAACTTAAACATATTTTACTCATAGATTTCAAATCAACTGGGTACATGTATATATATAATATATAACTGTATGTAGAATACTTCATGTATATTCAATTAATCGCCACCATATGGAACTTCTGAAAGTTTCAAACATCTTTTTTCAAAGTTAATCAAATTACACATGTATTTCTCGGGAATTTCCTGTGTAATCTAAAGATGGAGAGGAAGGAGCAAAGCGGTAGGAGAGGCAAAAGAGATATCGGCTACATATGTATGACAAAATGTACACTGCAATGGATACATATCGGGTGATAACATCTCCTACATTCTGAATAAAGAGTGATCACAATTCTTACATGATGTCCTTATCATCATCCAGCCTTTACAAGTATGTCACCTTCGACTGATATCTATCGTTCTGGGACTTGAGGTGATTCTAGATTCTTATAATCTCACTCACCTTCATCACATGAGATACTTATCAGGATTTTCTGTAAAAACTGTAACATTTTTCTATTCCATATTGAACAAAAAACATCACCACATCATCATGATCAGTCTAAAACACTCTCATGCATCATAAATTTAACCATAGAAAACATCTGAAAAGTGGAAAAAAAGACAGAATCCAACAAGATGTCTAAAGAAATATCAATATTGATTTCTGAATGGAACCAAAAACAACAACCCCTTTTAAGACATCTGTCTTAATCACAATGAATGCATTCTAGGGGTGTAATAGGACAGTAACTTGAGTAAGTAACAACACTTGACACAACTGATGGGAATCTTTAGCATTTCACCCTGCATACATCTAAATGAGAAAAAAATAGAAGTGAAAGTTTTTCAGTGACAGAGTTTAACAAATTTCCCTGTGATCTGGTGGTCATTTGGACCGGTAAAACAGCATTTTTGCCGGTCCGAGTCATCTTTTGGTGGACCGAATCTTTTTTTATCAAACACAATCAGGGGTCTTATTCACAAAGAAACTTCAGTCTAAGTCTAAAAATTGAGCCCTAAAATACCATTTGTCATCATTCTAAGAATTTGTCAAAAGTTTGCCTGTGAGTGGCTCGTCAGATATACTGTTTACAGAAACTTTTTATTAATTCTTAGAATTAAGACACATGCAACCATATAGGTCTAATTTCTTAGACTTAGGTTCCTTTGTGAATAAGGCCCCAGTATTCTCGACCTATTACTCAATGCATTAACAAGTGACAGCAATTTCAGAGAATTTGATTCGCTGATAAAAAATAGATTTTATCCAATGGGCATTATCGACATGTTTTTGACTTGGGGAATAAAGAGACTTCCTTCAATGTGAAAGTGAACAGTGCAGAGATGTGTGTCGGACATTTGGACCGGCAAAATGCCGATTTCTGTTGGTCCTTGTAAAATCCTGACCTGATGACACAATTAACCGATAAACCAATTAACTGATGTACAATTAACCATACATATATACTCTAAGTTGGCATGTGAGGATACCTACATGTACATTGTATGTACCAATAATTTCAAATATATATACATGTATAATGGTCGTCTCAATAATGTACACGTACATGCAAGCCCACAACACTCTGTAACATCAATTTACCCTTAAACTTTCACCTTCAGTAAAATATGACACAAATTTTATTCTACACCATTTATACGTACCAGTTGTAATTCACTGTATCTGAAAGCGAAAATCTGTTGTGACAAGTAATATGAATACCAGTAAGCCAATAATTGTCAATAGCCATTAATGTGTAGAATATGTAATTTCATTAATTCTGGTAGCAAAGACTTGACTGGATGTCAAGGAAAACCTTACTGCCTGACTGGAGTACGAGGACATTTCAAGGAACTCTGAAAGGTGTACTTGTTGCTGAGTGGGAAGTTGAGACATGGGTGTTGGAGAGACAGGGAAAGATACATGTACAATGAAGCAGGAGAGAGGAAAATCCATAAACCAAAGTTTGTCCCCTTACATGTAACTCTAAAAAAAATGCAAACAAAATCCCTACAAAATTTTAAGTGTTAGCAGTTACAAGACCATGAAAAGCTTTCCTACCCAGTAGTCACCTCAGTATAAATAACTTTTCTTTCATCTCACTGTCAAGACTTGTCAGTCACAGTGTTTCAAAAACTAACCAGGACCACCTGACATTTCTGGTAAAAATGGGCTCAGTCAAGTAAAACTTTCTATCCATGTATCACTATATTACAATACGAAGCTCCACCAGACAAATATCCTGTAAAGCGTAAGAACAATTCACATACACACTGCAGTCAGCTTTGCAAATTACTGCTTTCCCACTCACTAATGCAACCAAATGTCTTCTGTGGACTACCAGAATTTCAAAACCAGTCACCAACTTGGGAACTACAGCAGAATCTGGAACACAGTTTTCCCTTTTTTCATTTATTTTTTCAGTCTATATCAACTTTGTATGGGTCCTTTGGAATAACAATGAATGCTCTATTGTCTATTGATGACCATGTATGCACAAGAAGGAAGAATCAAGTGAAGAGGACGATAATGAAGAAAGAATATTTGAAAGTCTGAGAGAAAACCAGTTAGAAATTGAAACAGAACACCAACACTAAGGAAGAATGTAACAAGGGAAATAAATCTGTAACTGACATTATTCACAGAGCTCCAGATAATTTTTTAGTCCAAAGGGTATTTACCCCCTGATTACAAATTCAATACTGATTTTCAAAATTTCAAGCACTACTTTCACCCCCTTAAATTTTTATTCTAGGAACCAACATGGCTACATGAACCTTAGAAAATTTCATGAAGTTGATCTCTGTCAGTGGTACATAAACAGAGGTAAGAGGTGTACCTGAGAAATAGGACAACAAAATAGCATGTTGGCAGTCTCTGCAAAAATGCTCTGTCATTTCATTGTAACTTTCATTATAACTACTTTTTACATCCCTCTTTAGCACACATCTTACTTGAAAAACTTAATACAAGTACATTTCAAATTCCTCTATTAATAATAATAGTATTATATTAATGTCAGAATAACATAGCTTTCAAACCTTCCAACACCTTCCATAAATCTAAAGATGGTCATTCTGTACATGTTATGATGTACTAGTGATCATCATCATCAAAGCAATAACCTTTTTACCAATTTTACATGATGTAAGGAGCAATACCGGACAAATAAAAAATTACCACTTAGATTTACGTCAAATTACTGTGAAGCCACATTCCAAGCATTAACATCATGGTAAAAAGACCCCTTACATCATTTAAAATTGGGAAAAGGTCTACTGGAAAATTTTATAGATATTTGAAACCATAGAGCTCAAAATTGTAACTTAAAACTGAAAAATCAGCATTCATTTCCAATTCTATAACGCTATCGCATGTTTTCATTAATTTCCATTTGTTTTATTTATGTGGAATAAAACAAGACATTGTAAAACATTTTAAAGACAGCGGGGCAAATAACAGGATACTGCTTTGAATGACAAATGAAATTGTGACTAATAAAAAGTATTTAATTTTTTCTAAATTTCCGTTGATTCTCTCTATCTGTCAATGCTAGGAATTCAGATCCAAGAGCAAGTTTTAACAGGTTTGGGGCAACCTCTCATTTGAGAGATAATCACTGTTTAATATCCTGTTATTTGCCCTGCAGCTTTGAACTGTTGTATATACATGTATATACTGTATATAATTATGTACATGTATGTTGTATGTAATAATTGATGTCTATTTTGTGCCTAAATGTTTTTATTATTTTTCATTTGCTTTATTTGAGTATAGATCTACATATACAGTAGTATTTACGGAATAAAGCGAAATGTTTTACTAAAGCATTTAGAAATAGCGCGGAAAATAACAGGATACTGCCCAAATCTATAGTATAACTGATAGGAGCACATCAGCCAGCGTCAAAGGAGCCATCACAGTGTCAATGATCACAACTTTGTACCGTGTTCGGTTCAACAGTTCAACGTAGGACACAAGTCATAATTCCTCTGATCGGCGGATCCAAACTCCAATACCACGGCCCCCAATACTACGATAATTTACCCCTTCATTTCGTATTTCTGTGCGATTATACTCTATCAGAATAACAAATGATTCAAGGGGGAATCCATTTCTCATTGACTTACCTTCTCTACGTCATGGTTACTGTAGGCTTGTCATTTAGTGAAATGAACCACAACGCGATGTCGCTGATCAGCCCATTAGATAAATTGTTTCGTGTAGTATACATTTCGTTCTATAATGTTTCTCATTTCGTTCTTGCCTAACTTCAAACTTGGCGTTTACAATACAGTAGCTATGCAGTAAATACTGATGACGATTTCAGAATATTCTAGTTATCTACTTTAACATCAATGCAACATGATGCACATTTCAGTCAAGAAAATGTTATGGATGTAGCTGCGTTGGGAAGCAATGGCGGGAAAGAGGGGTGGGGGAGGGGGTGTTCCGTGACAATCCAAATTAGTTTTTATATGTTAAAATGTCACACGTACTCCTGTAGCAGTGTGAAGTTCATAGAAAAGTTCTCCGCAAAGGGTTTGACCTAAGTGTTATCATCCCTATTTCCTGATGTTATGTGGCAATACATGTGTATGACAGTGGCACTTTCTACACAGTGTTTGTTCATATTCATGTATATATAGTGTGTTCCCATAAAACCTAGTTTTCCTGAAATTAGCTAGAGTTATCTCCCTCATTTGAGTACAACCCTCGGACTTTATCCATCACTGCCCATACAAAACTGCTTGATTTATCGTAATTATGTAATATAATCACATATCTAATTATTTCATTGAAAATATTCAACCGATTGATTATATTTACTGATTAATAGAGACTGAAGTCACAAAATCTGCCCTGATAATTAGTTAAATTCTCAAAACTTTAATATAGCTTATATGGTAGTGATGGAAATAGCCCGGGAGTTGTACTCCAACATAACCGTCAATGCTAGTTGTGTGACATCACATGGGGAAACTCTATACAGTGCTGAATTACATTTCTTTTGTCCGTATGTAAGTGCATTCACGGCGGGTGTGGCTAGCCAAACAGGTGATGCCCACTCGTCCCGGAACCTGGTCTCACCACTGAATTTCAGGGGTCCGTAAATGTCCACCACAGGCACTGTGTTACATTAAGAGTGACTTTTAAAAACTAATCCCCCTCTTTTATATATCGTCTCTCCCCTTTCCCCTAAGGTAAGATCGAAACGACGGTCAGAATACAACCACTTCAACCAGTATTTCCTACAAGTTCCGATAAGAATCAGAGGAAAGGAAAGTACCAACATGTAAAATAATGTCTATCCTTTTGATATCTGCCCTCAAACTTTCATTCTATCATTTTTAAATGCACCAACAAACGTAAACTCGAACGGCACAAATCGCGGACAGTTTGCTCGCCAGTCGCCATGTTGATACAACATCGGCAGGGTGTAAAAGACAAGATCGATTTAATGACAAGATTGTCAAGATCGTGAGAAAAAGGAATATTAAAGGGATAAAAATGGAATAAAGATTTAATGTTACCTTTGTTTAGCCATACATTGAACTACTGCTCTCTATCGTTATTCAGGCAAACCCAGTAAAGTCCTATTATGCAAATAACCCTGTAGTAGATTGCTGGCGAGGAAACTGTCTGCGAGTTGTGTCGTTCGAATTTGCGTTTGTTGGCGCATTAAACATGCTTAAATGAACTTTTGAGGACAGATATCAAAAGGTTAGACATTGTTTTACATGATGGCACTTTATTTTCCTCTGATTATTATCGGAACTTGTAGGAAATACTGGTTGAAACGGCTGCATTCTGAGCGTCGTTTCTTACCTTGGAGGAAAAGAGAACGAGAAGATATATATAGGAGGGGATTAGTTTTAAAAAAGGCACTCTTCATATAACAGTGTCTGTGTGTCCACTGTGGCATATTATTGTTAGTGCCATAATCATGCATGTGACACCAATTACTTTCGTATTTTTCTACACAGTGTTGGTTCACATTCATTTATATATATACAGTGCTCAGTTACATTTGTTTCTTCTGGCAATGACACTTTTCTACAGAGTGTTGATTCACTTTCATTTATATATACAGTGCTGAGTTACATTTGTTTCCTCTGTATGTAACCATAGGCATTCATGGCGGGTGTGGCTAGCCACTCATGAGACGCCCCGCCCCGCCCCACAGAGGGTTTGATTTAAGTGATATATTATTTTTCTGATTTTATGTGGGAATGAATGTTAGGACATTCATGGCGGGTATAGCTAGACATTCATTAGACGCTTGTAACTCCTCCCGTGCGACTGGTCTCATCTCTGGTACATTGTTGTTAGTGTCATTGTCACTAGACACCAGTTACTTTCGTATTTTGCATTATACGTTAAACGGAACTAACCCCTCTCCCAACCCCGATTTCTCTATTGTCTTGCTGGCATTTTAGTTCATATAACTTTCTTGTTGTATGGTAGCTGTTTATAGATTGGTGCATTTTCAGTTATGTCCCAAAGTTCGATTTCCAATTGCGAATTACTGAACAAGTCGGTCGGTGATAACCCACATATTGACTTCTCCTTGTTTGTCTCCGTATTAATGATGCAGAAGAATTTTGCTATCAGTTGTAATAATTCTTTACCAAGGGAATAGAAAAGACATGAAATCTAATTACGCAGTCAGTCAAACTTAGCCTTACCTCTGTATCTTCCCTTTCCTTCCACTTTCAAAATTATGGTGCTCAAAACTTGTTACATACAGAAATGACGTACCGAAATGCACTAAGTTAATGTCTTGCATGATACGAAGGGTAACCTTCACGTAATACACAATGTCATGGTAACAGAATAGACAATACAATATAGTTCATGTGTTTAAATCTATATTACTTCTTACTTTGAAGGAAAAGCAAGTAATTTTTATGTTCACTGGATCGTTATGAAGCTCATTTATATTTCAAGTCGTTTTATTTATTATTTCATCGATACATATTTCCTCATATTTTCAAAGGAAAAGAACTTATTTTTGACATGTTTAAACATGCATATTTGATACACAACAAACTCTTTAACTCGAGTATTTAATTCGTGGAAAAGATAATTTTACCATCACTTTATCAGGAATACAGATTTAATCTTATGAAAAAGAAAAAAGTAAAAAATCTTATGAAAATGAGCAAGTTTTTACTTGGATTCCATAAACTGCATTTTTTTTTGTAAATGACCGATATAAGTTTTTTGGCGATTAAGTTGTAAATTACAAAAAAAAAAATGTAAAGAAAATTCAAAAACAAACAAAAAAAAAAAATGTTCAGGCACACGAGTTAGTGGCGAGAAAATAAGAGTTATTGAATCGTAAACGGATTGATTCAGTTATTTTTTTAAATATTGTAGTGTAAAATAAAGATAACTGATACCATATCGCTTTGGCGATTACAGTAACACAACAGACAATCATCCGCCCCTAAAAGTAAGAGGACGTCACGGACGATTAACGTCTCCTGCTTGGTTAGCTACATCTACCAATTATGCTGAACCACATACCACCCAATTATACTGAACCATACATACCATCCCATTATACCGAACCATACATACCACCCAATTATACTGAACCAAACATACCACCCTATTATACTGAACCACATGCCACCCAATTATACTGAACAACAAATACCACCCAATTATACTGAACCACACATACCACCTAATTATATTGAACTACACATACCACCATATTATACTGAACCATACATACCACCCAATTATACTGAACCACATACCACCAAATTATACTGAACAACACATACCACCCAATTATACTGAACCACACATACCACCCAATTATACTGAGCCACACATACCACCAAATTATACTGAATCACACATACCACCCAATTATACTGAACCACACATACCACCTAATTATACTGAACCACACATACCACCAAATTATACTGAACCACACATACCACCTAATTATACTGAACCACACATACCACCCAATTATACTGAACCACCCATACCACCTGATTATACTGAACCACACATACCACCCAATTATACTGAACCACACATACCACCTAATTATACTGAACCACACATACCACCAAATTATACTGAACCACACATACCACCTAATTATACTGAACCACATACCACCCTTTTATACTAAACCACACAAACCATCTAATTACACTGAACCACACATACCACCCAATTATACTGAACCCGACTTACCACCTAATTATACTGAACAACACATACCACCAAATTATACTGAACAAGACACACCACCTCATTATTCTGAACCACACTTACCACCTAATTATACTGAACCACACTTACCACCTAATTTTACTGAACCACACTTACCACACAATTATACTGAACCACATATACCACTTAATTATACTGAACCACATATACCACTTAATTATACTGAACCACACATACCTTCCGAAATTAAACTGAACCGCAGATACCACCTAATTATACTGAACCACACATACCACCAAATTATACTGAATCACACATATCACCTAATTATACTGAACCACACATATCACCCAATTATACTGAACCACACATACCACCTAATTACACTGGACCACACATAGCACCCAATTATACTGAACCACACATACTACCCAATAATTATACTGAACCACACATACTACCCAATAATTATACTGAACCACACATAGAACCTAATCATACTGAACCACACATAACACCCAATTATACTGAACCACATATACCACCCAATTATACTGAACCACATAATACCAACTCATTATACTGAACCACACATACCACCTAATTATACTGAACAATACATAACACCTAATTATACTGAACCACATATACCACCCAATTATACTGAACCACATGATACCACCAAATTATACTGAACCACACATACCACCTAATTATAATGAACCACATACCACCCTTTTATACTAAACCACACATACCACCTAATTATACTGAACCACACATACCACCCAATTATACTGAACCCGACTTACCACCTAATTATACTGAACCACACATACCACCAAATTATACTGAACAAGACATACCACCTAATTATTCTGAACCACACTTACCACCACATTATACTGAACCACATATACCACCCAATTATACTGAACCACACATACCACCTAATTACACTGAACCACATATACCACCCAATTATACTGAACCACATAATACCAACTTATTATACTGAACTACACATACCACCTAATTATACTGAACCACACATACCACACAATTATACTGAACCAGACCTACCACCTAATTACACTGAACCACACATACCATCTCATTATACTGAATCACACATACTACCCAATTATATTGAACCACATATACCACCTAGTTATACTGAACCACGTACTACCCTATTATACTGAACCATACATACTACCTAATTATACTGAACCACACATACCACCCAATTATACTGAACCACAAATACCACCAAATTATACTGAACCAGACATACCACCTAATTATACTGAACCACACATAACACCCAATTATACTGAACCACAAATACCACCAAATTATACTGAACCACACATACCACCTGATTGTACTAAACAACACATACCACCCAATTATACTGAACCACACATACCACCCAATTATACTGAACCACACATACCACCTAATTACACTGAACCACACATACCACCCAATTATACTGAACCACATATACCACTCAATTATACTGAACCACATATACCAACTAATTATACTGAACCACACATACCACCTAAATTTACTGAACCACACATACCCAATTATACTGAACCACACATACCGCCTAGTTATACTGAACCACATACTACCCTTTTATACTGAACCACACATACTACCCTATTATACTGAACCACACATACCACCCAATTATACTGAACCACAAATACCACCCTATTATACTGAACCAGACATACCACCAAATTATACTGAACCACACAGACCACCACATTATACTGAACCACACATACCACCTAATTATACTGATGCACACATACCACCAAATTATACTGAACCACATATACCACCTAATTATACTGAACCACACCTTCTAATTATAATAATGAACCACATATACCAACTAATTACACTGAACCACATATACCACCCAATTATACTGAACCACATAATACCAACTTATTATACTGAACCACACTTACCACCTAATTATACTGAACCACACATACCACACAATTATACGGAACCAGACCTACCACCTAATTACACTGAACCACACATACCATCCCATTATACTGAATCACACATACTAACCAATTATACTGAACCACATATACCACCTAGTTATACTGAACCACGTACTACCCTATTATACTGAACCATACATACTACCCTATTATACTGAACCACACATACCACCCAATTATACTGAACCACAAATACCACCAAATTATACTGAACTAGACATACCATCTAATAATACTGAGCCACACATAACACCCAATTATACTGAACACAAATACCACCAAATTATACTGAACCAGACATACCATCCAATTATACTGAGCCACATACACCACCTAATTATACTGAACCACACATACCACCACATTATACTGAACCACACATACCACCCAATTATACTGAACCACATATACCACCAAATTATACTGAACCACACATACCACCTAATTATACTGAACCACACATACCACCCAGTTATATTAAGCCACACATACCACCCTATTATACTGAACCACACATACCACTCAATTATACTGAACCACATATACCACCAAATTATACTGAACCACATATACCACCTAATTATACTGAACCACACATAACACCCAATTATACTGAACCACAAATACCACCAAATTATACTGAACCACACATACCACCCAATTATACTGAACCACACATACCACCCAATTATACTGAACCACACATACCGCCTAGTTATACTGAACCACATACTACCCTTTTATACTGAACCACACATACTACCCTATTATACTGAACCACACAT
Source organism: Pteria penguin (assembly GCA_035048485.1). Taxonomy (NCBI): domain Eukaryota; kingdom Metazoa; phylum Mollusca; class Bivalvia; order Pterioida; family Pteriidae; genus Pteria; species Pteria penguin. Next base: position 8,670,710 of record CM068585.1, on the reverse strand, counting down.
ACCACCCAATTATACTGAACCACAAATACCACCCTATTATACTGAACCAGACATACCACCAAATTATACTGAACCACACAGACCACCACATTATACTGAACCACACATACCACCTAATTATACTGAACCACATATACCACCGAATTATACTGATGCTCACATACCTTCTAATTATAATATTGAACCACATTTACCAACTAATTATACTGAACCACACATACCACCTAATGATATTGAACCACACATACCACCTAATTATACTGAACCACACATACCACCCAAATATACTGAACCACACTTACCACCCAATTATACTGAACCAGACTTACCACCTAATTATACTGAACCACATATACCACCTAATTATACTGAACCACACATACCACCTAATTATACTGAACCACACATACCACCTAATTATACTGAACCACATATACCACCCATTTATACTGAACCACATATACCACCCAATTATACTGAACCACACATACCACCTAATTATACTGAACCACACATACCACCTAATTATACTGAACCACACATTCCTTCTAATTATAATATTGAACCACACATACCAAATAATTATACTGAACCACACATACCACCTAATGATATTGAACCACACATACCACCTAATTATACTGAACCACACATACCACCCAAATATACTGAACCACACTTACCACCCAATTATACTGAACCAGACTTACCACCTAATTACACTGAACCACTCATTCCTTCTAATTATAATATTGAACCACACATACCAACTAATTATACTGAACCACACATACCACCTAATGATATTGAACCACACATACCACCTAATTATACTGAACCACACATACCACCCAAATATACTGAACCACACTTACCACCCAATTATACTGAACCACACATACCATCCCATTATACTGAACCACACATACTACCCAATTATACTGAACCACATATACCAACCAATTATACTGAACCACAGTACCATGTATAGCTAATTGATATATGATTAACCCTTCCGTACTTCTTCGTTGTTTACTTAGCTTTCAGTGTCTGCGGTCAACTGTACATATACATGCAATAATAAAATTTTCCATTAAGTGCGGAGAGTATGAAACAATGATTTGATTTTACAAGAGCATGTTTTTTTATTTGTATTGTTTTGTTTTTTTTTTAATTTCTTATTTATTTATTTATTGATTTATTTTTTTTTTTGGCCTACTTTGGATTTTATTTTTAGATTTTCTCCTCGTTCGTTGCCTAGAATGCATTGATTGTATGTATTTTAACTGCCTTTATCGTAATAAGTGTAATAGGAAAAAAGAAATACAGAAATATTTTCTGGATTTTTTCATTCTTTTGCAATATCTTTAAATTGAAAAAACAGAGAAAAACAACTGGTTTGTAGTAATCAGGTTTGATAAATTTCTTCTACAGATTTTATTGACAGATTTTGATGAAAAGGAGTCGGTATGAATGTCCCATACACATGTTATGCTGCTATTTTTGACCAGATCATGGATCTAGGGGTGGATTCTGGGCTGGATGACATAGGCCCTAGACGATACACTCTTTTGACATCTTCTTTTCAGACTGACTGAAATCAACATCAAACTGAATGCTTTAAAACGTCCAAGAAGGGCATCTTAAAAGGTGCTGTTATTTTTTTTTTCATTTTTTTTTCAAGCTTTGAAATAGATCCGAAGGCAGTTTTTCCTTTTCATTATATATATATATATATATATATATATATATATATATATGTATGTATGTATGTATGTATGTATGTATGTATGTATGTATGTATGTATGTATGTATGTATGTATGTATGTATGTATGTATGTATGTATGTATGTATGTATGTATGTATGTATGTATGTATGTATGTATGTATGTATGTATGTATGTATGTATGTATGTATGTATGTATGTATGTATGTATGTATGTATGTATGTATGTATGTATGTATGTATGTATGTATGTATGTATGTATGTATGTATGTATGTATGTATGTATGTATGTATGTATGTATGTATGTATGTATGTATGTATGTATGTATGTATGTATGTATGTATGTATGTATGTATGTATGTATGTATGTATGTATGTATGTATGTATGTATGTATGTATGTATGTATGTATGTATGTATGTATGTATGTATGTATGTATGTATGTATGTATGTATGTATGTATGTATGTATGTATGTATGTATGTATGTATGTATGTATGTATGTATGTATGTATGTATGTATGTATGTATGTATGTATGTATGTATGTATGTATGTATGTATGTATGTATGTATGTATGTATGTATGTATGTATGTATGTATGTATGTATGTATGTATGTATGTATGTATGTATGTATGTATGTATGTATGTATGTATGTATGTATGTATGTATGTATGTATGTATGTATGTATGTATGTATGTATGTATGTATGTATGTATGTATGTATGTATGTATGTATGTATGTATGTATGTATGTATGTATGTATGTATGTATGTATGTATGTATGTATGTATGTATGTATGTATGTATGTATGTATGTATGTATGTATGTATGTATGTATGTATGTATGTATGTATGTATGTATGTATGTATGTATGTATGTATGTATGTATGTATGTATGTATGTATGTATGTATGTATGTATGTATGTATGTATGTATGTATGTATGTATGTATGTATGTATGTATGTATGTATGTATGTATGTATGTATGTATGTATGTATGTATGTATGTATGTATGTATGTATGTATGTATGTATGTATGTATGTATGTATGTATGTATGTATGTATGTATGTATGTATGTATGTATGTATGTATGTATGTATGTATGTATGTATGTATGTATGTATGTATGTATGTATGTATGTATGTATGTATGTATGTATGTATGTATGTATGTATGTATGTATGTATGTATGTATGTATGTATGTATGTATGTATGTATGTATGTATGTATGTATGTATGTATGTATGTATGTATGTATGTATGTATGTATGTATGTATGTATGTATGTATGTATGTATGTATGTATGTATGTATGTATGTATGTATGTATGTATGTATGTATGTATGTATGTATGTATGTATGTATGTATGTATGTATGTATGTATGTATGTATGTATGTATGTATGTATGTATGTATGTATGTATGTATGTATGTATGTATGTATGTATGTATGTATGTATGTATGTATGTATGTATGTATGTATGTATGTATGTATGTATGTATGTATGTATGTATGTATGTATGTATGTATGTATGTATGTATGTATGTATGTGTGTGTGTGTATGTGTGTGTGTAGGTGTGTGTGTGTATAAACAAAAAGTATTTGTGACTTAATCCATTTCATATACTTTTGTATCATTGTCTTGATTTATTCAATAAAGGAAAACAAGTCTTTGGTCACTTGTCATAGCTTAATAAGCAAGAGAATATATGTATCTGCTAATCTCTTCAAGCAGTCAGTTGTCTGTGAATAAACAAAATGTGCTAAGGTGAGCTTATGAACCCACTTGGGACTCTTGTATTAATTTCCACTCCTTTTTCTTTTTTTTTCTTTCTTCCTTTCTTCATTCCCTCTAACCTTCTATATTTTCCAAGTTATGCTATCTCTTTTTGTATATTTTGATATTGATAAGTTGTATGTATACTTATGTATCAATCATACTATGTGTATCCATTGAAAATGTGTTATACAAATGTATAAAAACACAATTGGAATGTACCTTACTATATATCAAAATAAGATGTATTTATCTCCAAGACTGTAACAACTAAACCAGATGGAAATATTTATTTCAGAATTATACATTTCACAGATACAGTTGCTTTATTACTCACCTGAGCCTGTCCGTACGTCTGTCTGTGTGTAAACTTTTAACAATTTGGACTTCTTCTTTTCGATGCACTGAATTGATGCATTTTAGCCAGAATTAGTTAAACGAATGATTTGTCAAAGAATTAATTGAATTATTTATTGCTAACGAAGATATTGACACACATCAAGCATGGTCTTCAAATTTACTGTGATACTGCATACTCCAGAAGCGGAATAAATCAGATGTAGATCCTCAAGAATTCTAAAGAACTTTTAGAGAATCTAAAATCTCCGAAATTTAATAATGTTTTCAGCATAAAATCTTTTGACTTCTCCACGCTCTACACTACAATTCCGTATCAAAAGCTCAAAAACAGACTTGCTACAATTATTCGAAATTCTTTTTTCCATAAAAATGGAAATCGTAGATATAAATATCTTGTCATTGGGCGGGAAGATACATATTTTGTAAAAGAACACTCTGATGCAAAACACAAGTATACCGAAGACCAAATCATCAAAATACTTGAATTTTTAATAGACAATTATTTCGTGGTAATTGGAGGGAACATTTTTCAGCAAATCATTGTCATTCCCATGGGAACTAACTGCGCCCCTCTTCTTACTGACATTTTCTTATATTCGTATGAGGCAGAATTTATTCAAAACATGCTCTCCACAGGCAGAAAAAGCCTGGCATCTCAGTTTAATTTTACGTATAGATGTATAGACGACGTATTGTCAATCAGTAATCCTAACTTTAAGGATTACATACATGAAATCTATCCCCATGAACTTGAGATAAAAGAGACAACTGAGAGCAATAATTCCGCTTCGTATCTGAATATGTTTTTAACTTTCGACAATGATGGTCATTTGAACACCTCTCTGTATGACAAACGATTTTAACTTCCAAATAACTCACTTCCCGTTTCTTTGCAGCAATATCCCGTCTTCACCTGCCTTTGGAATTTTTATATCTCAACTTATAAGGTACGCAAGAGCCTGTTCTCTATACGACGGTTTGATTCCAAGGGCCAAACGACTGGCCACTAAGTTGCTCATGCAGGGATATGTTAAAGAACGTCTGAAATCGTCACTGAGGAAGTTCTACGGTCGCTATGGGGATCTTGTATGAAAATATGATGTGCCTCTTTCTAGAATGATTGATAATATTCTAGAATGCGATTAAATGACATGTTCAGTGAACACAAAATATGACTTTGTATACCAGTTTTGTACTTTCGTATGTACAATTGGGAAACAAAAACTCTTGATTTTGACATTTTTCTTGAGAACTGCTGTGACGGGTGATAGATGCAGACAGGAGACGCTTACTCTCCCCGGCCACCTGGTCTCACCTCGGAATTTTTCAGTATTTCGGGGTTCACAACAATTCGTTTTTGGAACTAACACGATTTTGTATCTGTCCTTGGACTTTGAGAATGATTAACGGTTTGGTACTTCTTCGATATTGATTAAGACTGCAAAAGGAAAGGGGGGGGGGGGGAGGGAGAGTTGATGTTTCATATTTTCAACTTTTTCTATGGGCACTAACTGCGCTCCCCTTAAAGCAGATTTATTTTTATACTGTTATGAGAGAGATTTTATGCATTCTATTCAAACCTCTAAACATTTCGACCTTATTGATAAGTTCAATGACACCTCTAGATATCTCGATGATATTTTAGTTATCGATAACCATGAGTTTGAAAACTATATTACTGATATTTACCCATCTGAATTTCAATTAAATATAGCCAAAACTTCCGACCAGGAAACAGCATTTTCGGACTTTTCAAAAATTGTTAATAACAATATTCAAACCAACATATATGATAAACGTGACGACTTTGGATTTCCTGTCGTAAATTTCCCTTTTCTAGATAGAGATGGTATACTAGTCTATTGGTTCGGTTTGCCAGAGCCTACACTAACGTTTTGGATTTTTAAGCAAAAAATTCTCAGATTACTTTTAAACTTCTTACTCAGGGTTATAGATATCATATACTTCGAAAAACCTCTAGTAAATTTTACAGGTCTTATTCAGACATTTTATGTAAATTTGGAAATGTGACTTATGAACAATACGTATCCAGCGGAATATCCCATCCAAATTTCTATGGTGATGTAGTGTACAAACTAAGGAGGGTCAAAGGTTCCGATGATTTCATATCGGCGGGTTCTAAAATTATTAAACGCCTCCGACATCGACAGTATGACCCCGAGATTATCGCTAAGACCATAGTTCTTGTATTGGGTCCCTCTACGACCCAATGCAGACTTTTGCTTGAGCGTTGCACGCTGACTAACAGGGCGGTAGGGACTCTATGACGGGCTTTGTCCAAACTTTTTCAGATTAGACAAGGTCCTGATCCTCGTCTCCTCTGACTGTTAGTCGGGACTCCTATTGATCAAATATCTGGGTCCGGCGCCATAAACTGAGAATATACTTAAGTCAAATATTTCATTTTAATTTATTCCATTATCAAACGTTCAAATAAATTTTAATGCAGAATAGTTTAATTCTATTTGTCGGTAGAATAAAACTAAATAAAATCCGAATCCCAGTTATTAATTCATTGATGAACAGAAGAATATGAAATTATGACTTAAGTATATTCTCAGTTTATGGCGCCGGACACTGAGCTCGGCTTACAAACGGGCAGAGCACGGTTTACTTATGTTGATGTCGAATACATATTTTTGTTAGCAATATATTATTCTGTAAACGTTTCGTGTGTGATAAAATTCTCTATATAGAGGGTTATTTATAAATTCTTAAATCTGTGTCCTTTGATTGTTGTTGGGATGATGAGACTGTGTGGGAAAAAATAAAATACAACTAGATACATACAGAGCTGACACGCCTTACAATCTCCGTAACAACACTAATCTGTATATGCCAGATTATAGATTTAGATTGGAATGAACTCAATATCGATATCAGGAAAATTTAATCCTTTAATCAATTTAAAACAACACTAAATACCAGAGAGATATACACACTTTACCAATATACCTGGTTATCGGAGAACGAAAATTTAATATTATCCACACAAGATTCCGTTGTTCCAGTAGCAACTTAAATTCCGAACTTCATCACTTTAATCTCACTCCCTCACCCTATTAGTGTGGGAGCTCCAATGAGGATGCTTTCCTTTATCTTTTAGAATGCAATTAATATCAGCTCGAAAGAATAAAACTCTTTCACAATCTGTCAAAGTTTCGGCCGCCGACTTTGAAAAAATTCTTTACAAAAATTTGGCACTTCCTGATAGTGACAATCCGAAATCATAATTGGTGTTTTGACTTTTATAAAGGACTCAAAAAGATTCCCTACTTAGAATGCAGCTTCATAGTATTTACTGTATCATGATACTCTATCTCCCATTTAAAGATGAATTGATCATTCATGTACAAACCGCCATCATGTTTATGTTCACAATTATTATAATTATGGGTTTATATAATATTCTTAAAACATGTGCCAAATCTAAAATCAGTTTTTGAAATATGCGTTATGATAATACTTATCAGTTTTATATAAAACTTGGAGAAATAGGAGGCAGAGGCATATATTGCCAAAGAACGAAAACGAATGATTACTACATACCAAGTGGCGAACTCTTCGGAAAGGCCTGTATTAAAAGGAACAGAAAGATTAATAGAAACCTACGTAGATTGAGACAAATGAAGAAAGATGAAGATAACCGTTCTGTTGTTGAAAGCTTACTGTAAAAGAATGACTATGAGAGTGCGTCATCAACACAGATATTTCCATTACAAAATCGCATGAACTGCCGAAGAAGAAAAAGAAAACCAAATGTAAGAATAAACAAGGCATTGTCAGAAGCTTATAGTTCCATCAAAGAACTAAAAGAAAAAAAGAGAAAAAAACCGCAAAAGATTCAAAACATTACAGAAGCGTACAAGCATACAAAGGCTATGAAAGATGAAACTCAAGAACTCGCCGAGGAGTAGACCTATTAGAATAACGCAAGGTCTTTCAGAAAGTAGTAATAAAATTAAGAAGCAACTATTACTTAGAAACACTGTTCTGGATGAAGTAAAAGAAACATACGAAGAGATAAAAGAAAAGTGATATGGCCACATACAAACCCGATCAAGTATCATTTCTGCAAGGATAATTTAGAAATATAGAAGGATTAGCTGGCTTAGAAAGCATGTGTGTGTTAATTAAAAGATCAGGAATTGATCTCGTAGGAAAGGTGAAAGGTCCCGTATATCATAGGAGGAAAGGATAGTCTATAAGAAAGAGGTGCAGGACTTTCAGAAAGAGATGATAATAGTCACCGTCAACAAGGAAAGGCGGATTAAAACTTTTCTGAAAATGAGATACAATAAACCAGAGTTCGCACAGATTATATGGCAAATCTCTACATTCAAATCATTGCCAATAATCATTCAATAAAACTATCAAAGGCGACGTCTTCCGAATGAGACCAGTATATATCCTTACAACTAATATCTTTAAAAAAGTAGTCCGTGCTTGTGAACGAAACATCAAAACATGGTGTTATTACCAGGTACTAATCACAGCCAATCCCGAAGCGTGTGGTAAATCTGAAGTGGTCCCAGTTTGAATGTTGCAAACCGGTCTTTCAGAGAAAATCAAGTACGGACAGTGGAAAAGAGTCCATATCACTGCGATTGAGCAGAAGAAATCTGTTACCAGATTAGTTAAACAGAAGTAATAGAGGATGAGTTTATATCAACTTTTAGAACAAAAAAAGCAAAGCGTTCAAGGAACGTGTTGGTAGGGTTTCTATGCAATACAAAGAAATGAAAACTTTGAAAGCGAAAGGCATCCTAGTCCAAATGGACTTCGCTGAAAACCATGCGTGCAAAAGCGTGGAAGAGGATCACACTTGAGTTTCTTTACATCCAATAGTCGCATACGACTCAGAAGACCTTCGACATAAGAAGTTATCCATTGCTATACAGATTGACCGACAAGGCAATCTTTCGAACATTGGAATGGTTCTCAGCGTCGACATTGAAGATGAAGAGTTTGAAATTACATTTATGGGACAAATTTCAATGGCTATTACGTAAAACATTTTACGGATCCCTTCAGTATACGTCATTTGTAGCATAGGCAATCCAGATAGAATTGGAAAACGCAGCAGAATGTTCTCCATAACTTCCTCCGACAAAAAGAAAATTGAAGATGCGATTCAAAATTAAATGGATATGTACGTTACCTGTATTATACATACTGCTAAAAAAAACCCCAAAGTGTTCACTGTATACTATTTGAGTTATTTTCTAAACTGTAAATGATATCTTTTTCAAACTTTTTCAAAAAGCTCCACGCAGAGGGTTTGATTAAAGTGTTATTACATCCTTTTTCCTGGTGTTATGTGGCTGTGGCAAATACTACACAGTGTTTGTTCACATTCATTTATATATACAGTGCCGAATTATATTTATTTTGTCTGTACGTAAACGGCATTCCAGCGGGTGTGTCTAGCCAACCAGGAGAAGCTCACTCCCCTCGGGTACCTGGTCTCACCTCTGAATTTCAGGGGTCCATGAGTATCCACAGTGGTACATTGTTGTTAGTGCCATAGTCATGTGACATTAGGTACTTTCGTATTTTACATTATAAGTAATTTCGACTTCTTATGATTTAACAATCTTGTCAAAATATTTAATAAGCATTTCATTGATAACAGGTAGAGAAAGGTGTAAGGGGTTATTTCAGAAAATCACAAAATTCTAATTGGAATCAAAAATTAACATCTCATTGTCAAATCTATCCATAATTGCTTAGTATCGGGTATCACCACCTCTGTTTGCTAAAACAGCACAAATTCTAATTCGTATGCTGTCGACGTAACATCTAATGGCATTAGGGGTTACATTATTCCATTCTGCTATGAGAACATTTTGTAGCTCCTGAATGGTCAATGGATGTCGCATGCGCGCTCTCCTACCCAATAAATCACACATGTGTTTGATCGGGTTGAGATCTGGGCTACTTGCTAGCCATGGGAGGACCTTAATTTTATTTTTTATTTCGTTGAAGGTAGCGTTGAGTAAGTCGCGCGGTATGCGAACGAGCATTGTCGTGTTGCAAGGTGACCCTTAGAGCATGTCTCTGGATGAAGGGAACTACTTCTGGAGCTAGAATCTGATTAGTACAGGCCTGTACATTTACCATTTACTACTACATGACGCGTTTTCTCGCCGCCCATGATTTCACCCCATATCATAATGCTGCCACCGCCAAACCTGTTTCTTTGAAGGACACATGCATCAGTATATCGTTCTCTTTGTCGACGGTAAACCCTGGCTCGACCATCACTATGACTAAGGTTGAACCTTGACTCGTCAGTAAAAAGCGTTATTCCAGATATCCTCGTAAACGTAAATAACGTCTACGCCAGTTAACGCGAGCATTGCAAAGAGCAGGCGTCAGAATGTGTCCGAAATATGGCCTGTAAGCTCTTATCGGCCTATTTATAGCCTTTAACCTGTTACGGACAGTCTGTGAGTTGACGCCATAACGTCTGGCCGTAACAGTTGCAGGCAAATGACGTTTGCGGAGATGCGTCAACGCCATGTAACGGTCATGACGCACCGTGGTTGCACGTGGTCTACCCCTTCGATGACGGTGCCGGTCAGTCTTAAACGACGACCTAATAAAGTTTTGGTCCTTCTCGTGCAACCAAATGCCCTGCTAACACCAGACTGTTTGGCCTGCGTTCAACATGTCAACTGCCTAATTACGCTGGATCTGGCTCAGCCTTAATTGGCATGTTTTAATTGAAAACTTTTGTAATTTTCGTAACTGCAAGGATTCTAAGATTGCTTGCAATGCAAAAAATTAAACTAATTTTACACGTGGCGCACCTGTGCGAGTCAAATGTATAAACAACTGACTGCGAAATTATCCAGTTACGGTTGAATGCACATGGGTAATTGGGCTTTTCCGGTGGACAGTTTTAAGTCACTATTGCTCATGCATAACGGTTAAATCTTCGCTATCATATATTCGATTTATTCAACATTGAAAAATGAATACTTTTTATTTTTGCTCAGTATTCTTTATAAAGTAATTGTATTGATCAACAAGTTTCAATTTTTTTTCGTATTGATTGTTTGTGAATTAGACAGCTCTACTTGTTTTGTATAATGTTTGAAAACAAGTGTCGTTTATTAACTTTGAAATTCTACTAAATTTTAAGCAGTCATGCCTGTGCTCACATAGATATGAGTAAAATTCCAAAGTAAGCAAACGACATGAGTATCATCTGTTTTTCCAAAAATGTATTAAAACTAAAGTGTAAGTTTACTCAATTGTCCATAAATACGTTATCCTCGTGCGATATGATTAATAATAGGGAGTTTTATTAGTTGTTTAATTGTTTTATTTTAAATACTTAGGTTAATCTTTATGTAAAGATTTTGATAAAAAAATTAATAAACGTTAAGCTGTAGTGTTCTCCTTTATTCCGAGTATTTACATTACAACAATTTTTGAATCGGTTAGGTTAAACATTCAGCTTGCACAAACAGAAAAGACCAGCAGTACTTTACTGTGTGTGTTTGTGTGCCTGTGTGTGCGTAATAAAGGAAGTGACTCAAGATCACCCTCTCGAGTAGCAGCTTCTAAAACATTAATTAACAGTATCAGTGGCGGATCTAGGATTTCCGAAAAGGGGGAGGGGCACATATGAATATCAAGTATTAGCCAAAATGCTAAGACATTTTGGATGCCAAATTTGGAGGTTTACTCACATTATTTGAGTGTTTTCAACTTTATCATCTATATATACCATGTTAATTTGCGGCCGAAAAGGGGCACGTTTAAATGTTTCTGTACACAGAAAATAGACATGACATGATTATCACTCATCGATAGTAATATATGTAAGTTTTTAACTACACATTACACAATATTATTGTATATAATATTTGACATTGATAAATAAATCCTGTACAACACAGAGGAGTTATCTCAGTGTCTGTGATAACGCTTTTGTTATCGACGGCAAGGTGATTTGTATTTATGTAGACCTGAATTATAATTATATATATATATATATATATATATATATATATATATATATATATATATATATATATATATATATATATATATATATATATATATATATATATATATATATATATATATATATATATATATATATATATATATATATATATATATAATTAGTCGTTTTGTAATTTCCAAATGTACTTCAGTTTCAGTAAACATACTTTGCATAGCATTGGTCAACGCTCAAAATGATATCAATAGATGTATACTCAGAGTTCAAACTGGCATTGCTGCTTACAATAGTTAGTGACTAATGATTGTGATTCATGATCGGCCTGAACCACTGCGATATGTGGATTGTGATTTACAATTGACCTGCGCCAGTGTGGGACGTAAGTCGGCCTGCGCCACTATGGCCTGTGATTCACAATGGGCATGCGCTACTGTTATATGTGGGATTGTGATTCACAATCGTCCTTCGCCACTGTGGCAAGTGATTCACAAGCGAATTGCACCACTGTGGCTTATGGGATTGTGATTTAACAATCGGCCTGTGCCACTGTGGCCTGGGATTCATAACCAGTCTACGCCACTATGGCCTGTGGGATTGTGATTCATTCGGCCTAGGCCACTGTAGCCTGTGATTCACAGTGGACCTGCGCCATACTGTGGCCTGTGGAATTGTGATTCATAATCGGCCTGCGTCACTGTGGCTTGTTATTCACAGTCGGCCTGCACCACTGCGGTCTGTGGGATTATGATTCACGATCGGCCTGCGCCAAGTGCTGTGGCATGTGAGATACCCTCGGTATTTGACAACAATATGGACGGTGGAACGTTTTCAAGCTAGCGTAGACCGGGTCATAAGTTTCATTGATTCTGCAAACTGTGTAATGAATTCTAAACCACCTTATACAGTTTCCACATAGGTGCAGCACAAGAAACCATCAAAGACGAATGGGGCTCATGTGCTAGAAATCAAATTTTGAAAACAATCATTGTGTTTACTGAAGGGTGATATCAAGGTCAAGGTCATCAAATTCGCGTCAGTCGGGAAGAACTCATCAATATCGACAAGCTACCAAATTTGACGTAGGTATCATTAAATGTATGCAAGAAATCGAGTTAAACGCAAATTACTGACGCCGGATGGACAGACAGACGAATAGACGGACATCGCAAATCTATAAACCGGAATTGCTTTGCAGGAAATTTAAAGCGACTAGAAAACTAAGCCAGGAGCAATTAAAGTCAAGTGGGAATGGGACTATGGGTCTAAATAACTTTATCATCTGCGTTATTAATACAAGACTTAATTATTTGAATTCATCATTCTGTACTGAGAAACTTAGATAAACTCAAAGTAAGAATTTCGTTATCATGATTGACGATTCAAGAAATTTACATCATCATATTTAGATATTTAGTATTTTTTTCAAGGTAGAGCCGTTAAAGTTTTGCCTGGGCCATGGGACGACGACGATATTCGTCCGGCGAGTTAAAACACACCAAAAATACAAGAGGCCCAAATGGGCAAATGAAAAAACTAAGCAAGTATCAGAATTTAATTTTCTGTGACAACAGTATCTTTTATCAGAAATTCTAATTCAAACTGAACCATAAACATGACCATATCATTCTAAAACTCTCATGCATTTATTAAAATCAAAGAAAACACCCGAAAAGTGCAAAAATGAAGTGTAAAAAACAAAACAATGCTGAAACTTGATTTTGGATTTGATTTGAACTGAAGACTAGGCACTATAGTACTTCTAAAGACACCTTTCTATAGATCACTCAGATGTATTTAGTCTTTGATCTATAAAATCCTATTGGATCTATGTGACCCCATCTTGGGCAGATTCGACCGAAAAACAGCACATTTGTAGGTAACTTGAGTTCTTCACCCTTCCAAGTTTCATTATATGTAGAGAGATGAAAAAAAACCACTAGAATTTTAATGTTTCGGTACGACACAGATGTCCCCGCTGGCAGCTGAGGTAGTTGAATATAACTGTCACAGAAATAATATTTGAAAATTCAAACAAGGTTCAGTCATATGCAATGCACATTTTCTAATTTCAAAGTCCCATAACTCCTGAAAAAAATTCTGAGCAGAGTTGCCTCCCTTCATGCACATCCACCTATGCTGCCCTATCTACAGGTGAAGTTTGGTGAAATTCTGATGAACAGTTTAGGAGGAGTTGCGATGACAAGGTTCAGCCATATACAATGCACATTTTCTAATTTCAAAGTCCCATAACTCCTGCAAAAAATTCTGAGCTGAGTTGCTACCCTTCATGCACATCTACATATACTGTCCTACCTACATTTTAAGTTTGGTGAAATTCTGGAGAACAGTTTAGGAGGAGTTGCGATGACAAGGTTCAGCCATATGCAAGGCACATTTTCTAATTTCAAAGTCCCATAACTCCTGAAAAAAATTTCTGAGTTGAGTTGCCTTCCCTCATGCACATATACATATGCTGTCCTACCTACTTGTGAAGTTTGGTAAAATTCTCATCAACGGTTTGGGAGGAGTTGCGATGACAATGTTTCGGAATGACGGAATGACCGAATGACAGGGTGCAACACTATATGCCTCGGCCATATATGGCGGGGCATAAAAAACCCAAAACGACACAAAACAAACTAGATGCGTCGGTGTGTCACGAACACGACAGCACGACGGACACGACAGCAAAGTTTTTCAAGTATGTGTTTTGAAAAGGATGTTAATTTGAAATTAGATAAATGTCCAAAAGCCATAGGTCTTGTAAAAACTTTTGAACAGGATCCCCATTATATTATGCATAGCTACACACACACACACACACACACACACACACACACACACACACACACACACACACACACACACACACTGTGGTCCGTATTTGTACCAAGTGTTACTGAAATCCACCTACGGGTTAAGGAGGAGATGCGAGGACAAGATGAATTTACTATTTATGCATAAAACTCTAAGTCCAAAGGCCATAACTCCTGTAAAACGTTTTGGACCGCATTCCGCTTAAATATGCAGATCTACATATTGCTATCTTTGTGTGTATTAAGTTTCATTAAAATCCTCCCAAAAATTTAGGGTGCATTACTATATGCCCAGAGCCATATTATATATGACAGGGCATAAGAACACCCAGCGAAATTTTGGAAATAACAACACTTCCTAAGACACGATTCTAGATCACTCTGATGCCTAGGGTTAATTTGTGAGATTTCAGAATGGAACCAAAACCAACCACCCTTTCCAGAGCGCTGTGGCATATTGGTTTTGTTGATATATAGTGGCAGGTGCCCTGAAGATGCTTGTTAAAAGACTCGGTACATGTTCGGCCCTATGATGCCCTGCCCTGGATTCACTCCTAAAGGATGGGGCCAAAATTAATGAATCTTTCCAAAAATAAATCAAAACACTAAAGGAACATTTAGTCATTATTTCATCCCAAGATTAATCACTCCAGCAGTTCTGAAGTAGTGGAAAGTATGAACAGTGTACGCCAATCAGACGGATGGACCCGAGATGAGGAGTGAGAATATCTCAGTGAACTAAATATCTCATGGAACTTATAAGAGAGTTTTAAAAGCTTTTCTTTGCTAGTGCATGAATCGAGTACCTGGAACTTAAGATATCTAAATGTAAAAGTCAGAAAGATATTCATTGTAAATGGTTAAGGACACAAACATTTATAGCCTATCAATGTTTCTGTCCACCTACTGTATGGAGCCAAATATTACTGTAGGTCAGATATGGCTACAGCGCCTTAAACAATCGATTGACTTATCATTGTTTTACGTCACTCCACGATTATTTCACGTGTATGATGACAGCATCTGCCTGATGCATAGAATAGAAATTCACATCCTCGCGACGGTTCCTCCCAAAGCAGCAAAGGATCTCTTACGTACGTGCCACGCCTACCTCGACACGAGACTTGGATTTTTACATTCTCATTCTAGACTGGACACCGGTGTGCCCGCGGAGGGAGTCGAACCCGGGCCTCCCGATCACTCATCCACTGGGCTACATCGGTTTCCATATCCTAAAATAAACTTGACACTAAAGGTTTTAAGTATACCAAATATGAACTTATTATGAATGGTGGTTCTGAAGATGTTCAGGAAAAACAAAGCAAATTTACCTCTTTTTTACGCTTATGGCCAAAATTATGGCCAACAGGCACCATTTAGAAAATAGGTCATCTCCTTTTCCTAAGGATTATAATTATAAGCATACTTTCATTCAAATTTATTGGATAGTTTTTTAAAGAAAAATCGGCAAACTAAATGTGGATTGATAACAGATGATGGACGGTGCACTAACCACAACAGTTCATTGAATCTTTAATCTCAGGTGAGCTAAAATGAATGTATCAGGGTATTATAGAAGGATGTGTGATGTTGTGTAGTTACACAGCATGCTTTGAAGCTGTCTGTGTAATCTGTTGTAATGATGTCAGTTAGGAGTGATTTCCACATTCTTATACACTGAAAGAAATCTTCTGATATGCTAGAATTTTCGGCTCACGACATAAGAAATAAAGAACATTAATCTAATCTGCTGGGCTATGATTGTTCTAATGAAGAAGTGTTGTAGTATGTCACTGAGCAAATACACAAATTATCGTTCTGGCTTTAGCTTGATCACGAAGCTCATGCAGACATCAACCCTCCACCGGTAGCAGTATATTACAGAGACACTGATGCTTTACCAGGAATCTCATGTTACTGTGCAAGAACCTCAGCACTGTACATTCTCTGATACTGATGCTGTCATGGGGTCCCACATTCTGCTTGATCATTCATTCCAGAGATGGACAAACCAAGGTCTGAGATCCTGTCTTTTACATGAAAACTAGTGTCATGATATTCGTGGTACGTAAAAGATCCCTCACTCTTTCAGGTTGGTCTGTACGTGAAATTATCATGGAGCAACGTAAAACAATACTCAATCAACAATATCCCATACATAAACAGACCAAGATCTGGCAGCAAGGAGCTTCAGTGTTTGGTAGTGGATATTTTGAAATTGGGGGATGGGGGTGTTAGTGAGATGTTTTTATGTAACAATGTAGCCAAACAGACATGATACATTTGTACAGTGATACAAACCATGCCTGTACTCTCCATTTTAGACTCTCATGGAGAGGAATTCCTGGGTGCTTTGCTAAAGGGATTCATTCAAAGAATGTGCATTCTCCCTAGATCTATATTCATTAAAAGTTTAAAGTTGTGGACAAAGATACAAACCATGCTGCACTCTCCCATCACTTAATGTAAATAAAATGAGAAAGTAACAAATTCAAAATTTATTAATTCATCTTTCTTATACATGTATGTAAGTGTATGCATGCCTATAAATACAACTGATAACATTAACAATGCAGTCTTCATCATGAAATGTCACACAATGTTCATGGTTATTAATGTAGCAGAAGTCCATGTAATTAAGTTTTTGCAGCATTATTTTGTGTTGTCTGCCCTTGAGTGCCAGCTGCAAGGACTTCAGCATTAGCAGCTTCAATTTTTTGTTGTTGTTGTTCAAAGAATAAGGACATCAGTCTCTGGTTAAAGGCTATATATCTGTCTGTACATGCATCTATACACTTCCCCTGAAATAGTACAAAGCCAGGAGCAAATGTACTTGGTTGTGAAAGAGAATTTAGAATATTTCACAAAATACTAAAATACATAGAATTTAATTCAATTCAGGGACCACTTGAGTTCCAACTTTTTGTGATTCTGGAACCTGAAACAGAACTTTTGGGACACAAGGGGCTTATCAAAGTACATTATCTGACCTCTTTATAACATCTTACAGCGTTTTGTTTATCACAGTACATTATCTGTTCTTTTTAATAATATCTCACAGCCTTTTGTTTGTTTATTACAGTACATAATTGTCCTTTTTAAAATATCTCACAGTGTTTTGTCTGTTTATCATAGTACATTATTTGTTCTCTTATAATAATTCACAGTGTTTTGTTTTCCACAGTACATTATTTGTCCTCTTTATAATATCTCACAGTCTTTTGTTTGTTTATCACAGTATATTATTTCACCTCTTTATAATATCTCAGTGTTTTGTTTATCACAGTATATCATTTGTCCTCTTTATAATATCTCACAATATTTTGTTTGTTTATCACGGTACATTATTTGTCCTCTTTATATTAAATGACACTGTTTTGTTTGTTTATCACAGTACATTATTTGTCCTCTTTATAGTATCTCACACTTTTGTGTTTGTTTTTCATAGTACATTAACATATTTGTCCTCTCAATAATATCTCACAGTGTTTGTTTCGGTGTATCTCCATCAGTGCATGAAAACTCACACTTAACTTGAAAAAGACTCCCACTATCTATATTTTGGATCAACAAAACAGTTCTTTTATCATCTATATAAAAAAGTAAAAAAAAATCTTTTAAATATCATAAACGACGTATCTATTCTAATGAAAGTTAACTTGCATAAAACTATTCAGTAAAGAATAGACACCATATCATTGAACAGCACATACTATGCCGGCATTTTATTATCCTAAGTGTATTAACTAAAGCTAAATATCAAATCTTATTTTGGTAAATGTAGATTACCTTTAATACTGGTAAAATAGTTCAGTTTTCTTTTTCAATTGTTTGTAGATTAATTGATCTTCTTTGCACATCCCTCATTTCCCTTGCTGACACTCCCCTTCCCCTCCTTTAATAAATACACTGACTACAACTGTATTAAGTATTGAGGAGATGTGAAAATTCCTATTCAATATGTATATCTTTGATTCTTCATAGTTTCATCACAATATCGGTATCCCAAAAAGTTTAGGAGTAATTGTGATTGATTGATTGGTGTTTTACGTCGCTTTCAACAATATTTCAGTTATATCGCGACATGGAAGCAGAAGGTTACCAACCTCTTAAACATAGTGGCGCAACCCGGGAATCGAACCCGGATCGTCGGCGCCGCAAGCCAAGCGCTTAACCACTACACCAAGCCTGCCCCTAGGAGTAATTGTGAAGACAAGGCATTTTGCATAGTAAAATCTAAGTCCAAGGGTTATAAATCCTGTCCATGTTTTTGGACAGGATTCCTTTTCCAATAAGCACATCTTCAATTGGTGTTCTTTCTTTGCACCATGTTTTATTAAAATACCCCAAAAGGTTTAGGAGAAGTTGCAAAGACACGGTATTTTGGAAAGAAAAATCTAAGTCAAAGGTTCATAACTCCTGTAATTGTTTAAGGACAGCATTCTCCTTCCAATATGCACATCTTCATACTGTGTTCTTTCTTTGTATTATGTTTCATCAAAATCCTCCAAAGGGTTTAAAAGGAGTTGCTAGGGCAAGGTAATATGCATAGAAAAATCTAAGACATTCTAAGTCCAAGGTTCATAACTCTTGTGATTTGTTTTGGACAACATTCATCTTCAAATTTGCACATCTTCATAGGGTGTTCTTTCTCTGTACCAAGTTTCATCAAAATCCCGCAAAGGGTTTGGGAGCAGTTGCTAGGGCGAGGTATTTTAAGAAAATCTAAGTCCAAGGGCCATAACTCCTGTAACTGTTTTTGCATAGCATTCATCTGGCAATATTCACATCTGCATACAGTGTTCTTTCATTGTACCAAGTTTCATCAAAATGCCTCAAGGGTTTAGGACTAGTTGTGAAGACAAGATAGGTGGGACAGACTGACAAACACACAAATGGATGACAGCGGTGTAGCATAATACGCCCACATTTTATGTGAGTGTACAAAAAGGTTATTTTCTATCATAAATAAAGCCAATATTTGATTCTTAATCAATTATAGAATTCAATGTGAATGGGGATGTTCAAATACAATTCTATATACCAATAAGTTTAGTAAACCTTACAATTATAATGAAGTTAAACAACTGATAAATTGTAATACCTCTTCATCTGTTAATTTGTTCTGTCTTAACTTGGTTACACAGTTTGAAAAGCATTGATCTGCGATTCTGTTTTGAGTTGCAAGGACATCACGCAACTGCAAAATAATGTGATATAATGAGTAAAACTGATGACTGCCTCTTGATCACTTATTCAAAAGAATCACTTCGTTGATTTTAAAATTATCATAACCCCGGCCCCACAGTCAACAACCTTCCTCAACTCAATACTCAGCCTCAAGTCTGGGTATTTTTCTCAATTTTCTTTCCTCAACTTCAAGTCACCATCACCACCCAATTCTAAATTTTACTCAAGACAGAAATTTGAGTAAATACTCAAATATTTAAGTGAAGCTTCAAAGGTACCTTAAGTATTTCCTCAAGTAAAAACATAGTGGAGAGGCATCACAGACGACATAAATTGTTATGAATACTTGAAAAGTAAGACAATAAATCATGTAAGAGAGTAATAAGAGATCGTTTTTCCCTTTGAGTTCTAAAATTATGTCACGGCCAAACTAGTACAATTATTGAGGTCGGCATGACGTTATGCATGATGTCAATCAAAGAACTTACACAGACTGAGAATATAATAATTGTGTCACAATAGTTTGCATTCAAAAGTCTAGTCACTAGCCTAGATATAATGACACCATGATTCTGTCTTGAAAAGCTAGCTGAAAAAGCAATGTATAGAAAGAAAATGTGCACTTTCTATCAATTATCATTTCACCAGTTATCGCTGCTTTACTGCAAAAAACCTAGATTTACATCTTTCAGATTATCATTAATTTTTTTAAAAAAATTTTCATATATTATTTTTTGTATCGAAGAAATACAAAGTCTAAATGTAGACTATGACATAAGTATTTAGCCTACAATTACTTCAGTCTATACCTACCTAAAGCACAAGTATTTAGCCTAAGATTACTCAAGTCTATACCTGACTAAGACACAGGTATTTTGCCTACCCTTATTCAAGTCTATATCTGACTAAGACACAAATATTTAGCCTACCATTACTCAAGTTTCTACCTGACTAAGAAGTATTTAGCCTACTATAAGTCAAGTCGATACCTGACTAAGACACAAGTATTTAGCATAGCATTACTCAAGTCTATACCTGACTAAGAAACACATATTTAACCTAGCATTATTAGATAGAAACTTGAGTAATCCTAGACTAAATACTTGTGTCTTAGGCAGGTATAGAATTGAGTTATGCTTGGCTAAATATTTGTATCTTAGTCAGGTATAGACTTGAGTAATGCTTGGCTAAATATTTGTATCTTAGTCAGGTACCGACTTGAGTAATGCTTGGCTAAATATTTGTATCTTAGTCAGGTATAGACTTGAGTAACGCTAGGCTAAATACTTATGTCTTAGTCAGGTATAGACTTGAGTAATCCTAGGCTAAATACTTGCGTCTTAGTCAAGTATAGACTTGAGTAATCCTAGGCTAAATACTTGTGTCTTAGTCAAGTATAGACTTGAGTAATCCTAGGCTAAATACTTGTGTCTTAGTCAGGTATAGACTTGAGTAATCCTAGGCTAAATACTTGTGTCTTAGTCAAGTATAGACTTGAGTAATCCTAGACTAAATACTTATGTCTTAGGCAGGTATAGACTTGTGTAATCCTAGGCTAAATATTTGTGTCTTAGTCAGGTATAGACTTGAGTAATCCTAGGCTAAATACATGTACTTGTGTCTTAGTCAGGTATAGACTTGAGCAATGCTAGGCTAAATAGTTGTGTCTTAGTCAGGTATAGACTTGAGTAATCCTAGGCTAAATACTTGTGTCTTAGTCAGGTATAGACTTGAGCAATGCTAGGCTAAATACTTGTGTCTTAGTCAGGTATAGACTTGAGTAATCCTAGGCTAAATACTTGTGTCTTAGTCAGGTATAGACTTGAGTAATCCTAGGTTAAATACTTGTGTCTTAGTCAGATATAGACTTGAGTAATCTTACACTAAATGCTTGTGTCTTAGTCAGGTACAGACTTGAGTTATGCTAGGCTAAATATTTGTGTCTTAGTCAGGTATAGACTTGAGTAATCTTACACTAAATGCTTGTGTCTTAGTCAGGTACAGACTTGCGTTATGCTAGGCTAAATACTTGTGTCCTAGTCAAGTATAGACTTGAGTAATGCTTGGCTAAATATTTGTATCTTAGTCAGGTACAGACGTGAGTTATTCTAAGCTAAATATTTGTGTCTTAGTCAGAAATTGTGCACTTTCTATCAATTATCATTTTACCAGTTATTGCTGTTTTACTGCCAAAAACCTAGATCTACATTATTTCAGATTATTATTATCAATTTATTTCTAATTTTTCATATATTTTTTTTTGTATCGACGAAATATAAAGTCTTAATGTAGACTATGACACAAGGATTTAGCCTAGCATTACTCAAGTCTATACCTGACAAAGACACAAGTAGTTAGCCTAGCATTACTCAAGTCTATACCTGACTAAGACACAAGTATTTACCCCGGAATACTCAAGTCTATACCTGAGTAAGACACAAATGTTTAGTCTAGCATTACTCAAGTCTATACCTGACTAAGACATAAATATTTAGCTTTGGATTACTCAAGTCTATACCTACCTAAAGCAAGTATTTCGCCTAGGATTACTCAAATCTATACCTGACTAAGACACAAGTTATTTTGCCTAGCATTGCTCAAGTCTATAGCTGACTAAGACACAAGTTATTTAGCCTAGGATTACTCAAGTCTATACCTGACTAAGACACAAGTATTTAGCCTAGCATTACTCAAGTCTATACCTGACTAAGACACAAGTATTTACCCCGGAATACTCAAGTCTGTACCTGACTAAGACACAAGTATTTAGCCTAGTATTTCTCAAGTCTATACCTGACTAAGACACAAGTATTTAGCCTAGCTTTACTCAAGCCTATACCTGACTAAGACGTAAGTATTTAGTCTAGGATTACTCAAGTCTATACTTGACTAAGACAAAAAATATGTAGGCTAGCATTACTCAAGTCTATAACTGACTAAGACACAAGTATTTACCCCGGAATACTCAAGTCTGTACCTGACTAAGACACAAGTATTTAGCCTAGTATTTCTCAAGTCTATACCTGACTAAGACACAAGTATTTAGCCTAGCTTTACTCAAGCCTATACCTGACTAAGACGTAAGTATTTAGTCTAGGATTACTCAAGTCTATACTTGACTAAGACAAAAAATATGTAGGCTAGCATTACTCAAGTCTATAACTGACTAAGACACAAGTATTTAGCCTATCATTACTCAAGTCTATACCTGCCAAGACTATGATTCCAATCAAGTATAATGCTATTCCACAAAGCAGAAATTATAGACTGGGCAAGGATGTTTCACCAAATTCCAGTGACCTTGAACTTCAAGGTATGATCTTATGTCAAGGTATTGACACATCACCTTCCTAAGAAAATAATTGCTGTTAAGTAAGATGTTATTCCAATGAAGCATGTCAGATTATGGCATGGCATGGACAAAAATATTCCACAATAACCCTGACCTTAAAGGCATATCTTTTGGTCAAAGTCATGAAATATCATATTTTTCATAAGGATCAATTCTTCCAAGTATACACTGTATTCCAATGAACATGATGAAACATGGAGAATTTATTTGTATGGGTTACACAGAAATCTTCTTATTCTACAGTGACCTTGACGGTATGACCTGGAGTCAAAATCATGAAAAAATCATTTTCATGGAATTGTCATTATCATTCTTATCAATATCATGTATAAACTAATTCCAATAAAGCATGTAGAAACTATGACCCAGACCAGAAAAATTGACCCAAGTCCAAAATGATCTGGACCTGAAAATTCTGATCATGAGTCAAAGTCCTGGTACTTGAAGTTCCCATGAAGAACATTCCTACAATCTATGAAATAGTGAGGGAGAGATAATCTTGTTTGCAACAGATACTCAAAAGGATAGGATGAAATTAAAATGCCCCTGTGCTTGTTCTAAGTAAGCTGAGGTATAAAAAAGAAAAACAATCATTGCCTATGTTTCACTTAGTCTCTCACTGACAATATACATAAATAATGTAAATTTTATGGCAGCACTTACACATACAAGGAGAGTGAAACAATCTAGACACTGAAGGTAAATTTTAAGCTACTTGAAAAGATAATGGAACTACTTGCACAAAAGAAACTACTTCAATTACATTTAACTTCTGCTCTTTTATTATTTGGACGGTTATAGCTCATCATTCAAATAAAAAAGAGCAGAATTGTTAAATGTTAAATTGAACCCTGGTTGTATACATGACCAATTTTGAATCAACTTGCATTGTCATCATTTCACTTAGTAATAGGTGCAACAAAATGTCTATTTGGCTTATCAAATGGTTTTTTTATTACTAGTTGTGTAGCTATAGTTGTTTTTGTAGAAACTGCCGCGGCCTAGTGGCATGCAGCCCCGGTCATGTAAACTTCCTTTATAATAAGTGATTACATGATGACATCTGTTGCCCATTATGTCTTGATCAAGTTAATTACGGCACTGATATTATATTATAAGATATTACATGTACATTATGTTAAATTTATGCTATCTGACTCTGATGTGCCATGTGGAACTGGACCCATACTTCATCAAGGTTCCATAGATCTAGCTATGTGGATATGATACTACTATTTTTCAGAATTAAACAAATCCTATTAATAATGTTGCAATTGTGCATATTAATAATAATAAAGATTATACCATTGCAACTTCCTGCTTTGGTTGTACTTGTTGATTCATGACTGTCAACAACAGCTTAAAATTAAACCAACGGCATGTAATTCCGGTCCGTTTTCAACTCTAAATGTTAATTATGAAAGTTCAATATCCGTATACAATTTGACGTAATCGACAACTTGTCAGGACAAACAGACAGATAGCATATGATCTCAGTATGAATGTTTTTCATTTTCATTACATTTTAATAATTCTCATGCGACTATATTGTAATTGCCAATGAACAGTATGTGTTTTTGCAATTTACAATATATTATTCTAATTTATCCAGAATTTCCTCTGATGTTGAAAATAGGAAAATGACGGTGTAGCAGACGTCGCACGTAGAAGTCGGATCCTCACAAATGACACTTTCAGTGGAACGAGAAAAAATTCCATACGAATTATCTTATATGAATCTGCTTTTTCAGGAATAATATTTTTCTCTCAAATTTAAGTAAGCATATTGTTGGAAAAATCAATAAAATAAAAACTTTAAGTTTAAGGCAGCGATGTGACTGCCATCTCATCTGACTTCTCTTACTCGAACAAGTATTAAATGATTCTTTTATAGTCAACAGACAGTCTTTCAGAATGACATCTGCCCAAAAGTTGTCAATTTGGACAGAAACTAATTGGTCTGAAAATTTTATTGTTTTTGATAAGGAGTAAAGTAATGGTATACAGAAGAATATACTGTAACAGGCAGGGTAAAAAATTGTGGCTGGACCTTGGAATCAAACCCAGAACCTTTCGCTATCAAGGCAAACGCACTTACCATTGAGCTATCCAGGCTGATATCCGTCCGTCACACTACTCCTTGCCAGAGGTCTTCAAACAAGTTTGGAAACCCAAGAGAGAAATTCCCTAGTTCTCCCTCACATAAGGGTTACTCTCATGGCACCAGATCTGTAATAGGCAGGGTGAAATATTGTGGCAGGACCTTGGAATCGAACCAAGAACCTTCCACTATCAAGACGGACAATGTGAACCTTACCATTGAGCTATCCGGGCTGATACCTGTCCGTCACAATACACAATCATCGATGTATACACAAAGGTCTGTTCATTTTAATGCAGGCTTGTAATTTGATGTATATAACCAAATTTTATTTCGATTTGTTGTATTGCATACTCATTTAGTGTAACTACAGGTTTTTTTTGCAACAGATTACTTTTTATTGGGCTGCAATGCATGATGATGATATTATAATGTTGAACCTGAAAGAAAATATTGTTTTGGGCCGAATGTACAGGTACTGAAGGGACTAAAATTAACGGTTGCCCGAGACTACCACTTTTGCTTCCGTGTCCCTGAAAACCTCCTACTTGATAGCCTGAGTGGCGACTAAAATTCTTGCATGTTAGTAAACATTTATTCCCGTTTTTCTGATAGTACAATAATATTTTGAGTCGTTTGAGCACTTCTTTTGTTGAAATCAACGTTCTTTGGGTGTTTACATCATCTCAGTCTGTCGAGTGTATGAAGTCTCGGAGGGCTCATGCTAAAACTAGTACATGAACGCCGGCGCGGACTTGGGAAAACAAAACTGTTGATTTCTCTAGAAGTTCGAAATATTTTAGCATTATTGTGGTAATATTTAAATATTTACTTTAGTACATCTTTAATAGCAATAAATCAAGGTTTGTTTTGTCAGACTTTGCAAGTGGTCGTCTCAGGCAACCGCTATTTTTAGTCCCTGGTTCACGAGAGGCAGAATGATAGTAATTAGAGACTGAATGAAGGGGAAGATGCACATGAGATACCGGTATGTTAGCTGGGTGTGCAAGAGATGGAAAAAGAGCAGGCAAAGAGAAGTAATGGGGAGAGAGATTTAGATAGGGACAAGGATACATGTTTGGAGAGACTGGGAAAAGAGCTAGAGGATAAAGATTTAGAGGTGCCAGAAGATGAAAGTGATGTGATTGAGCGTATTTTTGAAATTGAAAGAGAAATAGATAGTTGTTAATGTTTAGAATGATTGGAATTAATGTTTAGAATAATTGGAATTAAATTTAAAGAAGTATACAAATTTTACAATTGAGGAATTTAATAAAATTCGAAAAAGTTGCGAAAGACTACATTTATTTACGGGCTACCAAACACTAATCCGGGCTCCTAATTTTTGAAATCTAGGGGCCCGGGTGGCTACCATGTCAAAAGTTAAGTTTAGTCCCTGTACTGGTTTCAATGCAAACAGTACATGTCATGCCTTTATTTGGATCATGTGTTAAACAATTCTGATTTGCACTTAATTTGAACAATTCCTGCTTTTTGGCTGGCGATGCATCTGATTTGTGGGCTTATTGTTTACTAGGCTTCTCACCACGAGAAATTATGTCTGCCAAAAAGCTGTACTGTCACAGTCAGGGTCATATGTATGCTTTAAACGTCAGGGGTTGATCAGGCATTTATAAAAATTAAACATTTTATAGAGTTTTTCTGTAGATCCAGAGTTCTTGAAATCTTTCTTCTGGTGTCAGTCATTCAGACAGTCACTTGACACAAACTTGTCAGTCCGGACAGAAGCTATAATCAGTCCAGAAAATTTTCAGTGTAAAAAAGGAGTAAAATAATGGTTTACAGGGAATAGCTCAAATTTACACTATGCTTACACACCCAAATTTAGGGAGTCTGTTATGGGTCTGTTCATTTTAATGCAGACATGTATATTATGAAATTTAAGTTTAATTTATTTTCTTTCTTAGTGTAACTACAGTTTTCTGTGCTTTCTATTTGACTGCATTTTCTTTGGATCAAAATTTCCAAAGTGCAATATAGGGCTGAAGAATTTGTGGCATGAGGACAGGCGCAGAACTCCACAGTTTCGGACGTAGTCAGTTTAATCAATGCCAAAAGATTTCAAGAACTCTGTGGATTAGAATTTCGAAAATTGCAGTTTGGGGCTGAAGAATTTGCCGATCACAAGGCAGTAATCAGTCGTTTCAGATCTTATTGAACATAATCTTTTTTGTCGGTAGGACCAAAAGATTTCAAGGACTCTGCAATCCACCCATGAATCTTTTTACTTCAGCATGTGCACACAGTCCTGTGATATGCGATATTAAATGCCCAAGACTATATAATATGGCAAGGGACAAGAATATTTATTGATGAAGCGAGCATACAACTTGTTTGTGTTGCTTTCCTATACTACTTCGTTTGGCATCATTTATAATTTAGGCATAGAAAGTATTATGTTACACTAATACTTTTGAAGGCTTAGGCACAGGTTGGTCCAGTGGTAATAAGACATGATGAAGGGAATTTTATCATTTGTTGCTACAACAAATGATAAAAATACCCTTTGTCAGATTTGCTAGACAGTCCAGCGGTATCAGGATGAATTTCTGTTCTGACATCTTGAGTTGAATTCAGACTGTCAGGAGGGATGTTTTCAAGTTGAGACAGTATTGAATGATGTCATGTGTAATGGTATATAGTGATGCTGAATTAAGATCCTTTTAAATGGGTTCCTTGCATAGGTCAAAATTATAAAGCTATGCATAAGGCAGGTGCAGTTACCATATAAATGAAATAATTTATTAGCTATATCGTTTGTAATTGACCTACTGTGGAATCATAGATAAGTGGTCAGTAAAATTCATAGGGTGTGGGGCCGAAGACCTAACCCCTTATGAATTTCGCTGACCTTCTGTGGTTCCTTAGTAGGTCAGTTAAAAAGCATACAATTAATTTATCGAACAGAAGACCTTCTTTTATCCTCTTAGATACACTTGGGACATATTTTGACCTGTTTCCATAATCTACGATCTAAAACCTGTCTAATAACTCTTGAACTGGTAATGACAGAGGCTTTCTGTTGTGGTATTACTCAACAGATATTCACAGATTAAATTTGCAGATTTATTGTTACATTTTTTAAAATGTTTTCTTTGCGTGAACCTTCTTTCTCTTTTTTTGAAAATTTTACTTGGATCATCTGCCCAAACTGTGCTATAATTGTCAACAAACTGAGTTGCCAAGACACTTATAAATAATACCTGAATTCATGTCAAACGGGTGATAACTCCAAATATTGCTTGCATGGTTGTAAAAAATGATCACCATATGATTCAATTTTAATCAATCATTGTTTCAAATTACAACTTGCCCACACATCAGTGTGACCAAATATGGTATGTGGACTACTAGAATTCCAAAACAGGTTGCTCACTTGGTGACTAGAATTCGGATCATAATTTCATGTATATATCTAGTAGCAAACCCTCGTTCATCAGTGATCCTAAAGCCAAATAAGGTATAAACCAAATTGATAATTCTGGTAATCTATGCAGTGAAGAAGCGAGATAAAAGAACAAATTGTTAAAATATATAGTGCTGAAAAATGTAGAAGCATAAGTGGGTAAACCCTGGATCTTCAGTACTTCTAGGACAGGTTGATTTTATCATAATAAAAACTTCCTGTGTCAAAAAGTTTTGACCATATGTTGATAATTCATGCTGTATATTAATAAAGGTTCAAAATTTGACTTATATTTCTTTTATTGTTTTTACAGACTATGGCAAGTCAAAATGCAGTCACCAATGGGGATTCCCATGCAGATGACACTTTTGAAAGAGATCTTCAAGAAATCCTGGATGATGGACCCACACTCAATGACATGCATAACACAGTTCAGAGTGGATCTCCAAACAAGATCATGACTTCATCGTTTTCTGGAACTGCCAGTGGTAACTTTGGTAGCTCCAATGCCAGACTAACTCGCTCATACACTATGCCACCTGGTGTGTCTTTTCTTCACCTCTGTCTTGTTACGTATTGTGGGATGTTGGTCAGGGAATATATGTAGACTGTCTGTTTGCATAATAAGCCGAATCCAAAAGACTGAAAATTTATTAACCTTTTCACCCATAGTAATTCTTGTGTTCATATACATTTTACCGTCACTAGTCAAGAAGCAGATGTTGTATAGATGATTTAAACCATTTGTAACCTGAGTAAAAATGATTTGGGTGTACTTTTTATAAACTGGTTTACATGGTCTAAAAGGATTAAAATCGGTCATGAATTGATGAAAATGCTTGAATTCCTATTTCTCCAATAGGAAAGTCTGTATACCGAAGACATAAAACATCTGTGGATACTGTATTAAGTATGTCTTGTTTTTAGAAATAATTGGTAATTTTAAAAAAAGAGGGAGTTAGAAAATAAAGTCTACATAGATTCTCTAACATGCATCAAAAGACACCCACATTTCTATCTTGTATGTCAGAATTTAAGTGTCTGTTGATAAATTGACTTTATCCAACTGTCTGCCCTCACAATCATGTGCTTTTTTCAGATTCGTTTTTGCATTTTCCAATACACTCCATGCTTTCTGTTTACATTGTGTATTAATGCTTTTGGATTTATGAAACATTTAACAAGTTGAGCATCAAATGTGGAATCAATAACTTCATTTGTTTTTTCGATGAAGCATTCCAACAACCTAATCCATCAATATTTTGCCATCAATTAAGATTTATTTAATGGAAACAATATAATCTTTTCAAAATTTATCTTTATTATTCAAGAACCAGTACTTAAAGTAAACAAAATGATAGGCAGGCTATATAAAATTATGAATGATTTTCAGTCAAACTTCAATATAGCAAACACTGATATCTCAAATACCCAGTCTATCTCAAAATCAAATTCTATTGTTTTCCTTAATAACACAATTTAAATTTACCTCGGATGTATCGAACAGAAGTATGATGTATATATTACTATGTTTATTATGAATACATTTTCACGTCTCAGAGCTCAAATCTACCTTGTTTATCTAAAAAATGGCTTCTTATCGACATACTGTCTGGTGTTTTCCTCTGATTATGTCTCCCTTTCAAAGGGGAGACATACTGTTTTTGTCAATTTTTTTTTTCTTCTTCTTCTTTTTCTTCATCCAAATTTTATTTGGGCCGTAAGTTGAATACCCTTTGAGATAAGAACTAGAAAATTGGAACATAGAAAGGTGACAGTGAGGCAAGGTGCACTGCATAAAAATTTTTGACCTTGACCTAGATTTACAATCTCAAGTTAATTATAAAAAGAATTTCTCCAGGTCGTAACTTGAATACCCTTTGAGGGAAGAAATTGAAACTTGGAACCTAGAAAGGTGACAGTGACACAAGGTGCACAGCATAAAAATTTTTAACCTTGACCTACATTTACAATCTCAAGGTCAAATCTAAAAACAAATTGTCCAGGCTGTAACTTGAACACCGTTTGAGGTAAGAACTTGGAACTTAGAAAGGTGACAGTGAGGCAAGGTGTATGTTATAAAAATTTTTGACCATGACCTACATTTATAATCTCAAGATCAAATAAAAAAACTTACCATTTCAAGGTCATTTAAAAAAGATTCTAAATTGTAATTTGTAAATTGTTTGACTCATAGACTTTAATTTTATAGCTTATAATAACACTGTATATGAATTGTGTCAAAAGTTTCACCCCTAACTTAACTCAAGTCAGTTTTAGTACCCCTTGTCAGAAAATTTATTATAAATGCAACGGTTGTAACAAAATACATTTATAATGGATCAAAATTAGTCGTCCCTGGCATCCTCGTTATTACCATGTTTAACTGTACATTCATTTCTACAGAGTACCGGAATCTTAGATTATATTCCTATAATGTTTTAAAATCCTAGTCAGATTCTTCCACTTGTAATGGCCCATAAGGAAGGGGAGACCTGTGTTGTTTGATAAAAAAAACAATACCCACTAGTAGTTTGATTGGGGACATATCAGGATTGATTGACTGTGTCGACACATACATTAGGACCTGCATTATGGTACATCAAGTCATAGTGGTTTTGCATGCTTTGTTTTATTTGAAATAATGCTATCAAATTATGATAGGGAAACAAATCCAATTTTGAGTTAAGTACAGATGTAATTCACCCTCATTATCAAACAAGTGCAATATTGAAATCTAAAATAAATGATGAATCATATGCTGTTAGTTTACAGGGCTCTCAATCTGCTTGATTTGGGGCCAATATTTGGCTTCATTCCCTATGCAAAATAGTATCTTTTTTTCCCAATTTAGACCCCAAGTTTTCCCAATTTGATTCCTTGAGGAATATTTGAAAAAAGTGGAGAAAATTGACAAATTCGAGTAGAATAATACGAGACATCGAATGTCGATTGAATAAAAAAATTTACCGATCAAAGAAGCGTTTACCTGGTTCGAAATATACTTGTAGCTGTAAGAATCCTGCTGATCCTGAATTGCTTTACTCGAGCTGTTTCGCATGCTGTTTTTACTCAATTCCAAGGGCCCCGGGCCCCAGTCCCAAAAGGGGTGAGAGAGAAATTTGAAAGAGAGCTGTGAGTGTCAACTACATTACATGTATCTGTTGGGGGTTTTCAATCTTAATATAAGAACTTTACATCCAGTAAAAAAAACTTAGAATTTCTCAAAGTTTAGAATATATTTTCTCCAGTTTTATCAATGAAGGATTTGATGAAACTTTGATTAATTATCTTTTTAAGAATAGTATGTTCTATATACTGGTATTTGCATATTTTATTCAATAAGTCTCCCATAATAATGACACATACCTACGGAATGTTTGTGAATGTTTCCTTGATTTGGATATCTCGAGCTACTGGTATTTTGAAGTTTGTTTGATTTCTTTATTCCAGTCGCTTGTTATAAAATTACATTCCTATAAAATTGCTTTGCTATAAAATTACTTTCTGAGTGACAGAATAAAAAAATCAGGAAATAAATTTTCATAGTTGTGAAAAAGTTAATCACATGATTTATTATCTCAGTGTACCTACAATAAATGTAAAATATCAATAAATGTTTCCTAATTCCTCAAATTGTTTCCCAAATATCCAGTTTAAATCTTGCTTAATTATATGTTGCAATCTTTTGAATGAGACTCCTAACCACAAATGAATTAATTACTGCTTTGTTTTTACATGTATTGGTAACCAGGGTTAGACATTAATTTTTGGGAGAGGTGGTCCAGTTGGACAGCCACAAGGAAATTATACCCGTCCAAACTGAAGTCCAGGTGGTCCATTTTACATCATGTAGCTGAAATGATAGTTACTCGTTACGCTACTGACAGTTTGCAAATAACATCTAAGTCTAAACACTGCAATGGACGGAAAACACCGAAACAGCAAAGCTAATCCAATTTCATGGAGTTTACCAACATAAAATGATTGACAGCATTAGCACATCATCTACTTATCAAAATTAGGACATGTTCAAGTGTTACTTTATTTCTCATAACTTGTATGTATGAAAGTGGCTTTTGATGGTTTCCGTTTGAAACCTTTTGGCATTTTGGCATACTAACTACTGGTCTCATATTTGTCAACTGGGAATCCTTAACTAACAAACAGCACTTTGATAACATAAACATTCATAACAAAATGATTCAGATATAGAACAAAAAACTGTATAAGCTCAACGGCAAATCCGTCCAGTCGGGCTATCTATTGCTGAGTTTTACTAGACAATGTCAGTTGGACATGCCTTAATGTCAAACTCTGGTAACTAATTTGAATTGTTTTCTGTAAGGGAGTTAGCTGCTTCTCTAGTTATAACATTGATTACCTAGTCACAATAAATTTTAAGTATTTTGAGATATTAATCCTCAAAAATTCAATAATTTTTGATGCAGAATGAAAGTACAATACATGTATATAGATTAATTTGGGAAATCTGAAGTATGGAATACCTCAAAGTTTCACTGTTACCGAGGGACTAATTAATTTTGAAAAGACATCGAATATCTTGTCATGAAAAATTGTTGAAATTTTGGACAGTCAGTGGCCAACAGTTTCTGGTAAGACATTGTTCTGAAAAATTGCTGGATAACATAATATCAGCAGCAAAGTCGCTTAATTTAATCAAAATGAAATGCACAGAACTGTTTTTGTTAAACAAGTTAAGGCGTAAATATTCTAGGATGAAATATTGCTTTTGATAAATGTTATGAAAAGATAAGTCTTACTTAAAAGTCTGTGATTCTTGAATGAAAATGTAATAAATGTAAGTTGTATTATATTATTTATAATAGAACTTCATATAAACTAATTGTTTGCAGAAGTTGAAGCCCATAAAGTTAAAGTTCCAATAGAAGGTATATTCATTGTTGATAAATTATTGTAAAACTTTTTTAATGGTTTTAATATATTGCTTAGTACTCCTAAGGAATGTAGTGCATTACAGAAACTTCACATGTATAGATTGTAAACTACTCAGTATTGTAGGATAAAGTTAGTAAAAGTAAGTTAATAACTTCAATTAAGTTCATAAGAAATTCAATATTGGTTGATTTTTTTTTTTACGTCACTTCACGGTTATTTCACTTATATGGTAATGGTATCTGCCTGATGCATTGCATAGAAATTTCTACCTTTGCAACGGACCCACCCAAAGCAGTGAGAGATCTTTTACGTGCCACGCCTACCCTGACAGGGGACCTCGGTTTTTACTGTCTCATCTGAAAGACAGAACACTGGTGTGCCCAGGGCAGGAATCGAACCAGGGACCTCTAGATAATGAATCGAGCACCTCATCCCCTAGGCCACACTGGCTTGATATAACAGTATAATGTCATTTATTATCTCATAGCATAAAGCAAGGCACAAACATTTTGGGGTTTTGTTTTTTTTTTTGGATCATGTATTATACATTTATGGACTGAAAATTGTGATTTCTTGATTGTATGATTCTTAATATGATACGGTAACATTTTAATCATAAAATATAGTTGAGTATGATGTTAAACTCCTATCTTATCAAACTCCTGATATATATGCATCATGCACTAACAGTCTTTTTAGCTCACTTGAACCAAAAGCTGAAATGAGCTATTGTCATTACGCTTTGTCCATTGTGGTAAACTTTTCTCATTTTTGACCGGATTGCAAAGCAATTCAAGTCTATGAATTGGCGAAAACCGTCTGTCAGTCTGTCCGTCCACACGGCTTTAGCATTTGCGTTTAGCTTGGTCTCTTTCATACCCTAAAGGGTACTTATGTCAAAGTTGGCAGGTTTGTAAATACTTGAATGTTCTATACAACCAATACAAAAATTTAGTGACCGTGACCATGACTTTACGCTTCAGTGAACACACTGTGTTTTGCCTTTAGGGTGACCACTTGAATACATGTATTGTAAATGTTAATGCAAAGCAATTCTGGTCTATAAATTTGCAAAATCGGTCCGTCTGTCCGTCTGTCTGTCCGTTTTCAACATTTTGTTGGTCACAACGCAAGGTCCCCAAAAAATTATGCTGTTTTCCACCAGATCTGTTGAGGGGTGGATCCAGGACAGGGCAAGATAGGAAAAGGTGTTGTTTTTGGTTCCATTCCATTAAAAAAAAATTTTTTTTGATTTGTCTTTTTCTCCTATTTTTATGTAATTCCTCAGATTTTCTCTTTGTAGACTGGTTTTTTTTAAAATTTCAACTGATTCTTTTATGATAAATGTAATATGTAACATCGTGATTAGTGATTGACTTTTGATTCATGCTTTTATAAACATCATTCTTTTGTTCTCCAGTGGGGCAGAAAATCTGCCTAAGTTTAGAAAAGTAGATTTGGTAGGTGACTAAAATACACAACAATGAGTATTTGTGATCTTTTGTATAGGAAAAAAAGTAGAATACGAAAAGATCAGGAAAAAAGGGGATATAGTGTAAGCATGTAATGATGAACGTCTGCTCCAAAATTAATGGAAGGGATGAAGTACTCATGGTCCCCTACAAAATACTGATAATTTCAACCAGATCTGTCAAGACGGATCCTGGGCTGGATGACATAGGTGCCAGAGGTAACCTTCCTTAGATGCACCTCTTCTTCAGACTGACTGCATATAGCATTGTACCGAATGCATCAGAGTGATTTAGATGGGTGTCTTGAGAAGTGTTCATTTTGGTTCCCTGCTGAAATCAAAATTTTGATGTTTTAATCTTAATATCTTTTTGGACTTGGTCATTTCTCCAAAATATTTCATTTTATTGATTTATTCTATACAGAGTAGCATTTATTAGGAAAAATATTTATCTCAAAGGTTATTTGAAAGTTCCCTGTGAAAATTCTGTTATCTGGATTTATTATGTTTTTCCCCTAGTTTTGATAGTGAGTGTTTCAAACCCAACTGTAGGCAATTTTTTTTTTTTCATTTCAAGTTACACTGAAACAAGTTCATAAGTGTTTTGTAGCACTCAGTATAAAATGTAGTTCCTATTAGAAGAAATTCAAGTACTGAATGAGTCTTTTTCACACAAATTTATGTCTTTTTCTTGATTTATTAAATATATATACATGTATGCAGAGAAGCTATAAAGTATTCATTCGTCAACTGTTATTAGAAAATATTATCTGAAAATTTCATTTCTTTTTTTTTTTCTTGTTTTTGTGACTTTTTTTCAAATTTTGATATAGGCCAGTTTTGGCATGCTAAATAGAAGCAGTTCAAACCCTGCTAAGAGCATAGAATTACTTTAGTTCATTATACACCAAAACAAGATTTTAATATTATATGGGAAGTGAAATATCCAAAATTGAATTTTGACTTAATCCTTTTTACAATTTTGGTAACTTTGTCTGGAATTTTGTCAGTTGTCAAAACCACAGTAAGCTAGAGAATATATGTATCTGCAAATTTCTTCAGGTTTGTTGTTTATGTATAAGCAAATTGTTCTCAGGTGAGCAGTATATGCCCATTTGCACCTCTTGTTAATTTCTCCAACATATTGCTTTTCAGTTTTATACATGTAATTGCGCACCTTTCTATTCCTATTAATGGCTGTAGTCTATACATATACAGGTATATTGAAAGTTGATTCTATTGGAAATGTTCATGATAAAAAAAGATGAAACTTAGAATACCATTAAATTGATCTTTAATGTTTCTGTACATAAATAGCAAAACTAAAAGCATTAGACCAATTTAATATACTGGTAATTATGAATAGTTTAGTAGTGTAAAAAGAAGAAATATTAAATTTTATTCGAGTAAATTGTAATGGCAATTTTCCCTCAATATTTCTTACACTGCTTCAGATAGTGAACTGAAAATTAACTTCAGCATGCTGCATCTGTGTAAATACATGTATAGAGGATCAACAAATTTTTCTTTGTTTGGTTTTTTTGTCTATTATCTCCACAAGCATGAATGCATATCTTTGACAATTAAAAAATTTTGAGTTTGGAATAAATGTGTGGTAGCATTTATTCATTAACATGATTTTTATTTTTTTGTTGCAGAGTTGGATAATGTCAATATTGTCAAAAAAGGTGATTATTATATCAAGCCTGCTTTGTTATAATAATGATGAAATGTTTGATGATATGTCAGGACCAGAAATGTCTATGTAATGATAAATGTAATTAATTTTGTCATAATAGGTAAAAATTTAATAGTACTGATAAAATTGATTATTCCTATTAATAAGATGAAAAAGGTTTTCAAGTGGTAATAACATATTTTTTAAACAACTTGCAGTAAGAGGACATCGTTAAATACCTCTTATTGGAAGTACCCCATTATAAGTTATGGGGATGGGATACGGGAGTCAGAATTTCTGTACACCTGTCTGCATAATCTTACCAATAGGTTTTTCAGAAGTTTCCACAAGTTTCCAGCTTATAATGTCATTGTTTTCATCCTATAATCATAATGCTTGGATACTTGTTACCAAAGGAGGATCCTTGTCATTTTAGTTTTAAAAGGATGGAGGACAAGGTCACAAGACTTTGCTTCATTGAAACATTTTCCAAACTGTAATTTAATGGCTTTTCCTTCTAGACTCATATACTTCACAAATATGATGTTGAAGTATTTATTCAAAGGTATGTCATGACTATGATCCAAGGTCATATCTCTATAATTACTGAGTCTATGTCTAATTTGTCATACAGTTTTGCTGCCAAAGGGAGAGAGGATGGGCTGTTTGTCTTTTTAGCAGAGTTTTAGTTGCTTCTTGGGCAATCCCCCACTGACTTTGAAGGGAAATCTCTCATCTCTTGTAGAAGAAGGTCATCCTTCATCTTTAGAGGGGGGTTATTCCCTTGAGGGAGATGTTTTCTTGTCTCTGTAAGTAGATCCTTCCCATTTTTGAACTTAAATCTTCTCTTGTGAAGGAGATCTTTCAATGTTTGTAGATAGAATTTCTTTTCTTTCTCTGGAAGAAGTTTTTGTGACATGAAGTGTTACTCTGTTATCATCCTCGTCCTGGGCTCCGCCATATTGAATTCTTGGGATTGACCCCTTTGCTCATGCATTCCTACACTAACGAAATAGGTCTATGGTGATGTGCATTAAATATGTATATATTCATGAAAAATTGATTGTTTGTATGTTTTTAAGAACTACATATTCATCAAATTATTTAGGAAGATGAAACTGAACCAACATGGTGATTATTTTTGAGACTTACTGGCATGTAACCTATGTTTTTTTATTCAGTCATTGATTACTACGCATTGATTGCACATTTTCGGGTGTTTCCGATGGCCCTTGCCAACCTCAATACATGTAACAACATGCTTTGAGGACATTATGTTGAAAAATTGATGTTTTAATTGATTTAAGTGGAACAACAGACTGTATATTAAGTTAAAATTATTCATTTCCGTATATTAAACATTCTACATAAGCTTCACCAGAGCTAGGTGTTAACGTGACCTACATTTGCAGCCTACGTTTTGCATATATAGAGTTACAAGACATGTCGTTCAATAATCTTTCATTTCAAAAATTCGATTTGTTAAATTTCAAAAAAAATTTTCAGACATAATTGTTAAAGTAACAATAAAGACATTGCATGGAGTAAAAAAAATTTTTTAAAGTTTATTTTGTAGATAATATGTAGTTTATGTTATATGATATTTCCGTAGAGAATTTATGTTCGCGGTTGATTTATATGCAGTGTGAAATGGCTGGACATCCGAAACCGTTTAAGCTGTTTGGAAAACTCGGTTCTGGACAAATTAAAATTGCTGCAAGTAGCAAACATCTTGGGATATAGACTTGATTGCATGCTTTGGATGCTGCATGCGACATAATTTTTCGGCTTGACTGACATAGTTAGACATTTGGGGTACTTCAACTCTGGACAAGCTACAAGTACCAAAGTTACACTAACTAATTATTCATCTTGGGATGCAGACTCGAAAACATGTTTCAAGCTGTACCTGACATACTTTTTCCGTTTGAGTTATTTTGGTTACTTGTTTGGGGCACGAGTATCTCACTTATGGACAGTACAAGTAAAATATGAAAGTAACTGGTGTCACATGACCAAAGTACCAAACTTGCACCAATGATTCATCCATGGGATGCACACTAGAGTACCTGGTTCGGTTGCTTCATGTGACATTTTTCCACTTGAGTGATTAAGTAAACCTGTTGGGGTACCTTATATTGCGAAAAACTGATAAAAATAAAAAGACTTCTGACTTGGCGGTATGCCAAGTCACCTCGAATAAACATTGTGTGAAAAATCCCAAATTTGTGCTAATGGTTCATCTTGGGATGCAGACTATTCCCACTTCAATTTTGTTTCGTTTAAAAGAAAATTGATTTAAACAACTCAATAATGATTCAAGACTGACAAGAGTCATTTTGAATTTGTGCAGTTAATTCTAAGAATGAAACTAGTCCCAAATTAATACTATTGATAACACCATTTCCTCTTCATCTTCATATGAGTGCCACTCAGGTCCCTCAGTCCTTTGATTTTTAAACTCTTTGCAGAGAGAGTTTGTTCTTTGTTTCTGAGACTAATCCATTATTATATCTTGAGGGAACTCATTTACTGTTTAAAGAGGAAGATTTTTCATTAGCTTTTGAAGGAGAGCTGTCACTGCTTATATAGGGAGATTTTTCACTGCCTCTGGAAATTGTCATTATTTCTTGGAGAAATTCTGTCATTAGCATGGATTGATTTCTTAGGAAAATAAATCCCTCACTGCCTCTTTAAGTATAATGAGTTTGCACATCTTGCTTGTTCTTTCACACCATTGTGTCACAAATGAACATAAGGAATGTAATTAGAAATATTAATCAAGTAACATTGTATTATTTATACATTTGCAGGTACATGTATATTTATTTGAATATCGTGTAATGCATGCGAATGCTACTTTCTATATTACAGCTACCAGCAATGTCCCCTTATCATCCAGTCAAACACACAACAATGGGGATTTCATTCCAAAAACTGTGGCAGCAGCACAGACGAAACTAGAATCTCTAAAACATTGGAGTGTTAGTACATTCAAGTGCACAAAGCAGTATTTGTCTGAGAGACTAGGAAAAGGGTCTAAAACAGTTGACCTTGAATTAGAGTCCCAGATAGAATCATTGAGGGACATGCAACGGAAGTATGCCAATATATTACGGCTAGCACGTTCTTTGACCAATCACTTTTTTCAAGTTGTTCAGACTCAGAGAGCTTTAGGTGAAGCTTTTGCAGAACAAAGTCAAAGAAGTCCAGAGCTACAAGAGGAATTTTCATACAATTGTGAGACACAAAGAGCTCTTGTAAAAAATGGAGAAGTTCTCTTGGGTAAGTTTAACTATTTTTTTCACCTTTTTTCAGGAAATTTTATATTAATGACTGTAAACTAAATTTGCATTGTTATACATTTTCCGGTACTTTGTATCAGTCTGTTAAGGAAATAAAATTTTATCAACTACTGATTATCATTTC
Source organism: Pteria penguin (assembly GCA_035048485.1). Taxonomy (NCBI): domain Eukaryota; kingdom Metazoa; phylum Mollusca; class Bivalvia; order Pterioida; family Pteriidae; genus Pteria; species Pteria penguin. Next base: position 8,630,432 of record CM068585.1, on the reverse strand, counting down.
AATTTGAATCAAACTAATTGTGTATGTAGTTTAATAGTTGTCTCCTGCTTTCTCTGAAATAGGTGCTACATGTATTACAATGGATTTGGTTGTCTGTATATCTCAGTCCATTCCTATATTTTCTGTCATTCTTTTTTTCACTCTGAATGTTTGCTTACCAGTTGTGGAATAGATTTGTTTGACCAGACATGAATCTACTACAGAAATGTACAGTTGACTGTTTTTAGCTCACCTGAGCCAAAGGCTCAAGTGAGCTGTTGTGATCAATTGCCGTCCGTCATCTGTCCTCCGTCATCCGTTTGTCGTTAGCTTTTCTACATTTTCAACTTCTTCTCCAGAACTGCTGCACAGAATTTCACCAAACTTCATAGGAAGTAAGTACTCAAGGTCCTCTACCAAGTTTGTGTTTTGCGTGCTCATCTGTAATACAAGATGGCTGCCATTGGCTCTGATTGGTTGACACATTTTTGACTTCTTCTCCAGAACAGCTTCACAGAATTCCACCAGATCTCATAGGAAGTAAGTACTTGAGGTCATCTACGAAGTCTAGGTTTTTCTTGCCCGTCCGTAATCCAAGATGGCCACCATTGGCTCTGATTGGTTGACACATTTTCAACTTCTTCTCCAGAACGGCTGCACAGAATTTCACCAAACGTCATAGGAAGTAAGTACTCAAGGTCCTCTACCAAGTTTGTGTTTTGCGTGCAGATCTGTTATCCAAGATGGCTGCCATTGGCTCTGATTGGTTGACACATTTTCGACTTCTTCTCCAAAACGGCTTCACAGAATTTCACCAAACGTCATAGGAAGTAAGTACTCAAGGTCTTCTACCAAGTTTGTGTTTTTCCTTCCGATCCGTAACCCAAGATGGCCGCCATTGGCTCTGATTGGTTGACACATTTTCGACTTCTTCTCCAGAAGCGCTGCACAGAATTTCACCAAACCTCATAGGAAGTAACTACTTGAGGTCGTCTACAAAGTTTGTGTTTTTCATGCCGATCCGTAATCCAAGATGGCCGCCATTGGCTCTGATTGGTTGACACATTTTCGACTTCTTCTTCAGAAGCGCTTCACAGAATTTCACCAAACCTCATAGGAAGTAACTACTCGAGGTCCTGAATAAAGTTTGGTTTTTTTCGCGCCAAACCGTAATCCAAGATGGCCGCCATTGGATCTGATTGGTTGACACATTTACGATTTCTTCTCCAGAAGCACTGCACAGAATTTCACCAAACCTCATAGGAAGTAACTACTTGAGGTTGTTTACAAAGTTTGTGTTTTTCGTGCCGATCCGTAATCCAAGATGGCCACCATTGGCTCTGATTGGTTGACACATTTTCGTCTTCTTCTCCAGAAGCGCTGCACAGAATTTCACCAAGCCTCATAGGAAGTAACTACTCGAGTTCGTCTACAAAGTTTTTGGTTTTTTTTGTGCCGATCCGTAAATCAAGATGGCCCCATTGGCTCTGATTGGTTGACACATTTTCTACTTCTTCTCCAGAAGCGCTGCACAGAATTCCACCAAACCTCATAGGAAGTAAATACTTGGGGTCCTCTACCAAGTTTGTGTTTTTCGTGTCCATCCTTAATCCAAGATGGCCGCCCTTGGCTCTGATTGGTTGACACATTTTCAACTTCTGCTCTAGAACGGCTGCACAGAATTCCACCAAACGTCATAGGAAGTAAGTACTCAAGGTCTTCTACCAAGTTTGTGTTTTTGGTGCTGATCCGTAATCCAAGATGGCCACCATTGGCTCTGATTGGTTGACACATTTTCGACTACTTCTCGAGAACCGCTACACAGAATTTCACCAAACCTCATAGAAAGTAACTACTTGAGGTCATTTACAAAGTTTGTGTTTTTCGTGCCGATCTGTAATTCAAGATGACCACCATTGGCTCTGATTGGTTGACACATTGTGGACTTCTTCAAAACGACTGCACAAAATATCACCAAACCTTATAGAAAGTCTTGTATAAAAAAGCAAAATTTTCTACTGAAATGAGCTGTCATTTTATTGCAAATAAGCAATTTGTGCTCAGATGAGCGATATAGGCCCATTTGGGCCTCTTGTTTACTTGAACACAGATAAACTCCAATTTCTAGTAGCTCTGGTTTTAGATGTCAAAATTTGCTCTATTATCTATATATCAGTATAAATTGTTAGTTTGCACCCCACTTAACAATAATGTTAACTCCACTCAACTTTTGCTGTTTGACATTGACCCTTCAAGATTAAGTTATCAATAGGTGAGTGTGTATAAAAAGAAGATACATGTAATAGGGGAAATGTTGTTTATTATGAAGATAACTGACTCAGACTCATGCAATACATTTAAAACATGATTGGTTGGATCACATGATTGGTTGGATCACATGATTGGTTGGATCATAACATTGATCACAGTTATTGTGCAAAGAAAAGCCATATAATGCAAGTTACTGTGAATCATTCAATGTGTATAAATATATTCATTTCTTTCACTTGCTTTGAATGTGAAAATAAGATTTATTGTATGATACTTATTATCCTGTCTTTTCAGGGGCAATGAATTTCTTTACCTCGACTGTTAACACTCTCTGCCACAAGACAATGGAAGACACCCTGCAGACGATAAGGAATTATGAGGCAGCCAGGTCAGAGACATTTATGAACATTTCTATGTACTGGATTGTCATTGATGATTCATTACTTCAGAACTTGGTGATAAAGGGAGCTTAAGTTTAGATTCATAATTATCTCACTTTGTGACTTTTCTCTCCCAGCGATAATTTTGCTCACTTTTTTTGATGAGAAAACTGGGATTTTGCTTATTTTCAATGGCAGAATTTAGTAAATGTTGAATTTCTGTGAGGGAATTCTAAATAATCTAATTGTTTCCATATTGACCGTATAACACATTAACAAATGCACAGAGCAGAATTTAGTCTATTTCTTTGTAGACAATGTTGTTTCGATTAATACATAATCAGTCCAAAATTATCCCGGCTCTCCTCTTATTGTATAATGTTCATAATGAATTTTTTAAGACTTCCAAGAAAAGGGGGGGGGGGACAATTTTTCATATCTTCAACTTGATCTACAGAACAACTTGAAGGATTGTGATAAAACTGGGTAGGATGCAAGTACTCATAGTCCTTTTCAAAGGTTTTGTTTTTTGTGCAGATCATCCAAATTGGTTAACAGATAATGCCACCATGTCTAAAAGTAGGTCTCACAATGGTACATATACCACTTGGTAATTGAAATATGGAGAGTAGCGGTTCAAATCCAGCTGTGGTCAAAAAAAATTTTTTTTTTTTTTTTACACATCTAAATAAGTTTTTAGATGTTTCTCAACACTCAACATATGAAATTAGGAATTTTACGTTTAAGACTTCCAAAAAAAAAAGGGGGGGGGGGGGGGGGTTGGCCATTTTTCACATTTTCAACTTTTTCTACAAAACTGTTTGAAGGATTTTAATAAATCTTGGTAGAAATAAGTCACTTATGATCTTCTTCAAATTCTGTTGTTTTGGTCCAGACCTCTTTACAGGTGGCGCCACCATAGTCAAGAGTAGGTCACAAAAGAGTTCCCTCGTTTAACAATATTCTTTTTCATACGGGCTGTATACAGAGACAAACAGAATGCATAGAAATGATCTAGAGGGATGAGTGAAGATGTATTGTCATTTTGGTTCCCTTCCAAAATCAAATTTTAGAATTTTTTGCGACATTTCTTTGGACTTGGTGATTCAATGCAGAAAAAAGTGTCATATTTCCTAGTTAATTGATAATGATGATTTCTTATGGACTATTGTGATCATAATTATGGTAAGGATTGTTACTTTGAAAGAATTTTGTCAATATCTCAATTTTTGGATTTTCTATGAATTTTTTAAGACTTCCAAATGAGGGTGTATAGGAACAATTCAATCACATTTTTCACTTCTGCTGTTATACCACATGAAACATGGAATACATGAAGTACCTAAAGTCCTCTATCAATTTGGTAAATTTCATCCAAATTGGTTAACAGATAATGCCACCATGTCTAAAAAGCAGTTCTCACAATAGTACATATACCACTTGGTAATTGAAATATGGAGAGTAGCGGTTCAAATCCAGCTGTGGTCAAAATTTTTTTTTCATTTCTTTACACATCTAAATAAGTTTTTAGATGTTTCTCAACACTCAACATATGAAATTAGGCAATTTTAAGTTAGATCTGGCCAATATTTGAAACAATTGTTGTTCATGACCCAGACTTGAAATCAGTCAACAAAAGGCCCCACCTAAAGAAAATGACTAACTTGTTGCCCTGAATGACTTCTTGCAGAGACAAAGGAAATGCTTAATATCAAAATCACCTGAATGGATGTGCAAAAAAGTGTTGTTTTCTATTCTAGCCTGAAATAAAATTTGACATATTTTCAACATCTGTGTTGACTTAGTCACATTAATGCAAAAATAAATGAATTCTTCCTTCATGCATGACTGATAATCTAGGTACTCAGGTGAGCGATATAGGCCCACTTGGGCCTCTTGTTTACATTGGACTTTGACCCACATTTCAAAAACTTTAACCAATTGTAATCCATTGTGATCTGCTAAAGAATTCCTTATGCCATTGACTTTTCTGACTTTGGCCTGAAAAAACTTTATTGTATTTCATGGTCAAAATTCAAGGTTACCATGAACAGTGCATGAAAAACCTCGTCAGGAATAATTTATCATTGTCTAAAACCTTACATAATTTTGAAATGTTGGCCATGCATTGGTAAGATGACGAACCCTATTGATTTTCAAGCCCAAATTATTATGGTAAATTACTTCTTTTTGGATATTTTATGAGGTAGGAAAACACAATTTTCTGAATGATTTGCTTCTTATATTTATTCTCTTTGAAAACTAACCCCCATTTCTGGCAAGTTTTGTTGTCTTCTGTCAATTTTTGTTGAAAGTGTATTTCATGTTTTTTGTTTAGTAACAATTTGTTCTGTATGTATTAGGTTAGAGTTTGATGCCTACAGAAATGACCTAGAAGTTTTGCAGCTTGGCCCTCGAGATTCAGCCAATGTTGGGAAGATTGAAGAATCGAAGAGGAAGTTTGAAGCACACAAAACAAAATTCGAGAAACTTCGAAGTGATGTTATTGTGAAACTGAAATTCCTTGATGAAAACAGGGTATGTATATTGTCAACGAATCTCATTGTGTACTTTGCAGCTGTGCACTATGTCATGAAATTGCATTTCATTTCTCAGTATGAGTTACCGATCAGAACGTGAATCAAAAAATCAGAGCAGGCCATTCCAATGTTGGTAATCTACAGTGTTTTATTATTATATAAATTGATCACAAGTCAAAAAACTCAAATAGCGGTAGCTATGTCACGGCAACACACTGAAAATTTACAGATCTTTCATATGAGCATGAAAATACTGTATTCTGACCTTCTTTTATGGAAGATCTAACACAGATTTTCTTTGATAATTTCTTTTAAGTACATGTACTAAGTACAGTGGTAATGCTCAGGATAATAGTCATGCCTTGATCTTCACTAAATACCAGTATTACGTTGAAAAGATGATTTATTTACATAATTTATTTAGATGGCATGATTAATCTCCATATGTGTAAAACCAGATGTGCTTAAGAAAATTTGCATGCATGCTACAAGCATTTATCTCATATAATTAATCACAGTATGTGTACTGACCTTATTTACTTTTTACTTCAGTGTGTATATTTGGTTTAGTAATATGTATTAATAAATTAATTAGAGAAAACCATACCATCATACATCACTAACACTGAGCTATGAGTAGCTTGGATTTTTCCCATCAGGACAGTTTAGTTTTTACTGTTAGGAATAGTTTAGTTTTCTGCTTTCTTCAAGTAGAATGTTTTTAGTTCTGAGTTTTTGTAGTGGTGAAGCACTAACATAGCATTTACCCTTCTATTGTTGAGATTTACATGTGTGTAGAATAGAGAAGCATATGTATACAGATGGGTTCAGTCCTAACATAACATTCACATTAATGTGAGAAATGTTACAAGCATTGCCAGATATGCATGCACTCATCACGTTAACAGGAGGAAATCTGCATTAACATGATTTATATCAGTGTGCACTTGATCCAATTCACATGCTTAATTTTCTCTGTGTCATGGTACAGATGAAGCACATAAAATGGAGATACATCATATATTTAAATCACTGAGAATGTTGCTATATATAGTATGTGTAATGTTAAAATGTCACCTCTCATCAAGGGTTTCATCAGAGACATATATATACATGTCTCTGATTTCATATATACACGTCTCTGATTTCATATATTTTACACATGTCTCTGATTTCATATATACACATTTCTCTGATTTCATATATACACACATCTCTAGTTTCATATATACACATGTCTCTGATTTCATATATACACAATTCTCTGATTTCATATATACCCATGTCCCTGATTTCATATATACACACGTCTCTGATTTCATATATACACATGTCCCTGATTTCATATATACACATGTCTCTGACTTCATATATACACATGTCTCTGATTTCATATATACACATGTCTCTGATTTCATATATACACACGTCTCTGATTTCATATATACACATGTCTCTGATTTATATACACATGTCTCTGATTTCATATACAGTAAAACACGTTTATAGCGAATTGCTAGGGACCAATAAAGCTGGTTTGCACTATGCATAGTTCGCCATATGCATATTACAAAATTTACTGAGGGAAGAAATAAAGTTCACTATAACCAAATATGTAGCAAATCCTGCTTATTTAATTAAGGTTCAGATGTACACGTGAGACTGTTTACATACGGAATTCATTTATTAACAATGAATATATCATACACGTGTTTGTAGTCTGCACTCAAAGATTGTGCATTGCATCCAATCTTCATCAGAAGTCAGTTAATTTTGTCTTAGTCATTGTATCTGATGTTTTATCTGACTCAAATTTCTTGATTGTATGAAGGCAGTTGAAATGTAAACATTATATCATGGTTTTCAAGTATTGTACTCCATGTATTTTTGCGAATACTAAAGTCGGCCGCAGTGTCCTTCTTTGCCCGTTATCCTTCATCAACTTTAATAATGATTTGGTATTTAGTTTCTGATGATATCGCTATGCGTTACCTAAGGGGAATACATTACCAAGTTCAAAATATCCACTCCAAAGTAAGAAAAATACAGGTAAGACAGATGTGCTTTTGTTTGTCAAACAATTGTCGCCTCAAATCTGAACTATGGTGACAAACAAGTTGTTATTACTTATCACGTAATTGTAGTAATCACGGGTAATCAGTTCGTAATAACAGTGTGTATTTATGAAGAAATTTAACCATGGGGCCATTGGTTTTGGTTCGCAATATGCATTAGTTCGTACTATTAAAATTCGTTAAAAATCGGAAAATTTCCAATAACTTTACATGACGATAAGGTGGGGTAATTCATCTTGGTTCGTAATATGCATGACTTCTTAATAAATGTGCTCATTGTATGTGGAGTTTACTGTATACACATGTCTCTGATTTCATATATACACATTTCTCTGATTTCATATATACCCATGTCTCAGATTTCATATATACACATGTCTCTGATTTCAAAAAATAAAACAGATAATAAAACAAATGAAATTGCTGTGTATACATGGAATGGGGGGGAGGGTAATCATTACAATAATTTTTAGAAAAATATTTCTTAGATAAAATTTTTATGTATTTATTTATCTATCTGTCTATTATTATTACTATATTTATAACATTTTTATGCCCCCCTTCGAAAGAAGGAGGGGCATATTGTTTTGCTGCTGTTGGTCCGGTCGGTTGGTACATTTACAGTTTCCAATCATTATCTCTTGAACCAATAAAGATATTGAATTGAAATTTGGTATATAGATACATCTCAAAGATATTTAGGTCAAGTTAAAACTTGGTTGGTTATGGTTCAATAATTTTTGTGTTAGTTATCTCCCTTGGACTGAAATTTCTTAAAATTAGCAGTTTAGATATATTGAATTGATATTTGGTGTACAGATACATCTTAAGGATATCTAGGTCAAGTTATAATTAGGATACCTGCCTTTGGCATATTTATTTTGATTTTGTTTTGTGCCAGTTAATACTGATGTCTTGATTAAATGAAGACAAGTGACATACATGTATCTATTAATCATTCCATATTCTTAAAAGTCATTCTTGAACTCGTACAGATTTTATTTACTTCTGAATATTTTATTTGTATTTAATATGTCTTTTTACATTAAGTGATAAGACAGGTAACATGACTACCAAGAGCATTAATGTAACAGTCAAGTGTGTTAACATGGTCTGGAAATCATGTTCACATGGAAATCATTGTGTTAACACAAACATGTGTGCTCAGCAGTTCTGAGAGCATTAACTGTATATTCAGAAGTGCAGTATTCTTTGTATTTCTTATAATCCTGTAAAACACATCAAGTCATACCTGGAAGGTGGCTATGAAAGACAAGTGGCCACAAAATACAGATTGATTTTGTATGTAAACAGAAAGGAATGGAAAAGAAATGTGTGGTTGCTTACGACAAGTGATTACTTAATACTTGTTGTCTTTAAAGCAGGTATTGCTGTACAGACATATAACTAAGGCTATGTTAATGTATACATCATTTTTCTGTTAATTTTTTTTTTATTGCAGGTCAAGGTGATGCACAAACAGCTATTATTATTTCATAATGCTGTGTCAGCCTACTTCTCTGGTAATGACTCAGCATTAGAGGCAACTCTCAAACAGTTTAACATCAAACTGAAAGCTCCCAATGCAGATCAACCCTCATGGTTAGAGCAGTAAACAGTGCCAACCAATTAACTTGGTTTTCACCATCCCATTTTTGCCATTATCTAAATTTTTGTTTCTTTTTAGAAGATAAAAAGAGGGCTTATTGTTTTCAATATTTATTTATTTATTGTTAAGTATCAAGTTTTCTGAATGGAACAACATAGTCCTTTGTTATTTATCGGTAAAGGTATTCCATGGCAATAGAATAAATATGTTCTGTATGAGGAAAACAGATACAAAGTCAAGTTTTAGAAATTAAGGAATAGAATCATCTTTTTTATATGGTAAAATTTCTTTTAAATCTATTGTAATTTCCTTTGTGAAAAAATAAAGAAGTGCAAATTGAAGTTCAAATTTTTTATTAAGATATCAAACTCTGAAAAATGAAATTTATGTTTAATGTTAATTCTAGAGTGTGGAATACCTTTAGTAGATATTATTAGAACTGGTGTATGTGTTTACCGAGTGTTAAAGAGATTTTATTTGAGATTATGAGTGATTTTGAACCACTAGAAGAAATATTATAAGAAATGTTGTTTAGTTGCTGGTACATTTATGAATAACTTTATATGCACATGATTTGTCAGAACATGATTGTAATTAGTAGTAAACAGAAAGTAGCACACACTTGTACAGAAGTGCCAAGCACATTGTTCATATTTAATGGTAATAAGTGATGCACTTCAGTGTATAGAATCAGCAAATCAGTTATTTTTCAGTGTCATTTTATATGGCCACAATTGAATTAAAAGTTTCACATTTAGAGGTATGAGGATGGGTTTCATAGAGAATTGTGCCACTCTGTTTAAGATGTTGATTACCTACTGTTTCACATTTAGAGGTATGAGGATGGGTTTCACTGAGAATTGTGCCACTCTGTTTAAGATGTTGATTACCTACTGTTTCACATTTAGAGGTATGAGGATGGGTTTCATAGAGAATTGTGCCACTCTGTTTAAGATGTTGATTACCTACTGTTTCCATGTGGCTGTGTAACTGAAAATTATTGAAAGCGACATAAAATACAAATCAACCAGCATTTACAAGTGTCTATAAGTAATTGTACATTATAGTATCACAATTAAAACTACAAGAAAAAATGTTTTAAAATCTGACATAAAATGACATCAAAAGTAAATTCTAATGATTTCAGCAGGTAGTATCGTTCCTGTAAGAGTTTTGAAACTTACAACTTGAGGATATAAAATTGTATTATCCTGTAGTTACAGAGGTCACCACCAATATATACATTTAGTTTTGTTGACAGTCTCCAAGTTGCTACAGAAATCTTAAGATGTTACAAGATCTGCAATACATTTGCAAATCACTGTACTGCAATAGATGTTATAGATTATGTAATGTGAAATCCTTATGTACTTGTACATACCTATACATCTGTATATATACATATATATAATAACCTAACGTGGTTTGGCTTTATAGAATGTATGTATTATTCATTTGATCAGTATTTAGAAATCCAGTCTAGCCCAGCAAGGCAGTCATTCTTAAAGATTTCCATAGAAAGCTTGCGACTACAGACATATTTTTACGTTTCAATTATAGAATTTCTGTTATGACCAATCGAGGTGTAAAATTGTTTTTTAATTATTGAGTAGATATTACCCTTTGGCTTATATACTTGTAATCCTTTTGCTTTAACTAATATTAGTGAATATTGTTCTAAACGCGTGTCTACAGACAAACAGTTCCGCTTAAATTTAAGATTTTATAATAGAAGAAACGAAACTCTGAAATGGCCTATTCAAAGTATGCCTTTGCTGCTATACAGTATGAATGTATGGTCATGTATAATGTGAACTTGAGCTCATATATAAAGTTCCTTAATTATCTTGTACAGTATGAACTTGTATAAACCTATATAAGTGTGCTTTTCTACAGTCTATTAATAATCCAACAATGCCAACATTTTTTTCTTGTTCACTGTAAGTTTATGTTCACTGTCAACTGTGAAGCTTGTATGAAGCCTTACCTAGTATGTTTGGTACAAAGTGAGCTCCTGTTCTTAACCATGTCAAATGTTGTATAATTTGAACTTTTATTCTTGTACGGTATTAACCAACAAGCTTACATTGTTCCACAGTATCAGTCAGTGTCCTTATTTTGGGCTTATAGGAATCTTGTGTATAATTAGATTTGGATACCATCAAGAATGAAACAGTATGAACACATGGCAGTATATTTTAAACAATAATTTCATCAAAAGATGCATGTATGCACTATAAACAGTAATCATTGTAAACAAAGTGCTCAATAAATTAATTCCAAACGGGAAATGTTTGACTCTTTGGTCAGGCATGTTTTAGCAAGTTTTCATATTTGTGCTTTTTAATTGTAGGAAATTTATTGAACAGTGAAGCCTCCACCTTTTCTGCAAGCACAAAGTATTTATATTACAGTTTTTGCATATGGAGATTTTATCTGTAATGGTATTCATAAAATGACATAAAATTATCATTTACCACACTGGTGTGAATAATAAAAAATACTGACAATTTTAGAAATGGTGTCCACCCCTAGGCTATGTATTATGTATGTGCCATTACAGCAGTAGCATACACTTATTAACTGCTGTATGATATGCTAAATGCAACTGCTTCTAAATGTCTGTTAATGATATACATATTCATATTCAGACGAACAGGGAGTGTGATGTTTTATGCGCTTGAAGTTACAAAACCAAGAACTTATAAATGGCATACATGTTCTTCTGTTTTTACCTTAGTGTTAATGTAATCAACAGTTAATGATGATGTTAATCCATCATCTTTTTCAACTATATAACCTATTGTTTGAATGAACATTAACCGTACTGAAGATGTTTTACAAGTTAAAGTATGCTACTTGAAAATTTAATGTTACCCTTGTTAAGTAGAAAATTGCTGAAGTAGTGTAATGCTGCTGTGATTCTAGTCTGATGTTTTAGAATTTCTTAGAAATAAAGAAAATAAGGAAGGCAAGATTGATTCTGCAGATATAAAACTACTTCAGACTGCTTTGTACATTTCAAAACAATATGTATTGATTCTACCTTATTGTTATTGCATATTATCATTCATGTGTAAAGGTACTCATAACATATAGATGAAAGCAGTCTTTATTATATTGAAGCATGTGCACATCATGGTTAAAGTATAGATATCAAGATGTCAAGTGTGTAGTGTGCTACCAAGTTGTTCATCTTCTTTCATATTGATATCAAGGGACCAAAGTTTGGTTTGTTTATGTGTTTTAGGTTCTGTAACTGTTTTGTGTTTATGTACATGGAATGTAAATTTGGAACATTTAATAATTTTGCACAAGATCCACTAACCCCTAAATCAGCCTAAATTTGAAAACATTTCACAGTTATTATTTTTGCTCACTAGATACATATCTATACATCCCCTATCAAACTATGTAGTTAATGTATATATTTGACATGCCCTTAAAAAAATAAATTGCACTCAAAACACCCAGAATATCTGTATAGGTATATATTCTCAAATTTGGATTTGAGCACACGCAAGACCCAAAGTGAAATTTTGTCACAAGCAAGAAGTCTACCAGACAACAAAGAAGACTAGCATAAAATGAAATTGGGTTGACACTATACCTGAAATTGTTACTAAATTGTTCAAATATAAGAATTTCTTAGGCCATTTTGCACATTTACACCAATCTGGCATCTCCTTGTGACTTTATATGGACATAAGGTGATGTCACATTACTACAATGAACTATTTCATGTCATTAATAGTGGTTACTCATGAAGACTACAAATAAATTCATGTTAGAAAAGTTTATTGTTGTGAAAATCACTTGGTTGGTAGTGGGGATTGGCGACTCTGGTCCTATATATAAATTTCACTTACCAAATTAATTCATTAGTATAAATAGCATCCAGCTGTGTAATTAGTTACATGCCTTTTTGGCTTGGAATCATATTAAAGAAGTACTACTTTACATAAAACATCTTTCAAAACCATTTCTATTGAATCTGCAATTTATCAAAATTCTAGTCTCTGCATGTAAATGAATCCATTTTACTTGATATTTGAATTAAGAATAAACATCAAGTTCATTTTCAATACTTACATTTATTCTCCATACTTTTATGTCAAGAATATACATACCATGTCATAATTAAATAAAATGTGCATAATCTATTGTAATGGAAGTGGTTGGTATATGTGTGGTAGTCCAGTTCAGTGTGTAATGTAATAGGGGAATGCATGAAGGAGCCTAAGTGTTACACTGAATGTGATTGTTATCTTGCTGTGATTTTCTGAGAGCCTAATGTATCTTTCGTAATTCAAACATTGTACAATAAAAATGGTTATTCGAAAAGGAAAAAAAAAGATTTCTTGAAAGTGTTTACACATTTCTTTTTCTTATTTTTTTCTGTTACTGAAGCGCTGTGTACTTTTAAAAGAGGAATTTCATGCAGAGAAACAAATATGTTTGATATTGTATTGGTTGTTTTCAAAGAGACCTTGATTCAATTGTCACAACAGCAGTTAGGTGTCAGGGGTCTCCCTTTTCTTTTTTTTTTTTTTTTTTATATATATATTATTTATTTTCAGTATATAACTAGCCCTTACAATTTCAAAACATCTCGGGCTAAATGTTTTGAAAACAATATAAACAACATTAGGGATCTCCCTAATGTAAACATTTTTATATGCCCGTTGTGGACAGATGTATTATGGTATGATGTTGTGACTCTGTCCACTCATTGTTAATACGATGCAGACCACACTGTCTGGGCTAAGACTTTCAAACTTGGTACATTTGTTCTTTATGGCACAAGGATGATCCCTATTTATCATCAGTATCAAGGTCAAAGGTTGAGGTTATTTTGGGGGGCGAGAATGCAACTTGTAAACAAGGTACAGACCAAACTGTTTATGTTAACTGTGCACACTTATTTCTTATCACTAGAGGATGAACCCTATTGATTTTCAAGATCATATCTGCAAGGTCAAGGTCACAGTGCTTATATCAGTTAGATTCTTACCCAGGTGATAACTTTTTACGCGGTGCATGGATTTGAAAAATATTTCACAGATTATTGCCAGGAACCAAGGGTGTGTCTCAACTTTGAATGAAGGTCATATCAGCAAAGGTCACAATGCATACGATAGGTAAATATTTGTCTTGGCCATAACTTTTTACCTCTTGCATAGATTTGAGTCATATTTCACAGAATTGTTGCTCAAAACCCAAGAGTGTCTTGACCTTGAACCAAGGTTACATCTACAAGGTCAAGGTCACACTACATATGATGCGTAAATCTTTTTCTGGTCCGTAACTTTATACCCATTGCACGGATCTGAATATTTCACAGAATTGTTGGCAAAGGGGGAATGTTTCCATACTTTCACATTCATCCCATCAAACTTAGTGCATGCGTGTTATGCCACGCTAAGCGTTGCTCTTATTGTAGTTGTTTACTAGGTAAGATTGATACTGCTTGATAAATCTTTAATCGGAATAGGTAGATATGAATGACACTTCATGATGGTCATACATATCTGATAATCAGTCGAGAACTTTCCCCCTATTCTGTATGGCTGCTTAAGACTGAAAGATAAGATGGGTGGTTTTTGATAAATTCAATTTATGTACCTGGTAACTGTGTTTCGCTTCTCAACTTATATGTACTTCCATATTTTTCTGGATGAAAATAAAATCAAAATAACATTGTACATCATTTATCCCTTTTTACTGTACTGTCTAGAATTTCAACATCTGCTGAATATTGCTTTGATACATTATTTACCTTTTTCTGTTTATTGTTTTAAGTTTATTGACAAATAAAAACATGCCATCATAACATTCTTTATCATTCACATGAACCTTGATGACTTAATATTTTAATCATCATCATCTTTCCAGTTTGTCATTGTATTTTTTTTTTTCTTTTTTCTTACAACTCTTCAAAATTTTTAAATATTTAGATTCACCTTTGTTGTTGAAGTTTTAGCATTTTTTTAATAAGTTTTGAGTTTTAAGTCATAAAATACTGATCAGAGATGAAACAATTTTACAATGCATGTACATGCAAGGAATAAGTTTGTAAATGATTCCTCTATGCTGTAGCTCTAGAAGTTTAATAAATTTTCATAAGCAATGTAAAAGATTTTTCTGTGACATCGTTGATTAGCAAAATGTTATTGTCTCTTTATTATCACGATTTGATGAAAAATTCAAAATCAAATGATTAACTATTTACAGAAGCAGAGACAGGGATTTTACACTTACATATCGAAATGCTTGTGAGTGATGTCTGTGGAGAAGAAACACGAAGTGTAGCAATATATGTACATGTATAAACCATTTAAATTAGGCTCTTTTCAGATAAATTAAAAAATTAAAAACTAGATGTTTTGTTATATCTGAACACATGAAGTAGTGATTAGAAAGATCACTTGCAGCAGGTTAAATTGTAACCAAGTGGTGCTACTGCAACATTACAACCTCCTGAAAGTACTTATATAAACCATTAAACACACCATATGTATTTTGGGGTATTTTATTCTACAATGTATAATGTATTGAACCCAAGTTTTCAGTGATGGCAACACTACCATGTTGTCATTATCACTTGAACAATGCTATGAATGTGCAAGTTTTACTCAATTTCATTCAATGCTTGCTTTTTGTATGATCATTCTTTCTTGGAAAATTTCGCTTGTAAGAGATTGTACTACTTTTGCATTGTTCAATTCTCGACACCTGTTCATGCAACCCCACATTATGGGCATTCCTAGGCATCGATTATTGATTACATTATGTGTACACACACCATAATCAAGAATCCAAGACTTTAACCTGCAAACTTCCTATTTGTTTTCTTTGTAACCCAAAATCCACGTCTTTCATCTGGACTTTAGTGGTCCTCTACCCTGAAATTCTTTAACATTTGTATCGCTACATGTAGGTCGGTGACAGCACTGCTAGACTAGAGTTTCTAAAAGGCACCTGGATTTAATTCCAAATTCCTGAAGTAGTGGGTCATCATGTACCATCCCATCAATCTTTCCATGCTTTCAATGAATAAAAGACTTCAACCATTTGATATATATATATATAACATTTATTGAACCCAAGTTTTCAGTGATGGCAACACTACCATGTTGTCATTATCACTTGAACAATGCTATGAATGTGCAAGTTTTACTCAATTTCATTCAATGTATATATATATATATATATATATATATATATATATATATATATTATATATATATATATATATGTATATATATATATATATATATATATATATATAGATTGAGTTAAGAATCACTGAAACATGTCTGGTCCCTAATTTGTAAAGTTTATCTGGATTTCAAAAGTGCATTGTACTCGGAAATCTGATAATGTTCAAACTGTATATAAATGCTGGATATCATCAGGATTAAAACCAATTAAGTTGTGACATTTAATTATTTCAGACTGGGTCAAAGGTAATCTGCAATCACTGAGGAAAAATTTGTCATCCAATGCCCTCCCACCTGTCATTACATGTATACAGTACATGTATGTTAGTTGTTGCACAATTCAAAGATACAGAATAAGATGTGTTTGTGAAACATGAATGCCCCCTGCAACAACAAAGTCCAAATAAGGTAAATTTTGCAATGTCCTATATCTTGATTCCACCATGGGAAAAGTCATGTAAAATATTAAAGCCCTACCTTAAACAATTTTAAAGTTATAACTAATGTTAAGATTTATGATATGTAGGTCAAAAGGTCACACAGTCAAAAATAATTGTTGCAAAAGAAAGATTTGTCATGAGGAATACACTTGAAATATTAAAGCCCTACATGTACCTCTTACAATTCGAAAGTTATAACCAACAGTCTTCCCCGAAAAACTTTTTTATCCAGTGGTCTATCGGACCACTGAAATGCTAATTTTCACAAGTTCTGCCAATCTTTTAGTGGTCCTGATCCAAAAATGGAAGGACTTGACAAATTACACCATTTTCATAAAAGCTGCGAGTTCTGACGATAAAAAAGGCACAATGACAATGTAAGGTAATTCAATTTATACTTTTATTATTCAAAATTCCATTTCTGATAATACATTCCTGATCATAACTGCAGTAACTTGCTCGTTTTGCTCTACTACCTTGGAGGTATATCGCAATGCGTGTATATTGTCTAAAAGACCATCCATACCAAATATGTTTGCCCACATTATAATCACGATTCACTTAAAGAACCTTTAAAATTCATTTATATTTTTCTCTTTGCTGTGTCATTATACATGATTGCGTCAATTTCACTTTTTGTTTTATTTGTAAATGCATCAGATACAAGTAATAAAATGTATATTTAATTGCAAATAAGATTGTATTCGAATTAACCTCAGAGAGAGCCCGTGCACAAGAGAGAGAGAGAGTTAAAAAAAATAGCATGATGTTAATTTGATCGATTCTATTTTTAAAACACGAATTCGGTCAAAACTCAGAAAGAGTTCATGATGGTGTTTTGCCATGTTCACAGCAGATGAATATGAAAAGTCCACTGGACTTCTTGTTGCCAACTTTTCACAAGTCCGCCGCCAATTTTAATGGCCTTGGTCTTCGGACCACTGGGTTTTCGGGAAGACTGAACCAATGTTAAAAGTTTTTGAATAAGTCAAAGGTAATGGGTCAAGGTCACAAGGTCAATGACCTTGGTGTAATTTGAAAGGGCTTTATTAGTGGAGTATGCATGACAAATTTGAAATCTCTATCACATGGTTCAAAAGTTATGGCGAATGTTAAAGTTGACAACAGACAGGACAAAAAAACAGTATGAACCTGATCTATCAATCCAAGGACATAGAAAATACTGTATCATTAAAAATCTGGCACAAACATTATGTTATAATAAACTCTTATTTCATGCACTTCTATTTAATTTCATATAATTTTAGATATCAAATTTTTAGTATAAGACAGACAGATGTGCTATCAACTCACTGAGGTAACATCTATAATAACAATTCAAAATTAGATAATGCATACAGTATCACTAAAATTATTGCCACATTTCTTTAGAATCAATACGTTCAAATATATGACAATAGCACATTTGAATATATGTATTTGATAGAATAAATTATCCATCTATAAGCATATAACTTAACTTTGCTTTCAAACAAAGTTTTGAACATAAAATTAAAAGTTGTTGAACTTCAATACAAATCTTCTGATGTCCCCTCACTTTGTTCTGGCATCTTGCCTACTCTGTTCATTATGAAGTTGTTGGTGTCAATTATTCTTTCGACACAATTACTTATGCAAGTCTCCACACGTGATCCCAACTTCTGTGATGGATAATCCACACATTTATCAAAACAATCACTTGTCAATGAACTCACTGCTTGATGAAACTTGGCTCTCTCTGTCTCCATCTGGGAAAATAGTAATTCATCTTGCATCAATTACAGTACAACTAAGGTGATATAAAATTGACACAGGGAAAAAAAAAGTTGGGGTTGCATGCAACTTTAATTTGGAGTATGAACATATGCTGCTCAAAATTTTCCAATATAAAAACCTTTTTTTTCGTATTCTAAATTTTAGATGCAGAATGAACTTGACCTTTTAGTGACAATTGTCTGAGAGCCCATTTCCTGAGTGACAACTGTGTGAAGTATATTCAAATGCTGATGAATTAAAGTACATATACAATGTATAAACTACCCCAAAACTTCTATCAGGGAGCATAAAAACCCTAAAATGACATGCAAAGCAATATTGTTCAGTTGCATGTTTAAACCACAAAAAATCAAAGTCTTCCCCATATTTGTAAAAATTCCCACAACATCATAGAAAAAGGCAAGACAGTTTTCAAATCACCTACAAACCTTAATGCAGATATAAAAGATGATATAGTATGCATTAAGATGGAATTTTAGATTGGATGCATGAAAATTAGGGTAAGAAGAGCTGACGTGAAGTTTTTCATTCCAAATCAATCAACAAAGTCAGACTGTGATTTACAATCAGCATCATTAAAGCAAAGAAGCTGTAACACACACAATATTAAACGACCAAATAACAACGAGTGTGTTTGGGCTAGCAGATCTGACTAGAAATTTTTATTCCATATCAACCAACAAAGTGTGACTGTGATTCACAACTGGCTGCATCATTACAATGTATGGCATGGATTTGAGGCTCTAACAGTAACACACAATAAACGACAGAAACAAGCAATACTGTACTTCTCTAAAGCTTTTGACACTGTTCCTCATTGTAAACTTCTTAGTAAGTTAAGTGCCTATGGCATACAAGGGGAGTTACATACATGGATCACCTCTTTCCTGTGTAATCAACAAATGTGATTTGTTGTAGACAGAGTCATCGATTGAGGCTAGCGTCAACTCCGGGGTCCCACAGGGAACGGTATTACGGCCACTTTTATTCCTGTGCCATATTAACGACTTACCAAATAGTGTTACCTCGCAAGTCAGGCTATTTACCGATAACTCTTTACTCTATTGTCAAATTTGTTTCCACGAAGACCATGTCAAACTACAGCAAGGTCTACCAAATATGGAACAGTGGTCCCTGCATTGAGAAATGTACTTTAACGCAACTAGGTGCTATATCATATCTATTAAGAAGTCCCCATATTTTTACCAACTGAATAAAACCATCTTGAAGGAAGTACCGAACAACTCATACCTAGGTCTTATTATATCCAACGACTTCACATGGACTACTCATACAAAACAAAATCTGTAAAAAAGCAAGTTCCACATTAGGATTTATAAGACGCAACCTTCAACATTGTCGTCTAACCACCCAGGGGACAGCTGACAAATCTTAAGGACTTCGAAACAAGAAACATTGTCGAGTCTTATCAAATCAATATAATAATCGTAACTGTTTTAAAGTTGTGAACAGTAATACCCAAGTGCATAAATTCTCATTTTTTATACACACGGTTGGAGATTGGAACCAGCTGGATGATAATAGCATTATGGCTCTAAAAGAGAAGTGTTTGAAACATTCTCCTCCATATCACAGTTAGTACTATCACATGTGCTTACATCATGTGATATTACCTTAGAACAGCCAGGTAAATGATAATAATATGCGCAGAGTACGTACATCCATTATTGTAACTAATGCATGCTACCCGGTGTTTTGCCCCCGCGGAATGCTGGAGCGCGTGGTTGATAGTCACGTGACCCATTTGGGAAGGCCATCTATATGGCAGAAAAGGGAAGTAATTCCAGTAACATTTCATGCATTGGAAAACTATCTATATTGAAGGTACTCTGACAGGATCTGTTAGTCTGTAGTTATTGATTGATTGATTTTTGTGTAACGTCACACAACGAGTATTACACGTATATGGCGACAGCATCTGCCTGATGCGGGCATACAAATTTTGACCTTTGCAACGGACCCACCCAAAGCAGTGAGGGATCTTTAAGTTTATCGTACCATGCATACCACGACACGGGGCCCCGATTTTTACTGTCTATTCCGAGAGACAGGACACCCGCATGACCAGAGTGGGACTCGAACCCCGGCTTCCCGATCAGGACAGGAGACGTGCGTGATACCACTAAGCCACGCCGGCTTCTGTTGTTATTGCATCAGTTCCATTACAGGATAATTAAAAATTTTCCTTAATCTTTTACTTTTAGCAACTCGAATCTCACATAACTATCATACTACCTGAATATACCGCTGCATTTGAGGATCTTGTAGTATTTTGGCCGCCTCTGCGTTTAATTCTGCCATGCCTGCGGTTAAGAAGACACAGGAAAACAAATGAACCAGAGTTTAGAAGGAAACCTATAATGGATCAACCGGAGACTGAATAGACATTTCAACAGCTAAACAATTCGAAAATTAATTTGGATGTCAGAAGAAAGGATGGTTTGGTTTGTGATTAAGATAAACATATCATTTTATTTTATGACACGAAACAAGCAGACCAGAATTCCTAGGGAGCAGAGTAGGGGTTCAACTCCCAGGGCCTTTCTGTCCTCAACATTTCACTTATGTAACAGGCAAGGTGAAAAATTGTGGCCGGATCCGGGAATCGAACCCAGAACCTTCCGCTATTAAGGAGGATGCTCTAACCATTGAGCTATCCAGGCCGATACCCGTCTGTCACACTTCTCCCCTGCCAGAAGTTTCCAACCTTGGAAACCGAAACACACAACAACCCAAAGAACGTATAACCCTCACAGTGCACAAACATGCAACTCGTGAGGGCTGGCCACGGCACCAAATCTATAACAGGCAGGGTGAAAAAATGTGGATGGACCCGTGAATTGAACCCAGAACCTTCCGCTATCTAACCATTGAGCTATCCGGGCCGATACCCGTCCGTCACACTTATATACGGAATTTGTTAATAATCATCTATAAATTGGTGCCAGGAGATTTCGTACCCGGGAGAATTCGTACCCAAAATAAATGTATACGAATTCTCTGATTTAAAGTTTGTACCCTGGGTGCGAATTATCTAGAGAATTCGTACCCTACATTTAATCTAAAGTATATATAAACACTGTACCCTTCGTATAATTTCATACTTGACATTTTATAGAATTACGAAGAACCAATTTTTTTATTATATCTGCAGTGCAACTTTCTGATTAACTGAGGAAAATGGACTTCTGTGTGACAAAACATTAAGAAAGAGGAAGTAAATATACACGTACAGTTACGAGAGTTCAAATTATTTTGTCTTAATATCAAAGTAAAACTTGGGAATAATAAGGCAGGCACCAATCAACAAGACGGCTGCAAAGGACTAGGAATGAAATAGAAAAAGGGCTACCCCAGCAAATAGCGAGAGGCCAATAGATCGAAAGCGTGTGAAAATAGTACCTATGATGAACACTAATTACGAACTGCTGTGCAAATCAGACGTCATATATTTTAACTAATTTCGTTAGTTTTTAAAAGTTTTTGGACATTATTTAAAAATTTTAACATTTTGAAAAAGTGTGAATATACCCTTGCATCGCATGTACCGTAATGCAGAGGTCCGTGGCCGTCAAGGGGTAAGGGGTTGTGTTTTGTTTTCTTCATAGGCGTTTTCGCAAACACATCTTGTTTGTAGACCTTATTTATTTTAATGCAAGACTGTGATATAGTACATGCTAATTTTTGCATGATTGTGATATAGTTTTAGTTTTACATGCTTTTATATAAATTTAATATTGCACAGTGGCTAATTTGGGGGGGGGGGGGGGCGGAGGTGCGCCCCCTCCCGCCAGTGAACCCAAATTTTAACAAAAACACTGTATTTTGGCCCATTTTCTGTCAAAGTCGACAAAATTAGTCCCTCGAACCCCGGCAAAGAGGCGCTTGATCCGTCACTGTTGCATGTCTTTCATATGTATTATATCTGCCATTATCTGTCGTATATTACTGTATATTTCCATAGTTCTTATAGACCTTCGTTTTACTATTGTGCACAGTGTTTTAAACCAGTGTTTACCTGTGATGTTTGTTTGCATACTGTGATAATATATATGTTGTATATATTTTCTCTTAACTTGTGACAGGTTTGCCTTATCGTAATCGGTCACAAGGCTTATGTTTATTGTTAATTGATATTGTATGCCGACATGAATATGAATGAAATATGTGAAAACATATTTTGTTCATCTTGTTCTGTAATGCATAAATTCTGTACGGACAATGAAATTTTGACACGCTACTCCAATCTGATTGTAATCATTAATTACACACCCTTAAAAATTAGGTAGTGTGTTGAAATTTCATAAACAGTGACTATACTAATAGTAAATTGAAAATTTATATACTACAAAATATATAAATCGCAAATGTCTTAATGGAAAATGTCAAGTATGGAATCAACGAAGGATACAGAGTTTGTGTATTATATATAATTCAAATAAAAATTAGATATGTAGGATACAAATTCACTGGATAATTCGTACCCAGGGTAAGAACTCAACAGAGAATTCTTACCCTTTCATTTTGGGCAAGTCAGAATTCTCTTGGGTACGAATTCTACCGGGTACGAAATATCTAGCTATAGAGCTAGCTGGGGCGTATTCAATAAAGAGAGCGCTCTACTGCGCACCCGTTATGCTATAGTTAAGTATGGTTCACGTATAAGTCAAAACATATGCTATACAAATGATAGAAGTACAAAGGAGGGCAACAAAAATTCCAGGAAGGTCGAACTTCACATATGAAGAACGATTGAGGACATTAAAATATATAGGCGACACCAGGGACGTAATTAGTAATACATAAAATCGTTAGTGAGACGTATGACACTCAAGCAGCAAATTTCATTAAAATTCGTATAGACCACTTTAAAAGAGATCCAGGGGAAGAAAACTTCTATGAAAATACTCGCACAGAGACCAAAACTTAAAATTAGAAAATTCAGCATCAGCCTAAGACCAGCAATTATATTTATATGGAACACTTTCTCTAAACAAGTTTTATAAGCAAAATCAGTGAATTCTTTCAAAAGTAAATTGGATAAGTCTTGGAGTAAACAAAATGTATTATACAATTATAAGATAGACATAAAGACCGAATCTAGAAGCTATTGCCGGTAGTCACTCAAAAGGTCTATGTTTAAATAGTTTGGAGTCTGATGAAGAGGACCTGTCAGGACCTGTGCTGGAAACACGATAACTTTACTTTCCCCAAATATTAACTTTCCATATACAAGTAGTGACATTCCTTAATCACCCGCGTAAGGTGTTTATGTGTCTCAGATGATTCGGTATGCTCGATTTTCCGAGTATCGTTCCTTTATATATTGAGACAAACTACTGGGAGAAAAGTTACGACCACAAGGACATGGGATTTCACACCTAAAGTCAAAATTCCGCAAATTTTACGGTCGCTATGAATAACTTATTTGCTCATATGATAAATTGTTGTCTGACATTTTGACTTCTTTATTTCAGAGAAGTTATACCGTCTATGTACATTACCACTTTACAATACTGTATTACTTCGTTACTGATCATGACATATACCATAGTTTAGATTTCTTAACCCCTTTGGGCAAAGGGTTATATTATAAAGATGCAAAGGTAAACTCTCTCAGAATGCATCCAATCCATTGAAATTCGAATCTGTTTTCCAAAAAAAAGAAAGGTAAAAGAACTTGCCTTCTTCAAAAATAGGGAATTGTTGAACTAGAAGATAGAGCTTCAAATAACCTTATGTTTACCTGTAGGATTATTACCTTGACAGTTTAATGACAAAAATAAGAATCAGATCATATGCGGCTCCAGGAAAACCTACTTATGCTCCTACGACAAATCTATTCTTACTACGTTTGGTATTAAAGCAAGTAAATTAAATATAGACCGGCCTAACTTAAATTGTATTTGAAAAAAACCCAATCAACAACATTAATAACAACAACAACATCTGTTATCCTCACAGGCTCTATCAGAAATTAAATTGATCTTTAAAAGTACTGTTTTGGAACATCTGAATTCCACACGTTTCTATAAATTTCATTTAATCAAGTCATTTGAGGTTTTGACACTTTATAAACATTGGTCCCTCATCAAAAATCAAAAGACTCTTCGAAATTATGCCAAATACTTTCACAAGTAAAACTGTTATAATATATGATTAAACGTATTTTTGTCCAATTAATTCTGATTTCAAATAAAAGTATACTGAAACTGATTTCTTTTATATACTGAAATTTCTGACGGATATCATTTTAAAAATGAAAGCTTTTCCAACAAATTGGCGGCATTCCACAGCGCACTAACTGCGCCCCGTTCCTCGCTGACATATTTCGTTACTCGTAACAAACTTAATCCATCTATGAATTCATTTATTTCTTTGTTTTTGCGATGTCGAGGGGACTAGCAATTAGCCCTTTAATTCAACCTACATACAGATAGATGATTTATATTTAGATAATAATTCTACATTTACGAATTACACATATCTCAGCTATATGTATTCAGGTAAACCAAAAAATAATGAAACCACTAAGAGAAACAAATCTACTTCGAATTTGGATATCATGCTATCTTACTACACTGATGGTCACCAAAATATTTCTATGGCAAACATAATGATTTCAATTTCAGCATCTCAAACTTCTCGTTTATGAGTAGCAATATGCCACCATCGCTTGCCTACAACACATTCAAGTCTCAGTTAATATGTTATTCCAGAGCGAGTTCAAATTAAAATGGCTTTGCTCTGAAAACAACACGACTTTCAGATAATAAACTCATTCAGTGATATGTAAAAAGGAACGTAACTTAGGAACTTCTAGGATCAATACGATACCCTTATCATTTTTGTGTGCAGGTCCTTGGTGATTTGTGTCATAAAACTTTGTCAGACGTCTTCTGTTTTCCCTCTTATCATACACAATGACATCTAGTTATCCTGTCATTTTCAAGAAGACTGAATGATTTAGACATTTTCCCCAAAAACTGCTTAACAATGCATTACACACACTTGGTATATATCTGATCCAGACATTAGTGACTGGTTTGCTAGTAAGAAGGAGATACTCTTTCCGGGCACCATCTGATCAATCTACCTTTTCGGGGTTCACTTACACTGTTTAAGTGGAGGGGGACTTCAGACTATAGCTCAATATATAAAGAACATATCTAATAAAATTGCATTTTATGAATAAAACTCTTATTGTATAGCTCTATGGTGACTTCTGCCACATAACTGAGCCAGTAACTCCTCTTTTTTATTTCTTATGTAACTCTACTGACAATGAACTGAATGCATGCACATTTAGGAAGATGCACAACCCTTTTCCTTTATTGTAATTTTTAATTATAATTCCTTATTGTTGGACAGTGCTTTGAATTCAGTCCCCTAATTTCTTGTTTACTTTCGACATATACATATACGTAACTTGTGTTATTTCACTACAATACTTACCATATTACATCACAGTGAGCATTTATGGGCACTGGAAAACGAAAAGTAAAGCAGGTACGGGGAAGGAGATAGCATCTACTGTTTAGTTTGTTACATCCGTCACGGATCCTTAAATAAAGAGAAAACAAGTATAATTCAAACAGCAATTTCTTTTTGTGTTAATAGTTTCAGAAAATTGCAACAGGTACTAATGCACCCCATATTTAGCCTACATTCTCTAATACACACAGCAGAATTCGCACGGTATCTACTCTATAGCGCAAAGAAACAACATATCTCTAAAAATTTTACATAGAAATACATAACTGACACTTTGTACATCAACATCATCTGACTTTATGGATCACCTTCACATCATTTATCCTAATGAATTCGAAAGAAAGGATGCAACGGAGATCAGGTTTTTTTGGTTTTTTTAATGGGGGTGGGGGTGGGGGGGGGTGTTGCTTCACAACTCGATACACTGCTGTCAATTAATATTTTATATAGGCTCTATGTCTTTATGACAACAGTGACGATAACAATTCTAGTATCATCAACTTCCTTTTTCTGACTAGCAACATATTGTTCTTTCCTGCCTTTGACGTTTTTATTCACAACTTACAGGTTATGCCAGGACACATTCTAAATACGAATATATTGTTCTGAAGGTCAAGGTACTTGACACTAGGCTACTTACAAGGGTTTTTTGGGAAACATCTGAAATTGTCACTGAGGAATTTTGTAGTCGATATAGGAGTTTTGTGCAGTTTTAGAGTTTTCTTTCCAAAATGATACTCGACAGTTTGGGAGAGGATCATATAAACTGACTATCTTTACTTTTTGGACAATGACAATTACCGAATGCGACGGATTTTAACTGGACTTGTTACGAGTGTTTTATACAAACAGAAGATTCACAGGCACCTGGACTTAAGTCAGTTCTTCATGTGGAACCATACAAGATATTGCCCATTTAATTTAGAACGTTGAGATTGCTTTAACCTCAATGTACATTTTTGTGTTATTTTACATGAACGTCACACTTATTCCCTTTGCAGTGTGGAGCTTGTAAAAAAGTTCCCTGCGGAGGGTTTGACTTAAGTGTTATTATACCCTTTTTCCTGATGTTATGTGGCCGTGACACTTTCTACACAGTGTTTGTTCACATTCATGTATATAAACAGTGCTGTATTATATTGTTTCGTCTGTATGTCAGGGTATTCACGGCGGGTGTGACTAGCCAAACAGGAGACGCTCGCTCCTCCCGGGCACCTGGTCTCACCTCTAAATATCAGGGGTCCGTGAATGTCCATTGTTGTTAGTGCCATAGTCATGTGACACCAGTTACTTTCGTGTTTTATTTGTAATGATCGTAAAATCTATAGAGGAATTAACGTCTGTTGATGAATATTTATCCATCAAATAAAACAAATAATGAAAAAAAAAACCAAACAAAAAAAAAAAAAAAAAAAAGAAAAAGAAAAGAAAAGAAAAGAATAAGAAAACAACAAACAAAAGGAGATAAAATGAAAACAAAAATATCTAAAACATTTAATTAATAGGATATCCATGTTCATGTTCAAGTATTGACATGAGTCATTATATTCTTACTGAAGAGTACCACTGGAAGTCTGCTGTTCAAAGTTCAGTCAAATTACTTAAAATACGATGGTTTTGCACTGCTGCTAATAAAATACTCTAAACTGCTTTAAAGTTACGATTGATGTTAATGTTTGGTCAAAACTCACAGCTCTCGTTCATTAAAATGTGTTATCACTGAAAGAGCTTGTCACAAAAAATCTTCGCGAAACATCAATTGCATGCCTATCACTCAAAGTTCAAAGAGATATTAAAGTGTGCAGACTGACAGCTATATAAACTAATATACGATGGACAAAACCATATGCTTCCGAATCTATGAATCCGGAGAAATAAAGTACAGAAACATCATTGTAACACATACACGTTTAATAAATATATGAAACGTAAGCAATTAGTTTCTAGAATATCTGAGTAGCACGTTAACACTGACCAAACTTGTTCCTCAACCTCATCATTCCTTTGTGACTGGTGGTACATAAAGCATTGTTGAATTGAGTGCACCATTGTCTTATTAAATTCCACCTTGCAATGTGTGATTGTAATCAATACAACAGTCTCTTTGATATACATGTAAATTAAATCAGGGTAGAAGGGGAGTAACAGATAATGCATTATCATATCAGTCAACGAATAGCTTTAAACTCTAGTGGCATACGGTCCTTGACAGTGCGTTATCTGCATTACTAAAAGAAGAACATGTAGGTCATATTTCGAAAAGCTCGTTACAATATGTATAATCTAAATGAAGTCTTTGTTATCATTAAAATATGTCCTGGGGTGTTGCCAAATACAGGTATTTCTCGGTAATCTCACCAAACTAAATACCAAAAAAAAAAAAACACCAATACCAATTTTAGATTTGAACAAACTTAATTACTAACATAGGTAATAAAACATTATAGCATTTGTTAATCTGAAGATCGTACAGCAACATATTATAATAATATACTCAAGATTGGACAAATCCTTCAGAAAAGAGATATATTTTTAGGTAAGAATTTATTTTTTCCCTATATATATATATATATATATATATATATATATATATATATATATATATATATATATATATATATATATTATATATATATATATATATATCAGTCATTGAAACTGAGTTTAACACTACTACAATTTACGCAAAATTTATTTCGTCTATAGAGAGGCAGCCAGAATATTTGTAGGTTGTAGGATCTGTAATATCTGCAAAAGTCGCCGACTGTCGACAGAGACATTGGCTCACTTACCCTATTCAGGACTCTCGCTTTAAATATGAGAATTTGCAATGAGGTTCTGCAAAACAATTTAGATAAATCTTCCACCCAGGTCTGCCATAGTAAAACGATTTCATTTATTACTCATTATAAATGACTACGTATACAAATATGATGAGCATCAAGCAGAGAATTTGCGTTCGACATAATATAATATCAGTCGACAATGCAATAGTCTACTAGTCCCACCTTAGTCAATGCCTTAATCAATTTTCGACGATGAAATTCGTATACACTATACACAACTTTCCACTTAAAGGGCATAAATATGCATAGTATAGTCATTTTGAACAATCGTGCTGCATTAGTGCATTTGTTCTGCAATCTAGTTTTGAATATACCGTCAATATTTAAAGGGGTTTTCTTCAGCATGTGCATAGTGTCCGCGCGTATGCCGTGTAAACAAAGTAAACAAAAATATTTTCAATGACATGCAGTGAGGATATTTAAGTTTATTAGTATGTGGTGTATGTTTCGTGTTGTTATCATTATTATTTGTTTTATATTTTAAAATAAGAAAATGATTATTTAGGCACCGTTACATCGATTTTCTACTTGACTCATAAATACCTGTTGTTTATTTACATTTAAGGAAACGTATTAAATAAATCCACAAAGTTTTAAATAGGTATGTTTATTTCGAAAATGTTATCAAAGTGTTACGGTTAAGTAAAACATCATTTTTGTTTGAGTATACTAATATACTTATCATGTTCAAATCTTTGCTGCAGTTCTCCTCTCTAAGTCACCTATTGTAAACTTGTATTCATCATGTTCACATCTTTGCTGCAATACTCACCCTCTAAGTCACCCTTTGTAAACTTGTATTTACAAGCTCTGTGATTCTTTGGTTCACTTTTTCGGTCATTTTGGTTTCAATACTGCTCTTCAAATGTTTATATATGAGAGACTTCTAACCATTCGGCCTCGAGCATCACTGAAGAGACATTAGTTGTCGAAATGCGCATCTAGTGCACACAATTAAAAGTATATATGTTCTATATTTATTATAACCACTAGGCCGATGTCACTGCTGGTGGACTGATAGTTCGCGAAGGCATCATAAGTCTAGTTTTCAGTGCTTCTGTACTGGCGGTCTACTTTTCAGTGCTTTTGTACTGAGTTGAAATATATATTTAAATTTTTCAGTCATGAAATTATGTAAATAACTCTAAATAGCTCTGTTCTTAGATTGATTCTTTGGTTCACTTTTCCGGTCATTTTGGTGTCAATACTGCTCTTCAAATATTTATATATGAGAATTCCAACCATTCGGCCCCGACCATCACTGTAGAGACACAAGTTGTCGAAATGCGTATCTGGTGCACAAAATTAAAAGGTATATATTTTCTATATTTATTTATCATGTTCACATCTTTGCTGCAATACTCCTCTCTGATTCACCTCACTTAAACATGTAGTTTTTAAGTCAATTGTTTGCATAGAGTACTTACTGAGTTGTAAACTTTAAGGAAAGAATTAGAAGAGTTTTGCAGGAATTTCTTAATTCCCCTTTTCTGATACAGTGTGTCCGTAGCACTTTCTATACAATTCTAGTTATGTTTAAAACAAAAGCATACAACTTGGGTCAGAATTCTTCCTATGGAGAGAATCAACTGGAACTGAAAAAAATCAATCACTTTTTTACATCCCGATCGTAATGCCACTGTAATGCGATGTAAGGCTTCCTTTAGAGGAATATTTCCACTATTTCGATTTTTAGATTATGGTAAATTCCAATTGTAATGGAAAAGGGGGAAATTCGGTGAAATGATGTTAAAATTCACCTGCTACGGTTATATATAACTTTCTGTACAATGGCATTATATTTTGGATGTAAACAAGTGAATAACAAGTGATAACAAAGCAAACTGTAAGTAATAAAAAGTTTCGATTTTTAAAAATTCCCCGGATTAGTGCCCAACGCTTTGTCTCTACTGTGCTAGTCAAGCTGTGTGACTGTGGCACTTTCTATGTATCATTGTTATTCACTTAATTTAATGTTGTATGGCTAATCCATTTACATAGTCCTGACATATTGTCGAATCCCCGGTATTTTTTTTTTTTTTTTTTTTCGGCGGATATGGTCTCTAAATTTCTGAGTTTACTTCGATATATTTATGTACGCGTGTTCTGAATCTTATTGAAGTCTCCAAAAAGTTATTCTGTAAGTAAGTAAATTGTGTTTAAATACATAATTATAGCTGTCACCTGTGGCTATATAAAGAACGCCGATATTTGCGTGTCAGTCACTGTTATTTAGTCGGTCTCAGAAGTCTGTGCCTACGAGTTAGTATAATTCCTTATAGAGATCGGTACTTGTATTTGTGACTGTGTTTTATTGTCTAGTATTTAGACTTTGGATTTTGTATTTTAAAATTGTCACAGCTATCGTTGTTAGTAAATTTTGAACCTTATGTGCTAAGTTTTAATTTCATATAATTACTGAACAATGACTGCTCGGAAGTAATTCGTTATATACGTATTCACACACATTCTATACAGTCTGACTTTTACTGTTTCAGGGCATTTTTGTTCAAATATCTGTTGATGCTAATCCAATGTCCACAAATGTAATATGGTATAGATGACGATGTAATGCAGCAGGTCTAGTATTTAAGCTCTTTGTTGAGGAAAATCAACAGAAATCGGCAATGATAAAACAAATACTTTTCGTTTTCCTGTTTTGTTTACTACGGTAAGTTTGATCATCTTTGTTTATATCTATACAATAACTCTACAGATGTGTTGAGGGTTCTTAGTCTTTCTTTCAAATCCTCTGTTTTGATAAATTAATTATGAATTATAGATGAAAATAGTGTATATATTAAATAGTAATTGGATCATATTATAACCGAAAGCTATAGTGGTTTACATTCAGAAACAATTTAGAAATTAATATTGTAGTGGTAAACGTATACAGTCAGAAACACATTAGAATTTACTATTATAGTGGTATACATTCAGAAACAAATTTAGAACTTAATGTTGTAGAACCAGAGTAGATTCAGAAACACTTTAGAACTGAATGAATAAGCTATATTATGACAAAAATGAAGGGTACATATTCCACTATCTCGATAGGTAAACATATTTTATACTACAAACATTCATTGGGAAATTTTAGATTATGAAACTGTTGTGTTACTGTCTACAGCAGTAATTATAATGTGCAGGTCCTTGGTGATTTGTGTCATACAGATTTGTCTAATGTTTCTGTTTTCTCTTTTATATCATGAAACTTTGTCTTAGTATTGATATGAGTGAACCAATATGGTACAGACGTTAAAACGCAACATTTTTTAATGAGTAATTGTTGATGTTGTATGATTGCGAACATCTACACGCTGTCGAAATAAATTCTATTCACCATAAAGTACTTTTTTGAGAGGGAAGTTGGGCTCCCGTAAACCGGTTATCCGCACCAATTGAGTGACGTTTGTTACTTTAATTGACCGTTCTAAGTGGGTGTCGCAATCGCAATTGAATATTTTTTGTAATGCCTTTTTTCCGAGTATATTTTACTATTACCACGTTTTTTGTGCATGTCCTTGGTGATTTGTTTCATACAGTTTTGTCAAATGTCGTCTGCTTTCTCTTTTATCATATTATCATGAGGTAGGTTATATTGAAATGACATGGACATGAACCATTTTTATCGCCTTTCAACACGAGAATATATCGAAGAAATTCCATTCTTGCACATTAGATATCAAAATATGCAAACTGATTATCATACGGGTTTTGTAATATTGTATAAGCTATGATTTATGTTTATTATATAATTTAAAGGGAGAACATAGCTGAAAACTGCACTCAGGCATATGCATGTTATAAAAGGTGTTATGTACAAGACCGCTACTCTTATAGTTGTGGATTTTTGTTTTGGGGCAGGTGTACAAGATACAGGTATGACAATATTAATGTATACGTTTCATATATTTTGTATCAAAGTAAACATGAATCTTTATGATATCTTATTCCTTGTTCTTTCATTCGCGTTGTTTTAAATAATAAACATAATCAACCTTTTTGTGTGTTCCTGTTCTGTTGCAGCCGTAGAGCAACCCTATGTACGGATACCTGTTATAGTCTGTGTTGTGAGGGCTACACGGGTAGCAATTGTACCACACGTAAGAGAAATATTCTAATTATCTGATTATATCACTATCTTTATTTATTACTCGAATTCATCAAATCTTCCAATGAAGAAATCTGCTGGTAGAAATCGAAGTGATGCATTCATAAATTGAACTGAATTCAAGACACGACGAAAATTGTTACCTCCTGCTGAAATCCTCGTTAAAACTTTGAATATATATATAGGATCTGAAATGAAATTTCATTTCATACGGTATTTATGAAACAAGTTGTTTGTTTTATGTCCCCGAGTCTTGGCGAATAATAGCAATATTTGTGATAAAGAAACGCATTTTTGGGGATTTAAACATTAAAGTTATTGACAACAATATTCTTACATACATATATTATAAACGTTACAACTTTTGATTTCCTATCGTGAATTTCACTAATTCGGATGGCGATGTTCCAAGACTCCCATTGTATATTATTTATATTTCTCAGTTGGTTAGGTTCGCTACAGCTTCACAAACTTTCATACTAAAATTTACAAATCACTTCGAAACTGCTGAATCAGGTATATAGATACCATAAACTTAAATTTTTTTTTTGGAAATTTCTACAGATCTTATTGAAATGTAAAGATGATGGATAAATCCAAACCACAAGTCCGAAAATCGTGAAACCAGAGAACATGCAAAATCAG
This sequence comes from Pteria penguin, assembly GCA_035048485.1. Classification (NCBI taxonomy): domain Eukaryota; kingdom Metazoa; phylum Mollusca; class Bivalvia; order Pterioida; family Pteriidae; genus Pteria; species Pteria penguin. The sequence continues at coordinate 8,597,019 of CM068585.1, read as the reverse complement.
TGAAAATGAAAACCAAGTAGAAAATAACGAAAAATGTCTTCTTCGAAGAGCATATGTGAACCCCTATGATGAAGTGAGATCAGGTGCCCGGGGAGAGTGAGCATCTCCTGCTTTTATCTAAATTCAGAAATTTCAGCAATTTGTGTTTAGCAGATATTCTCATCCTATTTTCTAAAGTGATCTAGCGTACAAATTAGGGAAGGTCAGATATTTTGATAATTTCATTTTCTCCATATCTATATTTCTCAAACGTCCTCAACATTGACAGTATAACCCTAAGATCATCGCCAATGATATAGGTCTTGTATTGGGCCCTTATAAGCCTTATGCATACTTTTCTTTGAGTGTTGCAAACTGACTAGCAGGGCTGTTGAGACTCTATGACTGGACTTGTCTAAACCTTTTCCCTAACCTCGTTCCCTCTGACTGTTAGTCTCGACTCCTACAGATCAAGAGTCTGAGCTAGCTTACAGACCAGTAGACCACGGTTACCTCATGTTGATGTCTCTCTATATATTTTTGATATCATACTCTTACAATATGTGTTTATACATTATTATGACCTGTCAACTTGAGATACTTTTTCTTTTTCTCTATATTGAGAATTATTTATAAAGCTTTAAATGTGTGTCCTTTGATTGTACTGTATTTGGGAAGATGGACCCGTAAGTCGGTTAACCATAGTAATGGAACTAGAACAAGTGTGTCCAGATTAGCGGAACATCACATCAAATATAGCAATAAAAAAGAAAAAAGAGGAGTTACTGGCTCAGTTATGTGGCAGAAGTCACCATAGAGCTATACAGTACATGAATATAAATAATATACTAGAACATATATCACATTACAAAAATATTTGATTGTAGTGCAATTACGATACCGACTTAGGACGGTCATTTAATTTGACAAAAGCCAAACAAATGGTGTGGTTAACCGGTTTACGGGCCCACCTTCCCACTCACCGTAACAGCAGAACAATCAAAGGACTTACATTTAAAAATTTATAAATAATCCTCCATGTAAAGAACAAGGGTCAACAGGTATCGCATATTGAGAGGTCATAAAAGTATAAACACGTAAGGTATTGTAAAATACATAATGGTATAAAAATATATGCGACATCAACATGATAAACCATGCTCTGCCAGTCTGAAAGCGAGCTAAGACCCTAGATCTGTAGGAGTCCGGACTAACAGTCAGAGGGGACGAGGTTCAGGACCATGTCTCCTCTGAAAGAGGTTTGGACAAGGCCCGTCATATAGTCCCCACCGCCCTGTTAGTCAGCGTGCAACGTTCAAGTAAAAGTCTGCATAAGGCTGTAGAGGGGCCAAATACAAGACCTATAGTCTTTTGATGATCATATATCATATTGTCTATTTATAAGACGTTTTTTGATTATTTTAATTACATGATAAAATAACGTTATCGGAGCCTTTTACTTTCCTTAGTTTATATACGAGATCACCGTAAAAATAAGGATGGGAAATTCCATTGGATACATACTGTTGAAAGGAAATATTTCCAAATTTAGATAGAAATTCTGAATAAGATCTGAAGAATTTGCCAAATTGTTTTTCTTAGCTTGTGATATCTGTAACCCTGAGTTAAAAGTTTAGTAGTAATTTGTAAATTTCGTTATGAAAGTCCAAAACATCGGTGCAGCCTCTGACAAATCGAACTAATTGAGATATATAGATACCATATGATGGGAGTCGAGGGACATCGCCATCCAAGTAAGGGAAATTTACAATAGGAAATCCAAAATCCTCACGTTTATCATAAATATTAGTATATATTAGGTGGTTGATAATTTTGATGTTTAAATCTAAGAAAGGTGTAGATTTATCTCAAGTATTAGCTTTATTCAATGTGAGCTCTGATGGATAAATTTCTGATATAAATTGTTCGAATTCAGGGTTGTCGATAACCAAAAATATCATCCAGATATCTACAAGTATTATTGAATTTGTCAATGGAGGTCAAAACGTTTTGATTTTTGAATAGAAACCATAAAATCCCTCTCATAACAATAAAGAATAAATCTGCTATCAGAGGCGCGCAGTTAGTACCCATAGGAATCCCAACTATTTGTTGATATATCTTGCCATCAAATTGCACAAAAATATTATTCATGAGAAAATCTAGTGCTTTATATAATTCCTTGCAAGTCCAGTATTTATATGAAGTATATTGTTTGTTGGAAAAGAATCCGGAGTTATTGGAAGTACATATGTACGTTTTAGATTCTCTGTGAAAACACCATTGTATAAGAGACAGCAACTTGCTTTTAATCAAATCATGAGGCAGAGATGTATAAAGTGTAGAAAAAATCAAATGTAGAAATTTGAGTCGCTTTGAAATTTAGCGAAAGAAGTTTGTCTAAAATTAATTGACCAAAAGTAATTCATGTTACTATTATGAAATGCGACATCACAATATTTGATAATATGATGTTTTATAGCAGTTAGAGTGGACGTAATATGCTTCGATAGTACCGTAGTAGAGCAGTGGCTAGAATTAGATATGAAACGTGATTTATATGGACTTTTATGTAGTTCTGGGCGCCAATATATGGATGGTAGATCAGATTTCTCAGTAATTTTTAATGGTCATGAGGGGATCGTGCAAGGTGTTGTTTTTTGAGGTAGGACTTTTCACATATGTATGAGTGGAGTTTAATTCGTTTTTAAGTACTTCAATATAATATAGTTTTCAAACAACTATTATGTTATTACCTGCTTTATCAGCAGGAACAAAGACATATTTAGCATGTAAGTCAGCTATCTTCTTTTTAATAGAATTTGCCGTCAATGTATTAGGCTGTTGAAATAAATGCGGAATTTCCGTATAGTTCTTAATACGGATATCGACAATTCTTAAAATCTCGTATTTCTAATCATTAAGAGCATGAACCTTTACCTGTTCTTTTTTACACCAACGTTTACAATATGTAGTTAAAGCATCTTCTATAACGTCACGGCATTTATTGAAATCTATCAATAATAACCATACAGACATTAAATGCAGTAATGACGATATAAATATGATAACCATAAGAACGTATACATTGTATATAGCAGTTATATCCCTAAAAGCACACATACCAATATTTAGTAATAATAATAATGGCGGTTACATGTATTTGCCTGCAATTACGGCCGATATTTTGTCCACTGAATAGATATGTAGCATATATGACACCTTAATCATATATTCCTTCATTCAAATTTCAAATGGAACACTTTTCTGATATAAGAATGTAATTTGTTTTTGCTAAATGGTTATTCAATTCCTACCTACATTTTTTGAAATAAGAAAATGCCTTTTTCCCTTTTCAGCAATTTGTACAACGCCATGCAAGAATGGTGGTACATGCGTGAGTCCAGACGTATGTACTTGTGCTCAAGGATTTGCACCACCATATTGTGAAGGTAAAGTCTCAGTTATATTATATATTATGTATATATAATTATATATAATTAATATTTTTATTTTGGTTTTCTTTGTTGTGACATTGAATATATTTTATTATTGTCTTTTCTGCTATGCTTTGTCTGGACCAAACTATTCAAAATGGTTATCGCTTAAACATCACAGAGGACGTACGTCCGACTAACTTTCCTTGTACGTTTTCAAACGAAAAGTGTGACCTTACACTTAATGGTAATAAAGTCACATTGTACTCAATGCTAATTGTATCTGCTGCTGATTAATGGAAACTTCAGTTCTTTATACGATATGAATGTCCGTTGTAAAACATTGTATCAAGTGCCGTAGTATTAAGGAATCGATGACTTTCGTATTTTGCATTACTAAAGGAATTTATCTATCTATAAATAAAATCTGTTTTTGAAAAATCAGAAGCTGGTTTTGAAAAAATAATAATGCCTTAAATAAATCTGTTATGGCTCGATGAAAGTTAGTAGTAATCACCATTATTTTGATGTAATAAAGAAAAACAAAATAAATTGAAAGGTTCCAAGACAAGAGGCGAGGTAATGGGTATTTTTTTTTAATTCGCCTTATAAATCTGTTATGGCCGATGCAAATAAGCAGTAATTACTATCATTATTATGTAGTTTTGCATTACTAAAGGAATTTGTCTATCTGTGAATAAAATCTTTTTTTCAATTAGAGGTTGCTTTTTGAAAATAATACCTCCTTAAAAATCTGTTGTGGCTCGATGCAAGTAAGTAGTAATCACCTCTATTTTGATATAATTAAGACAAGAACCGAAATAAATTGAAAGGTTCCGTGACAAGAGGAGAGGTAAACGTAAAGTAAATTTCCCAACGCAATCTGCTAAGGGTAATTATCGTTTCTGTTCTCGTTAAAACGTATTTATTGTCAGAATACCGTATCTCAATATTATGTCATGAGAAGCATATTACTTCCGCTCATACTGCAGTTAAAACCATGTTATTAGTCATTTTCTTTAGCTCAGTCAAAACTTCTTGCGAAGTCATTAAAAAATTCCGTTTCTGAAAAGTAGAAGCTATTGAAGTTTCTACTTTTGATATATATATATATATATATATATATATATATATATATATATATATATATATATATATATATATATATATATTATATATATATATATAATATATATATATATATATATATATATATATATATATATATATATATATATATATATATATATATATATATATATATATATATATATATATATATATATATATACAAATATATCATACCATCTTATGGCATTTATATTAGTCAATTGCCTCGGTTTGCTAAAGCCTGCACCAACGTTTTGGATTTTCACGCAAAACATGTTTAACTCACTTTCAAACTTCTGAATTGGGGTTATAAATATAATAAAGGTTTTGGTACTGTAAATATTAATGTCGCCTTACATATTTTACCAACATATTATTCCATAAATGTTTCATGTGAAAAGGTTTAGGAACTCTTGTCTTGAGAAACCTGTGATTCTTTCTCTCTGTATGGAGGATGATTCATAAATTTCTAAATGTGTGTCCTTTGATTGTGCAACTTTTGCGGTGAGTGGAAAGGAGGGCGCCACTAAACCCTCAACAATTTAGTGACGTTTAACTACTTCAAATGACAGTAATAAGTCGGGATCGTAACTGCAGTTCGATAGAATATTTTTGTAAAGTCGTTTTTGTGTTTATTTGATTAGTATCTTGTTTTTGTACATGTTCTTTGTTCATGTCCTTGGTGATTTGTGTCATATAGCCTGCTCAAATGTCTTCTGTTTTCTCATTATTTTTGACAGTGGTACAGTATCAGAACACCAATTTATATAATATATTACTTAAATTTTGTACGCGTTCTGCAATTATGAATTAGCTTAAATTTTACGTACTTTGGTTTTGACAATAAATCTATTCGCAAAATTTATAAAGGTAAAATTGTAATGCCCCAAATTAAATAAATAGGAACATATTCATTTTGTTCTCTGTCTGTAATATTAACCTTGGTCACCACATTTGAAATAATCGTTATTAGCATAGATACTCTTGCACTAAATCCCCATTTATTCATGCAGCCACATAAAATACCAATCCTGTCTATAAAACGATGTGACACCAGTTACTTTCGTATTTTACATAAAAAAAACCCCAAAACAGTATACTCCAACTAGCTGGAAAATTTAAAGATGATTCTTATGATAGATTAAGTAATATACTATAAAATCCACACACTAGATTTATATTGAATTACAAAATTGTCATTGTGACAGAGATTATGATGTCATTTGTATCAATATATTATGAACTCATATCAAGTGTACTCTAGATAATTTTATCTAATAAACATTTTCATTGTAACATCAAATTTATGAAGATACATAAATAGATGTATATGTGCATGTGTATATATGTATATATGTGTGCATGCGTATGTGTAAATGTTTGGATGTGTATGTATGTATATATGAGTGTATGTATATATAAGTATATCTGTTTGTACATGTATGTATGTATGTATGTATGTATGTATGTATGTATGTATGTATGTATGTATGTATGTATGTATGTATGTATGTATGTATGTATGTATGTATGTGTGTGTGTATGTGCGTATGTATGTATGTATGTATGTATGTATGTATGTATGTATGTATGTATGTATGTATGTATGTATGTATGTATGTATATGTATATATGTATGTTGATTGATTGACTGATTTTTGTTTTACGTTACACCACGAATATTTCACGTATATGGTGACGGCATCTCCCTGGAGCATACAAATTTTGACCTATGCAACGGACCCACCCGAAGCAGTGAGGGATCTTTAACGTGCCATGCATACCACGACACTGGGCCTCGGTTTTTACTGTCTCATCCGAAAGACATGACACCGGCATGACCAGAGCGGGACTCGAACCCCGGCCTCCCGATCAGGAGTCCGACGCGATACCACTAGGCCACGCCGGCTTGTATGTATGTATGTATGTATGTATGTATGTATGTATGTATGTATGTATGTATGTATGTATGTATGTATATATGTATGTATGTGCACGTGTATATGTGTGTATGTGCATGTGTATATGTATGCATGGTTATGTTGATGTATGTAAGTGCATGTGGATATATATATATATATATGTATGTATGTATGTATATATGTATGTATGTATGTATGTATATATGTATGTATTTATGTATGTATGTATGTGTGTGTAAATTAATGGATCTATGTAATACCTCAAATGAAAAGTTATTAATAAAAAAAACACACAAACGGCAAAGCTTTCTACACTTCATTCACTCTCACGGCACTTATTGAGGGATACATTGGTGATTTCTTGTTACTTATACGTTATTAGCAGATCACAGTCAGTTAGATTTTCATACAATGTATTAAATGTCTGGAAAATGTTACATGTAAACTATATTGGCATATGATTGTCCTTATAATTATAATTCAGCATTAACTCATAATTCAAGATTAATGTGAATTCTTTAACATATAGGTACCTATTAACAGCACATGAACACAATGCAAAACACTGGGGGTCTCATGTTTGAGTTTATCTACATTGTTGACATTCATAAGTTATTATACCTCTAATATGTCCACTGTGCATACTATGGAATAAAAAAAATGTTTAAATCATTATGCATCGTTACACATTGGTCAGTCTAATTCTTGACTTTTTACTGCACTGTACATGTATTGTTATATGAAAATTCTATAAAGGTGTTTCTTTTGATCTTAAAAAAGTAATTTTTTTCATCTTCAGACATTGATGAATGTAGTGTTCTGAATGGCGGATGCAGAGAAATATGTACAAACACTGTTGGATCCTTCAAATGCAGCTGTCATAGCGGTCAGTCAGTACAGTCGGATGGTTCATGTCCAGGTATTATCACAGACTTATTAATGGTAGGAGCACCTGGTACGAATGTTCACGTTTTATACCAGGATCTAGTCATTTAGTACTGTTATTTCATACTAAGTCAATGGCACAACGCAAAATGAAAGTTAATCTAGGTTCTGTTATCCAATATATTTCATAAATTCATTACTACAGTACTTAACACTCAATATTCAATATTCGTAATTTACAAATTAACATTTAATCTGTAATTTGATAACATTACGATATTTTGTTGAGTGTTGAATGTATATAATGAGGTATCAGGACCAAACAAGTAGACATTGCAATACAATTAACCCTTCTGTATTACAGTCTAATACCTTTGATGTCGTTTTTATGTCCTTATTCTTGTCCGCTCTGCATACTCTTGACGACTTTGGGAAAACAACTAATTCAGATTCCCCCGACCCTTTTTATCACCGAGTACTAAACAGTTGTTTCATTTTAAAATAAAATATATATGGAGAAAATGAATGACATAACAAAACTGCAAAATATCGATTTCAAAATTAATTATTTTAGGGAAAAGCAGGCCTGATGTTTTCCAGAATCATAATATCAAGAATAAACTCCTTCCAAAAGGATGTCTTTCAATCTCTATTCCTGCATATTCAGCTAGCAACGTGACCTTTGCCTTATTATCCACATCGAACTGGTATTCAAGTAGCGACCTGCAAACAAGATTCACCTCAGGAATAGTATCCATGGAGACCAGCAATTTATCTGTGCCTTTCTCCATCGTTGGAGCTGAAATTTCGCAATCAACAAACACCTTTAGTCTTTCGTACAAGTCTCAAAATTTCGGATCAAAAATCAACATTTCCAATGATGCAGTGATATCGGAAAACTGCATGAAATTTGAATTTAATCAAACTGACCTTATCGACTTTATACATGCAGGATCTATTTTGAAGAGTTTGTTTAGAGGTATATTGAATGTCACTCCTGAGTGGTTGAAACTGCACCACTACAATGGATCAATAATTGACATGCAAGATATTAAAACAAATCTTATTCATGGCGACGATATCAATAGCATAAGTGAATGCACAGGGGCCCCTGTGTTTGGAAATCGTTTGTATGCCGTATTTAGTTTCAGGTCAAGATTCTCTCTGTCTATGTATAACAATGAGATACATTTTCCTGATTTATTTCAAACTTCAAAATTTTGCCTGATCGTTGATATATACCATGATCATGGCGGAACTGTCTTTCTTATGGTGCCAGAAGAATCCAGAGATATTTTACAAAGTTTAGATTTCTTTAGAACTCTGTCTGATAAAAAACATTTCCGTATTCGTCCCCGTGGTATTGGTCTTTCGTTAGCCAAAGGCATTTATTTCGATACTCTGCAAAGTTCTCTTCATCTTTGGAACGGAGATAGAATGTTTGAATACAGGTAAATATTAAAAGTTTTCTTTTGAATCTATATCTTAACATTTATTGCCATAATTTTCATTTAATAACAAAGATTTTACGAAATAAATATCTTTATGAACACAACATTCAGTTTCACAATACTTTCTTTCTATATACAGTTTGTCGAACGCAACAAATATATGGATTGGTGGAGACTTAATATATAATCCTTCCATTATCAATATAAAAGGTAGTGTTGATATGTATGCAACAGTCCCTAGCATGAACAAGGTAGGTGAAATATTGAGTGCTAAAAAGTGTATTTATTTTGTTATACAAAGCATGCATGAATGTCTCGCTGGCATTGTATTAGGTATCAATGTAAAAGGAATTTTCCATAGGATTACATGTTAATGAATGGAGAAGTTTCTATTTAAAAGAGGATCATTTAAAGCTTTCTTTGCATTTCAATAAACAGAAAGGCCCCTCCACTAAAGTAAAACACCCCCCCCCAAAAAAAAATACTATACCTCACCGTAGCTTTTCGTTTTCAAATATGCTTTGTTTGAACTTACCCTCAGTCCGCAGAAAATGTGCTTGCTGAAAATAACTTGACCCTTGATATAAAAAAAAAACCTGACCCATGAAATATATAAGTAAATTAATATCAATTAAGTAAATCCCTCATGCATAGCTCTGTCCTTAGATAGATTCTTTGGTTCACTTTTTGGTCATTTTGGCTTCAACACTGCTCTTCATATTTTTATATATTTTGAGAATTCCGATCATTCGGCTATGAGCATCACTGAAGATACATAACTTGTCGAAATGCGCATATGGTGCACAAAATTAAAAGGTATATATGTTCCATATTTATTATAACCACTAGGCAGGTGTCACTGCTGGTGGACTGATAGTTCCCGAGGGCATCATAAGTCTAGTTATCAGTGCTTTTGTACTGACATTAAATATATATACTTCAAATTTCAGTCATCAAATTAAGTAAATCGCTCCAAAACTAAGGAGTAGCTCCCTGATGCATAGCTCTGTCCTTAGATAGATTCTTTGGTTAACTTTTCGGTCATTTTGGCTTCAACACTGCTCTTCATATTTTTATATATTTTGAGAATTCCAATCATTCGGCCACGAGCATCACTGAAGAGACATAACTTGTCGAAATGCGCATATGGTGCACAAAATTAAAAGGTATAAATGTTCCATATTTATTATAACCACTAGGCAGGTGTCACTGCTGGTGGACTGATAGTTCCTGAGGGCATCATGTCTAGTTTTCAGTGCTTTTGTACTGACATGAAATATATTTTCATTCATCAAATTAAAAGGTATATATATTCTATATTTATTTTAATATTGTTACCTGTCAACAGATAGACTATAAATCGCATTTCAATCAAAAAGATGAACCTGGCATTTACATCTACTCAAAAGCCTACGATTTTTAATCCTGAGCAAGACTAAGGGTAGCCAAAACGCTGACATGACTCTAGTCAGGGTAAAATGGTACATTGATACAATAATGCGCTGTACTTTATATTTCTCATTGCATTCATGTCTGCTAACGGGTGCCTTTATTTGTTAAAAAGAGTTCTCCAGAGCATAAAATACCAAGTAGGAAGTTAGCGCCGATTTTCGTCTATAGCATCGTGATTTGTAGACACTTCTGTTTCTAAAAGCATGTCCTTATGCATCAAGCCGCCTATTTCGCGTTCTGATTATTGAATTCAACTTATTCATTTATACTTTGCTCAAGAATTCCAGAATTCACCTTAATGATGAATACTTTGGCTTAATAATTACTGAATTTCACCTTCATAATTTATACTTTGGCTTAAGTGTTACTAATGTAATACTCATCAAACCTGCATGTATGATCCATATTGTATTTCCTGAAGGTATAACGGATTTAACTTGAAATCTGTGTGTCGGATGGAGAATCCTCCAGTATTTTCCCCAACATACGTCTTCTTTTCTCAAGTATACGACTAAACTGTTTTACAAATATCAATAACTTTCCATAGTAATATAGAGAAAGCATCTGACAAAGCTGTTTAACACCAAGGAAATGCATCCAAAACATGATAATAGTAGAATATGCACAGAAAAACATTACAAAAATATTCGATTATGCTGCGGTTACGATACCGACGTAGGATGGTCAGTTGAAAAAAAAACGTCAAATTGGTGTAGTTAACCGGTTTACGGGCGCCCAACTTCCCACTCACTGCATAAACAGCACAATCAAGGACACACATTTAAAAATCTATAAATAATCCTGCATATAGAGAACAAGTATCAACAAGTTTCTCAAGATGAAAGGTCATAAAATCTTTATTTCACACGAAACGTTTATAGAATAATGTGTTGCTATCAAAAATATATGCTAGGCGACATCAACAGAGGCAAACGGTGTTCTGTCCGTCTGTAAGCGAGCTCAGATCATTGATCAATGGGAATCCAGACTAACAGTCAGAAGGGACGAGGGTCAGGACCTTGTCTTCTCTGAAAAAGGTTTAGAAAGGCCCGTCATAGAGTGCCCACCGGCCTGGCAGCGTGCAACGCTCAACCAAAAGTCTGCATTTGGCTGTAGAGGGACCCAATACAAGAACTATGGTCTTAGCGATCATCTCGGGGTCATACTTTCGATGTCGAAGGGGTTTACTAATATTAGAATCCGCCGATAATTATCGGAACCTTCGACCTTCCTTAGTTTGTACACCAGATCACCGTAGAAATTGGAATGGGAAATTTCGCTGGATACGAATTGTTGAAAAGTCACATATCCGAATTTAGATAAAATGCTTGAATAAGATCTGTAAACTTTACCATAATTGTTCGAAGTTTATGATATCTCTAAGAAATTTAAAAGCAATCTGCGAATTTTTTGTGTGAAAATCTAAAACGTTAGTGCAGACTCCAGCGAACTGAACCAATTGACTACTATTGATATCATATGATGGGAGTGTGGGGACATCACCACATAGATATGGGAAATTTACAATAGGAAATCCAAAGTTGTCACGTTTATCATATATGTTGCTATGAATATTGTTTTTAATGATTCTAATATTTATGTCCCAAAAAGAGGTGTTATGATTATGATTGATAATAGATCAATTTTGAACCACATACTTATGATTAAAATGCTTAAGAACAGCAAATGCATCAAAAACAAAATGAACAGCTTTAATAATATGTACTTGTGAATAATGAAAGTAACTGACTTATTTCTGTAAGTCATACATAAACTTAAGAGATAACTTTAAACATTTTGGTGTTTCAGATGCCGTTAGCATTGTTTTATGACGAGTGGAGCGCATTAATAAGAACAACTGGATTGCTAAATATAGAATTTCATATGAAAGTTTTTGGAAAAAATTTTACTATACGTTTCCCCATCGCCGATAGTGAAGTCAAAGCCATTGTGTCAGTTGGAGGTATGACTTATAGCATGTTCTTAAAACAAATTTAATATTATCTACATACTTGTTGCCACCGGTTAGTGACGGATGCCAAGTATTCAGACAAAACACAGGTGAATTTTCCCGATAGGGATTTGATGTAACAGCTTATCACACTCGGACCCCAATACCACCTGTTATAACTGATTAGGAATGCTTTTTTAAAATACAATCTAGAAAACGGCTTAAGATATCAGCACAATTTTTAATCACAAGCAGATTAAGCTTTGCATGCCACATTTATTTAAAAACACAAAACAACACCATGTGTTTTGACAGCTTTAAACCAATTATTGCATCAGCAATTTTCATTTATAAACAAGCAATGCAGTGCGTTATTATCTAGCTTTCTACACAAAACCTACCACGTGTTCATATATATTTCTATTGGCGATGACAACATTATTAATATTGAAACTATTCGCAGGCTAACTGATGGATCGTCAAATCAAACTTTAGTCATACCCATTACGTACATTCAATTTTGAGTTCCTAGCTTGAATTTATATATGTAAATTTCTTATATGCCGATATGATTTCCACAACTCGAAGTCCAAATAACATACATACATACATACATACATACATACATACATACATACATAGATACATACATACATACATACATACATACATACATACGCACCCATGTACTCACACATACATATATACGCACGCACGCATGTACCCACATACATACATACATACATACATACATACATACATACATACATACATACATACATACATACATACATACATGCATACATACATACATACATACATACATACATACATACATACATACATACATACATACATACATACATATATACGCACTCACGTACACACACACACATACACACACATACATGCATACGCACGCACGTACCCACATACATACATACATACATTCATACATACATACATACATACATACATACATACATACATACATACATACATACATACATACAGATAGACATACATACATACATACATACATACATACATACATACATACATACATACATACATACATACATACATATATCAGGTGCCATTGAGGAGTAAGTATCCTCTCTGACTGGACACACCCACCGTGATGCCGTAAGTCGTAGTCATAGAAGTAGGAAAAAGCAAAACCATAGTCACAAGTGGTTTATGTCGTAATCAGTACAAATAATACAGTATTGATAATGCAGACGTTTTAACTACTATGAAGGAAGAAAGAAAAGTTACTGACTCAACCATATGACAAAAGCTTTTGTTGTTGGCTGGTTGATTGGTGTTTTACGTTGCTTTCATCAATTTTTTTCAGTTATATCGCGACATGGAATCAGGAGGTAACCAACCTCTTAAACATAGTGGCGCAACCCGGGAATCAAACCCGGATCGTCGGCCCCGCAAGCCATTCACTTAACCACTACACCAAGCCCTTATGACAAAAGTCATCACGGAAATATATAGTATATAGTGTAATGATATGAAAAACACATAAGGACATCACATAAATATTCGATTATAGTGCAGTCACTATACCGTCTTAGGACGGTCATTTGATATGACGATAGTCAATCAATTGGTGTAGTTAACTGGTTTAGGGGCCCATTTTCCCTCTCATCGCAACAGCAGAATAATTAAAGGACACACATCTAAAAATATAGATATTCCTCTTTAAAAAAAAATCAAGGGTCAACATGTGTCTCGAGATAAAAAGTCATAAAAATATTTAACACTACAGCAATGCAGAAAAAACCCTTGGTATCAAAAATATATAAAGCGACGTCAAAATGAGTAAACACTGCTCTGCCGGTCTGGAAGCGAAGTCAGACCCTTGATATGCCAGAATCCCGACTAACAGTCAGAGGGGACGAGGAAATAAGGAAGTCAACATGTCTATCATACGATTTATCATATGAGCAAATAAAATATTTATAGATCAAAATTTTATATTATTTATTGACATTATATCATTAGACGTATAGTGTCTATATGTCTGTACCAATCCGGTAATTTAGAGCATCTTTTGTGTATGTTTCCTTGGTTTACCAAGAAAAAGTGAAAAGAAGCTATTCTAATTATAACAAAACTCACGTCTAAATCAATATAGACAAATCTTTGTCTGACTTCATATCATTCATACTAATCATAATATTTTAATGACCATGGTACCTGATCCCTCTTCGGGGTCTTACATTAATATTCCATTGCCAATATCTGTATAATGTCCAGTATTATAGATATATCCATTTAACAACAAATCGAAATCTTAGCATAGTATGTATAAAAGTCGAAATTAGGCCTTTGCTTGTTTTATATATGGTAAATGATCATCTATAAATTGCATTGTTATAGAGGTACCAATTTATTAAATGTAAATATTTATCTGTACTGCAAACATGATTTATTCAATGGACGTCACATCTTAAGAAGATATGTACGCTAATTCAAATCCACACTAATGAGATGTATACAAAGAAACGCACGATCAACAGGTGGAAATCACGCAAGTTATAGATTACGCTTATACATAACAAATTTGTATTTTCTGTGCTGAGAGTTGGTTGTGCTTTATTTAGTGGATCAGACTTCAAAGTTTTTATGGTAAGTCTTTTACATTATACTTGTTTCTAATATTTAAACAATTGATTCATTTTCAGGGAGAAATCAAAGGTCATGGTGCGGAGATGTATCGAATCCTCCTGGAATGTTTTTTGCAGCGAAAATGACCTTAAATCCATTCCTTGAAATACCAATACTCAAGGATTTCATTTTTGATTTGACAGCAGAGACCTATGTTTTATTAACAACAAATTCTGGAAGCACGATTACCCCTGATATGCGTATCGACATTGTCGACGACGTCCTTGCCATAAGAAATGTTACTCAGGGTCTGTTTGATCTAGTTACCCAAGTCGGAAACTCAGGGACACATATCTTATTAGAATCTCGACAAGGCATTCTTTATAAACTGCAAGATATTCAAAACTCTTTGCAAGAAATGTTAACAGCTATTACTGATCTTAATTTCCGTACTATTTCAAATGTATTTACCGCTCTTTGGAAGGAAGTTATTGGATGTAATCGGTTGATAGAAACCTTCAAAGATGAACTCAGTGATATTCACAATAACACTTATCAAGACATAGTAACATTTTTAACTTCGGAGCAGACCAATCTTAAGCATCGTGTTTATAGAGCTATACAAAAATTTACCGATCAGATGGCGGACCGCGTAAGAAATCTGTCCGGTTTAGGATTTAAATTTCGAGCCGAGTTGAGGATTAAAAAGATCAAAATCTTTGGAGTAGATTTTGAAATGGTGTATTCAAGCAATGCACTTCTGCAATGCAGCAGATTCAATGATGTAAAGAAATTATTGAAAGGGCAACCAGCAGTACGGTTCTTGGGTATATTATCTAAACATGTAAAGCTAAATCCTTTTATCAAAGCTGATGTAGGGGGAGGGCTAGGTATGTCTTTGGCGATGCGATCGCGTGACGTAGTCGTGCAATTGCATGCTCATGTAAAACTCCTTGGTATTACGATAACCAAGGATGTTTTCCTATATGAAAGCAAACTTCAAATGTATATAGAGGGAAATTTGTGGGGTGTTGTCTTTGTACATCTTGACATAACTTCACACCTAGACGAAAACTGGCCAGAGCTTAGTGTGCATGGAAGCCTATCTGCAAAGGCTCGTAAGAAACGGCAGATACAAACAGATACAAAATATTTCGAGGATAGTTATCTTGATGGTATGAGAAAAATAATTAGTAACATTGTCGACGACACAACAGAGAGACTTTCCGAGGCAAGGAATGCTTTACGAACAACACAAAATAAGTTAACCAACGCACAAAACTGGTTAGAAGAAAAGAAAGAGGATGTACGAAATGCAAATACAGCATTCGATAGAGCTGTTGCGTCCTTGGAAGATGCAAAAAGAAAGCTGGAAGAAGCAAAAGGACCATTTGAACGAGCAATGGAAAAACTGAATGCAGCTCAGAGGAAAGTTGACAATTTGTGCAAAATTAGAAGTTGCAGTAAAATATGTATGCCAGGAATTAAGTGTAACATTTGTTGGAAAAAAGTTTGGTTTGTCAAAGTTCCATATCCATGTTGTCATTTTACAAGTTGCATGTTAAGTGTCCCTGATCCAGTTTGTGCGCTGGCCAATACTGCGTGTCAAGTTGTACGGAATGCAGCCTATATTGCACTTGAGACCGCAAGAGCCTTTGTCAGATTACCAATGAAGGCACTAGACCTTGCAAAGTTAGCAGTGAGTGCTTCACAGGTCGTAGTCGATAAATCTAGAGTAGTACTGAAAGTAGCAGAGGGGGCTCTTGAAGTTGCAAAATTTGAGCTTGAAATAATTAAAACAAGCTTAGAAGTTGCAGAAGAGGCATTAAAAGCCGTAGAATTAGTCATTGGAGTTGCAGTTAAAGTAGTCGATTCTGTGATTCGATTTGGGTTACAGAATATTTTGGACGTCCGTAATTGTCAGTTTAATATTAAACTACTTGTGGTAGATTTATCAGTATTTGATGTTTCCTGTGAAGTGAACGCTTTTAAAACTGGGTGGAGAAATGTTGAAATCACTATCAATTTCAAAAACTTTCTTCAAAGTTTATGGAGTGCGGCTAGAGCTACTATTGACGCTATACTGAAAAGTATTGGACATTTAATTTCTGGACGACGACGACGTGAAACAACATTTATATCTAATTCAAAAATGCATATTCTGCTTCGTAAAATAAGAGCTGCAGATCATCCACTGAATGCGTCTTTTGTAGAGTTAAATGATACAGAATATAACGTAAATGATACAATGAATCTGTTCACGAACTACTCGAACAATTATGAAGAAAGAACAATTACATTCGATGCCAAATGCAAAACAGTGACTCGACATGTATTGTTTTTAAAGAACACATTGGAAACTCTCAACGATATCGCAGTTGAATCTAAATCATCTTTTGATATTGCTGAAAATGTCATTAATGATATCAACGAACATTCAAAAGCAACACAAGAAATAAAGTTTTCCGCGGAAAATCTGGGAATAAATGTGAATTACGGTAAGCACTACGACCTTAGTGAGGACAAGATTTACAACACTCTCAATGACTTCAAAACCTCAATGACCAGAAATACAAATATAAACGTGACAGAATTTTCCAAAGATCTCGTAAATTCTGAGATACAGTCAATGAATGAAGGTCAAATAGCAAATGCGTGGATCACTGCTCTTGAAAATATCACCGACTTACACTTTAATAGCAGTGATTGTGTTGGTTTTACAGACTGCGTTCTTTTCTCAATGTCGACACTTTATGATATTTTTTCTATTGACAATCATTCCAATTTAACTGAAATTCGGTATATCCTCACTGAAATCGAAGATAATATATTGACTATTGTACAGAATTCATCATACAACATCAATGGAATATACAATGTTACTGCAGATATAAAATACAACATACAACGTCTCACAGACTTGAATATATATTGTTCCAAACCGCCTATATTAGTTTTCGGGTTGAAAAATGTTACAACATTATATGGAGGCAACGCCACATTCTTTTGTCAGGTTGACTCTGACCCGTCCCCAGAGTATTGGTGGTATAGGGACGTTGATCTGATAATGGGAGAGAGAGAAAGTGTCCTTACCATCACCAACACTACAACTACACAGCATGCATACAGATGCGTCGCAGGGAATGTTGTGGCCAACGTCACTTCCAATTATGCTTTCATAAGTATGGTACAGAACGATACAGGTACTTTTATTATCAGTTACAAGGCTTTAAAACTTATTGATCTGGTTTTGGTTTGGAGCTAAAAATAATAAGTAAATAATTTATAAGGTCATTTGGTAAGAATTGAGTTCTTATTTTACACAATATCTTATACAACATTATTACAACAGAAAGTAAAAACGTAATCAAATTTTACCAGTTTTTGTTAAAGAAATGTAAAGAAATCAATCTGAGTTTAGTACTTGGAGTAAATTGATAACAGTCGAATTTCTGTATGATGATAAAAGGAAAGACATAATGTAATATCAAAGTTATTTCCATCAGGGAAAACTTCTTAAATAAAATATCTTACTATATTATTGTTATCATCACTGCATTTAGCTAACAATGTTCACATAGGTATAGATCTGTGTCTGGTAGACAATGGTGGGTGTGAACAGATGTGCAGATACCAAAATCAGTCTGTTCAATGTTTCTGTAAACCAGGATATGAAATCTTAGACGATGGAATAACCTGTAAAGGTTTGTACACGATCATATAATAATGAGGTAGTAAACTCCGTTAGAATCCAAATCGCATTTAAACCTATGCCAGATTGATAAACTTTAGTAAAGCATTTTAAAACTAAGGAGGATCTCCTTCATGCATAGGACTATTTCAAGAGGAGATTTAGATCTTACTACAACCCAGATTGGAAATTAGTCTTTTCTTCAAATACTTTATATTTCCACAGTGTTGAGCATCACTGAAGGTTCCTTAGATGTCGACATACTGTTTTTCTGTTGTTTTAAATGGTATTTATTGGCTAAGACTATTAGAGAGGAATCTGCAATTTACAGAAAGGCATTTGTTTGTTTCGGATGTCACAGAATTCGGATATCGCTCCGACTTAATCGCTCACAGATTCTATACAACACGATTTATCTTTATCAATTAATTAATTTTGGTAATGGTGAAATGTTTGTTATTTTACGCTTACTATAACACTTTTTCCTCAGAAATAAACGAATGTCATATGGCAGACACAGATTGCATTCAACAATGTGACAATACCATTGGCAGCTATCGTTGTTCTTGTTTTGATGGATATCACTTTGAGCAACTTACCAACATGTGTGTTAAAGGTATAATACAAAGATATATTACAAAAGTGTACCTGACATAATTGTAAAAAAAATCTTGTATAAGGAACGTCTAAAGCATTATGCAGACTATAATTTCTGGTGGTTATGCTTAACCTATACTCATTAAGAGAGCTGGCACAGTTTCATCTTGTTTATGTCGCTTTATATTTTTTTATTTTATTTCATGACACCATCATGTATGTACATTAAATGCCCACCTCAATTAGAATCACTTGTATAACTTTACAAGAGGAACATTACTAAGATTATCAACGTTTGCTGATCGGGAGCGTAAGCCAGGAGATAGATAAACACGCCAATACAATGATTGTTATCCCTTGTACTGTAGATAGATTAAACACACTAATAGAGTAATTATTGTCCGTAGGCCCATAGATAGGATAAAACACCAATAGAATGATTGTTGTCCGCATGTAGATTAAACACGCCAATAAGTGGAATGTTGTCCATATGCCCGTAGACGGATTAAACACACCAACAGAGTGATTGTTGTCCCTAGGCCGGTAGATAAATTAAATACACCAATAGGTTAAACACTATAAAAGAGTGAGTGTTGTCCCTAAGCCCCTTGATAGATTAAACGCACCAATAGAGTGATTGTTGTCCCTAGGCCAGTAGATAGATAAATACGCCAACAAAGTTATTGTTGACCGTAGGCCCGTAAATTGAATAAACACAACAGTAGAGTGATTGTTGCCCGTAGGCTCATTGATAGATTTAACACTGCAACAGAGTGATTGTTTTCTGAAGGTCCATTGATAGATTTAGCACTCCAATAGAGTGATTGTTGTCCGAAGGTCCGTTGTTAGATTTAACACACCAATAGAATGATTGTTGTTCGTAGGTCTATTCCTAGGTTCAAAACACCAATAAAATTATTGTTGTCTGTAGGCCGGTTATTAAATTTAATACTCCAACAAAGTGATTGTTGTCATTTCAAATGAGCGTCGGTATCGCAACAACATTAAATATTTTGTGACATCTGTTTATCTGCTTGTTCTGTTTACATGTCCATGTTTTATAATACAGATGACCCAGATCCTTTCTCTGCCTATTCACTAAACAACTTGTGTATGTAACACACTCAGTATCTAAAGAAAGATACTGTTTTGGGTATTTTATAAATACATACGGACATACATAGATATATACATTGTATATGTCGAAATTACTGTGCAATATATTCAGCTAGCATTGGTACCATGTACATGTATGTACTATTGCAGTGTTTGGTATTATTTCATTAGCACAAAAGCATATTATAACATTTAGCATGTGATACACAATCATGTTATATGGTGGCAAGTTTAAGATTTCCTTACAGAAAAACTGTGTTGTTCTGTTGATTAAAACTTACTTTTATATTAAATTTAAGATAATAAAAATTATAAATCAATAAATCTACGTATCATATTGATTCAGAAAGTACCCTACTTCATCTACAGATCATTTATTTGCCAATCACCAATATTAATTTATTTAATTTAGTGTGAACTGTTGTGAAAATCATTTCTATATTAACTTGTTTGTATGTAGATCAAGATGCATGTGAAAAACATGGCTTGGACTGCTCAAATACATCCGGATGTGACAGTAGCGACTCCAAAAACCCAATGTGCTTCTGCCAAGATGGTTATCAACTTTCTGGCGATGGCACCGAATGTGACGGTAGGGTATCAATATCAATAACTCATTTCCCCTTTTCATATGGAATCTCTACACATCACTGGAAGTTACTCCTTCAAATGAGAATGACTTCACTAATTATAAATTGCCAAGCGAACTGGGTGATTTCATAAAAGGCAATGGTTTTACAGTCTCAATCCATGTCCATTTTACCTGAAGTCATTTAACTTCAAGCACAATGTCACCATGGTCGATCATGACTCATAATTACTTTAAAGTCAAAATCAAATATCTATAGATATAATCTAGAATCATATTAGAAAGGTTACGGAGAGATTTCCTCGTAATATAGGAAAAGTTTATACATTATGTACCCGTAAAGAGTTATTGTTTGATATTAGCAACAACTACTTGGTCCAATAATGTCTTATATGGGACAATTCTAGGTCATAAAATTCGAAAACAATTATTGAATATTAGATATTTTATTTACAGGATTTGATACCTGCTCATATTACTGTTAATCGACATTTGCTTTATACTTTATAATGATGTAATAACAAACATACGTAGTAATTATATTTGACTTATTATGAGTATTCATTAATAAGTTAATTTATTGTATTCAGATATTGACGAATGTTCTGGAGACGTGTGTAATCAGGCCTGTGTCAACACTGAAGGAGGGTATTATTGTACATGTTCCATAGGCTTTGTACTGGATGAATCAGGAACTTGCAAAGGTAATTACAAATTTGATTATCCTTATTTCCATTACCGATTACATTCTTTCGGTGAACACACAGAGGACAGCGGTGCTTAAAGGCGGAACCTTTGCACCTGTTGAAGTATGTTTACATCGTGTGATCATGTAGTAATAAAAACAATTCTGGAAGAAATTATAAAATTTCAGTCTGCAAAAAAGATTTATTAGCAAAGTGGTAATGAAAAACTTGAACTTGGATATCACAAAATTTAATTTGCAGAAATATGCCGGAACGGCATCTTACTAGTAAGACATGAATGTCTACCACATGCCGATGATCGGATACTGACCGTAGTATCATGGTTTCCGGAAACTGATACTAAAATTGATCGAAGACCTTAATATTCTTTTGATTTTTACAGATAGACTTCCACAACCTTGATCCAAATAATAGAAAAATAATTTGGAAACAACTCCGCGGCATATTCTTCTTCCTAGCACCTGGTTCTATCTATTTTTCTCATGTTTTATCTCTTCATTCTTTATCCACATGGATCACGATACGGTACATAATTCTGTTTTATCCCTTCATTTCGTATGCGCATGGATCGCGATGCGTACGGCAATATTTCTGTTTTATCCTTTCATTCCTTAAATACATGGATCGCGATACGTACGGTCCATACTTCTGTTTTATCCCTACATTCGTTATATACAGGTATTCCGATACCCACGGTCCATACTTCTATTTATCCCTTCATTTCCTGTATACATGAATCGCGATACGCTCCATACTTCTGTTTTATCCCTTTATTCCGTATGCACATGCATCGCGATACGTACGGTCCATACTTCTGTTTTATTCATTCATTCTGTATGTACATGAATCGCGATACGTACGGTCCATACTTATGTTTTATCCCTTCATTCCTTATGCAAATGGGTCCAATGCGGTCCATACTTAATATCTTTCATCCCTTCATTCTTTATCCACATGAATCGCGATACGATCCGTACTTCTGTTTTATCCCTTTATTCCTTGTACACAGGATCACTATACGGTGTATACTTCTGTTTGTTCCTTGTATAACAATAACACTTGATTATATCATTCTAAATATAGAAATTCACATTTTATGAAACATACCTTTTAATGATTATGAACGTAAGTTTCATATATGTTTACTCATTGAAATGTAATGTCTATATGAAGAATGTGATTATCCATATTGGGGTAAAAACTGCAACCAGACGTGTGACTGCGTAGCCGCTACGAGATGTGATCCTGTTAATGGTTGTATCTGTGAAGAGGGATGGCGAGGGGAAAAGTGTGGTGTGGACATCAATGAATGCGGAGAATCCTCCGACGTCTGTAATGATACAATGCAGGAGTGCTTCAATTATAACGGTTACTATTCTTGTGTGTGCAAGGAAGGTTATACCAAGAATGAGGATGGGGAGTGTAGAGGTGAGACAAAATACTACATACTTAACAGATTTCCATACAAAGAAGGTGGTTTTACAGAGCAATCTACTGTACATGTCCACATTTCAATGTCTTGTATTGCAGAATTTTAGATAATCTTAAACAGTTCATGCCAAGTGGATAACATTTATAAACACAGTTAATACTCTGTCAAGAAAAAATTACGAATTAGATGTGCAAATGTGACAAAGAACTATTGTCCGAATATACTGGAATGCGTTTGTTTGACTGTCTGTCTGTTTGGTTTACGTGCCTTTTCAACACACATCTGTTTAGAAACTAGACTGAAATTCGATTCATATCTTATATACCAAAAAAGTACATAATTTAACAGAGTTTGGTTGACCTACTTTTGATTGAGTTTTAGATAGCTGTTGGGAAAAAGGGGGGGGGGGGGTGTTAAGTCTAGTTTTGCAGAAAGTTCTACTTGATCGGGGAGTTAAGTATTTATGCTCCTCCCTTTATCAACGGTTTACTCATATTTCATCTCTGTATTAACTGTTTGCTTATATGTCACCTCTCTATTAACAGTTTACTCATAGTTCATCTTTATATTAACATTTTACTCATATTGCTCCTCTTCATTAACATTTTACTAATATTTCACCTCTTTATTAACGGTTTACATATATTTCATCTCTATATTAACGTTTTACTCAGATCTCACCTCTCTATTAACGGTTTACTCATATTCCATCTCTATATCGACAGTTTACTCATATTTCATCTCCATATTAACAATTTACTCAGATCTCACCTCTCTATTAACAGTTTACTCATATTTCACCTCTCCATTAACGGGATACTCATATTTCACCTCTCTATTTACGGTTTAGTATCATTTCACCTCTCCATTAACGGGTTACTCATATTTCACCTCTCTATTTACGGTTTAGTATCATTTCACCTCTCCATTAACGGGTTACTCATATTTCACCTCTCTATTTACGGTTTAGTGATATTTCATCTCTCTATTAACGGGTTACTCATATTTCACCTCTCTATTTACAGTTTAGTAATATTTCACCTCTCTATTTACGGTTTAGTAATATTTCACCTCTCTATTTACGGTTTAGTAATATTTCACCTCTCTATTAACGGTTTACTCATATTTCACCTCTCTATTAACGGTTTACTCATATTTCACCTCTCTATTTACGGTTTAGTAATATTTCACCTCTCTATTACAGGGTTACTCATATTTCACCTCTCTATTTACGGTTTAGTAATATTTCACCTCTCTAGTAACGGTTTACTCATATTTCAACTCTCTATTTACGGTTAAGTAATATGTCACCTCTCTATCAACTGTTTACTCATATTTCACCGCTCTATTTACGGTTTAGTAATATTTTACCTCTCTATTAACGGGTTACTCATATTTCACCTCTCTGTTTAAGGTTTAGTAATATTTCACCTCTCTATTAACGGGTTACTCATATTTCACCTCTCTATTTACGGTTTACTCATATTTCATCTCTCTATTAACTGGTTACTCATATTTCACCTCTCTGTTTACGGTTTAGTAATATTTCACCTCTCTATTAACAGTTTACTCATATTTCACCTCTCTATTTACGGTTAAGAAATTTTTTACCTCTCTCTTAAAGGGTTACTCATATTTCACCTCTCTATTTACGGTTAAGTAATATTTCACCTCTCTATTAACAGGTTACTCATATTTCACCTCTCTATTTACGGTTAAGTAATATTTCACCTCTCTATAAACGGGTTACTCATGTTTCACCTCTCTATTTACGGTTAAGTAATATTTCACCTCTCTATTAACGGGTTACTCATATTTCACCTCTCCATTTACAGTTTAGTAATATTTCACCTCTCTATTAACGGGTTACTCATATTTCACCTCTCTATTTACGGTTAAGTAATATTTCACCTCTCTCTATTAATGGGTTACTCATATTTCACCTCTCTATTTACGGTTAAGTAATATTTCACCTCTCTATTAACGGGTTACTCATATTTCACCTCTCTATTTACGGTTTAGTAATATTTCACCTCTCTATTAACGGTTTACTCATATTTCAACTCTCTATTTACGGTTAAGTAATATTTCACCTCTCTATCAACGGTTTACTCATATTTCACCTCTCTATTCACGGTTTAGTAATTTTTCACCTCTCTATTAACGGGTTACTCATATTTCTCGCCTCTGTTAACCGCGAGTGACTGTTTGATGACGTATTGTTTATGTCATTTATTAGTAAATGTATTAAATGTAGTTGTAGATTTTATTATTCTACTGAGCATTGATTTTACCATTTTAACATAACTGCACTTCTCTTATATTATTCTAGATTCCAAAGAGTGTTCCTGGAAACCTTCACCTTGTGAGCACACTTGTGTTGATATGGAGGGTAGTTTCGTATGTAACTGCTTGCCAGGATATACCCTAGGAGATGATAGACGTTCTTGTATAGGTATGTGTAATGATGAACAACTAAATCATCTGTTCATAATGTCAATCTTTTTCACATACCACTTTACTCCATACCTCAAAAGCCGGTATGGCTTAGTGACTGAGGTGATCGACTCGTGATCGATAGGTCCCGGATTTGACTCCCGCCACTGGTACACTGGTGTACTGTCTTCCGGATGAGACAGTAAAAACCGAAACCCCGTGTCGTGGTAGGCTCAGTATATATATATATATATATATATATATATAATATATATATATATATATATATATATATATATATATATATATATATATATATATATATATATATATATATATATATATATATATATATATATATTATACTGCGGATCTTTACTCTTCTGATATGTAGCCGTTCCCATCACGTGGATTTGACCATGTTGGTGACGCTGCCTGATTTCCTGTCCCAGTAGTTCCTTGTAGCAAATCGTTCCACTCTACACAGTACTACTATCTGGTTGATCTGTCCGCTGTTGTGAGGGGCCCATATGGAGGCAAAATACTCTAGCGTTGAACGCACAAAGACAATGTAAGCTGAGGGTCCTGTTGGCTTTGTCTGTGATGGCATCGATATGCTTATTTCACTTCAAGGTGCTGCTATATGTAACTCCATGGTACTTGCTTGCGTCCACTGCTTCTAGCTTATGGTTGTATAGTCTGTAGTCTGAGTTGATAGTCTTTCGCTTTGATGAGATCTGTATGATATTAACGCATTTCTCCGGATGGAAGGGCATCTGCCACTCTTCTTTCCATTTGTGAAGTGTTGTAAGTTCTTGCTGTAGACTGTTGCTGTCCTCTGTTGTTGATTGAGCTGTACAGTTAATAATCATCTGTGAACAACCTGGCATCTGACTTAATGACTTCTGGGAGGTCGTTAATGTGTGGAAGGTGTAGCAGCGGGCCAAATACTGTTCCCTGCGGTTCTTCTAGATGAGGAATGACCATTTAGAAGGACTTGCTGTTGCCTGTTATTCAGGGAGTCCATAGATGAGCACCGGGCTATACCAGTGTCTATGAGTTTTCATCTTTTGTCACACATGACATGAGTGTGCACAATATCAATGTTTTCATCTATGGTAGCCTCCTTGGGACGTCCAAACCGTTCAACATCTACAATGCCCATTCTCCCTATTTTAAATTCTGCAGCCCATTTCTAACAGTACGATAAGAAAGTAACTCCTTCCTAAGGGTTTTCGTGAAATCCTAATGAATTTCCCTGGAAATAATCCCCTTCTTACATGGGTACTTAATGCTCTAACTTCAGTTTTCTTCATTTTAGCGGTTTGACTAACCCTTCAAACTTTAACAACAAATTCCGTTAATAATAAGAATCATTGAAACGTTTCTTTCTCTCTCTCTACCAAAAACGTTCAGTATGATTGAATAAGGGTTAACACCAATTGTTGTTGTTAGTACCATAGTTACACAGCACCAGAGGTCTATGAATGTCCACTGTGGTGTGTTGTTGTTAGTACCATAGTCACATAGCACCAGGGGTCCATGACTGTCCACTGTTGTGTGTTGTTGTTAGTACCATATTCACACAGCACCAGAGGTCCATGAATGTCCACTGTGGTATGTTGTTGTTAGTACCATAGTCACATAGCACCAGAGGTCCATGAATGTCCACTGTGGTATGTTGTTGTTAGTACCATAGTTACACAGCACCAGAGGTCCATGAATGTCCACTGTGGTGTGTTGTTGTTAGTACCATAGTCACATAGCACCAGGGGTCCATGAATGTCCACTGTGGTATGTTGTTGTTAGTACCATAGTTACACAACACCAGAGGTCCATGAATGTCCACTGTGGTGTGTTGTTGTTAGTACCATAGTCACATAGCACCAGGGGACCATGAATGTCCACTGTGGTGTGTTGTTAGTACCATAGTCAAATATCACCAGCGGTCCATGAATGCCCACTGTGGTGTCTTGTTAGTACCATAGTCAAATAGCACCAGGGCTTCATGAATGTCCACTGTGGTGTGTTGTTGTTAGTACCATAGTCACATAGCACCAGGGGACCATGAATGTCCACTGTGGTGTGTTGTTAGTACCATAGTCAAATAGCACCAGCGGTCCATGAATGCCCACTGTAGTGTCTTGTTAGTACCATAGTCAAATAGCACCAGGGGTCCATGAATGTCCACTGTGGTGTGTTGTTGTTAGTACCATAGTCACATAGCACCAGGGGTCCATGATTTTCCACTGTGGTGTGTGGTTAGTACCATAGTCACATAGCACCAGGGGTCCATGAATGTCTACTGTGGTGTGTTGTTGTTAGTACCATAGTCTCATAACACCAGGGGTCTATGAATGTCCACTGTGGTGTGTTGTTAGTACCATAGTTACATAGCACCAGGGGTCCATGAATGTCCACTGTGGTCTGTTGTTGTTAGTAACATAGTCACATAACACCAGGGGTCTATGAATGTCCACTGTGATGTGTTGTTTTCGTACTATAGTCACATAGCACCAGGGGTCCATGAATGTCCACTGTGGTGTGTTGTTGTTAGTACCATAGTCACATAGCACCAGGGGTCCATGATTGTCCACTGTGGTGTGTTGTTAGTACCATAGTCACATAGCACCAGCGGACCATGAATGTTCACTGTGGTGTGTTGTTAGTACCATAGTCACATAGCACCAGGTACACAGCAACAGGGGTCTATGAATGTCCACTGTGGTGTGTTGTTGTTAGTACCATAGTCACATAGCACCAAGGTCCATGACTGTCCACTGTTGTGTGTTGTTGTTAGTACCATATTCACACAGCACCAGAGGTCCATGAATGTCCACTGTGGTATGTTATTGTTAGTACCATAGTCACATAGCACCAGGGGTCCATGACTGTCCACTGTGGTTTGTTGTTGTTAGTACCATACTTATACAGCACTAGAGGTCCATGAATGTCCACTGTGGTGTGTTGTTGTTAGTACCATAGTCACATAGCACCAGAGGTCCATGAATGTCCACTGTGGTATGTTGTTGTTAGTACCATAGTTACACAGCACCAAGGGTCCATGAATGTCCACTGTGGTGTGTTGTTGTTAGTACCATAGTCACATAGCACCAGGGGTCCATGAATGTTCACTGTGGTATGTTGTTGTTAGTACCATAGTCACACAACACCAGAGGTCCATGAATGTCCACTGTGGTGTGTTGTTGTTAGTACCATAGTCACATAGCACCAGGGGACCATGAATGTCCACTGTGGTGTGTTGTTGTTAGTACCATAGTCACATAGCACCAGGGGACCATGAATGTCCACTGTGGTGTGTTGTTAGTACCATAGTCACATAGCACCAGCGGACCATGAATGTTCACTGTGGTGTGTTGTTAGTACCATAGTCACATAGCACCAGGTACACAGCAACAGGGGTCTATGAATGTCCACTGTGGTGTGTTGTTGTTAGTACCATAGTCACATAGCACCAGGGTCCATGACTGTCCACTGTTGTGTGTTATTGTTAGTACCATATTCACACAGCACCAGAGGTCCATGAATGTCCACTGTGGTATGTTATTGTTAGAACCATAGTCACATAGCACCAGGGGTCCATGACTGTCCACTGTGGTTTGTTGTTGTTAGTACCATACTTACACAGCACTAGAGGTCCATGAATGTCCACTGTGGTGTGTTGTTGTTAGTACCATAGTCACATAGCACCAGAGGTCCATGAATGTCCACTGTGGTATGTTGTTGTTAGTACCATAGTTACACAGCACCAAGGGTCCATGAATGTCCACTGTGGTGTGTTGTTGTTAGTACCATAGTCACATAGCACCAGGGGTCCATGAATGTTCACTGTGGTATGTTGTTGTTAGTACCATAGTCACACAACACCAGAGGTCCATGAATGTCCACTGTGGTGTGTTGTTGTTAGTACCACAGTCACATAGCACCAGGGGACCATGAATGTCCACTGTGGTGTGTTGTTGTTAGTACCATAGTCACATAGCACCAGGGGACCATGAATGTCCACTGTGGTGTGTTGTTAGTACCATAGTCAAATAGCACCAGCGGTCCATGAATGCCCACTGTGGTGTCTTGTTAATACCATAGTCAAATAGCACCAGGGGTCCATGAATGTCCACTGTGGTGTGTTTTTGTTAGTACCATAGTCACATAGCACCAGGGGTCCATGATTTTCCACTGTGGTGTGTTGTTAGTACCATAGTCACATAGCACCAGGGGTCCATGAATGTCTACTGTGGTGTGTTGTTGTTAGTACCATAGTCTCATAACACCAGGGGTCTATGAATGTCCACTGTGGTGTGTTGTTAGTACCATAGTCACATAGCACCAGGGGTCCATGAATGTCCACTGTGGTGTGTTGTTATTAGTACCATAGTCACATAACACCAGGGGTCCATGATTGTCCACTGTGGTGTGTTGTTAGTACCATAGTCACATAGCACCAGCGGACCATGAATGTCCACTGTGGTATGTTGTTGTTAGTACCATAGTCACATAGCACCAGGGTCCATGAATGCCCACTGTGGTGTGTTGTTGTTAGTACCATAGTCACATAGCACCAGGGGTCCATGAATGTCCACTGTGGTGTGTTGTTAGTACCATAGTCACATAGCACCAGGGGTCCATGAATGTCCACTGTGGTGTGTAGTTGTTAGTGCCATAGTCACATGACACCAGGGGACCATAGATGTCCACTGGGGTGTGTAGTTATTAGTGTCATAGTCACATGGCACCAGGGGTCTATGAATGTCCACTGCGGTGTGTAGTATTTAGTGCCATAGTCACATAGCACCAGGGGACCATGGATGTCCAATGCGGTGTGTAGTTGTTAGTGCCATAGTCACATAGCACCAGAGGTCCATGAATTCCCACTGTGGTGTGTTGTTAGTACCATAGTCACATAGCACCAGGGGACAATGAATGCCCACTGTGGTGTGTTGTTGTTAGTACCATAGTCACAGCACCAGGGTCCATGAATGTCCATTGTGGTGTATTGTTGTTTGTACGACAGTCACTTTGCACCAAGGGACCATGGATGTCCACTGCGGTGTGTAGTTGTTAGTGCCACAGTCACATGGCACCAGGGGTCTATGGATGTCCAATGCGGTGTGTAGTTGTTAGTGTCATAGTCACATAGCACCAGGGGTCCATGAATGTCCACTGTGGTGTGTTGTTAGTACCATAGTCACATAGCACCGTGGGACCATGAATGTCCACTGTGGTGCGTTGTTGTTAGTACCATAGTCACAGCACCAGGGTCCATGAATGTCCACTGTGGTGTGTTGTTGTTAGTACCATAGTCACATAGCACCAGGGGTCCATGAATGTCCACTGTGGTGTGTTGTTGTTAGTACCATAGTCACATAGCACCAGGGGTCCATGAATGTCCACTGTGGTGTGTTGTTGTTAGTACCATAGTCACATAGCACCAGGGGTCCATGAATGTCCACTGTGGTGTGTTGTTGTTAGTACCATAGTCACATAGCACCAGGGGACCATGAATGTCCACTGTGGTGTGTTGTTAGTACCATAGTCAAATAGCACCAGCGGTCCATAAATGCCCACTGTGGTGTCTTGTTAGTACCATAGTCAAATAGCACCAGGGGTCCATGAATGTCCACTGTGGTGTGTTGTTGTTAGTACCATAGTCACATAGCACCAGGGGTCCATGATTTTCCACTGTGGTGTGTTGTTAGTACCATAGTCACATAGCACCAGGGGTCCATGACTGTCCACTGTTGTGTGTTGTTGTTAGTACCATAGTCACATAGCACCAGGGGTCCATGACTGTCCAATGTGGTATGTTGTTGTTAGTACCATAGTCACATAGCACCAGGGGACCATGAATGTCAACTGTGGTGTGTTGTTGTTAGTACCATAGTCACATAGCACCAGGGGTCCATGATTTTCCACTGTGGTGTGTTTTTAGTACCATAGTCTCATAGCACCAGGGGTCCATGTATGTCTACTGTGGTGTGTTGTTAGTACCATAGTCACTTAGCACCAGGGGTCCATGAATGTCCACTGTGGTGTGTTGTTGTTAGTACCATAGTCACATAGCACCAGGGGTCCATGATTTTCCACTGTGGTGTGTTGTTAGTACCATAGTCACATAGCACCAGGGTCCATGAATGCCCACTGTGGTGTGTTATTGTTAGTACCATAGTCACATAGCACCAGGGGTCAATGAATGCCCACTGTGGTGTGTTATTGTTAATACCATAGTCACAAAGCACCAGGGGTCCATGAATGTCCACTGTGGTGTGTTGTTTTAGTACCATAGTCACATAGCACCAGGGGTCCATGAATGTCCACTGTGGTGTGTTGTTGTTAGTACCATAGTCACATAGCACCAGGGGTCCATGATTGTCCACTGTGGTGTGTTGTTAGTACCATAGTCACATAGCACCAGGGGACCATGAATGTTCACTGTGGTGTGTTGTTAGTACCATAGTCACATAGCACCAGGGGTCTATGAATGTCCACTGTGGTGTGTTGTTAGTACCATAGTCACATAGCACCAGGGGTCTATGAATGTTCACTGCGGTGTGTAGTTGTTAGTGCCATAGTCACATAGCACCAGGGGACCATGGATGTCCAATGCGGTGTGTAGTTGTTAGTGCCATAGTCACATAGCACCAGAGGTCCATGAATTCCCACTGTGGTGTGTTGTTAGTACCATAGTCACATAGCACCAGGGGTCCATGGATGTCCACTGCGGTGTGTAGTTGTTAATACCATAGTCACAAAGCACCAGGGGTCCATGAATGTCCACTGTGGTGTGTTGTTTTAGTACCATAGTCACATAGCACCAGGGTCCATGAATGTCCACTGTGGTGTGTTGTTGTTAGTACCATAGTCACATAGCACCAGGGGTCCATGAATGTCCACTGTGGTGTGTTGTTAGTACCATAGTCACATAGCACCTGGGAACCATGAATGTCCACTGTGGTGTGTTGTTGTTAGTCCCATAGTCACAGCACCAGGGTCCATGGATGTCCACTGTGGTGAATTGTTGTTAGTACGACAGTCACTTTGCACCAGGGGACCATGAATGTCCACTGTGGTGTGTTGTTGTTAGTGTCATAGTCACATAGCACCAGGGGACCATGGATGTCCACTGCGGTGTGTAGTTGTTAGTGCCATAGTCACATGGCACCAGGGGTCTATGGATGTCCAATGCGGTGTGTAGTTGTTAGTGTCATAGTCACATGGCACCAGGGGTCTATGGATGTCCAATGCGGTGTGTAGTTGTTAGTGTCATAGTCACATAGCACCAGGGGTCCATGAATGTCCACTGTGGTGTGTTGTTAGTACCATAGTCACATGGCACCAGGGGACCATGGATGTCCACTGCGGTGTGTAGTTGTTAGTGTCATAGTCACATGGCACCAGGGGTCTATGGATGTCCACTGCGGTGTGTAGTTGTTAGTGTCATAGTCACATAGCACCAGGGGTCTATGGATGTCCACTGCGGTGTGTAGTTGTTAGTGCCACAGTCACATGGCACCAGGGGTCTATGGATGTCCAATGCGGTGTGTAGTTGTTAGTGTCATAGTCACATGGCACCAGGGGGCCATGGATGTCCAATGCGGTGTGTAGTTGTTAGTGTCATAGTCACATGGCACCAGGGGTCTATGGATGTCCACTGCGGTGTGTAGTTGTTAGTGTCATAGTCACATGGCACCAGGGGTCTATGGATGTCCACTGCGGTGTGTAGTTGTTAGTGTCATAGTCACATAGCACCAGGGGTCTATGGATGTCCACTGCGGTGTGTAGTTGTTAGTGTCATAGTCACATAGCACCAGGGGTCTATGGATGTCCACTGCGGTGTGTAGTTGTTAGTGTCATAGTCACATGGCACCAGGGGTCTATGGATGTCCACTGCGGTGTGTAGTTGTTAGTGTCATAGTCACATAGCACCAGGGGTCTATGGATGTCCAATGCGGTGTGTAGTTGTTAGTGTCATAGTCACATAGCACCAGGGGTCCATGAATGTCCACTGTGGTGTGTAGTTGTTAGTGTCATAGTCAAATGGCACCAGGGGTCTATGGATGTCCACTGCGGTGTGTAGTTGTTAGTGTCATAGTCACATGGCACCAGGGGTCTATGGATGTCCACTGCGGTGTGTAGTTGTTAGTGTCATAGTCACATAGCACCAGGGGTCTATGAATGTCCACTGTGGTGTGTAGTTGTTAGTGCCATAGTCACATGGCACCAGGGGACCATGGATGTCCACTGCGGTGTGTAGTTGTTAGTGTCATAGTCACATGGCACCAGGGGTCTATGGATGTCCACTGCGGTGTGTAGTTGTTAGTGTCATAGTCACATAGCACCAGGGGTCTATGGATGTCCACTGCGGTGTGTAGTTGTTAGTGTCATAGTCACATGGCACCAGGGGACCATGGATGTCCACTGTGGTGTGTAGTTGTTAGTGTCATAGTCACATGGCACCAGAGGACCATGGACGTCCAATGCGGTGTGTAGTTGTTAGTACCATAGTCACATGGCACCAGGGGTCTATGGATGTCCAATGCGGTGTGTAGTTGTTAGTGTCATAGTCACATGGCACCAGGGGTCTATGGATGTCCACTGCGGTGTGTAGTTGTTAGTGTCATAGTCACATAGCACCAGGGGTCTATGGATGTCCACTGCGGTGTGTAGTTGTTAGTGTCATAGTCACATGGCACCAGGGGTCTATGGATGTCCACTGCGGTGTGTAGTTGTTAGTGTCATAGTCACATAGCACCAGGGGTCTATGGATGTCCACTGCGGTGTGTAGTTGTTAGTGTCATAGTCACATAGCACCAGGGGTCTATGGATGTCCACTGCGGTGTGTAGTTGTTAGTGTCATAGTCACATAGCACCAGGGGTCTATGGATGCCCAATGCGGTGTGTAGTTGTTAGTGTCATAGTCACATAGCACCAGGGGTCTATGGATGTCCACTGCGGTGTGTAGTTGTTAGTGTCATAGTCACATAGCACCAGGGGACAATGAATATCCACTGGGGTATATTGTTGTTAGTACCATAGTCACATAGCACCAGCCGAACGTGATTATCTACTGTAGTGTGTTGTTAGTTTGGGGTTTTTTTCATTTTTTATTTGTTTGTTTTGGTTTGGATCGCTTTACTTTTTCTCTCTTTTTTCTTTATTATTATTATTAATATTTGTCTCATTACATTTTCTCTCTTACTTTCATTTGTACTTTTAAAAACATAATAGGGAATTTCTGCATTCGTTAAGTGTATTTAATTGATATGTTTTCAGATATTAAGGAATGTTCTTTAAACATGCACTCTTGTCAACAAATTTGCATAGAGACAAAAGGCAGCTATAGATGTGACTGTAGACCTGGATACACATTGTCCTATGACAGGAAAACCTGCGTTGCTGTATACCGTAAGTGCCAATAATATTTAATTCTCTAAATCATTGTTAAGAAGAGGAATTTTCTAGCGCACAAATGATTGTTCACCTTTTCACATTAAAGTAAAACATGAACTACTTGATCAAAACATTGTTATACAAAATCAGTATCATACCGGTGTTATATAGTAGTTTTTCCCCATAATAGTCCCCCCCACGGAAAATGGATATATACTAGTTTTTCCCCATAGTAGCTTTTTCCCCCGGAAAAATGGCTATATAGTAGTTTTTCCCCTTTACGTAACGATGTGGAAATTATACGCGTTCGTTCTTATTGTATCAATCAAATACAAATGTACAACTTATATCTTATTGTTGTAAGAAGAGGTATCTCCGTCCGTACCATATCAGACATCCCACCCCCAATACGTCGCAATCCACTATGCAAGCGTCAATATATCGCTCACAACGACGTCGATAGACACATCAAATACAAATGTACAACTTATATCTTATCGTTGTAAGAATGCACTTGAGAGGTGTTTCAACGCCGTGAGATATCTCCGTCCACACCATATCAGACATCCTAACCACCCTCCGAATATGTCGCTATCCACTCTGTAAACGTCGATATATCGCTTACAAACGACGTCGATAGACACGTTGTTGTCCATCTGACCGAGCGTGAAGCGAGACTCGTAAACCGATTAGGCGCATCACACGGAGTACACATGTGAAATATGAACGCCTACCTGTAACGGTTGGAAAGTTAGAGCCAATGTTAAAGTTTTTTTAAAAAGTAGAATCAAACTCCAAGGTCAAGGTCACAAATGATAAGTCTCATCACTAAGAATTTAAATATGTGAAGTCTCAAAGCCCTACACCTTTTAGTACAAAAGATATAGCCAAGGATAAAGTTGTTGAAAAGTAGGTTAAGCTACAAGGTCAAGGTCACTAAGTCAAAATCATGGTCTCAAATGAAAGGTCTCATCACAAGGAATCTATATTCGATGTTTCAAAGCCTTAAACCTTTTGGTACAAATGATATAGTCAATGGTTTTGCCACAGAATCAGAGTCACACACAGGTCAAAAACTAGATGTCCCCGAATATCATTCCGGGGCATAAAAACGACATTCGGTTTCTATTTTTCCGCTAGTATATATAGAGATTTCTGGGATTAAATAAAGATATCTCGAATGAAATTCTAGTAGATATAAATAAATGTAAATATATATATCTGTATTTGGAAAAGAGATTAAAATTGAAGACATTTGTATTTAAAGAAATGAGATGTCTCGAAATTCAATGGAGATATCTCTCTATCAAAAGTTGAGATGTCTCTATTATAAATATAAATCTTTTTTTTTTAATCGTTAATAAAGTAACGAGCTGAATTTAGTTATGTGTGAAAAGAAAATCCGGAATTTCACTTGGGGGGGGGGGGGGGGGATTCAAAAAAAATTAGTTTTCCCCGGAGGAAAATGTCAGTAAGAGGGGGGAAACTGGCTATATCGCCAAATTTCCCCCGGGGAAAAGACTACTATAAAGCGATTTTCCGTGAGAAAAAAACTGCTACATAGCCGGGGGATAGCTAGGTGGAAAACTACTATATAACACCGGTAACAAGGAGTAGAACATCACATAATCTTAATCATGTTCACATACACCTTTTCGGCTGTTCAAAACTCATCAGAAATTATGTTACAGAGAAGCCAGTGAGACCAGTGCAGAAAGATAACACGGTCACAAAGAAAACAACAGGTGCTAGTCAGTCTGAAGTAAACTATGGCGGGACAATGCTTATCCTGATGATGCTGATCACCCTAAGATTGCAGTGTCTCATAGACTTTATCTAACGTATATACGTTACGATATATGAGTTGTTATATTTATTTCTAAATTATTATTATTCATTTCTTTCTCATTTGTATTGTCTGTAAAACGTACCTTTAATATGTTTGTTCACATTTTAATCTTAAACTGAGATTCATACTGCATACATTAGTAGTTAACGATTGTGTTATTTGGTTGAATGGTGTTTTACGCTTGCTTTCAACAAATTTCCAGTTATAATCGCGACATGGAAGCAGGAGGTAACCAACCTCTATTAACGTAGGGGCACAATCCGGGTATCGAGCCCGGATCGTCTACATCGCAAACCAAGCACTTGAGTTAAGCGCTTAACCACTGCCCCTTATATATAATGACCTCAAAACTTTACTGAGATTTCTTTATATTTATTTATTTTCAGTATACTAATACTAACATAATAACATACGTAGTAGCATAATACATTTGTTTACTCTGATTTCATGGTAATTAAAGGTTGGTTAAGCGGTTAAGGACACCTATCACTTGATCATCCCATGTCGGTGCCGTGTAATCATCAAATGTCGGTATCGTGTAATCGTCCCGTGTCGGTATCGTTTAATTGCCCCATGTCGGTACCGTGTAATCGTCCCAAGTCGGCACCGTGTATTTGTCCCAATTCGATACCGTGTAATCGGACTCTGTGAAATTTTGTGTTAAACTACATTTACAAACGTTCACATGCCTTCATTCACATTAATGCATAAAAGTATAATGTAAATAATAAGTAAGTGTATATAATGGATTGTTGTTTTAAACGGAGCCACAGACCTGCAGTTACATGTATAATATGATATATATAATTTGCTTATACACTGTACCTACTATAATAGAAGACGAATTGGGTGTTTTGATTTTTCAATTGGAAGTGTGAGTGAGAATTAATAAGATCATCATGATTTTCTTAATAAAAAATTCATGTATTGTTACGTGTTTAAATGCTGGATTCCTAAATGATAATTTATTCGATATTTCAAATGAATATTAATGAAAAG
Organism: Pteria penguin; assembly: GCA_035048485.1. Taxonomy (NCBI): domain Eukaryota; kingdom Metazoa; phylum Mollusca; class Bivalvia; order Pterioida; family Pteriidae; genus Pteria; species Pteria penguin. The sequence goes on along the minus strand of CM068585.1, from coordinate 8,559,386 downwards.
TAATTTTTGTATTTATCCTTCTCGTAAATTGAGGACATTTTTATTTTCTACCGTTGCCCTTGGTAATTATTGTTTGATTGGATTGAATTTTGATTATTGTTTATGTATTGTTTTACGCCACACCGAAATTGTTTTACACTCGTTCAGTGAAACGGCCTGCCTGTTTTCCACTCATACAGTGAAAGAGCGCTGCCTGTTTACCATTCATACAGCGGCAGGTCCTGTCTGCCCTATGGTTTCATAGTCTTATCTATGTAACAGACTAACCCGACGTGACAAGAATATCTTATATATTTACGAATACCGTGACACAGGATATTGATCTATACCGTGAAACAGAGTATTGCTCTATACCGTGACACGGGGTATTGGCCTATACCGTGACACGTGGCATTGGTATATACCATGACACGAGGTGTTGGTCTAATTCGTGACACTTTCTTGGACTATACCGTGAAACGGGATCCTTGCCGAAATTTAATCCGAATTGAGAGAAACTGAGTACGATACCACAGTCGCAACCTGTCTCTTTTTGAGAGATTAAATATTCCTAGACAAGTGTCCGCAATCTTCTATTTACGCTTATTAACTGCATCCTAGATTTTAGTTTCTGGGAAATTGTTACTTGCTCCCTCCTTTGCATCTATTATTAATTCTATCCAACTCATTATACATTAATTTTGTTGGTTGGTGTTTGATGAAGAGGAGCAGTTCCCGGGTTCGTGTTATTATGTATATTGGTATTGGTATTACTTTGAGTTAGTTTGAGTTAGTTTAAATATTTGTTTGAATCTTGGAAACTGTTTTTTGCAAAGCTATGTTTTAACGGCTGTAATAAATTAATTTGAAAATGAAAAAAGACTTATGTCAAAGTATTATGATGCAACAACTTAGTGTATAATTCCTTGCTTGCAGTAGTACTACTCACAATATTCGTAACAGCAGTTCAGTACTATCTATTATTTTCAATTGATGTGAACAATTTAATGTTAATGTGCGTCATTCTCTCTGAAAGTAGTAAACTAGTTTCAAAACGTGTGGGACCAATAGTCATTTGAAGTATTTGTCTCCTTAACTACTACATATAGTCATTATAATGATATAAATCCGTAGACATATAGAGAGAGTCATGATATGTAATAACACTTTAAAAATTGTGCTTTCATATATCTGGAGGGAGAGCAGTTCAATTAATTTTAACCGACATCATAGGCATTTCATAGGTCTCGGTTTGATGGGTCCCTAGAGTGTTGTCTGAAAATCAAAAGAGAAACAGAACAATGTTTGTTTGAATCTTTTGTCTTGCTATAAGGATGACCGGAGGATTTTATGGGTCGAAAAGTCATTCAAGATGAAATCTGGGTTCACCATTTTGATCCTGAATCTAAGAGACAAAGCATGCCATGAATTCGCCCTGGTTCACCCTACCTCCGACTTTCTCCGAAAACTTCAAGAGTCTGAGAGTTTCTTCAGGTGAGAAAGTAATGGTCCCTATCTTTTGGGACAGTCAGGGAATAATCATGATTGATGTTCTTGAGGAAGGACGTGCGATATATGGTGCATATTATGCAAATGAGTGAAAGAGGCTGCGTCAGGAGATTGAGAAAAATAGGAGAGGTAGTTACAGAGGAGTTCTGCTCTTGCAGAACAAAGCACCCGCTCAAACTTCCCAAGTTGTTATGACGACTACGACGGATTGCAGCTTCGAGATTCTTCTTCGTACCCCATATTCTCCAGATTTAGGCCCATCTGACTTCTACCTGTTCCCAAACGTAAAATCTTCCCTACGTGGTAGAAATTTAGGGTGTCATGGACGCTTTAAATGAATACTTAGAGGTCACGAATGAAGTATTACATTTTAAAGAGGAATTCAGAAATTGGAACAGAGATGGAGAGAGTGTATTAAGGTGAAGGGGGATTATACTGAAAAATTGTGACAATTCTGTCAATCCTGGGTATTTCTAAGTACATGGAGCAGAGAGCATTTTTATCGCACTTCGTACAATTCCGCCTCAAGCACCAAGACCGTAAGCATTTCCCTTTTTAAAATAAATCAGTAATCTGATCCAACAAATATATTGCCAGTCATCTTCTTTTCAGGTAATGAAATTGTCGTCCTTTTGCCTTATCATCTATATGGAAAATATTTTCAACATTTCTCCAACATTTCATTCAGTTTTAATTTTCAAGAAATAAAATTCTTGGATTTACAATCAATCTTTAAGGAAGGTGCGTTTCAATGAGATTCTAATAAATAAATATATATATATATATATATATATATATATATATATATATATATATATATATATATATATATATATATATATATATATATATATATATATATATATATATATACATATATATATATATATATATATATATATATATATATATATATATAATATATATATAAAATGACATAAGAAACCGACTGAACACGTATTTACATTTAAAATCGCAAAAGTCCTTTTTTTTATCTCACATCTCATTTAATTGTTGAAATAAATGAAATAATTACCAGGAAAAGGCAAATAATTTTATTCAATAAAGTGTAAATTTTCCCCTCATACAGACCCTCTACAACACCCTATAAGAACAAGACATAGGTCTCTTTGGTAATACTTTTATGAAGTATTGAAATCCCAAAAGAGGGATCCAAGTCCCATAACTCTGTAACGACAAAATGGAATTTGCTCAAAACTGAAAAGTGGCATCCCCAACACTATTTAAGAATTCTGTGTAAGTTTCATGAAAAACAACCGAGGTTTACTTAAGTTATCGCGTTACATAACATCTCCATAGCATCGTATCATAGTAACAAGGTTTTATTCACTTTGCATGTTATGACCTTGACATCTTACCTATGACCTGGGGTCAAGGTCATAAAACATCCTTGGTTCCTAAGTAACAATTCTGTAAAATATTATTGAAATCCAGGCACAGGGGAAGAAGTTATAACCCGAAAAATGTTTTATTCACTTTGCATGTTTTGACCTTGACCTTTGACATTAAGGTCATAACACACCCTTGGGTCCTAAGTAACAATTCTGTGAAGTATTATTGAAATCTATGCACAGGGGAAGTAGTTATGGCCCAAACAAGGTTTTACTCACTTTGCAAGTTGTGATCTTGACCTTTGACCTATGACCTTGGGTTAAGTGTAACAATTCTGTGAAATGTTCTTGAAATCCATGCATAGGGGAAGATGTTATGGCCCGAACAAGGTTTTACTCCCTCTGCATGTTGTGACCTTGACCTTTGACCTATGACCTTGGTTCAAGATCATGACACACGCTTGGGTCCTAAGTAACAATTCTGTGAAGTATTATTGAAATCCATGAATGGATGAAGTTATGGCCCGGACAAAGTTTTACTCACTTTGCATATTGTGACCTTGACCTTTGACATATGGCATCAGGTCAACATCGTGATATATCCTTGCGTCCTATGTAACAATTCTGTGAAATATTGTTGAAATCCATGCACAGGGGAAGACGTTATGGCCCGGACAAGGGTTTATTCACTTTGCATGTTGTGACCTTGACCTTTGACCTATGATCTTGATTCAGGTCATGACACATCCTTGGGTCCTAAGTAACAATTCTTTGAAATATTATTGAAATCCATGCACAGGGGAAGAAGTTATGGTCCGGACAATGTTTTACTCACTTTGCATGTTGTGACCTTGATCTATGACCTATGACTTTGGGTCAAGGTCATGACACACTCTTGGATCCTAAGCAACAATTCTGTGAATTATTATTGAAATCCGTGCACAGAGAAAGAAGCAATAGCTCGGACAAGCTTATCCCGGACGCCGGACGCTGGACGCCGGACGGACAACGCCATATCATAATATGACGGGCGTATAAAAACAGTTGATTATTGTTTTACGTCACCCCACGATCGAGATCATTTCACATATATGTAAAATCAGAGCTATCGCGTATGTACGTATGTAGTCTGTGTATTGATTAAAGATATGAGGGGGAAAAAGAAAAGAAAAAAAATCAATACCAATATCATGGGTGCTTATTAAATGACCAGTATTCATTCAATATTTTCAATGAAAAACAATCAACGCAAATATACATTTGCCGACTAGCCCCTAATGTGAATGGCTGCGACGTTTAATACGATTACAATCCGTTATAATCATTAAAAAATAACTTAAGAGAACGACCGTACATTATCTGGAAATATATGAAAACCCAGGGGAAAAAACAGAGATAAAAAACACGGTAAAGGAATTCCTAAAAATACTCTGAAAACTGGGTAGTCACAAACAAACATGAAAAGTATCAATATACTCTTCACAAATTGAACTTTGCAGTTTGAATTACGGCTAGAGAATGACCACATTGTCTACCTTAATGCACGTCTGAACACTCTCTTGGGAACATTCCATTTTAACCAATTCAATTGTTTAATAATCAACCAATCGCCTTTTATGTCAATAAACATTCATCAATACAACAGTTTCTCGCTATACTCCGAAACGCGAGAAAATATAAGTATTCATTCAATATTTTCAATGAAAAACAATCAACGCAATTATACATTTGCCGACTAGCCCCTAATGTAAATAGACTTACAAAGTATGGGGAACTGGGCGATCTATGTATGAAATAAAAATTAAATGTTCGAAATATAAATAATACAGGCAGACGATGAAAAATCGAAATGTTTATAATCCCAAAATTTTAGAAACTTCAAGGCGTTTATCAAGATTGTCTACCACATAACCATATTTGCTGCTTTCACTTTTCCAGCGCCCATGCCTTTTCCAGCATCTCTCGTTCACCAAAAAACTAGCAGCAGCCGTCGTGGCATCCCCTGATCGCATTGAATGTAAACCTAAGTGTAAAACTTCAAACGTGAAATGCAACTCTATCTGGCTGCAGTATCGCTTAACTTTTCATTTTTATAAATAAGTTTACAAATTGAACCTGACCTGAAATAAATAAAAATTAGACTCAAGATTAATGCCTGAAACTTTGATATACCTTTTCAATAATTCTAAAGGACATACTGACGCACTGCCTTTAGAAATCAAAATTTCATTACCATCCCTATATTGATCTGTCTTGCTTTTAATAATTTTTATAGGCAAGTAATCTTCGAAATAAAAACATGTTTGCAGAGAAGTGAGCTAATTTCATCAAATCTCAAAAACCCAGCAAATCATAGTACAATCATGACCAAATCTCGAATTATCAAAAGACCGTTACTGTCTATATACATATTACAAAGTTTTATTAACATGTTCGACGTCACAGGATCCTTCCGCTATTTTGGTGACCGCAGAAGCCCTCTCGCAGTACTTTGAAGTGCGGAGACGAAACCAGTATCTGTAGGATCGGCTAAGTTGTTCGCTGAATGCGCCCACTTTATGGAATAAATAGCAGAATTCACGGAACTAGTACTACATGTATTTACCTGTGATGATAACGACTCACTTCCCTCAACTATACTATCTTCGTATGAAATATTACTTTTACTTATCTTTGACTGATCATTGCTCCTCTTAGATGGACAGTCTTTCTTCCAATGCCCTTTATCGCCACATGAAAAACATCTGCCAGACCTGTACGTCCGTTGTTCCGTCTGTACCTTTGGCGCCTGAATACTACTCAATAGGGGTGTGTGCGATTGAGACGCCTGTTTCTATCAGCCTTGCGTTTACGCTCTGCTCTGTTCTGGGCCTTTAACATTCGTTTTTCGTCGTCGCTGTCGTCGGCGAGTGGGTTAGATTCATACTCGAGCACCACTTTCCAGTCGAGCTCACTAGAATCTGCCAATTTGACAAGCTTTTATCAATGTTTAATTAAGTCTATACCTTCTGCGATAGTACTCTTTGCCCTATCAAGATTCTGCGGCTCAAACTCTGACTGAGTAAGGGTTTCCGTCCCTGTTAACTTGCCGAGCACTTTCTGGTTGTGTTTATACTGCTCTTCGTTTCCACGGCGCCTTAGAATCTTGTAACTATCCGTCATCGTTGTCTCTAAGAAAAACGTTCGGCAAATTCTTCAGATCTTATTCAGAACTGTATCTAAATTTGGAAATATTTCTTTTCAACAGTATGTATCCAATGGAATTTCCCATCCTAATTTTTACGGTGATCTCGTATATAAACTAAGGAAAGTAAAAGGCTCCGATAACGTTATTTTATCATGTAATAAAATAGTCAAACTTCTCCTAAATAGACAATATGATATTCAGATCATCAAAAAGACTATAGGTCTTGTATTTGGCCCCTCTACAGCCCTATGCAGACTTTTACTTGAACGTTGCACGCTGACTAACAGGGCGGTGGGGACTATATGACGGGCCTTGTCCAAACCTCTTTCAGAGGAGACATGGTCCTGAACCTCGTCCCCTCTGACTGTTAGTCGGGACTCCTACAGATCTAGGGTCTTAGCTCGCTTTCAGACTGGCAGAGCACGGTTTATCATGTTGATGTCGCATATATTTTTATACCATTATGTGTTTTACAATACCTTACGTGTTTATATTTTTATGACCTCTCAATATGCGATACCTGTTGACCCTTGTTCTTTACATGGAGGATTATTTATAAATTTTTAAATGTACGTCTTTTGATTGTTCTGCTGTTACGGTGAGTGGGAAGGTGGGCCCGTAAACCGGTTAACCACACCATTTGTTTGGCTTTTGTCAAATTAAATGACCGTCCTAAGTCGGTATCGTAATTGCACTACAATCAAATATTTTTGTAATGTGTTATATGTTCTAGTATATTATTTATATTCATGTATTGTATAGCTCCATGGTGACTTCTGCCACATAACTGAGCCGGTAACTCCTCTTTTTTCTTCTCTATTTTACTTATTTGAGCGTCCGCGATTTCTTTTTGTTTTCTCCCGAATTTCTGCATTTCTGAAGATATAAGAGAACGTATCTCTGTCATAAGTTTGTTTTGTGATGCCACTGCATCGTGGACTTCAGCTCGCCACGTCCTGTGTTCGTCGTCAGCCATCGAGAACTTTGCAGTTTGAATTACGGCTAGAGAATGACCACATTGTCGACCTTAATGCACGTCTGAATACTCTCTTGGAACATTCCATTGTAACCAATTCAAATGGTTAATAATCAACCAATCACCTTTTATATCAATGAACATTCATCAATACATTTTCTCGCTATACTCCGAAACGCGAGAAAAAATATAAATATTATGACTATGTAGATCTATATCTGTATTTCATGTTGCTGCTTAAATTAATGGAAGTCGACTTGATATGTCTATGTTTTATTCCTGAGATAATACAGTAGATAACCCCTCCCCCACTTCCAACTTGGTTTCCAATTGATACCTTAGTGAATATATATTCTCGAAGTCGGCGTGACATCACACTATTAAAATCTAAATGAAGATTACACTCAAATTCAACAGACAAAGCTAACATTCTAAATAAACAATTTCAAAAGGCATTTTCACCAAAAACAACTTTCAAAGAAGAACAATTCACATCTAGATGCAATATGAAAGGACAACATCTTATAATGGAAGACATCAATATAACAGTGAATGGAATATCAAAATTACTCTCAAATCTAAAGATACACAAAGCCGCAGGACCAGATAGAATAACACCAAGAATACTCAAAGAACTAGCATCTGAGATAGCACCGATACTCCTCATCATATTCAAGTCATCATACAATACAGGACAAGTACCAACTATATGGAAAACAGCATCCGTGTGTCCAATATATAAGAAGGAAAGAACTATGAAGTCATAAATTATAGACCAGTTTCTCTAACATGCATTACGTGCAAAATGATGGAGCATATTATAACAAGAAAGAAAAAAGAGGAGTTACCGGCTCAGTTATGTGGCAGAAGTCACCATGGAGCTATACAATACATGAATATAAATAATATAATAGAACATTTAACACATTACAAAAATATTTGATTGTAGTGCAATTACGATACCGACTTAGGACGGTCATTTAATTTGACAAAAGCCAAACAAATGGTGAAGTTATGTGGCATAAGTAACATCATGTCACATGCCGACCGTCATAATATCTTAAATCCACTTCAACATTGCTTTCGAAAGGGTCTTTCGATCGTGTGAAACCCAGCTCGTCGAATACATAGATGACATCACAAGAAATCTCGATGAAGGGAGACAAACCGATTGCCTAATCATGGACTTCAGCAAAGCAGTCGATAAAATGAACCATAGTTTACTAATATGGAGATTAAAGCACTATGGAATTCAAGGCAAAACTAACAAATGGAATGAAAGCTTTTTAAACAACAGAAAGCAGGCAGTAGTTCTAGAGGGAGAAACATCTGAATACATAGACGTCGAATCCTGAGTGCCTCAAGGCTCAGTCGTCGGGCCAAGTCTATTCCTTTTTTACATCAACGATATGCCGGATAAAATTACATCAGCTGTTCGCTTGTTTGCTGATGATACCATCATGTACCTGGCTATATCAGCACAGACTGCCAACAACTACAAGCAGATCTTGATGCATTCGGAAGATGGGAAAACAACCGAATGATGAATTTCCACCCGCATAAATGCAATGTCTTAACCATCACAAAAAGCGCAATCCTATTAAACATCAATATACCCTTCATGGACACATCTTTGAGCAAGTAACGTCAGCTAAATACCTTGGAATAACAATATCATCTGATATGAAATGGAACATCCACATTGCTAACATATGTAAGAGAGCGAACAACACCCTAAGCTTCTTAAAAAGAAATCTTAACAGCAGCAATCCGAGCTTAAAAGAAGAGGCATATAAAGCATTAGTTAGACCAACACTAGAATATGCTTGTACAACATGGGACCCATACCAGCAAAATAACATCACCAAGTTAGAAGGAGTCCAAAGAAGAGCGGCCAGATACGTTAAGAACAACTATAATTACAAATGTACAACATCAGTGACAAAATTTAGTTAAATGCAAAATACGAAAGTAACTGGTGTCACATGACTATGGCACTAACAACAATGTACCACAGTGGACATTCACGGACCCCTGAAATGCAGAGGTGAGACCAGGTGCCCGGGAGGAGTGAGCGTCCCCTGTTTGGCTAGCCACACCCGCCGCGAATGTCCTTACACACAGACGAAACAACAATAATTCAACACTGTATATATAAATGAATGTGAACAAACACTGTATAGAAAGTGTCAAAGTCACATAACATCAGGAAAAAGGTATAATAACACTTAAGTCAAACCCTCCGCGGGGAACTTTTTCACGAGCTCCACACTGCAATGGGAATAAGTGTGACATTCATGCAAAATACGAAAGTAACTGGTGTCACATGACTATGGCACTAACAACAATGTACCACAGTGGACATTCACGGACCCCTGAAATGCAGAGGTGAGACCAGGTGCCCGGGAGGAGTGAGCGTCCCCTGTTTGGCTAGCCACACCCGCCGCGAATGTCCTTACACACAGACGAAACAACAATAATTCAACACTGTATATATAAATGAATGTTAAAGACCTAGGCTGGGACTTATTACAAGAACGGAGAAAGAACGCTCGATTGTGCCTATTCTACAAGATTGTAAACGACAAAGTTAAGATCGACCATAAAGATAAACTAATACCAATAGAAAGAGCAAGTAGATATCATAACAACAACTCATACAGACAACAACAATGTAAAACCAACATAAGACGCGATTCCTTCTACCCTAGGACCATCAGGGATTGGAATGCCCTTCCCTCGAGTACAGTGTCCGCTGTGAGCCTTGATGCCTTCAAGACTCACCTGGCCGCCTAATTTTCCTGCTGCTTTGTTTTTAACCTCACCTTTTGTAAAGTTGCACCTGTTTTTATTGCGCACACCCTACAAAGTGGCAGAATTATCAACCAATTGATGGCGGCCGCAATCCGGTAGAAGTAGAAGTAGAAGAAGATAATCCCCGAAACATTCCGAGGATGACCTGGGGATAAAATATGTGTTTATCATAGACCGTAATGCAACTTTACTGAAATATATTTTGAGCACAAGAGCTAAATGACTCTTAAAACTTTTGAAATTCATTGAGGAATCTCATGAGGAATGACTCTCTTTCCTTTTTTGTATGCTATATGACCCCAGTTTGCAGAAATTAGATTTCAAAATATAGGATTCTTCGTAGAGAGCGATGATAAACCCCGAGAGTTATCCCCCAATAAGTATCATGCAAATTAGGACATGTGACCAGTCCGATTTCAAGAACATATACGTCCCTGGTAAAAATGATGTGATATTCTTGGAGTCGGACTGGTCACATGACCGAATTTGCATCATATTTGTTGGGGATACGTCTCGGGATGTATCATCGCTTTCTACGAAGAATCCGATACTTTGAAACCTTATTTTTGCAAACTGCGATCATATAAAATTCGAAGAAGGAAAGAGAATCACTCGTCATGATATTACTCAATGAATTTCAAAAGTTTTAAGACTCATTTAGCTTTTGTGCTAAATATATAATTCAACAAAATTGCATTACGGCCTTTGATAAACACCGAGTTTATCCCCCAGGTCATCCTCGAAATGCTTCGGGGATTATCTTCATTGATATCCTAGTGTGATGTGACGCCGACTTCGAGAATGAACAGCTGAAAGCTACCAGTTTAAGTGATTTGAAAATCGGGAAATCGTCCATGATAATGACGATGTTCAAAAGTTTCAAACTTGAATATGTCTTCAGATGTAACTGTATATCAGAAGATATCATTCCAAATTTTGTGTGAATCCATTTAAAAATGTAAAAAATTTCAAAACAGATAATAAATAACTAAACAATATCAATATATAACCCGGCTCCCAGTTTAAGTGACCTGAAAATCGGACAATCGATCTTGATTATAGCAGTGCTCACAGTTTTCAAATTCTAACTGTGTTAAATGTATATATGAATTTATTATGTCAAATTTGGTGTTAATCCATGCCAAATTAAGAAAGTTGTAAACTTTTTTTCCCCCCAACTCGGAGTCGGATTGGTACTTTTAGTGATCGCCCTTATATGCTTTGAAATCAGGGTTATACATGCGTTTACATACAACCAGTAATGTTGTGAATGTAGAAACATCTAACAACACAGAGGAACGACAGAGTGCGCGAAATCGACTATCTATTTTATTTAGATCTATTTATTTATTTTGGCAGAATGTCGTTAAAGATATTTCAGGATTCAAAAGGGGAACCCATTGTTTTCTATTTTCGTCCATGTCAAAAGAGATCCCAAATACAACCATTAATAGAGGTACAATACTGCAGTAATTTGAATTAAAATAATATTAATTTGTCTCGAAAATTTTTTTTATAGTACTTAAAAGTACAAGATTCTGCTCAGCTTCTGCTGCATTAGATGTTCAGCTGTATTAACCAGGTTTGGGACAACCTATCATGTGCGAGACAATACTCAAATGTGTAACAACTAGGGCTCGGCATAACATTTTTCCTAATTTCTATTGAAACGGTCGGCTCAGAAGGTATGAGCCGACCGTTTCAATAGAAATTACATTTTTCCCTACTTATATCCTAATCTCTCATGAGATTTTGCATGTGGCCGTTGTATTATGTTACCGTTTACTGATGCCACACACCAGAATCTCTTGTCAGCCCTTCTTTACATTATTCGGGTTTTCGTGATTTGACACCTCCGTGTACTAACGACAAAAATCACCATATCGGCCGCAATCGATGAGAGGATTTATGTTATTGTTTTCACCTGGACATTTATCAATGTTGCAAAGGGCATGTGATGGAAATTTTGGCATGACAATGAAGGAAAATATGTCTGGATATTATCTGTGACCTGCAGGAAACGAAGGTTTGTACGGTGATTTTGATCGTTTGAACACCGGGGGGGGGGGGATGTCAAATCACGAAAACCCGAATAACATAAAGAAGGACTGACAAGAGATTCTGGCGAGTGGCAATAGTAAAGGCAGCATAATAAAACAGCCATGTGCAAGAATCTCAAAAGAGATTACTTGTAGCCATGAAATTTACTTGTCTGTACTCATACCATAACAACCTATGAGGTTCCAAATTGAGGGAGATCTTTCTCAAAAATGAGGGAGAATTGCCAAAAATGAGGGAGAATATGTGTAAATGTAAATCATGAATTTTTTTTACCTCATTTGTAATACAGTATGTAAATGAAATGCAAGGTAACATTGCATTGATACTATAATTTTCAATATTACACATTCTTATTCATTATGTTTAAGATTGTGCTGCATAGTGGCTTTCTTGGCTTTCTGCAGGACATGGTCTGATGGCTCATACTAGTCATAGTCTGAACACACAAGCGTGGCGCTTTACATCGTTTAAACCACCAGATGAGACTGAAAAATTTAAACCACAAAGCTTGCAAAACACATGTTTTTTGTCAATAGTACTTGGCATCAACTACTCAGATTCGGTTGCCCCTTCTGGTTTAAATTTACACAAGTGTTTCTGTTTCTTAGAAGGTGTCCCGGTTGGGCCGGACATAAAACATTTTCTTTCGTTCGATGACATTCTCTAATGATTTAAACTTACCAAGACATCGTTTTATAGTATAATTTCCTAGAACACTGCTCATGAAACTGACATGCTTTTTGGAAACGTAAACAATAGCCTTCACCCTTCTATGGGAAGCAAAATCCCGAAAACCCCGAATGTTCAACATTTAGTCACATAAGCACTTTAAACTACCTTGATCGATGGCTTTCACGTTCATGCTTTGTTGTGACACTGTTTATTTTGATGTATTTACGATGTCGGTGATGAAAATCAAAGAAAATTGAAAGCAACATTTTCGGAGGGATGTGATTGTTAAAATGCGGGAGTTTTAGCTTTCCCATGCGGGAGAACTGCCAACGTGGGAGTTTTAGAAAAAGTTGTCAAAAATGCCGTTTTGCTGTTTTGAGCACAATCGGTAAGAAATCATATAAATTTTTATACAAAATAAATGATATTTAAAAGAGAATAAGATTTTTCTGGTAAAAATTTGTATTTATGTCTTCTATATTATTTTATTTATCAGTTTTTAAGGTCCAATAATCAATATTTTCTTTATTAGCATTTTTACAAAAGACTGACCTTTGACTTTTATCAAATATCATGTCTTTTTATCCCTTAATAATATCAGTAGACTAGATCGTTCAGGAACTATTACAGTGAAGTCGGGAAAATGGCCGAAAAGGAGTGTCGTAAAATGCATAAAATATTTGGTTAATATATGAGTTTTGTCATAAGTTTGGCATTGTTCTATACATAATGGGTGAACCATGCACTGTACCAAACTGCATGTCCACTGTAGCAGAAGTTGTTTGCAGAAAACTTCAAAAATCATCCAGGAACTCTTATCTTACTTGTCCGACAATTTGTCACTGCTGAATTTCTGTAACTACTGTAATGAATAAAATAGAATTTAAACAATTTACTCATTGTGTTAAGATATTAACGAATATACAGAGCTCCTGATAAGGGTAAGAGGATATTTAACAATTACCAAATTAGGAAATAACAGAAAAATAACAACCAAATTGTCGAACAAATGAATTTCGATACTGATTTTAAAGTTGATGACTTCACTTTGAGAATAAACTTCCATATCGCCTGATCATTGTTCTCTCACTGCTTTCGACTTTAGATTTCGATAAAAAAAGATTAAATTTCAGTTTCATTTTAGCTCACCTGAGCCAAAGGCTCAAGTGAGCTATTGTGATCAATCACCGTCTGTTGTCCGTCGTTAACTTTTCACATTTTCGACTTCTTCTCCAGAACCACTGAACAGAATTTGATGAAACTTGATAAGCATGTAGTACTCATGGTCCCCTACAAGTGTTGTTGTTTTTCGTCCGGATTCATCAACAGGTGGCGCCACCACAGGCAAAAGTAGGTCAAAGAGGGTACCCTCCTTTGACAAACTTCTTCTTCAGACCGGGGGCATACAGAGACAAACCGAATGCATAGGAATGATCTAGAGGGATGGATGAAGAAGTGTTGTTATTTTTGGTTCTGTTCCGAAATCAAATTTTTGACGTTTTTTTGTACTTGGTAGTTTTAATGCAGAAAAGAGGTATTTTTTTCTTTTAGTAAACATTGATGCATTAATTTGGTTTAATTTGATCATTTTGATGGTAATAAATACTACTGCGAAGAAAATTTTTCAATATTTTATGTTTTAGATTTTTTATGAATTTTTTAAGACTTTCAAGAAAAAGGGGGGTGGGATAATTGGTGTAAACATTTCACAGTTTGAACTTTTTCTTCGGAACCACTTGCTGGAATTCAATGAAACTTGGCATGCATCAAATACTCAAGGTCCCCGACAAATGTGGTCATCTTTGTCAGGATCCATGAACAGGTGGCACCACCACAAACAAAAGTAGGTCACAGAGGGTACCCTCCTTTGACAAACTTCTTATTCAGATCGGGTGCATACAGCGACAAACCGACTGCATAGGAATGATTTAGAGGCATATGGGAAGAAGTGTTGATATTATTGGTTCCATTCCGAAATCAAATTTTTGACGTTTTTTCATTTTTATTTTGGACTTTGTTATTTTAATGCATTAAAGAGTTATTATTTTCTTTTAGTAAACATTGATGCATTCATTGGGTTTCATTTAATCATTTCTATGGTAAGGAATGCTGGTGCGAAGGAATTTTTTCAATATCTCGATTTTTGAATTTTTTATGAATTTTTTAAGACTTCCAAGAAAAGGGAAGCCGGCGTGGCCTAGTGGTATCGCGTCGGACTCCTGATCGGGAGGGCGGGGTTCGAGTCCCGCTCTGGTCATGCCGGTGTCATGTCTTTCGGATGAGACAGTAAAAACCGAGGCCCCTTGTCGTGGTATGCATGGCACATTAAAGATCCCTCACTGCTTCGGGTGGGTCCGTTGCAAAGGTCAAAATTTGTATGCCCCGCATCAGGCAGATGCCGTCACCATATACATGAAATATTCGTGGTGTGACGTAAAACAAAAATCAATCAATCAATTAAAAAAACCAAGAAAAGGGGGGGGGGGCACAATTTTTTATATCTTCAACTTGATCTACAGAACAACTTGAAGGATTGTGATAAAACTGGGTAGGATGCAAGTACTCATAGTCCTTTTCAAAGGTTTTGTTTTTTGTGCGGATCATCCAAATTGGTTAACAGATAATGCCACCATGTCTAAAAGTAGGTCTCACAATGGTACATATACCACTTGGTAATTGAAATATGGAGAGTAGCGGTTCAAATCCAGCTGTGGTCAAAAACATTTTTTTTTTTTTACACATCTAAATAAGTTTTTAGATGTTTCTCAACAGTCAACATATGAAATTAGGAATTTTACGTTTAAGACTTCCAAAAAAAAAAGGGGGGGGGGGGGGGGTGGTGGGTTTGGCCATTTTTCACATTTTCAACTTTTTCTACAAAACTGTTGGAAGGATTTTAATAAATCTTGGTAGAAATAAGTCACTTATGATCCTCTTCAAATTCTGTTGTTTTCGTCCAGACCTCTTTACAGGTGGCGCCACCATAGTCAAGAGTTGGTCACAAAAGAGTTCCCTCGTTTAACAATATTCTTTTTCATACGGGCTGTATACAGAGACAAACAGAATGCATAGAAATGATCTAGAGGGATGAGTGAAGATGTATTGTCATTTTGGTTCCCTTCCAAAATCAAATTTTAGAATTTTTTTCGACATTTCTTTGGACTCGGTGATTCAATGCAGAAAAAAGTGTCATATTTCCTAGTTAATTGATAATGATGATTTCTTATGGACTATTGTGATCATAATTATGGTAAGGATTGTTACTTTGAAAGAATTTTGTCAATATCTCAATTTTTGGATTTTCTATGAATTTTTTAAGACTTCCAAATGAGGGTGTATAGGAACAATTCAATCACATTTTTCACTTCTGCTGTTATACCACATGAAAGATTTTAATGAAACATGGAATACATGAAGTACTAAAAGTCCTCTATCAATTAGGTAAATTTCATCCAAACTGGTTAACAGATAATGCCACCATGTCTAAAAAGCAGTTCTCACAATAGTACATATACCACTTGGTAATTGAAATATGGAGAGTAGCGGTTCAAATCCAGCTGTGGTCAAAATTTTTTTTTTCATTTCTTTACACATCTAAATAAGTTTTTAGATGTTTCTCAACACTCAACATATGAAATTAGGCAATTTTAAGTTAGATCTGGACAATATTTGAAACAATTGTTGTTCATGACCCAGACTTGAAATCAGTCAACAAAAGGCCCCACCTAAAGAAAATGACTAACTTGTTGCCCTGAATGACTTCTTGCAGAGACAAAGGAAATGCTAAATATCAAAATCACCTGAATGGATGTGCAAAAAAGTGTTGTTTTTTATTCTAGCCTGAAATAAAATTTGACATATTTTCAACATCTGTGTTGACTTAGTCACATTAATGCAAAAATAAATGAATTCTTCCTTCATGCATGACTGATAATCTAGGTACTCAGGTGAGCGATATAGGCCCACTTGGGCCTCTTGTTTTAATTATAAAACTTCTTGACAGAAAAATCACTTGTCCAATCGGACAACTACTTTGCAAGATTCACTTGTCTGTCGAAAACCTGGACACGCGTATAAGTGTTAATGTCGATCCCTGACAACATTTGTGTAGCTATAAATTGGTTTACAGTGGATCCGGCCCCAGTACACGTGCGACCCCTGTAGATTCTTGAAATCAGCGTGACATCACAGTCTCCATTGGTCTATAGACACCCGAAGAGTCTGGCCATGACACTAGGGGGTAAAACTAGGGGTTTATCATTAGCCTTAACACAACTTAAGTTCTTCTGTATCAATTCTAAACTGGGTTTTTTTTTTATAAAATACGATCGGAAATGTATGAAATATGTATTCAAAATTTGCTTGTTTGAATAATAAATATTTCAGTTATTCCTTTTTGCCAAAATTCCTCCTGGAATATGCATTGGTTTCTATGATAAAGTCCAGTGCTTCACCCCAGATATTCAGATTGTTAGTTATCAAATGAGTTAATGAAAGTTCAAGTTAACGATTGGTATCGGTTCAAAGCCAATGGCATTATTTCCAAAACACACCTTACATTTCTGGTAAAAATCAGCTCGATCAGGTACAACTTTCGCTATTATTTCATTGAAATGTGAAACTTCACCAGCCAAATGTCTAGTAAAGCCTCATAAAGTTTCGCACACACTGCAATGGAGCTACTATAGCCTGATTGAGCTGTTTTTCTTTTTCTGGATATATCTAGTACATCCCGATCTAACCAGAGATCAGATCAAGATTTGTATCATTTTCCCAATTGGGTTATACATTTTATAGCCAGCTCAGCTCTTGAACCTGACCTACAATATAGGTAAGCTAAAAAGCTAAATGTCAACTTCCTTTGCTAACTATATTCAGTTTGTGATGAAGTCAAAATTTTTATTTTCACAAAGTTGGCAAAACTTTGAAAAAATTTGCCGGACACTGTGTCCTATGAATTGCCATAAAATAATAAACTACAGGACATTTAAAAAAATTTACAGGACAAGAAGAGAAACAGATAGAATAACCAATACCTATTTTTGTCATGATCTGACAAAGCGCTAGTTTTAAAAACACTACAATCTCCTATGAATTGTATAGTGTAATTTCCCCTTTTTTTCTCCACCTGCACAAAAGAGGTGCATGGAACACACGTCAGACTCATATAGTATTTTCTTCACTTTCATATCAGTTACCATGTATGTTCATTTAGCCACTTTACACTTAACTTTGTTATAACTTTGTAGTCAGAGTTTCTCTGCCTTTTTTCCCACTCTTGATATTGGTGGTTTATAGGAGAGGGTCAGAGAGACTTTCTTCATCAAAAGTTGGAATTTCAGTGATACCATCTGGTATCAGGATGTACAAGCCTCTGGCAACAAATAAACGTTTGCACAGCGAACTTGTAACCTATAATCCAAAATATTATCACCACGGCTTTTGAAAAAGCTTTGTTTTGTTGACATGGTTCACATAAAAGATAGACAACTTATGTATGCCATAGATTTATGGAATTAAAGCACTGGAAATTCACCGGACAATGTGTCCGGTAGGTTTCTGATTGATTGATTGATTTTTGTTTTACGTCACACCACGAATATTTCACGTATATGGTGACGGCATCTGCCTGATGCGGGGCATACAAATTTTGACCTTTGCAATGGACCCACCCGAAGCAGTGAGGGATCTTTAACGTGCCATGCATACCACGACACAGGGCCTCGGTTTTTACTGTCTCATCCGAAAGACATGACACCGGCATGACCAGAGCGGGACTCGAACCCCGGCCTCCCGATCAGGAGTCCGACGCGATACCACTAGGCCACACCTGCTTCTGGTAGGTTTCTGATATTATCCCCTCGCAACTCGTTGCAAGGGGGAGAGGATATATATGATATAGTAATGGTACCACAAATTTGTTATATATATGATATAGTAATGGTACCACATATTTGTTATATATATGATATAGTAATGGTACCACATATTTGTTATATATATGATATAGTAATGGTACCACATATTTGTTATATATATGATATAGTAATGGTACCACATATTTGTTATATTATGATATAGTAATGGTACCACATATTTGTTATATTATGATATAGTAATGGTACCACATATTTGTTATATTATGATATAGTAATGGTACCACATATTTGTTATATATATGATATAGTAATGGTACCACATATTTGTTATATTATGATATAGTAATGGTACCACATATTTGTTATATTATGATATAGTAATGGTACCACATATTTGTTATATATATGATATAGTAATGGTACCACATATTTGTTATATTATGATATAGTAATGGTACCACATATTTGTTATATATATGATATAGTAATGGTACCACATATTTGTTATATATATGATATAGTAATGGTACCACATATTTGTTATATATATGATATAGTATTGGTACCACATATTTGTTATATATATGATATAGTAATGGTACCACATATTTGTTATATATATGATATAGTAATGGTACCACATATTTACAGGACTTGATATTCACACTCGCCTGTTTGACAATGGTGAGTGAAAAGTGAAATTTCTTCTGAGCGAGTGGTTTTCCTTGTGAACTTGGCTGTTTGGTGATAAATAAAACCTGAAATTTTCCGGTATAGAATATCAGTTTTATTATAAATCTTGATCGCTTTAGTGTTTTACTTCAAACTTTTATAGACCACAAAGCGTAATATTGATCATGATCATGACTGCTGATATTTACAAACGGTGGCATCGTGAGTATATCTGCTCAGAAAGGCGATAATGAATGTGAGTCTTCAAGTCACACTTCTGCAGAATGTAAATTGCAATGTCAGACTACTGCAAAATGCAAGTTGCCATGTCAGTTTACTATACAATGAGAGTCATCAAACCAGTCTACTATAGAAAGTGAGTTGTCAAGTCAAACTACTGCAGATTGTGAATTGTCAAGTCAGTCTACTGTAGATTGTGAGTACAGTGACAGTGATTCTGAAATGTATGCAAGTGAAAATGAAGTTTTTCAAAGGGTAGAGCTTGAGTATTAAAGTTAATGTATTCTAACTGTTATCAAAAAAGTTTACATTGAATGGTTTTTTTAATGAATTAAAAAGAAAAAAAAACACACAATTAAAAATATAGGGGCTTTTTGATTTTGTTATGGACTCCTTGAGTTTCCAATCTAGGAGCTTATATGTCTCCTTAAGATTTCCCTGAATTACAAGCCCTGGTGTGGGTGCATGTGTCTGTAACAAAACCTTGTAGACACTCTAGACGTCAGTTTTGATACCTTTGGATTCATACTTCACAAGTAGCTTTAATATAAGGAGAGGAAGATTCTTACTGATTTTGAAGTTAAAGGTCAAAGGTTTATGTCACTAGAGGTCATCATAAGAAAAACTTGCAGTGTTGTGAATGGATTTTCATAAAACTTATACGGAATGCTTGAATAACATAGATTTTGAAAGAAAATCAACTTTGTTGTATGGAGTTAAGGCACTTTGATTTTTGACATTGATAGAATGAAGGCAGTTTCAATGGGACACGATAACTTAAGTAAATGTAAGTGGTTTTTCATGAAACTTGCACAAAATGCTTGAATAATGTAGAGGAAGAGCCCTTTTGATTTTGAAAAATATTCATGTTGTCGTTACAGAATTATGGGGCTTTGATTTTTTTTCATGGATAGAATAATGTCAGTTTCTATGGAACTCAACAGTAATCGTGAATGGATTTTCATAAAATTTGTACTCTGTTGAATAAAAGAAGATGCCTTCTGATTTTCAAAATTTTCCGATTGTTGGTACAGAATTACGGGTCTTTAATTTTAATTATTGTGAAATGACAAGAAATTCATTCCTTATTCCAACTCTTCAAATTTAAATTGTTGCTAAAGTATGTTTGAACTTTAAATATATTACAGGATTTTATTTCTTCTGTACTCTTACATTTTTGATGTAGAAGAAAAAGAAAAGGAGGAGGGGATTAAATTCTTTTCTTTGCCACAACTCAGAAGTCTGAGCAAGGGGGAACCATAGTCCCATTGATCCAGTTTGCCTTCCCGATCACTGATGTTTTCTTACTTTATGACCTTGACATTAGAGTAAATTTTGAAAAACTTAAATATAGCATATTTTATAATTTAATTGTAATGACAGATGAAGCTTATTATTGCCTAGAACTTCTTTTTTATGTGGAGTCATATTTTTTGTTACAGTATTTAAAGCCCTTCAACGAGCTGTTGTTTCTGACAACTCTTGTTCACAGAAATTTGCCTCATTGTTACTACTTAGGTGTAAGTGTTTCACAAATACATTCTGCTTTTTGCTAATTTATTTCTCTTAATCCTACCTTTTGTAGGCTAATGGTGGTAAGGTGACAGTAAAATGTCATGAGTCAAGTAGCACTTCAATTATAAAGTAAGTATTCTGTTATCTGATTGATTCTTGTCTTATGTCATATAAAGATCATTGTACTTATATATGGTGATGGCATCTGCTGGATGCAGTTCATAAAAATCAGGACCCATTGAATGCACCCACAACAAGCAACCAGAGATCTTTTAGTGCTACATCTACTGTGATTTTGTGATGACATTAAGTATACCTTCACCTTGATAAATAGAGAGAAACAAAGAACTTTGAATAAAGATAGCTTCTGAAGTGTTTAGTTGTGTAGATTTACAGCACTAATGGTATGACATCCTAATGATGTCATGGCGCTAAATATCATTATATATGGGACAGATAACTTCGCTTACATGTATGAAGACATCAATAGCAGCACTCATTCCCACAGTTGAAAAATACAATAACATGTATATGGCTTTTGGCACTTGACAAAATTTGTTTGCTTCAGAGACTTTATTATCATACAGCTCTAATTAGGTAACTCACTATATAAATTAGAACAACACACATCTTCCTGTGTTGACTGTTTGGAACCATGTCTGTGATACTTTGATCCATCACTTTGGTTTATCACCACAATTTATGTGTAGTGGTATCACTCGACTATATCTCATGAAGATGTTGTACATGTATGATAAATCATAGGTAGACAACACTAGTTGAATCTCTGAATATGACCAATCTCAGTCAATAAAATTAATCATCTTATTCTGAAAGATAACTATGTGGTTTGCAATGATCAAAGCGTTTATTTACACAGACCATTTGCATTCATAAATATAACAATCATGATTAATGTTGAGAATTTTTTTTTCATAAATTGTGTCCATCCTCGTTAATAAAGTGGAATCAATATTTGTTTGACCTTGTTTTATTACAGATTGGCCAATGATGGTGATAAGTTAAGTTCTGAGGATTATGTATCGGCCACATATGTCGAGGATTGTGTGAAATACAACAAACTTCTAGACCAAAACAAATACAGGTAAAATTCATACAAATCTAGTCAAGATGTTGTTAACTTTTTTAGCAATCTGATTAAAACCATATCTTTATTCCTCTTCTCTATTTGTCCCATTGCGTATAAAGATCTGGTGAAGCCCCGTAAGGGTTCACGTTCTGATGACCTCTAATGACGTCTCAGTTACGGAAACTGTTATTTCCATAGCCAATCAGTGACTCGGCTAGGCACGTGATAGTGACGCAATATGTAACAAACACCGTTCAAAAACTACTTTTTGGGTCACGAATGTTAATTTCATCCCTGTGATTTTGTAGCCTATCCACTGATTGGCTGAAAATCAGAGTTCACCAGAACCTGACCTCTTACGGGGTTTCACCAGATCTTTATACGCAATGGGACAAATAGAGAAGCAGAATAAAGATATGGTTTTAATCAGATTGCTTTTTTAGAGGTCCAGTGGCAAATTGGTCAGAGGTACTATGGTGGAGCTCAACGACATTATTGACATCAAAGTCACATACAGTCAAACTGTGATATTTTGAACACATTTATCTCAGATATATCCAACTATATCTTGAAATCCATTGCCTGTCCCGAATGATTTCTTTATAGCGTAATAAAATTATCTTGGATGCCATATTTTCTGGTGTTTTTCAATAATTGTTTGACTGTGGGCATAGCAAGATTAATTGACAATGGCATATGGCAGGACTTGCATGTATACAATGCCATTGCAGTTTTTCATACTTTGTTATTTATAATAATCGTAATGTTATTTATAATAATCGTAATCTAATTATGATAGGAAATTATAAATGAATATGAATTAAGTACAAAATTAATGTGATTAAAGCATTAATGAACCTGAGAAGTTGTGAATGTTGTTAGTAAGTCTGATTTATTCAAATTTAATGATGAACAATAAATGGTAACGAGTGTTAAATAAGAATAGTGTTTAGCATAAATATTTCCAGGAGCAATCATCATACTTCAGTGAGCAACTACATGAATACTGAAAATGGTGAATTTTGTCAAAGAGTCTCCACTTGAGATATGCAACGTCAACAACATTATCCATCATTGATTTTTAATCATAATATAAACAGTTTATATCTTGTCTCGAAAAGCACATTCTGGTTTCTCAAATTCTAGAGAAGATATTTCCTCTAATTACAAACCTGCCAACTGTTCAGATTTTGGCGGAATTTTTCTGATTTTTACATGCTAATTCCCCATTCTGGATTTAGACTTGTCCGTTCTGCTTTCGGCCATTATTGCGCACCTTAGATTGGAGTTGCCTCTCTTTTATCGTCACACTCTTGTAAATGCTTAACGTTATGTTTTAAAATGACACATGTTTAAAGTGCTGATCTGACCAAGGACAAACGTGACAAAAACGACAACAAACATGGCAACTTCAGTACAGAAACAGAAACAAAATGCAGCAACCGGGACCGACAAAAACAATAATAGTGACAGTTGCGATAGTGACTTCAGAAAGGAATACGTTTCCTGTTTTAATGGGGTCATTGCCCAAAGTAAAAGCAATTAAGCACGATAGGGAACTTTTGAGAAAATGTAAAAGTTCTACCTACTGGTGTAAACTGTAAATTTCTATGGACATCATGACAGTACATTTTATTAATTGTGTATGTGAATTGACTCTATGAAACACACAGTTATGATATGACATGTGGCAATGTTGATATTTTTATGTTCTGGTCTGTCTGTCTGTCTGTCTGTCTGTCTGTCTGTCTGTCCATCTGTCTGTGTCTGTCTGTCTGTCTGTCTGTCTGTCTGTCTGTCTGTCGTTACTTGTACAAAGCTTTTAACAACAAAACAACTATTCAAATTTACATGAACATTGGGATAGGATTACATGAAGACGAGAGGGTAGCCAGTAGGAGAACCTGTTCGTGACATCACATAAGCTAATTTAGTGACAGACTGAGACCGCCCTTTTAAGTGTTTTCATAATAGATAAAAGTATTTGCAGTTTGCGAATAACTTATTCTTGTGATTATATGGAACATAAATGT
Source organism: Pteria penguin (assembly GCA_035048485.1). NCBI lineage: Eukaryota > Metazoa > Mollusca > Bivalvia > Pterioida > Pteriidae > Pteria > Pteria penguin. Next base: position 8,535,407 of record CM068585.1, on the reverse strand, counting down.
TATCATTAAAGGAACATTTGATCAATTGTTATCTGCTAATATCCAATTTTATCTTGTATGTAAAAATAGTTTTAACAGCTTGCACACTTATGATAATAAGCCAAGCCTTCAATGCACAGGTTATTATGTCAAGTAGTTATACATGTCAGGTAAGAAGCAATCAGTTAAGGCTGGATCACAGGTATAATTTGCAAACAAGAAACCATTGTCTGGACAAATCAGGTAAATTTGATATAGGGACTTGAAAATGAAGTTGAGATAAGCATAGTACATGTAATTGACATTGGGGATGTCAAGATATCTGGACTTTTGGCTTTTGGACTCTATAGTGTGATCCTTTTCACTTAGAGTCCAGATGCCATATACACAGACTCCCCATAGTATGAGGACGATCCCTATAGATTTTGGGATAAAAAGATCAAAGTTTAAATGTACTGGACATTGATATTAGGTAAATGGTTTCTGGGCTCTAAAGTGTTTTCCTTTTCACCTACTGTGACCTAGTTTCAAGTATATCATACATGCAGAATCCCCATGGCATGAGGGTGATCCCTATCGATTTTGGGATCAGTAGGTCAAAGGTCAAGTGTTCTGAACATTGATATAGGTAAATGGTTCCCGGATTCTAAAGTGTTATCTTTTTCACCTAGAGTGAAGATACCTTACATACAGACCCCCTTTGGGATGAGGATGATCCCTATCGATTTTGGGGTCAAAGGTCAAGTGTACTGAACATTGATATAGGTAAATGTTTTCCGGGCTCTCATGGGTTTCCCTTTTCACCTTAAATCACTGTAATAGACACATGAGCTCCCCTTGGCATGAAAATGATCCCTGTCGATTTTGAAGTCAAAAGGTCAGAGGTCAAGTGTACTGGACATTGATAAGCAACATCATTTCCAGGCTCTTAACTTTTTATCACTTAGAGTCACCATGTCACACATATGGACTCCCCATTGGATGAGGGTGATCCACTCTATATGTGATGTCGGTAATCCTTATCCATTTTTGGGTCAAAAGGTCACAGGACAAGCAAACTGGACATTGATATTGGGTAAATTGTTTCTAGGCTTTCACGTGTTTCACAATTTCAATTTTCTTCAATTCCGTACTACAATTTTCCATATATATAGAATCTTTGTCTGACACATAAAGGTCTGTGTGTGACAGGTTCTTCAACAAAGGCCTCTTCTGTTGGGTTAACATCACCACAACACACATATCTCTTAAAGAAAGCAACTGCACAAGTTCACACTACCCATAACTTCCCCTTCTTACTTGGGGTTTTGTCATGCCCTTGACTCGATCTCCCAAAAGTGTATGCCCAATGGCAACAATCTTGTTGCTAATTATATTTAGGTGTACATGTATCCATGATTAATCATAAATATTAAACCAATGAAGCTTCGTTTTTATACGCTTGTCTTTGACGGGACGTATCATTGTATTCGTTGTCTGTCTCTCCGGACCTTGTAGGCAGGATACAGACCAAACCATCGGGGCTAAGACTGTCAAACTTGGTATCTTTACTTCTTGTGCCAAGACAAAGACTCCTATTGTTTTTTAAGGTCAACGATCAAAGGTCAAGGTCGTAGTACTTATTGATAGGAAACCCTTATAGGCAGTATACAGATCAAACTATTGGGACTAGGACAGTCAAACTTGGTACTCTTACTGGAACTCCTCATGCCAAGACAAAGACGCCTATTGTTTTTCAAGGTCAGAAGTTAAGGTCGTAGTACTACTTGGTACATGTAGGAAACCCTTGTAGACAGGATACAGCCCAAACAGTTAGGGTTAGGACTGTCAGACTTGGTACACTTGCTCCTCATGCCAAGATTTGGTACAGCTACTCTTCATTCCAAAACAAAGACGCTTTTTGTTTTTCAAGGTCAAAGGTGAAGGCTACGTGGTTAGAAAACCTTGTAGACAGGATACTGAATGAACTATTGGGGATGGAACAGTTTAATAATTTTAGGGGAAATGTTTCCATACTTTCAAAATCATCCCCTTCAAACTAAGTAACAGGCTTATTATGCCATGCTAGACATTGCTCTTATTTTACACAGGTTATGGAATGTTTAATTAGCTTTAAGCCAGTTACAGGTATAAAAACCCAATGTTCTGTTTCTCTACAAAATGTTAATATAAACCATGTTTCATAGTGTTTCTTGTCAGACTTCTGAAAAGAGTGTAATAATGTTGAAACAAAATGATGTGTTTCTTTTTGAGGTATTCTTTCATATGATATCGTCGTTTTAGATGTAATTCAGATATCATAAATTATACTAAATAACATTGTGATATTGTTTGGTTGAAGTGTAATATTTTAGTACTTTGTTCACAGACTTCCATTAAAGGCGAGAAGGATGAGTAATGAGGATAATGTCAGTGATATCTCAGTAGAGGATGACCCCTGCTTCATCAATGTACTGAAAAGAGATTTCAAAGGGTCAGAGCACTAATGCGTTTTAAAACAGATTCTTGAAGTAGCTAGTATATATCCTGTTTTGTTGCAGTATTCAGTGAATATTAGCTTTTAATTTTGTAATACATGACTGTATTAAGAGATCTTTGTCATCTGTACTTCATGAGTATCTATCACTCTGTACAATATATATGTTGTTTTAGATGTATAACAATTATTTACATTGCTGTTTACAAGGAGGAAGAGATACACAGAAGAAGAAGACCAGAAGATGTTGGAATTTATAATGGATGATAAAAGATACAATGAAATCAATGGCAATCTACTGTGGAGGGATATGGAGATGTTACAAGTAAGACTCTATCACTACAAGAGGATGGCAGTACATTATGTCTCAATATATTGATGTAGTTAGGTACAAAAATTATTTTCTTTTGTCAGTATCAGTGATACTGAAGTAACAGAAAAATATAGCAGGGGGGAAACTTTGTAAGAAAATCTTAGGGGCCAAGTGGGCCCCTAACTTTTAAAATTTAGGAGCCCACTAAAATTTTCACGAGCCCACATCTTTTCAATGTACTTGTTCAGTTATACAGATGAAATTCCAAAATAATGAATGCATGTTTTGTATAAGAGATTTTAATTTATTCAAAATACACAATTTATTCAAATTCAAATTTATTCAATGTATTCAAGGATGAAAGGGCACCTAAACGAAATGGCCGATGTGAGTTCGTTTGGTTGCCACTTCATTCTTGATCGTTTTATAATTGACCAATTGCATTTAATCGTAGTAGTCAAATATTCTACTAGGGATATATTATTTTGATAGAAGTACCTTATCTGTACAAAAATTTTCTAAAAAGGAATCCTGCCCTTCCTGATAGATTTTATTAAACCTTACGCATAAATCGATAAAACGTCTATGATCGAAAAGGAAAATGAGCGAGAAGACTTTATGTATCCATCGACGCTTTAATCATTGGGAACTCTCTTGCACTTTACTCGAAACTTATTACATAGGAAAAGGTCGATGTTATACAAATGACATTTTATTGAGTGTAACAGGAACTTCACATGTAAACTGCCATACTGCGATGAGCAAAGACCTCTCGATGTCTTACGAAAATTACATTCGCCAAGTGGGCAATTTCTTTTGAGATTTCACGAGCCCACACCCAAGAACTGGTCGCAAATGCGAGTGGGCCAGTGGAAAGTTTCCCTCCTGTATGGAATACATTGTCATTACAATGATATGTACTAGAACAATTATAAATAGATTGTTTAGTAAGTGACCATCTGGACATATTCAGGTTGTGCTATTTTGAATATTTCTCAATAAGTTAAGGTTTCTTTGATTCTTTTATTGAGAAATAAACCCTAATTGAATTCTAACATTGTAAGTATTATAGGAAATGGTAATTTAATCTTGGTTTTATACAACCTCAGGGCTCACACAGGATCCAAAACTTGTGTTGTAAGCTGTTGTAGCTGATATTTGAATTATGTCGTAAGTTTTCTGGCTGATCTTTCAATTGCGTTGTAAGTTTTTGTGACTGATTTTAAATTATAATGTAAACCATGAAAAATGAAATGAGTGTTTTCAAAATCAGTGAATGGCGTGTCTTAGATTTTGGCAAACTCTCTCCCTTTTCAGAACAAAATCTCACAGAATGTGGCAGTTTTGATGGACAGAGTGAGCCTTATTCAGGCCTTGAATCTTGAATTTTCCCTCTTCATAAACTTTGTGCATACTGTCTTGTGAATGGTTTGTTGGGAGAGGGATCGGTTGGGATAATTTCTTCTCACTACTTAAAATGCCTCTATTAAGATTCCATGTATTTTTTTTTCAATCTTATTAATCATGATCTTTTTATTTAACCAGTATGGCCTTCTCAACTTTGTCATTTTCAAGTTTTTAAATGAAATTACAAGTCTGATTTTCACAACCTCGTTACTTTTTTAAACTTTTCATATTTTCAACTTCTTCAAAACCAGTGCAAAGATTTTGATGAAACTTGGTAGACATGATGTATTCATGGTCCCCTACAAGTGTTGTTGTTCCCCGTTTTTCACGAAAGCACAGAGACAGAAAATCTCATTCGTCTGTTTGTCTGTCCACCCATCTGTCAGAAAAACTTTGAACTTGGTCATAACTTTTAAACCATAAGACGTAGGGCCTTCATATTTGGCATGTGTGTCCCTAATTGCAAAACCTTTCCGTTGGTACCAAAATTTTTATCATGTGATCTTGACCGTGACCTTTGACCTACTTCAATGTAACTTTTTAACCATAAGTAGGCCTTCAGATTTGATATGTGTGTCCCTAATTGCAATACCTTTCCGTTGGTACCTGAATTTTGATCATGTGACCTTGACCATGACCTTTGACCTACTTCATTGTAACTTTTTAACCGTAAGATGTAGGGCCTTCATATTTGGCATGTGTTTGTAGACACGCACAACCATAACATGTCACAGATCTCTGCACCCTTACTGATAGAACCCTAAAGCGGGGGACCACAATCTCTGAATTTGCTTGATCCATCTGGATCCATCAACAGGTGGCGTCACCACAGACAAATGACATTTTTGTAGGTCAAAGAGGAAAGATCTGTCTACTCTTCCGATTTGCCCGTAATTTTTACGATTTTCATTCCCTGGAATACGATCTACGATTTTTAAAGATAATCTTCCGATTCCAGAATTTTCTAACCGTTTTCAGTTCATGAAATAGGTCCTACAAGCATTTTATTAAATACGTACATATTAGAAAATAGGAAAGATTTTAAAGTGCTTTGATGACAATGATGAACTAAGATGTCTACTCATAAACGAGGCAGTCAAGAATTAAGCAATGATGATAATGATGGTTTACAAACACCGAAAAAAGTGGTTAGATATGAACAAAAGTTTAGAGAGTCCAACATTTCAAAATGGCTAAAAACATTTGCAAGATACCAAATGTACAAATGTGATTTCTCGGTAGCCCACAGAGGGAACAATGTCTGTAGAAGACACATTAACACCAAAACTGAATGTCATGTTTGACTACTGAAAACTTTTTTGACAAGTTAATACTTTTATTTTGATTTGATAATCTCATTATTTTACTTAATTAAATTAATGTTTAACATGTATCACCATGATTAAGATGTATGTTGTATTACTTTTGCATGTATTGGTGTAATTCATTGAACTACCGTACAGATAGTACATTAATATGTTATAGAATAAATGTCAATTTCTACTGGTGTCAATTTGAATTTGTACTCTTAGTGATCATTTGATGTAGGCAGGTCTGTAGAGGGATTTGTAAATAAGTGTTGTTGTTAATGTTTCTATTCTGAAATCAAAAGTTTTGAGGTTTTTTCAGCGTTTTTTTTAACTTAGTGATTTCATTGCAGAAAAGTGCAATTTTTGTCATTTAGGTAATAATGATGCTTTAATTTTGTTTCTTTTATTCATAATTAAAGTATAGAATATTACTGTAAAGAATTTTGTCAATATGTCAATTTTTGGATTTTTTGTGAATTTTTTTAAAGACATTCATTTCCTGTAAATTATTATACTAGATTTAATGGTTATGAATTTTAATTTGGCCTGCATAAACAATTGCTTAATGTTGATGATGATTCAAATTTTACAGTCAGTTTTTAGTACAAAATGTAGTCACAACACAATAAACATTAGGGAATATATATATTATTTTTCTGCAAATTTTTCAAACTGTCAGTTGAATAAGCAAATAAAGGTCAGGTGAGTGATATAGGCCCACTTGGGCCTCTTGTTTAGCTCACCTGAGCCGAAGGCTCAAGTGAGTTATTGTCATAGCGCACCATTCGTTATCATTGTTTGTGGTAAACATTTTGTTTAGTGAAAATGAAATTACAAGTGTGATTTTCACAAGCTTATTTTTCTAGCTCACCTGAGCTGAAGGCTCTTTTGAGCTATTGTCGTAGCGCACCATCCGTTGTTGTTCAGGGTAAATTTTCACATATTCAACTCTTCCTTTGCAACATCTTTACAGTAAGAAAGAACTCAAGGTCATCAACCAAGTTTGTGTTTTTTTACCTGATCCGTTATCCAAGATGGCCTTCATGGGCTATGATTGGTTGACACATTTCCAACTTCTCTTTTGTCGCCAAACCTGACAGGAAGTATACTCTATGTCCTTTATCAAAATTGTATCTTTCAACTTGATCCAAGGTGACCGACAAGGGCTCAGATTGACTGACACATTTTTTAGCTCACCTGAGCCGAAGTGAGCTATTGTGATCAATCACCGTCCGTCGTCCGTCATTAGCTTTTCTACATTTTTCAACTTCTTCTCCAGGACCGCTTGGCCTTTGTCTTATCTGACATGGTTTCGTGCCCATCCGTAATCCAAGATGGCTGCCATTGGCTCTCATTGTTTGACACATTTTCGACTTCTTCTCCAGAACGGCTGCACAGAATTCCACCAAACCTCATAGGAAGTAAGTATTCAAGGTCCTCTACCAAGTTTGTGTTTTTCGTGCAGATCCGTAATCCAAGATGGCGGCCATTGGCTCTGATTGGTTGACACATTTTGGACTTCCTCTCCAGAAGCGCTGCACAGAATTTCACCAAACCTCATAGGAAGTAAGTACTTGAGGTCCTCTACCAAGTTTGTGTTTTTTGTGCCGATCCGTAATCCAAGATGGCTGCCATTGGCTCTGATTGTTTGACACATTTTGGACTTCTTCTCCAGAACGGCTGCACAGAATTCCACCAAACCTCATAGGAAGTAAGTATTCAAGGTCCTCTACCAAGTTTGTGTTTTTTGTGCAGATCCGTAATCCAAGATGGCGGCCATTGGCTCTGATTGGTTGACACATTTTGGACTTCCTCTCCAGAAGCGCTGCACAGAATTTCACCAAACCTCATAGGAAGTAAGTACTTGAGGTCCTCTACCAAGCTTGTGTTTTTTGTGCTGATCCGTAATCCAAGATGGCTGCCATTGGCTCTGATTGGTTGACACATTTTGGACTTCCTCTCCAGAAGCGCTGCACAGAATTTCACCAAACCTCATAGGAAGTAAGTATTTGAGGTCCTCTACCAAGTTTGTGTTTTTCGTGCCGATCCGTAATCCAAGATGGCCGCCATTGGCTCTGATTGGTTGACACATTTTGGACTTCTTCTCCAGAACTGCTGCACAAAATTTCACCAAACCTCATAGGAAGTAACCACTCAAGGTCCTCTACAAAGTTTGTGTTTTTTGTGCCCATCCGTTATCCAAGATGGCCGCCATTGGCTCTGATTGGTTGACACATTTTGAACTTCTTCTCTAGAAGCGCTGCACAGAATTCATAGGAAGTAACTACTTGAGGTCCTCTACAAAGTTTGTGTGTTTTTCGTGCCCATCCGTTATTCAAGGTGGCTGCCATTGGCTCTGATTGGTTGACACATTTTGGACATTTCAAAACGACTGCACAAAATATCACCAAACCGTATAGAAAGTCTGGTAGAAAAAAAAAGCAAAATTTTCTACTGAAATGAGCTGTCATTTTATTGTAAATAAGCAATTTGTGCTCAGGTGAGCAATATAGGCCTATTTGGGCCTCTTGTTTCTTCTTCTCATTAACTGCTCCACAGAATTTTACTAAGTCTTGTAGAAAGTAAGAACTTAAGGTATTCTACCAAATATTTATCTTTCGACCCAATCTGTCATCCAAAATGGCCACCAGTGATTGTGATTGGCTTACACATTTTCACCTACTCTTCATTAATATCTTCACAGAAGTTCACCAAATCTTACAAGATATAAGTACCCAAGGTCCTCTACAAAAATTGTATTTTTCTACCCATTCAGTCCTCCAAGATTGCTGTCTAGGGCTCTGATCGGCTGACACATTTCTGATTTCTTTTCAGCAACTGCTGCACAGAGTATACCAAACCTTACAGGAAATATGTTATCAAGGTCCCATACTAAAATGTATCCTTTGACCCAATCTGTCATTCAAGATGGTTATTGGCTGACCCATTTTTCGACTTCATTAACCGCTTCACAGAATATTACCAAATCTTATAAAAAGTAAGTACTCAAAGTCATCTACTAGAATTGAGCTGTCATCTGTTTTTTAATAAGCAATTGTACTCAGGTGAGCGATATAGACCAACTTGGGCCTCTTGGTTTGAATTATGCCAGTTGTGTTATTTGTTTGATGACAAGTTAGAATGTAATCCAACTCCTTAAGAATGGATGCAGACTCAACTGGATTTCTTCATTTTTTCAGATAACGCCTCACACATCTCAATCGATGAGAACACGATTCCTGAAAATGATTTTGCCCAACCTACATCATTACACAATATGTGATAGATGGAGATCAATTTTGAAATCAAAATTTCCAAATATAGTGAGGACCCCAGGTAATTACTAATAGGTGCATGGATACATTAAATGCTTGTTGTGCAGTCAGACATCTCCAAAGTTGGCATGGTTATAGCACAATCGGAACATTGTGGGTTTTATTTACACTCTAGGCCAAAGATGGTAGTGTTAATATTGGCTTATGGCGATTCCATCCTCTTACCCAGATTGTGCCACTGTGACAGAATGTGATGACCTTTTATTTTCAAATCAAAATATGATTTTAAAACCAACACAATTAATCAAGGATTTATACGAGTGCTAATGAAATTATTTGTCAGCCAGTGTTTCAAGAGTAGTATACAGTCTAATCTGTCATAACGGCCACCCTTTTTAGATGGTCAGCTACTTGTAATGGCCATTTTAAACCCTCCCAACGTTTTTGATTCTTTGATGACATTCATTTAAATGACCACCTCTTTAATGCGGCCAGCAGCCACCCTTTTTCCCTTCTAACTTCGCCTTGAACATTGTTTAAATGGCCAAATTTGACTGTCTTTGTCAAGTGATCTTGTTTCACTGCGGGTCACATTATCTTGTCACGTGATCCTTTCGTATGTTGTACTAAGAAAACAGCTGATTACATATAAACACTGTTCAATATACAATTAATATCAAGTTAAATTCATATCACGTCTCTTTTGTATACATGTGACACAGGAGTATAATCATCATAGTGACTTCTTATGTTGAAAGATAGGCAACAAAAGAAAACAGGTCTTTTCACGGATAGGGCATGGCATTTCTTTTCCATTCTACACAAATAGTCATGCGATCGTAAAAACGATAAACACCACAATCCTTCTGATTTTCTTACATCTGCGCATTGATTTTGAATACTGGGTTAAACTATTAAATTTTAGTGACTTGGGTGAGATATGCACACACTGATTAACCCCAGGGTACTTTACTGCATAGTTGTGGTCAGACTGGCTTGGGTGTTAACAACACTATGCATTAGGCTACTAAGAATCGATATCAAGGTTTTAAGTCAGGGTCATATGGAACAAACGGATACAGTTTTACACAAGGGAAAAGGGGACTTAACTTAAGGATAAGGTTAGGAATAAATGTTTTTTGCGCTATGTCCAAGATATAAATGGATGTTAGAGGGGGCAGTCTAAGGAGAGACTTGCGCACAGATTTTTTAATTAATAATGGCAGACAAGGTTTTATATCTTTTCATCAGACTAAGTTCATATATCAATGCAACATGGGCTCAAAAATAAGGAACCTCAATTAAGAGGCCACCTCTATAAAATCCACTTTCATCATTTCCAAAAAGTGGCCATGTAAAACAGGTTAGACTGTATTTTATGAGGATGTAGTTGAAATCCATTATATACAGTATCATACTGATCTTGGCCTTTGTCTTATCTGACATGGTTATGTACAGTGTCATGCTGATCTTGGCCTTTGTCTTACCTGTCATGGTTATGTACTGTGTCATGCTGATCTTGGCCTTTGTCTTATCTGTCATGGTTCTGCACAGTGCCATGCTGATCTTGGCCTTTGTCTTATCTGTCATGGTTATATACAGTGTCATGCTGATCTTTGCCTTTGTCTTATCTGACATGGTTATGTACAGTGTCATGCTGATCTTGGTCTTTGTCTTATCTTACATGGTTATGTACAGTGTCATGCTGATCTTGGCCTTTGTCTTACCTGTCATGGTTATGTACTGTGTCATGCTGATCTTGGCCTTTGTCTTATCTGTCATGGTTATGTACATTGTCATGCTGATCTTGGCCTTTGTCTTATCTGTCATGGTTCTGCACAGTGCCATGCTGATCTTGGCCTTTGTCTTATCTGTCATGGTTATATACAGTGTCATGCTGATCTTGGCCTTTGTCTTATCTGTCATAGTTATGTACAGTGTCGTTCTGATCTTGGTCTTTGTCTTATCTGTCATGGTTATGCACAGTGTCATGCTGATCTTGGCCTTTGTCTTATCTGACATGGTTATGTACTGTGTCATGCTGATCTTTGCGTTTGTCTTATCTGACATGGTTCTGCCAAGTGTCATGCTGATCTTGACCTTTGTCTTATCTGTGCTGGTTATGTACAGTGTCATGCTGATCTTGGTCTTTGTCTTATCTGACATGGTTATGTACAGTGTCATGCTGATCTTGGTCTTTGTCTTATCTGACATGGTTATGTACTGTGTCATGCTAATCTTGGCCTTTGTCTTATCTGTCATGGTTATGTACTGTGTCATGCTGATCTTGGCCTTTGTCTTATCTGTCATGGTTCTGCACAGTGCATGCTGATCTTGGCCTTTGTCTTATCTGTCATGGTTATGTACAGTGTCATGCTGATCTTGGCCTTTGTCTTATCTGTCATGGTTATGTACAGTGTCGTTCTGATCTTGGTCTTCGTCTTATTTGTCATGGTTATGTACAGTGTCGTTCTGATCTTGGTCTTTGTCTTATCTGTCATGGTTATGTACAGTGTTGTGCTGATCTTTGCCTTTGTCTTATCTGACATGGTTATGTACAGTGTCATGCTGATCTTGGTCTTTGTCTTATCTTACATGGTTATGTACAGTGTTGTGCTGATCTTGGCCTTTGTCTTATCTGACATGGTTATGTACAGTGTCATGCTGATCTTGGCCTTTGTCTTATCTGACATGGTTATGTACTGTGTCATGCTGATCTTTGCGTTTGTCTTATCTGACATGGTTCTGCCCAGTGTCATGCTGATCTTGGTCTTTGTCTTATCTGTCATGGTTATGTACTGTGTCATGCTGATCTTGGCCTTTGTCTTATCTGTCATGGTTATGTACTGTGTCATGCTGATCTTGGCCTTTGTCTTATCTGTCATGGTTCTGCACAGTGCCATGCTGATCTTGGCCTTTGTCTTATCTGTCATGGTTATGTACAGTGTCATGCTGATCTTGGCCTTTGTCTTATCTGTCATGGTTATGTACAGTGTCGTTCTGATCTTGGTCTTTGTCTTATTTGTCATGGTTATGTACAGTGTTGTTCTGATCTTGGTCTTTGTCTTATCTGTCATGGTTATGTACAGTGTTGTGCTGATCTTGGCCTTTGTCTTATCTGACATGGTTATGTACAGTGTAATGCTGATCTTGGTCTTTGTCTTATCTTACATGGTTATGTACAGTGTTGTGCTGATCTTGGCCTTTGTCTTATCTGACATGGTTATGTACAGTGTCATGCTGATCTTGGCCTTTGTCTTACCTGTGATGGTTATGTACAGTGTCATGCTGATCTTGGCCTTTGTATTATCTGTGATGGTTATGTACAGTGTCATGCTGATCTTTGCGTTTGTCTTATCTTGACCTGTGTCTTATGACTCTTGGTTAAAAAATTCTTTTTGAAATGCAGTAATAGAATAGACTGGATAAGAATTGCACTGATGAATGTACATAATATAATGTTGTCGTTTTGATGTTTTAGGCACTAGGGTAAATTTCAGTGTTTCTTAGAGATACCACACAGACAATTAAATCTTTAATAAACTTTTTGATATAGGGAACTGGACTACATTGGACTCTGTGGATTCTGATGGCCAAGATGAATTTGATGACTTTCTTATTAGGTCTACTAACCCAGAAAAACACAAATGTGAGTAAAAGTGGAAAGCCATTGTAATGACTTAGATAGGATTTATTATGCCATATAAGGATTCTTTCCTTCCGTCACACATTGGTTTCTGAATGATAACTCAAGTACGTTTTAACATATTCAAACCAAATTTAGATATATGCTTACTTATCAAGAGAGGAAGAACCCAATCGATTTGGGGGTGAAAATGTGAAAGGTCAAGGTGATGAAAATATACCATAATTATTGGTTTCTGGATGATAACTCAAGCACCTTTCATCATATTCAAACCAAATTTGAATATATGCTAACTTATCAAAGGAGGAAAAATCATATAGATTTTGTCATCAAAAGGTCAAAAGTCAAGGTCACCGCTAATTAAAAAGACTGAAATTATTGTTATTCTTAACTGCTCATCAGAATTTCTTCATATTTCACATAATTTACAGGTAAAGTTCTTTTAAAAAGAAGTAATTTAAAATTTTATCAAATGAGAAGGATGCCTAATATTTGAGGGTCAATATGTCAGAAGGCGAGGTCACTAGTGGCAATATTTGTAGGAGTTATGGGCCACAAAACTTATAATATAGGAATGTTTTGTTGTTACTATGAATTTAGTCCAAGTAAGGACATATATTTTACAAACATACTTTGGTTGTGTATCGTATTTTGTGGGGTTGGCAGGGCATTGACAGGGATTTAATCTTGTATGTTGTGGTATTTAGTGCAATTTGGCAGGACATTGACAGGGATTTTATCCTATATTGTATTGTATTGTATTTATACAAATAAACCCTTTCTGGCATAAGTGTTTTCGATTATTCGGTGACATCTGTCTTAGTAGATTCAATTAGTTTTGTGTGTTATATATCAACATGTTGAATAATATGATAACTCTTGCATTATCAGTAAAACTTAGTAGCACTTCATGGGTTGTATCACATTGTCCATGGTCTGTTTTTTTCTGTCAGTCCTGGGGATCACCAGTATGTATGTCGGGAGTGTTCTAGGCATTACTTTGTCCATCGTCATTTTGTCTGTTAGTCCTGGGGATCACCAGTCTGGATGTCCTGCCTATCTGACAAGACTGGGGATCACTAGTCTGAATGTCTGAGTGTCTTCGGCATTACTTTGTCCAATGTCATAATGTCTGTTTTGTCTATCCGTCAGTTCTGTGGATCATCATTCTGGATGTTCTGTCTATCTGTCAGCCCTGAGGATCACAAGTCTGGATGTCTGAATGTCTTCGGCATTACTTTGTCCAATGTCATTATGTCTGTTAGTCCTGGGAATCACCACTCTGGATGTCTGAGTGTCTTCGGCATTACTTTGTCCGATGTCATTATGTCTGTTAGTCCTGGGGATCACCAGTCTGAATGTCTGAGTGTCTTCGGCATTACTTTGTCCAATGTCATTATGTCTGTTCTGTCTATCCGTCAGTTCTATGGATCATCATTCTGGATGTTCTGTCTATCTGTCAGCCCTGAGGATCACCAGTCTGGATGTCTGAGTGTCTTCGGCATTACTTTATCCAATGTCATTCTGTCTGGTTTGTCTATCCGTCAGTTCTGTGGATCATTATTCTGGATGTTCTGTCTATCTGTCAGCCCTGAGGATCACCAGTCTGGATGTCTGAGTGTCTAAGGCATTACTTTGTCCAATGTCATTATGTCAGTCAGTGCTGGGAATCACCAATCTGGATGTCCGGTCTATTTGTTAGTCATTGGGATCAGTCTGGATGTCTGAGTGTCTCTTTTGTCTATCTGTCAGCCCTGAGGATCACCAGTCTTAGGCATTACTTTATCCAATGTTATTCTGTCTGGTTTGTCTATCCGTCAGTTCTGTGGAACGATCCCTCATCAGAAATTAAAAGACAGATTAGCGGAAATTATTCAAAATGCATTTACTAGTAAAAACGGAAGCCGCAAATTCAAATATATAGTAATAGGCCACGATAAAACTTACTTTGTTAGGGAAAATTCTGATTCCAAAAACATCCAGATGTTGAACTTTCTTATCGATAACATTTTTGTGGTGTTTGGAGGTAAGGTTTTTCAACAAATTGTTGGCATTCCAATGGGCACTAACTGTGCTCCGCTTCTGGCTGACATATTCCTTTATTCATACGAAGCTGAGTTCATTCAGTCTTTGCTTTCGCAAGGAAAAAAACAATTGGCTCTTGGCTTCAATTTTACTTACAGATAATATTATAGATGACTTGCTTTCAATTAATAATCCTTCATTCGCGGATTACCTTAGTATCATCTATCCAAGTGAACTGGAGGTCAAAGAAACTACAGAAACTAGTAATTCTACTTCGTATTTAGATATTATGTTGTCTTTCGCCATCAATGGTCAATTGAACACCTCACTCTATGACAAACGTGACGATTTCAATTTCGCTATCACAAATTTTCCTTTCATAAGTAGCAACATTCCATCATCGCCCGCATACGGCGTATTCATATCTCAGTTAATACGTTATTCCAGAGCATGTTCAAATTACAATGACTTTGTTCTGAGGGCTAGGCGACTTTCAGTTAAGCTGCTCAACCAGGGTTATATATGTGCTAGACTAGCATCGTCACTGAGGAAATTCTACGGTCGTTACGAGACTCTTATTACTCCATATGATATCTCGTTATCCAGACTTTTAAATGATATTCTGGACTGAGACCGATTCCGATCACTTTACACAGATTTGACACCTTCTACACTAGAAGGTTACCTACTTCGACTTCTCCATATATAGATACATATGGAATTCACACAATTTCTTTCTACGGGGTATATGTGACGGGTGTTGCTAGCAAGCAGGAGATACTCAATCTCCCCGGGCACCTGATCTCACTCCATCACAGGGGTTCACATATGCTCTTCAAGTAGACATATTTTGTTATTTTTTGTTTTTCATTTTCACTGATTTTGTATGTCCTATGGTTTCATGATTTTTGGACTTGTGGTTTGGATTTATCCATCATCTTTACATTCTGTCTATCTGTCAGCCCTGAGGATCACCAGTCTGGATGTCTGAGTGTCTTAGGCATTACTTTGTCCAATGTCATTGTGTCAGTCAGTGCTGGGAATCACCAATCTGGATGTCCGGTCTATTTGTTAGTCATTGGGATCAGTCTGGATGTCTGAATGTCTCTTTTGTCTATCTGTCAGTCCTGGAGATCACCAGTCTGGATATCTGAGTGTCATAGGCATTACTTTGTCCATTGTCATTCTGTCTCTTTGTCTGTCAGTCCTGGGGATCACCAGTCTTGATGTCATGCCTATCTGACAGTCCTGGGATCAATAGTCTGGATGCCCGAGTATCCAAGGCATTACTTTGTACATCATCATTCTGCCAGTTTGTCTGTCTATCAGTATGGGGATAACCAGTCTGGATGTCCAGCCTATCTGACAGTCCAGGAGATCACCAGTCTGGATGTCTGAGTGTCCTATACATTACTTTTCCCATCAGCATTCTGTCTGTTTTGTCTATCTGTCAGTCCTGGGGATTACCAATCTGGTTGTCTGAGTGCCCTAGGCATTACTTTGTCCATCGTCATTGTGTCTGTTTTGTCTGTCTGTCAGTCCTGGGGGGTCACCTGTTTTGTTATTCTGTTCGTCCTGGAGATCGCCCGTCCTGTTGTCGTGATGCAGCGATACACCATTTTGATAAATCAAAGCAATTGAAAACAAAAAAACGCAGCCAAATATGTTCAAAATTCAATATACTGTATGTGTACTTATTTTAGCGGGATTCATATTTTAGCGCAATTAGCGCTGTCCAAAGTGCACTAATTCATGACTATGCTAATATAAAGTACATGAGATAATAGAATTAAATGGGCACTTCAGTTTCAACTCTTTAGATATGTGTATCAAATAAGTATCAGGAACAAATTCATCATTTATTTTGATAAAAAATAAAGAGGACACAAGTAACGATCGATTAAAGATGTTTGCATTACCGGACATTGTCGATATGATTATCACAAAACCAACGCAACAATTATAAAAATGTGGTTTGAAGTTTAGGAATTAATCCCCGCTATGCATATCGCTTCTACAATACCGTCTATTACGTAATTATAGGCAAAGAGCAGTCAGCGATACGAGTGAATTATCTCATATCAACTTATGAAAACCATGGCTTCGTCTGTCAACATAAGAATGGCATTTTGTTTTCTATATGTCTTTCTTTTAAAAAGAATATTACTTATCATTATAACTAGATGTTGTGCTTTCAATGATATGGTAGGTTCTTGGATAAACATGAATGAAATGAGGTTGTATTTGATTCACTGCATATACTGTGAGTAAGGTAATTGACCCGACGATTGTCATCCAAGCCAATCAACGGTTTAACAACTACAGGTACATGTACTCGTTAATTATGTACAATGGCAAACGTGTCATACCGGCCGATTTGATAGTCGCACGTCTGGCATATATTTCAATTCCTCATAAGTAAGATACTTAAACGCACTATTTTTTACCCAAAACTGTTTTGAATGCGCTGATTTAATGGATAGATTGTACTAATCGAACATGACAAATGCGCTAATTCATGACTACGCTAAAATATTGCTGACCCCTCTTACGAGCATTTTACGCTAAAATTTGATTGCGCTAATATATATACACGTACAGTATGTAAACATTCACAAAACAAGGTAATTATTGCTTATAACTTCATGGGTTTTTTTTCAAAAAAAATAATCTGGTCTACATGATCTGGGTCAAGCAAAGACCTCTGTGCTGTGACAATGTCCCCAGCAGTAGAGAAAAATTTCACTGGGGACAGAAGTTCCCTGAATGCATAAATATCTTCAGACAACTGTACAAAGCATCGGATATGTAGTTTCCCTTGTTTTCCACCACTCTAAAGGATTAGAGTTAATGTTTATGAAAGGTTCATTCCGATAGCTTTTTGTTCTTTGTACATCTGAGATATCTATAGATGCATGATGCTATCACATGTAGGTGACTAAGTAAGCCATATAAGAAGTATTTCCGCTTTTGTACGATACATCGGTAAAGCAATTTTTGCAGGTTGTTGTTAATGCAAGTTCCGGATCTGATTTAAATCCAAAGTGTTGCCATATCTTAGATTTGAATCTTGCTGGAGGTGATTTTAATGTAATTTCTCTCTCTGTCAGTGCACACGATGCCATGATTCAATTTAGTTTGATAGTTGAAGGCTTAGAATTCGTTTTCTTTGACAAAAGCGTTTTGATGAAGGACTAAATAAAGAAAAAAACAAAAGGAACCTTTTTGGATTTCAAAAAAATTGATACCGTGACACGATGAATCTACGTATCATGTACCGAACTGTAAGCCAGATACTGTGGCATACGGTATTTCATTATATCGTTGCATCACTATCCTGTTGTCATGTCTGTCTGTTAGTCCTGGGGATCACCAGTCTGGATGTCTGAGTGTCCTAGGCATTACTTTGTCCATCGTCATTCTGTCTGTTTTGTCTGTCTGTCAGACCTAGAAATCACCAGTCTGGATGTCCTGTCAGTCCTGGGGATCACCAGTCTGGATGTCTGAGTGTCCTAGGCATTACTTTGTCCATCGTCATTCTGTCTGTTTTGTCTGTCTGTCAGACCTAGAAATCACCAGTCTGGATGTCCTGTCAGTCCTGGGGATCACCAGTCTGGATGTCTGAGTGTCCTAGGCATTACTTTGTCCATCGTCATTCTGTCTGTTTTGTCTTTCTGTCAGACCTAGAAATCACCAGTCTGGATGTCCTGCCAGTCCTGGGGATCACCAGTTCTGTTTGGATGTCTGAGTGTCACAGGCATTACTTTGTCATTCGCTATTCTTTCTGTTTTTTATGTCTGTCAGTCCTGTAAATCACCAGTCTGGATGTCTGAGTGTCGTAGGCATTACTCTTTCCATTGTCATTGTGTCTGTTTTGTCTGTATCAGTCCTCGGTATCACCAGTCTGGATGCCTTAAGTGTCCTAGGTATTACTTTGACCATCGTCATTCTGTCGGTTTTGTCTGTCAGTCCTAGAGATCACCAGTCTGGATGCCTTGAGTGTCCTAGGCATTACTTTGACCATTGTCATTCTGTCTGTTTTGTCTGTCAGTCCTAGAGATCACCAGTCTGGATGCCTTGAGTGTCCTAGGCATTACTTTGACCATTGTCATTCTGTCTGTTTTTTCTGTCAGTCCTAGAGATCACCAGTCTGGATGCCTTGAGTGTCCTAGGCATTACTTTGTCAATCGTCATTCTGTCTGTTTTGTCTGTCAGTCCTAGAGATCACCAGTCTGGATGTTTAAGTGTCCTTGGCATTACTTTGTCCATTGCTATTATATCCCTCTCCTCCTCCGCAAACAAAGTTTCGGAGGGTATATTGGAATTACCTTGTCCGTTTGTCTGTCTGTCCATCTTTCTGTCCAGTAAAACAAAAGAGATGGGGCCTTCATACTACACATGTGTACATGTATTCCTTTTAGCAAGACCTTTCTGTTGGTACCAAACGTTTTGACTTTATGACCTTAACCTTGACGTTTGAGCTATTTTTGAAAATTTTTAGCCTTGGACATAACTCTTGAACTAAAAGAGATGGGTCTTCATAATACATGTGTATTCCATGTAGGAAGACCTTTCTGTTGGGACCTAAATTTTTTACCCTTGACCTTGATGTTTGACCTACTTTTGAAAAATTTAACCTTGTCCATAACTTTTGAACCAAAAGAGATGGGGTCTTCATAATACACATGTGTATTCCTGGTAGGAAGGCCTTTCTGTCGCTTGCTTGTCTGTTTGTCGGTCTGTCCATAAAAGTTTCACCTTAGCCATAACTTTTGAACCAAAAGAGATGAGGCCTTCATACTACACATGTGTATTCCTGGTGGCAAGTCCTCTCTGTCGGTACCAAAATTTTTGACTTTGTGACCTTCACCTTGACGTTTACCTACTTTTTAACTTTTTAACCAGAAGAGATGGGGCCATCATACTATACATGTGTATTCCTTGTGGCAAAACCTGTCTGTCGGTACCAAAATTTTTGACCTCGTGACCTTCATGTTTTACCTACTTTTGAAAAACTTTAACCTTGGCCATAACTTTTGAACCAAAAGAGATGGAGCCTTCATATTACACATGTATTTTCCTTGTAGCAAGACCTGTCTGTTAGTACCAAAATCTCTTGACCTTTACTTTGGTCTTTGCCCTTTTTTTTCAAATTTTGTTGCTGTGGGAGGTATTTGTCCCATTAGGACAACTCTACTTCTGTCTGTTTTGTCTATCTGTCAGTCCTGGAGATCACCAGTCTGTATGTCGGGAGTGTTCTAGGCATTACTTTGTCCATCATCATTCTGTTTGTTTTGTTTGTCAGTCCTGGAGATCACCAGTCTGTATGTTGGGAGTGTCTTAGGCATTACTTTGTCCATCATCATTCTGTTTGTTTTGTTTGTCAGTCCTGGAGATCACCAGTCTGTATGTTGGGAGTGTCTTAGGCATTACTTTGTCCATCATCATTCTGTTTGTTTTGTTTGTCAGTCCTGGAGATCACCAGTCTGTATGTTGGGAGTGTCTTAGGCATTACTTTGTCCATCATCATTCTGTTTGTTTTGTCTGTCAGTCCTGGAGATCACCAGTCTGTATGTTGGGAGTGTCTTAGGCATTACTTTGTCCATCATCATTCTGTTTGTTTTGTTTGTCAGTCCTGGAGATCACCAGTCTGTATGTTGGGAGTGTCTTAGGCATTACTTTGTCCATCATCATTCTGTTTGTTTTGTTTGTCAGTCCTGGAGATCACCAGTCTGTATGTTGGGAGTGTCTTAGGCATTATTTTGTCCATCATCATTCTGTTTGTTTTGTTTGTCAGGCCTGGATATCACCAGTCTGTATGTCGGGAGTGTCCTAGGCATTACTTTGTCCATCATCATTCGGTTTGTTTTGTCTGTTAGTCCTGGATATCACCAGTCTGTATGTTGGGAGTGTCTTAGGCATTACTTTGTCCATCATCATTCTGTTTGTTTTGTCTGTCAGTCCTGGGGATCACCAGTCTGTATGTTGGGAGTGTCTTAGGCATTACTTTGTCCTTCATCATTCTGTTTGTTTTGTCTGTCAGTCCTGGAGATCACCAGTCTGTATGTTGGGAGTGTCTTAGGCATTACTTTGTCCATCATCATTCTGTTTGTTTTGTCTGTCAGTCCTGGAGATCACCAGTCTGTATGTTGGGAGTGTCCTAGGCATTACTTTGTCCATCATCATTCTGTTTGTTTTGTCTGTCAGTCCTGGAGATCACCAGTCTGTATGTTGGGAGTGTCCTAGGCATTACTTTGTCCATCATCATTCTGTTTGTTTTGTCTGTCAGTCCTGGAGATCACCAGTCTGTATGTTGGGGGTGTCCTAGGCATTACTTTGTCCATCATCATTCTGTTTGTTTTGTCTGTCAGTCCTGGAGATCACCAGTCTGTATGTTGGGAGTGTCCTAGGCATTACTTTGTCCATCATCATTCGGTTTGTTTTGTCTGTCAGTCCTGGAGATCACCAGTCTGTATGTTGGGGGTGGCCTAGGCATTACTTTGTCCATCATCATTCTGTTTGCTTTGTATGTCAGTCCTGGAGATCACCAGTCTGTATGTCGGGAGTGTCCTAGGCATTACTTTGTCCATCATCATTCTGTTTGTTTTGTCTGACAGTCCTAGAGATCACCAGTCTGTATGTTGGGAGTGTCTTAGGCATTACTTTGTCCATCATCATTCTGTTTGTTTTGTCTGTCAGTCCTGGAGATCACCAGTCTGTATGTCGGGAGTGTCCTAGGCATTACTTTGTCCATTCTTCATTCTGTCTGTAAGTCGTAATGTCTTAAGGATTACCATGTCAATTAGTTATGTATGTCTGTCTATCTGACAATGACTTCTGTTAAACAACTTAAACAGGCAACACAGTCTCTTTAACGCTTTGCTTTATCTAAGAAAGACATAATTAGATATTCATTCCAAAAAGTTGTTTTCTTTAGAATATGGTTAAATTTTTGTATGAAAAATTAAATAGAATTAGAATAGTCTATTATTTCGTATTTAATTCTTGTTACTGTTACTTTATAATGTTGTTAATTTTCAGCTCCATCCAAAAACTCGGAGACTTCTGAAGTGAATCAGAGTAGACATTCCACTAAAAATACTCCTAATAAAAACATGTCACTTACGTTCATCTCACCTTCCAAAACATTTCAAACATTCAGCACACCATCAAAAAGATATAAACCAGTCATATGTGAAGATTTACAAGCTGAAGATTCATCAAATGTAGAAAACAATCATACCAACATCGATTTCCAGTCTAAAAACAAGTCATCAAGCCATGAATGTGAACTAGAGTCGAGGCTACCTGAAGTATCCATTACAAGTTCAAACTCTCCTAATCTGTGCAGACCTCAGAAGATTACTAACTATGTCATGGACTTGGATTGTGGACTGGATGATGAGCTAGCAGGTATGTATGAAAAGGAGGTTAAAAGTTCATATTACTCTTTTTCAAGTTTTGAATAAATCAACTACATATATATATATAAATGCTTTCTCATCCTTTCCAAAATAAAAATCAAAATTGTTTTTAAATTATGTTTCTGTCATTCATACGCATTTAACTAAACCACTTATAATAAGTAAATTTTCATCAAAATCGGATTGGTTCCTTGATTTCTTGTGAGTGGTTTTTGTCTTGCTGTATTTTATTCTATATTCACTTGGCAGGTGTAACTGGTGGACAGGAGATGTTTTCTACTCCTAGGCACCTCATCATTATATATCTATTTGCTAGATATTTATTATGGTAGATTCTTGTTAACACAAACTCTAAGGCACCATGAAAACTATTTAGACTTAGAAGAGTTCAAGTTGGGAATGTATAGTTATGGTGAAAATTTAGAAATAGGACATTAAAATTAGTTGGAGTTAACATGAAGTTCAAGTTTTCCATGTTTTTAAAAGTAGATGGAAGTTAAGTTAGTATAAGTGAAAATTTTGGTGTTAGGTTGATTAGATAATGCTGAAGGAAGTTGCCATTAATGGTTCACAATTTTTTCTCTTCTGAACAAAGTGTATTAGGAAAATTTTGTCCATTATTCCCATTTTACATTGACTGCAAAGTTAAGTGACACTTTGATACCACACATCTGTCACACATCTGCATCAGCTTTGTTGACAAGTGACACATGTTTCATAGAACACTGCACTCTAGTCTTGTTCATAATTAGACATTTTAGACCAGCAATTCCTTCTTAATATGGTTTTTATGCACACATCATAAAGCAGGTTATATTTTATGGTGCTGCCCATCTGTCCTTCCAAAGTCCCTTTATTCTGTATCAAACTTTAAGACATGAAAGTGACACTTGATATGAAGTTTTTATGAAATTTTTTCGCAATTGACCTCATTTTGCAAAAGATTTACCCGTTGGTGAAAACGTGTCTAAAAGAATTATTTCAGACATGTTTTGAGGTATTGACATATTGAAATATTAAAGTAAACTCAGTATGTATGTATAGTATGAGGTGTAACAGATGATGATAAACTTCTATTACAATTGACCATTTTTACAAGTGTTATTGCCATTTAATAAGTGTTGTTTTTGGTCTTTGTAGAAAGTTGCTATTGGTATAATTTGCAATGTATACATTGCTATTGTTAACAAGACATGTTTGGAAAACACTGGTGCCCGCATGGCCACAGATACCAGTCAATTTTGAAGTATTCGAAAAGTAACTAATATATTACAGACAACTTCCAGAGGTTATATTATTGGGTTTCAACAAAGATATAGTCACTAAAAATAAACAAATCATGTGAAATATCAAAGCTTTACTGTTCACAAGTTATGGCCAATGGCTGGTCAAATGTTCAGCTACCAAGTTTGGTCCGGCGTTGTCACTCAGAAATTCTAATCTGAAACCAGCATTCAGTCCTGGCTGTCAGAAAGAAATTTGTACTTGATATTTCTGTTTCCCTTGATAGATACATATCACAGATCACTCACTACTCCAAATGGGCCAGATCCATTGGTTAAACTTTTGACATCATTCATGCCACCCCTCTGTAGTTGAAATACTAATTATCTTGGTGTGACTTTTAACAAGGGATCAACATCCTTAATCCCGGCTGATTCTGCTGTCTACCACTATCTTATTTAAAGTTTCCCAAAAATGAAATTGTTCTGACTGAGGTGGTAGAGTGCTTCATGATTGTTGCTGTCCTGTCATTGAAATAATACAATAAGAATGGTTTTGTGTGATTGTTGACATCAGTATTTCATAAATTCCTCACTGCTTCAAGTGGATCCATTGTATAGGTCAAAATTTGTATGCAGTGCATCAGGCAAATGCATTTTACCATTCAAGTGAAATAATAGTGGTGTGATTTAATAAAATAAACAAAGAAAAATGAAGTTTGGTGATTGAAAAAAGAGCATTACAGGCTCTTCTAGTTCTGTAAATATCAGAGTTTTAATTTGATTGTAACTTGAAATTCAATTTAATGTAACTTTATTCCTAGAGATGGCCACCCAACCTCCCTTACATGATTCTACTGTTACCAGTTCAGAAAACCAACAAAAAGAAGGCGATGAAGATTTAGCTTTCTTTATACAGGTAAACTTATTACAGTAAGTGGTAGTGGGCATGATGATGAGCTTGAATCAGTGTAGTCCTTCACCTTCATTTACCAAGGTTCTGACACTTTATGTAGATTGCTAGAAAACAATGACCTACTTTATTTAATGTTCTTAGATGTCTTGTTCTTTTAAATACAAGCTATGCATTAATGTGAAATATTTCCGACTGTGGTTTAAAGGGAAAATATCATGTATAGCGATTATATTGTTTTCCTATACAGTGCAAGCCGCTTAATTGAATAAGCTATTTGTCAGGACTTTATTATTCAAATAAACGAATATTCAATTACACGGCGTGACGAACGAATGCAGTTTCAAAGACCAGAAGATCGACAGATTGTGTAAGATTGCATACGTGTATAACTTTCGCGGTATCTGTAATGGGATCATTGTAAATGTATCTATATTTAGATACACTAGAGTTACCTCTCTTAGATCCTCTTCTTGTTTGCTTGAGCTACATGTAAGTCAACAGACTACATTTTCGATAATTTTGCAACTGTGTTTTTAAGTACAATGGCCAAATGTTATTAAATAGTTACATTACACCTGCTCGTCTGACCGTAAAGATAAATCCGCCGTCTTTTGAAACACATGTATCTCAGTCGTGTAGCCAGGGTGACCAAAGACACAAAACGGGTCTCGTCTTCAGGGAAACTGGTGTCGCATGGTCGGGTCTCGTCTTCAGGGAAACTTGCGCATATTTTCTCCTCAGTTCGGGCAGCTTAGCTCTCAAGGTTGCCATCGTTTGTGATGAAAGCATCAAGCGTCTAGCTATCAACATCCTCTGTCAGCCGGATATTGTCAGTTTCGGTTGCGTCGTTGTCTGACGAGACAAAGCCAGCTTTTCGGAAGCAGTTGGAGATAGTTGTGGACTTGACGGTGCGCCAGGCCTTACTGAGTAAGAGGACGGCATCTAGTAGGGTCAGTCTTCACGCAATGCCGTTGGCTAACAGCGTCATCTTGTCGATGTTTTCGGTGATCTTGCGCACGATCTGGCTTCGGCACTTGGTAATTAATTAATCCTTTCATCACTATCGCTACGGCCTATTCGACATTTAACATGTGATTTGGTCAACAGCTTTTACCTGGACAGGTGTGAAACCATTTATCTCTAATTGATAGGTCGCTCGCACCGTAGTAAACAACATGACCTTGGGCGTGATACAGTGAAGTTTTAACAAAGGTATGCTTGGTAGGATAATCGCGCTATTCAAATAAACGAAGTTGCTTCTTTATTCTAGTGTAATACGTAGCGGATTTTCAATAGATCTAATAGAAAATGGTTTTGGATTTCAGGATCTTATTCAATAAAACGAAATATTCAATAATGCGACATTCAATTAAGTGGCGGGCACTGTATTTGTATAATATACCAAACCAAGACTATTTCACTTATCCTGTGATACAGGCCTTAGCTCATTCCAAGGACAGATAGGAAGACAATAGATAATAAATCACATTGGAAATCTCCTTTTTGTCAGCCACAATTGAAAATAGAAACCTGCGTTATGTTCTCCATCATAAGCAATATTACTTAAGGAGAACAGAGTGCATGTAAATGATGTATAAACAGCTATATTAAGGTCATCCCTTCTATATATTAATACATGTTCCTCACCAAATACTCTCATTTATGAAAGATACAATCTGTATCAATACTTGAAGAGGATTTCTGTTAAACATTGCTTAACCAATAATATTAAATAATGTGACTGTAGACTCACAGAAGGTTATTACTATCTCAGATTTTCAGATTTCTAACATGTTGTATTTATGAATTGCTAGATTTGCATGCTCACTTTTAACGGATTGCTATGTCACTATGTTTCAGAATCACTTCTTCCACTATCAGGCACACCTATCTTATTTTGTATATGACTTTTAATTGGAATACATATACATGTACTAGTCTAGTATAATACTTCATATGTTTTTTCTTTCTGTTCGGGAGTTTGATGATTTATGTATTCATAATAGAGGTTATTGTAAAATAAAATGAAATGTGTATTGTTTTTACAGGAGGTTGTAAAGGTGTATCCATATTTAAATGTAAGAGACATATACCACTTGCTGTGGCTGAATAACGGTGATGTAAAAGAAACATTATACTTTATGGAGTATGGCAAAACAAAATCTGGTATGTATAAAATCTTGCTTGCATGCTATGCAGTATACAGCCTGACTAGTAACCTACTGTTGTATTTTCTTTAAATAGTTGATTTGTCAAACTGAGAAGATAATTCCCCATGTTCAGCCTACCCAAGACAGAGGTTCAGTTGAATTAACCGAAACAATTATTAGTTTCTATATAGTACAAATCTTTTAATGTTGGAAATGATGCACCTTCATAGTGGTGATACCTGAATATATTGTCTGGTAATAGGAGTTGTGAAGAAATGTCAAAGAGATAAACCTCCAAAAAGTGTCGATGCAGTATCCATCACAAATAAGACCAACCTCCTAAAAAGTGTCAGTGCCGTATCCATCACAAAATAAGATAAACCTAATAAAAAGTGTCAGTGCCATATCCATCACAAAATAAGATAAACCTAATAAAAAGTGTCAGTGCCATATCCATCACAAAATAAGATAAAACTAATAAAAAGTGTCAGAGTAATATCCATTACAAAATAAGATAAACCCTAATAAAAAGTGTCGATGCCTTATCTATCACTAAATAAGATAAACCAAATAAAAAGTGTCAGTGCCATATCCATCACAAAATAAGATAAACCTAATAAAAAGTGTCAGAGCAATATCCATTACAAAATAGGATAAACCTAATAAAAAGTGTCGGTGCCATATCCATTACAAAATAAGATAAACCTGATAAAAAGTGTCAGAGTAATATCTATTACAAAGTAGGATAAACCTAATAAAAAGTTTTGGTGCCTTATCCATTACAAAATAAGATAAACCAAATAAAAAGTGTCAGTGCCTTATCCATCACAAAATAAGATAAACCTAATAAAAAGTGTCAGTGCCATATCCATCACAAAATAAGATCAACCTCCTAAAAAGTGTTGGTGCAGTATCCATCACTAAATAATATAAACTTAATAAAAAGTTTTGGTGTAGAATCCATCACAAATAAGCTTTTTAGATAGTTGCAGAATATGGAACCCTCTTTTTACAAAATCTGTATTTTATCTGTACAGGAAAGCCACTGTGGAGAGCCAATAATGATCATAACATGGACAAGAAAAGTGATATTGAGAAATTGAACTTAGTATATGGGAAAAAGGTGGTGCAAGAAAGACTATCATTCCTAGAAGATTCCGGTTAATGATAGTATCAAAGTAGATTCAGATGTGGCTGTACATTGACTTACACTGTGCAACACAGGTGTCATCGTCCATTCTGTTTTACATGGATATAATTACTGTAATATAAGTCCAAAGTTTTAAAAACTTTCAAAATGTTCTTTATTGTTAAATAGCATGGTTCTGTTTTAGAAGTAATGGAATGCAGTTGGTTCCACTTAATGTGTGGGAGAAAGTCATCAGATAATACTCCCTTAAACATTAATTGTGATATTTTATGGTATACTATTTTGTTTGTAAGTTAAAATTTGATATGGACAATCCATAAAAGTGATCTCTGTTATAATTTCTATTTCAAACTGTACATCTTCATGATATCTTTAATTCATATGTGTATGGAAAAGGGTTTCCATATTTTGTCGATTATTTATAGTGCAAGCAAGGCGGATACTAAAATGATATCAATATTCAGGTAATCTATTGCAATTGGTCTTCCTGTGTCTTGTGTTGTCTATTAATATTGAAATTTTAGTTTTACATTGAAAATTTTTCAAGGCCTATTGTAATCTTATTTCACTTCAGGCACTTCTAAGACAAAAGTAAATTTAGTGTGAACTTCCTGATTCCAGCATTACTTAGGCTTTAAAAGCTTGAAATATTCCAGCCTTAAAAATGTCCACTTTTACTGCACATCTTGAAGATAATTGTATAGTTATAAGAACCCCACATTTGAATTGTGAATTTTTTTTCACCCCTGGGTTTAGGGCTCAGACTCCAGGACAAATCCTAGTTGACTATTATCATAGTAGAAATTGCATTCAACCTGTTTTATTGTGGTTTTAAATAGTATGTATTATTATGAAGAGCAAGAGCTTACTATCAAAGCTGAACTGTGAAGTGCATCCCTGTCCCCAATATACTCAATTGACTAATAAGACCTAAAGGCCTGTATTGTGATGCTCCCAGAATCAAAGATTCCTGTCTTGTCTGTTTGTCTTTAGCAAAAAGCTTTAACATTGATTATAACTTTTGAATCGTAAGAGGTAGGGCTTTCATAGTTCACATGGGTATTCCTTATGACAAGACCTTTCCGTCAATACAATAATTTTTGGTGTCATGGCTTTCACCATGACCTTTAACCTACATTTCAAAAATTTGCCTTATATGGAATTTATTGTAGTCGGGGGCATTAGTGTTTCACAAAAACATCTTGTTTGAGTTTGTGTATTTTTGCATCGATCCGGGGCATATTGTTTTTGTCCTGTTTGTTTGTTTGTCTGTCTGCTGTCAACTTTAACCTTGGTTATAACTAATGAATTGGGAGGGATAGAGACTTTTTATTTGACATGCATACTCAACTAATGAAGCATTTTCAAATGACACCAAGGTTGATGACCTTTTGACCTAGACAATGACCTTCACGCTAAATATAACTTTTTGGACTTTGATGCCGCCGGGGGCATTAGTGTTTCACAAACACAGCTTGTGTATTGGTTTTTTCTTTTGTGGTTTTTTGGCGGGGCGGATCCAGAATTTCATGTGCCGGGGGGTGGGGGGACCTCACAACTG
Source organism: Pteria penguin (assembly GCA_035048485.1). NCBI lineage: Eukaryota > Metazoa > Mollusca > Bivalvia > Pterioida > Pteriidae > Pteria > Pteria penguin. Next base: position 8,506,552 of record CM068585.1, on the reverse strand, counting down.
AGGCCCGAAGGGCCGAATGGGGAGGGTATAGGAGGGGTTCGCATGGCATCTTAACCAGTGTTGGAATTGTGATCAAAGACTTGTTAATGTAAATCGTATAACATTTCAACTAATGTGGGTATCATGGTCACAAGACCATATCGATGTTAATCACATGAAATCTTGACCAATGTCGGAATCATGGTCACATGACCATATAAACGTAAATCACATGTAATCTTAAACTTGATCAATATAAAACAATTTGAAATCTAGCATATATGCATTATCATCATAGACTTGGTTGAAAACTGTTTATATAAACTCATTGAAATTGTTATAAGGGATAGAACACTTGCGATTTAGAGACAGTATTTCATGGATCATATAGAAATACCAACATTGTATATTAGTATGATTACAGTGCAATAAGATGTATGAAACTTGCATAATGACAGGGACGTATATAACGCTTATACGTCCCTGATAATGATAATCACTACGGTTCTCATTTTCATTATGCCTGTCAATTGTTTATTGGTTTTTTTTTTCTACGCGTATTCGATTTTTCAAATGTTTAGATAAACCATAGTTGTTTGATATTATATATATATATATATATATATATATATATATATATATATATATATATATATATATATATATATATATATAATATACAGTGAAACACCCGGGAGTACAATGGACCTTGGATCTCCGAAGAAATACCTGTAGAAATAAAGACAAATTAGACAAACATATAAAGCACAAAGATACTACAGTTAACAAGGCACCCTATATTTCACTTATATTTGTTCCCCGACGGGGACTCGAACCCACGACCTTTGGTACCGAATCACCTAGCTGTCATCCATCCGACCGTCTAACCGACTGAGCTACCCGAGCGGGTAGCTCAGTCGGGAACGAATATAAGTGAAATATAGGGTGCCTTGTTAACTGTAGTATCTTTGTGCTTTATATACATGTATTTACCGTAAAGCGCAAATATAAATAGTGAAAAACCCGGGAGTACAATGGATCTTGGATCTCCTAAGAAATACATGTAGAAATAAAGACAAATTAGACAAACATATAAAGCACAAAGACACTACAGCTAACAAGGCACCCTATATTTCACTTATATTCGTTCCCCGACGGGGACTCGAACCCACGACCTATGGTACCGAATCACCTAGCTGTCATGCATCCGACTGAGCTACCCGAGCCCCACACAATTTAATAGCCAATTATTAGCTAATCGCATGCATAACACGGCCGCGGAAAGTGAAGGGATTTACCCGACGTAAACGCAGGCGGATCCTCTGTTACTTATACGCGAAAGCGTGGGGACATTAAATCTCATTCGTCTTTCAGTCCATCTGTCAAAAACTTTACCCTTTGGTCATAACTTTTTAACCGCGTAAGACGTAGGGCCTTCATATTTGGCATGTGTGTCTGTAGGGTGTCATCCTGATTGTCCAACATTTATATATTTTGGTAGAAATCAGGTAGAATTCATGTTCAACGCTGGAACTTGTCTGTAAATATTGATAAGACGAAAGTGATGGTTTTTAGAAATTGTAAAAAACAAAATACAGTGAATGATTTTTATTTTAATGACAATAAACTTGATGTAGTTGATTGTTACAATTATCTAGGTATTTTACTTAACTTCAATGGAAAGTTTTTAACAACACAAAAGTACATAGCCGAACAAGGCAGAAAAGCTATGTTTGCAATTTCAAGTTCACTGAAATCTTTTAATCTTAACATACAAACCAAATGTTCTGTATTTGATACCTATGTATGTAGTATTCTTAATTATGGTGCTGAGATATGGGGTTTTCACAAAGCTGTAGACGTTGAAAAAGTACATATATCATTTTGTAAAAATATTTTGGGTCTGAAAAGAAATACTTGCAACAATCTAGTTTACTTTGAACTTGGGAGATTTCCCCTTTATATCACTCGTAAAATCAAAATTTTTAAATTTTGGCTCAAAATAAAATCAACAACAAACTGTATACTAAGGGCATGTTATAATGAAATGGTAGAAAGAAACGACGACTGGATTCTAAATATTCGTAGTGAGTTAGAGAATATGGGTCTTTCATATGTTTTTCACGAAGATGTTTTAAACTATAACATCATAGCTTTGATTGAAAAAAGACTCAAAGACACATACCAACAAACCATACTTCTTGATATTACAAGATCATCAAAGGGACGTTTATATCAACATCTTATAGATAATTTTACTATGCAATATTATTTATTAAAACCCATTCCTTTGTTATATAAAAAGTATATCACCAAATTTAGATTATCATCACACAACCTTCGAATAGAACGTGGAAGGTACGATAATGAAGGCCGAAATAGTAGATTATGTATACATTGTAATACCAATGATGTGGAAGATGAGTTTCATTTTGTATTGATTTGCCCTAAGTATACTGACTTACGTCTACGTTTTATAAAACCCTATTATTACAATAGACCATCTGTTTTCAAACTTGTGCAGCTACTAAGTGTGAATAATGTTAAACAATTATTAAATCTTGGCAAATTTTTGTATCTAGCCAGTAAGCTTAGATCGTGAGGTATTTACTCACTCTCCACCACTGTAACCATGTATGAGATGTTTGTATGTATTTGAGTGTGTGTGTGTGAGTGTGTGATGGTTAAGGTGTGTGTGTGTGTGAGAGAGGGTTTATGTGATGGTGTGTTTGAGTGTGTGACATTGTTGTGCATCTCTGGATTTTGTTTTTGTACATACTGTAAATATGTTTGTGTTTTCTATATGCTGTATTGGCATTTGAAAATAAATTGAATTGAAAATGTTGGACAATCAGGATTTGGGGGGCATAATTGTAGGTGTAATTAGGGTAATTACATAATAATTGGTGTGATTGATCTTGCCGCTAATTCGCTCAGGTAACTGAGGTTAATGTTGGACAGGTAAAAAAAAAATGCTCAGGTACGCAATAAAAATCTAAGAATATGAATAAATTTTTTATTTCATAATTAACATAGCACCATATATATATATATAAATATTTCAACTTAAAATTTTACATTTTAATAAGCACTACATGTGACATACACTTTATGAATGAATTATAAGCACAAGCACAGAAGTGTTCAGAAATGTTCATCCAAGATGGATAAGTTCGGACACCTCATCTGTATACTGGAAGACGTCAATCTCACTGGCCTGGAGTCGCTGCTGAAGGGTCCTGATGCGAGAGTCTATGTTGCGATATTTCCTTTTCTTCGGTTTTGGTAATCCTCCAGTACGAATTTGAATGATGGCGATTTCATTAGCTGCTTGATGTGTCTGAGGATCTGGTATATGTTCGGATGCGCGATCTGTGCCTGTTTTTTTCATCTTGGAGTGCCATCCTTCCAGGTGGTTGGTTGTTCTCGGGCCGTCGTTGTTGAAATGGTTCCACACCAAGCGATCTTTTTCCACCCACTGTTCGGTAATATAGTCTGTAAAATGTTGTGTTGTTGCTACTGGAACGGCTGTATCCCAAAGCTCCTGAAGCGTGAATTCCCAGACATCATCTATTTTGTCTAACGGCACAAGCGGTAAGGCAGCGGCTCTGCGGACTAAATGTCTAATAGCGTCATTCTGTTGGTATGGAATCTGTAGACTGGTCTGCTGGGCTCTCCTCCACACACACTGAGTAAAATGGAAAAAAAACATCCCTTTAATATCGCATTCGGAAATGCACTTCGGGTGGCACTGTGCATGGCTGCTTCGAAATCCATAAAGACAATTTCAGGTTCAAACACAGAGTCACGGTCATCGCATGCAATCTGAAGTAAATTCCAAAATCGTGAATATACATCGGCACTTTTTCCTGGTAGAAACACATAAACAAGAGGGTAAAAGTGACCGTCGACACATCCATGGAGCGAATATAGTTGATGGAACACACCAGGGCACACATAGAAAGTTCCATCGCTGTAGATCGTAGTTGGTGAGTAGTTCCAGGTTGCTGTCAGTCGCATATATAATGATCCGGCCTCCGTTGTCGACATTGTCGGAAAGAAGAAAACGTTCTCCTGCTGTGGTCTCGGTCCATTCTCCCTGTAGATCGATGCCGTGTTGAGTATTGGGAATTTTCGGGAGGAGTCTGGTTCTCTGCTGATGGAGGACGTTGTGGCAAGATTGATACGTCGGTAGTTTCTCCACCATCCGTCTAGTGTCGTCATCCCAATTTGGAGCACGGAGACTGGACAAAACCTCTTGGTAGATCTGGGGACAAGGTTTGGTCTCCTGTCGACACCTAGAAAATAAAAACAATATTCATGTATAGAAATTATAGAGATTATATATTTCATGTGTAGATACATCACAACTAGAACTTTCATTTTTGATCATGATTTTCGACCTGCATGTACTGACCTCGACATGAATATTTGATCATGATTTTCGACCTGCTTGTACTGACCTTGACATGAATATTTGTTATAACAGACCTCTCACTTGAGACTATGATCTTTAATCTAGTGACCTTGACCTAGATATTTCACCTTATATTATTGTGATTTCCTGAGACAAATATATTTAGCGGGTAAACACGATTTTTGAATCTACTTATTAATAGTACTTTTTGTTTTAAATATATACCTTGACTTTATGGGGTTCATCACTTCATCAACTTTGATCTGTATGCGGTCTGGTGCGTGGTTATGGATATTGTTGCTGCCAACAAGGATGTTATTAAGGGTACGGACAGTAGCAGGACAAGTGCGGACTGAGCATCTCCAGTAGGTGCGTTCATCACGTCGAAGTTTGACAACATATCTGTTGTCGTTATAGATCAAACTCTGGTTACCGCGTTCGTTTCTAACGAATTGTACTCTTAGTTGTGCGTTTGCCATGATCGGAATGATACAATATCTTGAAAATTCAGGTCTTTATAAAAGGTTGATGAACACTGCTCACTTTAATCACCTTATCAATTACTAATTAAAAAGATGCAGCTTGGTCAGCAATTGCCTGTAAATTGCATTTAATTTCCAGCTTGGAGGCTGATAAATTACACCTATAAGTATCTTAATTATAATTTAACATCATTTAATAATTATCTTCATCATTTTATAATTAATTATCTTCATTTCATTATTATCTTCATCTATCTTTATTGTGAATATTTTAATTTGCCCATTTTGATTAACAAATAAGTTTAATACTTATAATTAATAAAAAGGTAATGTCTTAATTATCACATTACTTTATTAAAATCAAATTTTAAGTTAATTAAATAAATTGCATTTTTCATTTTTTACTAAAATATGAAAGTATATTATATGCTAAAAGAAAAAAGATGAAAACTTTTTCTGTGGATACTGTTTTATTCAATATTGGTAAAGAATACCTAAAATATTACCTTAATTAGTATGTTTATTTAGTGATTACAGGTATGTTTATTTAGTCATACAGGTAACCTGAAATTCATGTTGGACAATCAGGATTTAGGATTTTTTAAATGTTGGACAATCAGGATTGAACCGTCTGTAGACATGCACAGCCATGACTATGTCACAGATCACTGCACACTTACTGGTAGAAACCCCAAAGCGGGGACCACAATTCTCTGATTTTGCTTGTTACGGTCTCATCCGAAAAACAGAACACCGATGTGAACATGACAGGAGTGGAACCATGGACCTCTTGGTAACAAGCCGAACACTTCATTCATTGGGCTACACTGACTTCACTACAGTTGAAAACAGATAGCAATAATTAGTATCCGGATGACAAATGAAGTACAAAGCATTCTTAACAAACCAGATTTTGATATATGCATGGGATATAAGTGTAAGATGCTTTGTGAGTTTTGGACCGGGAGGTTGCAGTAACTCCTAGAACAGATGTACTGCAATTTTTGGTTTTGGAATGATAAATGAAATACCATGTATCCTGTATAAACCCAAAGTTTGGGTGTATTTATTTAAAGAGGAAGATGCGTATTATTTTGGGGGTCAAAATTTATGTTCACCGGTGGTAAAAATAGACTAATAAGTGGTTTTTAGATGATATATCAAGTACCATGCATCCTATACAAATCCTATTTGGATGTATAATGTCTTATTAAAAAGGAAGGATGCCTATCAATTTGGAGACCATAGTTTAAAGGTGAAAGCTAAAATTGCAACCAAGGACGGAGAGGGACAGATGTTTACCAAAATTGTTTAGTTATGAGAATTAGACCATGAATACACTTTTTCAACAAATCAAACCTGTCCACAATCAGACTAAAACTTGTATTATTTGTTTTTTTAGACTTTCGCTCATACTCTGTACATGTGATTATAAAACGTAGCCAGAATGTTTGAATTATTTGCCATGTCTAGTCAATAAGAAAACTTCAGATTGACAATAAAGTAAACATATTTGTTTAACGTCACTGCACACAGTATAACCTCTACTGAAAAAGCAAGTTGTAATATCGTCGTCTGTCCTTTTTTCTTTAGTTTGTTAATACTTCTTGCGAAGTCCATACATATGGTGGATTTTCATAAATCTTCTTAGAACGAGTACTTAAATATCTAGCTGTTTCAGCTCAACTTCAATGAAGTCGAACTCTAAAAGTACCATTATGGGCAATGCTAATAAATGTCTGTCACATTCTGAACAAGATAGCCTATTTTGCCTTTTCTATCAAGGTATCATTCAGATTTTGATGAAAGTTGTATGAAATATCGCAATAATGGTCTACTTGATCTTTACCAAATGTTATGAAGGGCCATACATTCATTAGTTATCACTTCTCCGTAAACTAAAAGTTACATATCGAGTAAAGATTCCTGAATGATCACCTAGTGATCTAGTTGATAGTCCAACATATAGGGTTGATTGTGATGAAAATTCTCCAGTATAGTAGGTTGTGATGAACATTCTCCAGCATGGCTGATTGTGATGGATGCTCTCCAGCATGGCTGATTGCAATGATATTCTCCAGCATGGCTGATTGCAATGATATTCTCCAGCAAGGTTGTTTGTAATGAATATTCTCCAGCAAGGTTGTTTGAAATGATTTTCTCCAGCAAGGATGATTGTGATGAATGTTCTCCAGCATGGCTGATTGTGATGAATGTCCTCCAGCAAGGTTGTTTGTAATGGTATTCTCCAGCAAGGTTGATTGTGATGAACGTTCTCCAGCAAGGTTGTTTGTAATGAGTATTCTCCAGCATGGTTGTTTGTGATGAATATTCTCCAGCATGGCTGATTGTGATGAATGTCCTCCAGCAAGTTTGTTTGTGATGAGTATTCTCCAGCGTAGCTAAATGTTATGGATGTTTTCCAGCATGGCTGATTGCAATGATATTCTCTTGCAAGGTTGTTTGTAATGAATATTCTCCAGCAAGGTTGTTTGTAGTGTGTCACATTGGATTTTATCCCTGTGTACTTTCCATAGTATGTTTTAAATTACTTTGAATAGGTGAAGTATGATTGTTTCAGCTTTCCATACTTCAGTTGTCACCTGAGTTAAAATATATATATATAGTTTATTATCAAAAGCAATACTGCTTATAGATATACAATTGACAAGTATACATAAATAATATATAACATGGTCAAGTATATGAATGGTTTACACAATAACAAATATAAGTTATAAATTACATAATCAAATACAAAACTGAGTTATACATTTTGTCTTACATTAAAAGCTTGTTTGATGTATTTTCCAATATTGCACAATTCTGTCACATTTTCAGAGCTTAATAACTGAACTAATTTAAAGACGGAGGTTTTTCGAAAATAGTAAGGTTTCAAAAATTTAATTCTTAAGTTATAATAAGCGGGACATTTTAACATAAAATGAAATTCATCTTCTATGTCCAATTTACATAGAGGACATATACGTCTTTCTAAAGGTACATTTTTATAACGACCAGTTTCGATACACAAACAATGAGATGCATATAAGCTTCTTGTATTGATTATAGATGGGTTTTGACAAATACGACTGCAAATAACATGGTCAAGTGTTTATATATATGACATTTTGATGATGTATTTATTTCTGACATGATAGACTGATAACAAATATCTGTTAATCGATGCTTAACTAAAGCTAAAATATGCGCACAGTCTAGATTAGTATGACTAAACCATATATCTCTCAATCCACTGTCTGATAAAATATTATAAACATTTTCAACCCAGTTATTAACTTTTGACGTTTCATTTAATTCATTACATAAAAAATTCAATGAAGCTGTTAAAATGCAGTTTTTAGTATTCAAGAGCTTCAACCAGTATTTAATTATTTTCACTTTTCTCATATACAATAAAGGTAATCTGCCTAATTCACAATAAACTACCGCATTTGGTGTTGATCTCTTTACTCCCAAAATGCTCTTGCAAAAATCCAAATGATTTTTTTCTAAATCAGGCGCAGAATGAAAACCCCATATTTCTGCTCCATAGTTAGCGATACTAGATATATGTGTCAAATAAGGATAATAAAGTACTGTGGTTTAAAGTCATATCACTACACTTTCTTTTCAGAGCAAAAATAGCTTTGCGACATTGTAAAGATAATTTCTTTTGCGTTTTATGAAATTTACCATTAAAATTCAAAACAATGCCAAGATAACAAAACTCATTTACAATATCAATTCTTTGGCCATTATACAACCAATATTCATGGGGTCTAACATTGCCTCCATTTCGAAAAACCATAATTTTTGTTTTTGAAACATTAACAGTAAGTGACCATTTTGCTGTGTATGCTGCTAAAGAATCTAATAAAGTTTGCAAACCATCAATTGTGTCCGAAAATATTACAGTATCGTCAGCATACATTAAAAGAAAGAGAGATAAATCTTGAAGCTCTGTTGGTTCACAGCCATTTCGTAAAAAGTCCATTTCGCAATCATTAACATACAGAGAGTAGAGTATCGGCGAAATTATCTCCCCTTGTAATACACCAAGACTATTAAAGGGGGAAGAAATTTTCCCATCCAACAGAATACTTGTTTTAATTTTACAATACAATGACTTAATAATGTCTAGTAATTTTCCTCTAACGCCAAGTTTTGAGAGGGGCAGGCTTGGTGTAGTGGTTAAGCGCTTGGCTTGCGGCGCCGACGATCCGGGTTCGATTCCCGGGTTGCGCCACTATGTTTAAGAGGTTGGTAACCTCCTGCTTCCATGTCGCGATATAACTGAAATATTGTTGAAAGCGACGTAAAACACCAATCAACCAACCAACCAAGTTTTGAGATTTTATACCACAGTTTATTTCTATCAACAGAGTCAAACGCTTGTTTATAATCAATGAAACAGCAGTACAATCTAGATTTGCATTTTAGGTATTTATAAATAATTGTATTTAGAGCAAAAATGGCATCTACTGTACAATGGCGTGGTCTAAAACCAAATTGTGCGTCTGTTATTACATCATTATGCTCAGACCACAATAATAATCTTTGATTAAGAATAGATGTAAAAAGTTTACACAGGCAGCTTAAAAGACTTATTCCTCTGTAATTCTGAGGATCTGATGTGCTACCTTTTTATGTATAGGTACCATTAAAGAATTACACAACACTGAGGGAAAAACTCCTGTATCAAGCATGGCGTTAAATATTTTATACAAAAATGGCAGTAACATATCTGCATATTCTATAAAATACTCATTGATAATTCCATCAGTTCCATGACTTTTATTACGCTTTAGACCTTTTACAGCTTTAGATATTTCATCTTGTATTATTTCAACATTAAGTTCATGAAAAATAACATTATCATCAACATCATTCTCGTCAATGGTATTGTTTGCAAAACGTAAATTAGTATTAACATCCCCACAAACAGATTTGAAATGTTGCACAAAATCATCCATTGGTACATTTGAATTTACAGTTTTCTTTTTGGCAAAACGAGCGTAAAATTCTTTGGGATTGTGTTTTCTTAATAAATTGAGCATATTGCCTTGTTCAAACAAGTATTTTCTTTTAGATTTAGTCTCAGCGCATTTGTACTGATTTTTACAATAAAGTAGTGCCGAATGATTCTCAGGTGATTTATATACATTAAAATCACACAATGCTTTTTTATAAGAGTAGAACAATCTTTTACAATTATCATTAAACCAAGGTTTGTCAATGTGTGCGTTATCGATTCCAGCATACTTGTTTTGCCGATTGGACTTGGGTGGAGGTACTTCATGAAAAATTCACATTATGGCATTCAATTCATTAATAAATACAGATACACAGTTATCAATACCATTTTCTGTTGTAATATCATTATCTTGAAAACATTGTTCTAAACGATACATGTCCTGTTCTAAAGATGATCTACATTCTAAAGCCATGGCCTCATTCCATCTAAATTTCGTGTGATTTGTAATTTCCCCATCACTATTTCTAGGATGCACAGAATTTAAATCTGATTTCGATATGTAAAGGGGCGTGGTCAGAGTACATGTTAAAATTACACACAATAAATTTACAAACGTAGTCAAACAAATCATATGAGGTTAAGACGTAATCAATTACACTACTTCCATTAGGACCACAATATGTAAAATCAGTAGAATATGAAGAATGCCTTCCATTAAGGATGCGCAAGCCGCTTTCAATACACAATTGTATTAACTGTAAACCGTAAGTATTAACCGTATGATCGGGACATGTCCGATCAGGTAAAACGTCATCACCTTGCGAGAGTGCCTCGTATTCTTAATAGAGTTATTGTTCTTGGATAATTTTGATGTATGTAATTATCTCCCTTGCGGGGAACTCTTGTGTTCGTGTGTATTGTACCATGCGGTCTAGTTTGATCTGAATAAAGTTGTGGAGTTTGTCCGGGGATATTTTCATTATTTAATGATTGGCGTGGTGGCAGCGTTCACGATATCCACTCCTTCGGAAGCCAGCAGTGCAGAATACAACATTTTAGCTGTGGTCGACGTGAGTTACATATTTTGTCCCCCTGCTCACAGTGCATGGACAACACAGCTTCAGCTATAGTTGTGCATCCTCCCAACTTTCGTAATATTAACATATTCAGTTCTACCTTGCATAATGGCCAACGCTACTAGAGCACCCAAACAGTGGTCACTAACTAAAAACGAAACTATAACGTCGTTTGAGTCATGGAGACAGAACCTTCAGTACACCCTATCCTTGGATGCAAATTTCACCCCCTTTATGGTAAATGGGTTCACGTGGCTAAAGAAAACCCCTGCCAACCCTGTACGTGGTCTAGCTGATGATGGGGAAGAGGTTGCAGAGGCTATACGACGTACTGCAGCCCAGAAGGTTACACACTTGGAACTTATGCTTGGACAAATTGCCAATTTTTGTCCTATAGTGGCTAGAAACACAGTCGTGAAAAATACAACCTCCATTAATTCCATTTGGCAATCTATCCGCTTACATTTTGGATTTCAATTCACTGGTAGCCATTTTCTGGATTTTGACAGTATACACCTTGAACCAGGAGAGAGACATGAGGACCTATTCCAGCGTCTTATGAGTTTCATCGATGACAATCTTCTGAAACCTGATGGTAATATCATCATGGGGAACAACCTGAAACTGAGGAGGAGTTGTCACCTTCACTCGAAAACTTGATCATACTCACCTGGTTACGTCTCATTAATAAGAACTTACCTGCCCTTGTAAAGCAACGCTACGGCACCGAACTCCGATCTAAGACCCTTGCCTCAATTAAGCCTGAGATTTCGCAGGCCCTGGATAGCCTTCTGAATGAAATCCATGCATCCCAAGAGTCCAAAGTACTTCGCACTGCCTTCATGAATCAGGTCAAGTTACCAACCAAACTGCCAACTGCGATGCAATCTAAACGCACATGCCCATTATGTAAACAAGCAGGTCGTCCGAAATTCGATCATTTCTTAAGCCAGTACAAGTTCTTACCCGAAGGAGACCGTAAATTTCTCACAAAAGCAAGACAAATAGTCAATCTGGATGAAGTGCCTGATGAAGAGCCATATGAAAATGATGATGATAACCAACCATGTATAGCTCATGAATGCACAACACTTATTCCTCAGTATCTTCATCTCGACGTGTCAGCACTCTTAAATCTGCTCAAATCAAGGTATTTTATGAGCATCATCCTGTTCATCTTACTATAGATTCTGGCGCCGAAGTGAGCATGATTAAGGCATCATTTGCAGAGTATATCGGAGCAACTATCAATAAAACTACTCAAAATGCACTGCAGGCAGATGGAGTTACCCCCCTTGACAGTATAGGTGAAGTACATATAACCTTGTCGCGCAGCAGCCATGTTTTACACCTAGATGCCTTAGTAGTGAATGACCTCGATGTGGATGTACTCGTAGGTATGCCCTTTATGAAGAGAAATGATATAGGCATATGGCCATCCAGGAACGAAGTTACTATAGGAAACTCTTTGGTCATCCAGTATCTTTCCGATGACAGCTCATCTACAATGCATCATATTCGCAGAACGCAGGCCTACATACTTCGATCTGAACCTACCCAAACAGTAGTATGGCCTGGGTCATTCCTAGAACTCAACATCCCACATGAGTTACATCCTGAGTCAACATTGTCCATGGAGCCTAGAATTAACCGCAGCACTTCCTCTGATTGGCCTAAGCCAGGGACCATAGAAGCCATTGGAGGCAAAGTAAGAATTCTAAACAATACAGCGGAACCTAAGCTCATCCATAAAAACGATCAACTGTGTCAGCTTCATGTTTCTGGTTCTAGGTACTCTGACCTTGACCCAGTTAGTCGACCTAAAGATATACCATTGGTAGCTAATAACTCTAAGATTGATGGATCATTTCAACATCACTCCGACCTTGTGAGCATTGACCCAGATAACATCTTGCAGGAACCGGACATCCGTAAGCTCCGGCATTTACTGACATCCTATGACACGATATTCAATCCTCAGTTTGGTGGATATAACGGAGGCGCAGGGAAGTTTGAATGCCACATAAACATGGGACCAGTCCTTCCCCCTCAAAGAAAAGGCAGACTGCCTCAATATTCAAGAGATAAATTATTGACCCTTCAACAGAAGTGCGATGAGCTCGAAGCCCTCGGTGTACTTAGGAAACCAGAGGATCTTAACATTACGGTGGAGTACTTAAACCCGTCGTTCTTAGTCAAGAAACCCAATGGCGGGTTCAGGCTTGTAACCGCATTCGAAGATGTCGGACGTTACAGCAAACCACAACCGTCACTCATGCCTGACGTCGATTCAACCCTCCGGACAATCGACAAATGGAAATACATTGTTGTATCGGACCTAACTAGCGCCTTTTACCAGATACCTTTATCGCGTTCATCCTTAAAATTTTGCGGCATAGTAACTCCGTATCGTGGTATCCGGGTGTACACGCGATGTGCCATGGGCATGCCAGGATCAGAGACCGCCCTTGAGGAACTGATGTGTCGCGTGCTCGGTGATTGCTTACAAGACGGATGCGTAGCCAAGTTGGCCGACGATCTTTATTGCGGTGGAGAAACCATTGATGAGCTTACAGAGAATTGGCATAGAGTCCTAAAGTCGTTACAAAACAGTGGCCTCCATCTTTCGGCCTCTAAGACCACCATATGTCCCCGCACGACTACCATTCTGGGATGGTCTTGGACTGAAGGCAAACTCTCCGCAAGCCAACACAAAATTGCGACTCTTATCTCATGTAAACTTCCGAATACCGTGACGAACCTTCGATCATTTCTCGGAGCCTATAAAATTCTTAGTCGTGTGATTCCTAAATGTGCCGAAATGTTAGCGCCACTCGAAAACGCCATATCTGGTATGCAGTCTAAAAATCGCCTTTCGACAAACAAGGCAATCACTCTACCTATGCCATCTGACGAATTGTGGATCGTTACCGATGGATCCGTTAGCAAGCACAGAATAGGAGCCACCCTGTACGCAATGCGCGAGGGTAGTCTCCGTTTAGCAGGCTTCTTCAGCGCCAAGCTCCGGAAACATCAAGTCACGTGGCTACCGTGCGAGATCGAAGCACTAAGCATCGCGGCAGCAATAAAACATTACAGTCCATTCATTATTCAATCTAAACATCAGATACATGTTCTCACCGACAGCAAACCGTGTGTGCAAGCGTTCGAAAAGTTAAGACGTAGCGAAATCTCGGCTAGTCCAAGAGTAACAACCTTTCTATCAACCGCAAGCAGGTACAACACTTCAATTCGACATCTGGCTGGTTCCGCAAATGTGCCGTCAGACTTTGCTAGTCGTAATGCCTTAGAGTGTCAAGAGCCTCGCTGTCAGATTTGCAACTTTATCGCGCAAACCGAGGATTCAGTTGTACGATCTCTGTCCGTGCAGGATGTTATTAACAACAAAATTTCCCTGCCGTACACCACCCGATCCGCATGGTTGTCTATTCAATCCGAGTGCCCCGACTTAAGAAGGACTCACGCTCACCTCAAACAAGGCACGCGCCATCACGAAAACTGACCAATATCAAGGACGTTAAACGTTATCTCAACGTAGCGCGAATTGCCAGAGATGGACTACTTGTCGTCGAGCGTACCGATCCCTTTCAGTCATCAACCGAACTTATCATTGTGCCAAGGTCTGTACTCGATGGACTGATAACCCCACTACACATCTCGCTTGATCACCCCACCCGTCATCAGATGCAAATGGTCTTAAAACGACACTTTTACGCGTTGGATCTTCCGAAAGCTATCGAAAACGTGTGCGAGTCTTGTCATACATGTACCTCACTGAAGAAGTTTCCAGACAAACTCGAACTACAGTCATCGGATGATCCCGCCGATGGGATCGGAACAGTATTTGCCGCCGACGTTATCAAACGCAATTGTCAGCTTGTGTGCGTAGTGAGAGAAACCGTCTCCTCTTACACAAAAGCATGCCTAATACGAGATGAAAAACGTGACACCCTAAGAGAAGCTCTCTTACGCTTAATCATGGAACTACACCCACTTGATGGTCCGCCCGCCGTAATACGCGTTGACCCCGCTCCAGGGTTCATTGCTCTTCGCGAAGATGAAGTACTCAATCAGTTCAGGACTGTACTTGAAGTCGGAAGAGTGAAAAATAAAAATAAAAACCCTGTCGCCGAAAAGGCCATCGCCGAACTGGAAGATGAACTTTTGCGCCAAGAGCCTAGGGTTGGTCCCGTTACTGACTTTACATTGTCTGTCGCCGTTGCCCGACTGAACTCCCGCATTCGATTTACCGGTTTATCCGCACGTGAGATGTGGACGCAGCGCAGTCAGTTTACTAATGAGCAGTTACCAGTTTCTGATCAGTGTGTGATCAACAAGAAACACGCTATACGTGATGCCAACCACCCTGCGAGTGCCTTCTCCAAATGGAAAAGCAAACGTCTCCCCGCGGATCAGCTGATACGTGTCGGAGATTTTGTTTACCTCTATAGCGAACGTGACAAATTAAAAGCGCGCAGTCGGTGCATTGTTACATCTATCGACGGTGAATGGTGTTATATTAAGAAATTCGCAGGGAAGCAGCTACGCTCGAGCTCGTACAAGGTGAAACTGACCGAATGTTACCGTGTGCTGAGTGAGATATCGTCCCCTTGTGCTAAACCCGAAGAGAACGACTCAGATGATGACATTTCCGAAACACACGCAGGTATTACGCCTACTGAAATTCCTCTAACATTGTTACAGCCGCCCGAGGTTGTGCCGACTATTCTACCTAATGTAGCTGACGCTCCCGGTACTGATATACCGGAAACCGATGTCACCACACCACCCGTGGTGACCGACAATCAAACACGTCCAGTCCGTAACCGCCAACGCCCAAAACGTCTCAAAGACTATGTGTTATTCTGAACATGGATATTTACATTGTTAAAACTTCCTAAGACTATATGTTTAATTAACTTAATCACTTTTTCTATAAAAAAAAGTAAAAAGAAGTTGCGCCAGTGGCTCGTATTCTTAATAGAGTTATTGTTCTTGGATAATTTTGATGTATGTAATTATCTCCCTTGCGGGGAACTCTTGTGTTCGTGTATATTGTACCATGCGGTCTAGTTTAATCTGAATAAAGTTGTGGAGTTTGTCTGGGGATATTTTCATTATTTAATGATTGGCATTGGTAATCAAATAAAGCCGACAATTTATTCGTAACACTATCATGCAAGATATCAGTATCAATAAAATCATTAAGATTGGCACATCTACCATTTAAATCACCAGCAAGTAACACCTTTCCTTTATTATTGTATGATGCAATTTGATTTTCGATCTCAAAAAATACGTCACAGTTATAATATTTGAAAAAAGACGATTTGTCAGGTGGAATATACGCACAACAGATATACAAAATCTCGTCTAATCCGGAAATTATTGGACTTAACTTTAACCAAACAAAAGTATCGAAAGTTATCTCAACTACAGAAATTAATGGATCAAGTGAAGTACGTATAGCTATCATCATACCACCTCCCTGCTTACAATTTGTTTTAGACCTAGGAATATAATGACAATTAAAATCCGAAATAGGAAATTCAAATTCGTTTTCAATCCAGCATTCTGTTAAACAAATAATGTCATAAGTGGTTATAAAATTTAGAAAAGAGGGTCTTTAAGCTTTTTTTCTAATCCGCCATTTATATTCCAGCATAAAAACTTTATATTTGACTTACAAACATCATTTACACCACAATGTCCTGGAACCTCCTGTCCGTCCTAGCGGGAGTTGACGCGAGGGCGTTTCCTCTCTCTGTGTGAAGGCGACGCACGGGCTGAAGCTACTGAATCGGTGTTTGCGATAGGTGCAACATACTCTATATTATTTATGAACAAACGGTCCTTGATCAATCTCACTTTGCTATTCTTCTTTCGTTCTTCCTTCATTATGGGGTACAGAGCTTTACGCCTTTGTTCAATCTCTGCCGGGAACTGCTCTTGAACATAATACTGCGTTCCTCTAAGTGTCTTTGGAGCTTGTTTGCGCACTATTTCACGGTCCTTATAGTATGTAAATTTCGCAACGATCGGCCGAGGTCGCTGCTGATTCACTGACTTGCGACCTACCCTATGTACCCGTTCGAAATGGACCTCCTTCCTGACTTTCATCTTATGAGACACGAAATGAGAAATAACCTCTTCGCAATGCTCCTCCTCCTCTTCTGGAATCCCAAAAAACAACAGATTGTCCCTCTTTGACCTACACTGCAGGTCCAGCATGTCCTCTCTCAGCTCGTCCCTCGAGGTTTCGATCTCTGACTTCAGTTCCGCGACGGATGACTCAGTCTGAGTAACAACTCTCTTCACTGCATGACTCTGCTCCTTCAAGTCCTTTATTTCCTCATTAACGCCATCGAATAGGTTACTATAACCTTCCAGACATGTCTCTATCTCTTTGTTTGCGCCCTCCAAATCGCTGATCTTTCTCGTGGCTTCACTTATATTTGTCTCTGTCCTTGTCACCCTCTCCTCTGGTTTATGCAGTTTAGTCACTAATCCTTCGATTTTAACAAGTCTCTCCTCGATCTCACCAAACTTATTAAGTTTCATATCGACTCTCTCAAGTAGCGAATATATCATTTTCAGATCTTTCTGTGTAACCGGTCGTTCCTGATTGTCGTCTTGATCGTTCACTACCTTCAGGCTATTCACTACCATACTACCCGTCTCGGTAAAGCTCCCTTCAAAACTGGCCATAATGGCATGTGAGAACAATTCACAGAACTAAACACAAAAATATATTTCCAGCTTAAGAAACTCAATAAAACACTTTCCATTCCAGAATTTGGGTAATCCACACGACTAGAACATATACAAACTAATCTTCCGCTTTTTGCACGAAAATTTAAGCTAAATCCAACATAATTTAATAAATTTTTGGAGAGCTCGTAAACATGACCACTCAGTTGAACTTGACTTTGACCTCACTTTGTTTTACCTGTATAGTACCCCTACTAAATTGCTAATATACCTATCGTGTTCCCCTATTATAGTACTGGTCAAACCTATTTGTGAAGTTTTAGTTTTGTTAGAAATCTGTCCGTATGGCACTTCTGCTTCGACATTCAAGCGATATACACCTTGATTTGTAAAATTCATTACATGATGAAATACTAAATTTAAGCAGCATTCACTTTTGGGTAAGTCTGCATTTATATTCAATCCTTACTTATATATTCTACAGTGACCATTATCATATATTCCATTGGTACATTTAATATTCATTGACTTTGCATAAGGTATATATTTTATTGTGTATATGAAATAAGTCTCATGTATATGTAATAGTATTTATATTGTAGTATAAATACGCTATTTCTATTACGTGTGTATTGATAAACAATCGTTATTTATCTACAGTAGTGTGTATAGTAAAAGTGTATTGTGTGAGAACGCAGTGAAGCGTAGTAGTAATCACAGTGTAGTGTATACGCATGAGTTATTTTAAAGTATGTAAAGGAGTGTTCGATTCACAAGCCTTTGATTAATAACTGTACTTGTATATTTATGCATTGTCAATTTATATACTTGTAGATCCTATTGGTTCCATTTCTTACCCACAACAATGGCACAATGTCAATGAAGAAACTAATTTACATGAAACGGAATGGATGAAGTGTGAAGTGAACATTTCAGTAGAGGAGTCATTGTGAAAGAACATTATTAGTATTTGTAAAAAAAACAACATTAACTTTGTATAATAAAAGTGTAATCTACAGTAACTGTTATATTTGTTTCATTCTGTTTCCCTGCCAAAAAAAACCCCTCGGAAATCCTGTGACATAGTGAATATTCTCAAGCATGGCTGATTTCAATGATATTTTCCAGCAAGGTTGTTTTTAATGAATATTCTCCAGTAAGATTGTTTGTAATGAATATTCTCCAGCATGGCTGATTGCAATGATATTCTCCAGCAAGGTTGTTTGTAATGGTATTTTCCAGCTAGGTTGTTTGTGATGAATATTCTCCAGCATGACTGATTGTGATGAATATTCTCCAGCATGACTGATTGTGATGAATGTTCTCCAGCATGACTGATTGTGATGAATGTTCTCCAGCATGGTTGATTGTGATGAATGTTCTCCAGCATGACTGATTGTGATGAATGTTCTCCAGCATGGTTGATTGTGATGAATATTCTCCAGCATGACTGATTGTGATGAATGTTCTCCAGCATGGCTGATTGTGATGAATGTTCTCCAGCATGGTTGATTGTGATGAATATTTACCAGCATGGCTGATTGCAATGATATTCTCTGGCATGGCTGATTGCAATGATATTCTCCAGCAAGGTTGTTTGTAATGATTGGAAATTCGAGATTTTAAGAATTGTCGATATCCGTATTAAGAACTTTACGGAAAATCCGCATTTATTTCAACAGCCTAATACATTGACGACAAATTCTATTAAAAAGAAGATAGCTGACTTACATGCTAAATGTCTTTGTTCCCGCTGATAAAGCAGGTAATAACATAATAGTTGTTTGAAAACTATATTATATTGAAGTACTTAAAAACGAATTAAACTCCACTCATACATATGTGGAAAGCCCTACCTCAAAAGAGAGCACCTTGCACGATCACCTCATGACCATGTCCGACTTCAAAATTAAAACTGATAAATCTGATCTACCAACCATGTATTGGCTCCCAAAACTACATAAAAGTCCATATAAATCACGTTTCATATCTAATTCTAGCCACTGCTCTACTACGGTACTATCGAAACATATTACGTCTGCTCTAACTGCTATAAAAGATCATATTATCAAATATTGTGATGTCGCATTTCATAATAGTAACATCAATTACTTTTGGTCGATTAAAAATTCTCATGAAGTTATAGACAAACTTCTTTCGCTAAATTTCAAAGCGACTCAAATTTCTACATTTGATTTTTCTACACTTTATACATCTCTGCCTCATGATTTGATTAAAAGCAAGTTGCTGTCTCTTATACAATGGTGTTTTCACAGAGAATCTAAAACGTACATATGTACCTCCAATAACTCTGGATTCTTTTCCAACAAACAATATACTTCATGTAAATACTGGACTTGCAAGGAATTATGTAAAGCACTAGATTTTCTCATGAATAATATTTTTGTGCAATTTGATGGCAAGATATATCAACAAATAGTTGGGATTCCTATGGGTACTAACTGCGCGCCTCTGATAGCAGATTTATTTCTTTATTGTTATGAGAGGGATTTTATGGTTTCTATTCAAAAATCTAAACGTTTTGACCTCATTGACAAATTTAATAATACTTGCAGATATCTGGATGACATTTTGGTTATCGACAACCCTGAATTCGAACAATTTATATCAGAAATATATCCACCAGAGCTCACATTGAATAAAGCAAGTACTTGAGATAAATCTACACCTTTCTTAGATTTAAACATCAAAATAATCAACAACCTAATATATACTAATATTTATGATAAACGTGAGGATTTTGGATTTCCTATTGTAAATTTCCCTTACTTGGATGGCGATGTCCCTCGACTCCCATCATATGGTATTTATATATCTCAATTAGTTCGATTTGTCAGAGGCTGCACCGATGTTTTGGACTTTCATAAACGAAATTTACAAATTACTACTAAACTTTTAACAGATATCACAAGCTAAGAAAAACATTCGGCAAATTCTTCAGATCTTATTCAGAACTTCTATCTAAATTTGGAAATATTTCTTTTCAACAGTATGTATCCAATGGAATTTCTCATCCTAATTTTTACGGTGATCTCGTATATAAACTAAGGAAAGTAAAAGGCTCCGATAACGTTATTTTATCATGTAATAAAATAGTCAAACGTCTCCTAAATAGACAATATGATATTGAGATCATCAAAAAGACTATAGGTCTTGTATTTGGCCCCTCTACAGCCTTATGCAGACTTTTACTTGAACGTTGCACGCTGACTAACAGGGCGGTGGGGACTATATGACGGGCCTTGTCCAAACCTCTTTCAGAGGAGACATGGTCCTGAACCTCGTCCCCTCTGACTGTTAGTCGGGACTCCTACAGATCTAGGGTCTTAGCTCGCTTTCAGACTGGCAGAGCACGGTTTATCATGTTGATGTCGCATATATTTTTATACCATTATGTTTTTTACAATACCTTACGTGTTTATATTTTTATGACCTCTCAATATGCGATACCTGTTGACCCTTGTTCTTTACATGGAGGATTATTTATAAATTTTTAAATGTACGTCTTTTGATTGTTCTGCTGTTACGGTGAGTGGGAAGGTGGGCCCGTAAACCGGTTAACCACACCATTTGTTTGGCTTTTGTCAAATTCAATGACCGTCCTAAGTCGGTATCGTAATTGCACTACAATCAAATATTTTTGTAATGTGTTAAATGTTCTATTATATTATTTATATTCATGTATTGTATAGCTCCATGGTGACTTCTGCCACATAACTGAGCCGGTAACTCCTCTTTTTTCATTTGTAATGAATATTCTCCAGTAAGGTTTTTTGTGATGAATATTCTCCAGCATGGTTGATTGTGATGAATATTCTTCAGCAAGATTGTTTGTGATGAATGTTCTCCAGCATGGTTGATTGTAATGAATATTCTCCAGCATGGCTGATTGTGATGAATGTCCTCCAGCATTGTTGATTGCGATGAACATTCTCCCGCAGGGTCAACATTTGTTCTTAATTGATCCCAAAATTTTATACTCGGTATTTTTCATATTAACTCAACTCGTTGGGTAAATTTTTATGCATTATGATCCTCCTTGATCTGAAGATTTCATTCCCGTGTTATCCCTAGCACTCCTTTACAGAGCCAGTTACGTGCTTATTCTCTCATTTTCTGCCAAGATGCATTTTTATTCATTTTATTCAAAGGTCTAGACTAAGCCAAATCAGTGAATCATTTCATAACCAGAAGTTAGATACATTTATAATAATACTGATCCTTTATTCCTACTAGAGATACTGAGGAAAGTATAATGCTCAAGTTAATGATCCTATCTATGTGTTTCATGTATATAATATTTATTAAGCCAGCATGGTTCGTTAGTTACGGTTATAATTCTGTTCAGAATTGGAAGGATATTGGTTTGAATCCCACTATTGTCTCATAGTTTTTCTGTCATGGGGAGGAGAGTATGACACATCAAGCAGAAGCTCCTACCATTTAGGTGAGGGTTAAAGCAAGAACAACCCTAACATAGCGCAATACGCTCGTCATGTATTAATTCAAACGCAGCACATCTCGATGTACATACTTTAAGTCAATCAAATGCATTGTGACTAGAAGGTAGGGCCTTGGGTCAAATTTTATGATGCATTCTTGATTCATGGTCAACAATTCCAATAAATATTACGTAAATCCATAGAGGCAGTTATTGCCTAGACAAAATTTTACCCACCAAAATTTACCGTGACCTTGACGGTATGACCCTGGGTCATGGCACCTGGAATCATAAACAGAGTTTTGTGAAATGTGATTCAATCCATGAAAGCAGTAAAATTACGTGCGCTGGGTTATATTTTTCTAAAAATTTTCACTTTATCTCAAAAATGACCTTGACATTAGAATTCATTAAGTTTCTTCCTCAAGTCATACGAAATTTTAAAGTGTATAAATTTAGGTCTGTAACAAATTCAAGCCTTCTAAAGAATTTGCTATTTTTGTCCCAAAAATGACCATGATATTGAAAATCAGTAGTCTGTATCGTCATAAGAAATTAGTTTATAAAGTTTGAAAGTTCTAACCTAAACAGAATGATGTGCATCTTGTTTACGCCACACGATTATATGTCCCTCTACGACGAAAAAAATCAATCCATAGTATCGTATCATGTTTAATCATCTGCTAACTGTTATAGGTTCTTCCATTTACTGTTATAGGTATGTTAGATTTTATTGCTTTAACAAGTGTTTGATTAAGTATACTTCCTTACTATTTGCTTAAATGTCTTCTGAACAACCTCATAATCACTATACTCTCTCTAGAGCCTTCGAATATATATTTTCTGATGAATGTTGGCAAAGGAGAGAAATGGTACCGCACTGACAGGTCAGAAAAGAGACCCCCAAAAAATGTCCTATCTATTTATTTCAGATTTTATCAAAACAAGAACAGCTTTATTCATACATGCTTCCTGATCATTCGCATGCATTTCGTTTTTAATTATATCAAGGACTTATAAACAAGATAAGTCCTTGATTATATGCAGTCCAAGATTCTTAATAGAGGACCGGGAACCCTCTTTGCTCTACTTAAAATCCACCCCAAAGAAATCTTGATAAAAATTCGAAGTTAATGGAGTACTGATTGCAAAGTTTAAAAGAAGACAAAGTGAATTTCATGACGTGTAAATTGTAAAATTGAAATGATGGAAAGACAGAAGATGGACTCAAGATCACTATTGATCACTTCGGTCCGATACTGATGAGCTGAAAGTATTGGTGAAGTTTTAGGATACCTCATGAAATTTCATTTTCTCCCTATTAAGGCCATTTCAGTCAGGTGATTTATCTGGCCTTGTTACTGGTCATATCAATACACAGGTAGAGCTTTCATATTTGGTATGTGTGTTCCCTATGACCTTTCCTTTGGTACTAAAATTTTTGATTATGTGACCTCTGGCCTGCAATTGAAAAACTTTAGTTTCCTTATCTGCTGAACTGTAAGAAGGGCTTTCATAATTGGCATGTGTGTTCCTTTTGACAAGACCATTCTGTAGGTACCAAATTAAGGTCATCCTGCAGAGAGCCCTAATGACTCAGTTTTCTAGTTCATTAAGGTAATCAGCAAAAGAGGTATAAAAGTTGTGTAATTCAATGCAGTTGACTTTTCTTATTTGTATGGTCAATTGACATGGAGTATAGTCCATCATGTTGCAATCACCTTCAAATACTTCACGGTGATATACAGAAAGTAAGAGGTCGATAAAGTGCAGACAAATTACCTTACTGAAATGAAATGATCTATATCCTATAATCGTGACACTGCCTAACAAACTGAAGAATGCCATCTTCTATAACGAGCTGAATAAATCCTTCACTGATGAATGGAAAATTTAAGATTTTATTCAACTTTAATTTTTAATTTCAAAACAAGACATAACACATGTTGATTTGCACGTAATTATATTTCCTGGAAAGACGACTACGATAATCTATTCTACATCGATTCAGGAAATTATTCATTCATACCAAACACATATTATATCACATACTCATTATGAGTAACAATTATATTTCTTCGACTTCACAACAGTCAATATCAAGAATTTGATAAAAAGCATTAACCATTCACAATACATTTCTGAATCACAACATGTACATAAAGGTCTGAAATATCTTGTACAACAAGACATGATTAAAATGACGATATAGACTAGCTATTTTAACACCCTTCCCTTTTGATAACCATTCCCTGTGTATATTCATATTTAAACACAGGGATGCAAAGGTAAATGTATGAATGAAGTGGAATGTGAAAAAGGGGGATGAATAATTATGAATATTAAGACACAATGGAATACATTTATGTACAGTAAAACTCGCTTGCAGTAAACTCTGTTATTGTACATTTATCTGTTTTACAAGTTTTCTTTTGTCTGGTTGTGTAGGGATGTTCTATTTATTGCAAATTTGGGATGTTTCAAACTTAGTTTTTGTGATTGCATTTTTGGTCTTCCACGACTGCAATTTGAAAATACAAGAAGTTTTGATTATGATATCCCAATTTTACCTATTACATATAAATTACTCTTAATTTGGGATGTCCCAGTAATCCTCTGTTTTTGTAATGTGCAGAATTCTATATAAGTGCCACAGTATTTGTAATACAAAATGCTTTCATAGCTTTTATAACTTGAACCATAATATGTCATGTATGAGGAGCTCTCAAACTGTCCTGGAAACATTGGATTCCTTACAAATAATGTTGTTTCATTATTAATAATCAGGTGTTACTGCAGTAGTGTAAAAATTAATTACAATTAAATACCAGAATGTATTACATTGTATATAGAATAACTGTACCATTTTCTACCGAAACAAGAGCTACGCCAACGAAGCATACACCCACCCCCTTCTGGTTACTTTTGTCACGTTGTCATAAAGCACCAACACTCTACACTCCTTTCAATTTTTCTATATCGGTGATTTTCGATCATTGAGAATTGAATACGAATCGGCATATTATCCGAATCAGCATATTTTCAGTGATCAACAATCAATCATCGGCGTTAATTAATGTATCTGTATACAAAATATCAATTCAATATCTCTATCCTTTCATGAGATAAAGAGCAGCAAAGTCCATGGGGGATAACTATAACAAAAATTATTAAACAATAACAAGTTTGAACTTGACCTACATTTTCTTCATTGGTTCCAGAGATAATGATGTGAAGGGGGGCATAATAAAGGGAAATTTTGCAAATTTTATATTAAAAAAAAACTATATGCACAATATTTTGGAACAGTGCTTTTCTTCTTATTTGTTAATGCAATGATTTAACTGGATTGCCCTAGGTGGCTGCAGTTTGCCTTAGTAAGTCACATGCCCAAGAATTTTCCGACACAGAGTATGAGCATTTTCACAAAAGGACAGGTAGGAATCTCTTATTGTTATATGCCAAATCAGAGTGACTTTGTCTCTGTTGTCTCAAGGGTTTTGTAATGGATGAAACCAGAGATACTAAGACTTTTATAACTGAAGCACACACTGGCACTTGTCTTAAGTAGAAAATGACCTGGATACATTCATGTGACTACAGGCAGTACCAATCTGTCACTTCAGCCTCCTCACAAACAATCTGTATTAGAGACAAATCATATGGATACTCCTGCTACATGTATGTTATATACCATGTAATACACATTACTGGTTGTGATTTTCCCCAGTATTCATATATACATGCTCACACACCTATACCTTCATACCTTGTACAAATAAATGATGAAGTTGATTAAGGGAATATAAACATACTGAGGGTCATATTAAAGTAATTTCTTGATCTGAATATTTGTGATCAGAAAATTTTGCATTATAATGTACTAGAATTGTTTCGGAAAGTTTTCAGGTTTCACTAAGAGAATGAAATAAATTCGACAATGAAGGGTGATTTTTTCAAAGCACAACCCAAAATAATATATCTCATTTCTGTTCTGGACAGATATATCAAATTAAAGTTAAATATTCATAATGCATCATTGAGGGACTTCAGCTTAAGGCCGAATTTTGCTTGCATTTTTTGATTTTAGAATTGTGTTGTGTGTTATGCAAAACCCTTAGAAAATCTAAACTACATTAACCATATCAATACACTGTAATACTGATTCCAAATCTTTAAATACAGAGCTGTTCAACGTAGTTTGATATTTACGTACACATTATAAACTATACATCAATTAAATTCTATAATCTATAAAATTTCAGAGAATTGCAAAGTTACATAAAATAAAGATTTGAAGAAGTCCTCTAAAGGTAAGTCCAGTACATAAAAAGTAAAGGAACACAAACACTCTGTATTGCAAATTTTTGGCCTCATGACCTTTATCAAGCAATTTTTCAGATGACAAATTGAATGACATCTGAAAAATTGCTTGATAAAGGTCGTGAGGCTGAAAATTTGCAATACAGAGTGTTTGTGTTCCTTTACATAAATAAATTGACATTCATAAAAAGTAGCCATTTAAAAAAAAAGAGGAAAAGTGAAATTTTATAAATTACTTCCCAATAAAAATATGTTCTATGAAAAATATCGTACTATGTACAAAAGAATTTCGTTTCATAAATATGTTATCTAAATACACTGTACAGGTGTATATTTTTCTTCCAAATAGTACATTAAGTAATAAGATATGGTATTTTTATGCACAACATCATCCACACTGACATTCTTTCCTGCATGATATTGTATGGACAGTAAAATGTTGTTTCAGAAGATCTTGACATAAAGAGTCACTGTGCATATACCGTTACAAACATGTTACTTTGGTAAACGTTACATACAGAAAACACTCTCTTGTACTTTCAGCACTTTCGTCAGAACATGTCCGGTTTATTTAGTTTAAAGCCTTTTAAGATCACTTTTCTGTCATGTGACACAGAAGTAAGAAGTAAGTGTTCAATAAAGTGGCAGGACCAGGAATCCAACCAATACCAACAAGGTCCTAAGCAACCAGTTCTCAACTTTCACCAGTTTATAAGCAAAACAATGATAACTGGTGACTGACTTCACTGCATGGATAAACTCTCCTGTTAGCTTATATGCCATGTGATTCTGTGAGGGCAATCAAGTCCTAAGTTCTATCTCTGTGTACACTGCCATTCCATTGTAATAACATTGTATCTACTTTGAGGTAATCCTTGAAAAGGAGGTAGTTCAGAAGACAATCATATGTGTGAACTGCGATCAAATTATAACTGAACTAGGATACATTATCAAACCAAGAGGATTTCTGTAGATGAAAATATATTTTTTTGCACTCAGTCAACCTACATTCTTTAACTGTTTACATTGAAAACTTCAATCTTTCATGAACTGATGAAAATATATTGAACAATTATTATAATGGAAAAGCAAACAGTAATGTATGGGACATCTTCATACAAAATACATGTACATGGAACTTGTGGATGGACCTCAGAGTACCCTGTTTACATTAAACTCTAATAGGAGACTTGAATCCCATGGGCCTTTGGCAACAATAAAAATAGCCTTTTTTTCATCCATCATCTCTTCCTGGTTAAATATCCTCACTATATACGACACAGTTTAAAACTTAAACAAGGAGCTGACATTTCAGATAAACTGTCACTCTCTCAAGATGGTACTGTTTTAACTGACTGCATGAGATACTTCCCTCTGATTACGAAAAAAAAAAAGAAATGCATCAAGGTGACTCTGAAGAATAGGAGAGTAAGAATTCTGCTTCCTGTGGCATGAGCTGAAATGGCAGGTATGATGGTTCCATTGGTAACTGGGGAGTAGACTGATGGTTGATAACGGGTGCTAGACTAGGCATGGGAACTGGAATGGCTGGTAATGTAACAGTCGCCACTGGAGAAGTCATAGTCTTTGTTTGCTGTATTACTGGCTGACTTTGTACACCTTCATAACTAACTTGGCTACCTGCAATTATGAAGAGAATATTAAGCATGTATGTAGTATTCAATTTGCTGAAAGTTTTCACTAAGCCTATCTGCTGCAACACCTCCTATATATATTTTAAACTTGACCTGTTGCAGAGCACTCTTGCTATGGGTAACCAGAACATCTTACCTAGTCTTACCTTGATAAAGGCTCCATCTTTATCTAGCAACAATTATATACCTAACCTGAAGGACTTGACAAGGATATACAACACAAATTAGGATCTGACAGGGATATTAAACATGAAGCGGAATCTGGCAGTAATATAATACACAAACCAGGATCCTCCAGAGATCATAAACAAAAACCAGGATCTGGTAGGGACATACAATATGATGCGGGATCTGGCAAGGATATACAGTACAAAACAGGATCTGGCCTAAATATTCAATGTAACGTAGTCACTTCTAATACCAAACAAGCCAGGATCTGGCAGATATATTCAACATGAACTAGGATCTGGCTGGGACACACAACATGATGCAGGATCTGGCAGTGATATACAGTACAAAACAGGATCTGGCCTAGATATTCAATGTAACATAGTCAATTCTAATACCAAACAAACCCAGATCTGGCAGGTATATTCAACATGAACTAGGATCTGGCTGGGGTATACCAAACAAACCGGGATATAACAGGGATACATAACATTACCAAGGATCTGGCAGGTATATGCATGAAGCAGGATCTAGCAGGGAAATACAATAACAACCAGGATCTCAAAGAGATATACACATGTACAACATGAAGCAGTATCTGGCAGGGAATACATGAACAAGGATCTGACAGGGATACAAAAAATGAAACAGGCCCTGGCAGGGGTATACAACATCAATATGGATCTGGTAGGGGTATACATTTTGTACCAGGATCTGACAGGGATATACAATGCTCACCAGGGTCTGGCAGAGATATACGATGTGAACAAGAATGTGACAAGAATAAACTCTATGAACCAAGATTTGGTAGGGATATACAATGCAAACATGACCTGGCAGGGATATACATTGCAAACCAGGATCTGGCAGGGATATTCAATGCTCACCAGGATCTGGCGCAGATATACATGTAACAGGATCTGACAGGGATATACCATCTGGCAGAAATATACAACATGAACAGGGGTCTGGCAGGAATATACAACATGAACCATGATCTGACAGTGATATACGATCTAGCAGGGATATACAACATAAACAAGGAACTGGCTAGCATCTACAAAACAAACCAGGATCTGGAAAGCATATACAACAGTAACCAGAATCTTGCAAGGATATTTAACATTACCAGGACCTGGCATAGATCAAGCATGTGATTCTCTGATTACTAAACAGACACAAAGCATTTGACTACATACATGTACTAGTATATGGTATACTCAATGTGGTATACAAATGTTGATGTATAAATATACATCTTTACATCAACAGTGTACATGTATTAACAAATTAAGATGCAAAGATGTATATTTATACATCAACATTAATTTTGTATACCACATTGAGTATACCATATACTAGTACAAGTCATTACCCACTCTTTACCCACTCTTGAGAAAAACAAAATAAACATAATGTTAAAAGTTGAACATTGAAAAATGGACTATGACAATAATCAAATTTCCTTAATGATCTTGATTTGCTTCAACTTTAAAATTTAAAGGTCAAAATATACAGTCAATATCAGATGGCATAGCTTAATTTTTCAGTTTAGACTTTTATAAGATTTATCATTTTCTGCCTCCTTATCTATCCTTCAATGAGTTAGTATAAACAATGGTCCTATGTCATGGTATACATGATCTTCCACTGCTTCTAGTGACAGAATAATCTTGGACTGGCATAAAACAATAAATGAACAAACACATACTACATTAACGACACTATGCAATATTCACAATATTGTTACCTGTAGTGATAGCCAAGACTGGGTAGATGCCTTGCTGAGCCAATGCAAGCTGTTGTATAATTTGTTGTAATTCTTCTTGCTGCTTGATGATTGTCTTTTGCAATTTAAGGGATTTCTCTCTTAGTTGCTCATGTAACTGCCTCTGAACCTGGGTCATGTGTATCTGAGATGGTAGTCCATTCTGTCAACAATGAGAAGAGTTACTTAAAGTATCCGATGTACAATTAGCTCATTCAACTGGGCAGTTTCCGTAAAGACCTCGGAAATTATCGGGAGAAAAATATAACATCATTATTTTTCATTTTAAATTGCGAGGCATGCTTAAAAGTGCACATATTTCAATTTTAAAGTCGATGTGTATAACAAATATAGTTTAATACTTACAAACAAAAATAATAATAAAAAAAACCTTCCTTCGTTTGTCAATATGGCGGCGCCCATACGAAAGAGAAGTAAGTCGGCCGCGGCGTTACAAAAAAAATAAAAACCAAAATTACTCAAAATATACAGGAAAGTACGGATATTTTAATTTATCATAATTATGTATCGGGCCATATATGTGAGAACATCGAAGGTTGCGATGTGTGTTGTCCTGGAATAGGAAAGGTCATAGGTAGTAAAAGTTTAGACCGAATGAGTGGATGGCGAGTTGTGCAGTTGGGGGGTGGGGGTGGTTATCGATAATTATCGTATGTTAGGCATTAGAATGAAATATGAGATCAATAGGAAAAAGGTGTATTATGTAGGTATCCAACTATATGAATACCCATATTGTGTACATGTATATTGGTAGTGTTGTACCTATATTATAAAAGTGTTTATCTTCATAAGATATATGCCATGTGAAATGATAGTGTTATACCTGAAATATGCAAGTTTCTACTTCTGTGGAGACCTGTATAATTATACCCCTCCCCTGCAAAACTGCTTGGGGATATACTGGAGTCACCTTGACATGTCACCCCATGTCTGTCCATCCATCCGGTTTATCTTGAGTGTCATACATACCAAACTTGTATTAGTGATATATCGTGAAGTGCTTAGACTGGTGCTTGCCTCAGATTATGTATCTGACATACATTTTGTTATTCTGTGACTTTGTTACAAAGTTTATGCCTGTTTGACAAATTGGTTGTTGTGGGTATTTGTCCTGTTAGGACAGCCATACTAGATTATATCAACTTTCTGTCTGTGCAACTTTTATTGCACCTTATAGACTAAAAAATAATAAATATTAATAAGTATATGTCTTATCTCTTTTTATTTTAAATCACCAGAAATATGCAGGAAGATATGTAGGAATCATTTGGTTATATATCTGTCAATGTCTGTGTAGTGTCTGTTCTTTTCATAATTCAGAAGGCTGTCATTACTGTCAAGGTAAAACTTGCTTGATGAAGGCAAATATTGTCATCAAAGCTTTCTCAGAAACACATTACATTCTTTTAACATTCATTTATGTATCATTAACTTGATTGACCAAATAAATTACTGATGGATAGATACAATGGGCATGAATTACAATGTTGGCTAAGATCCGAGATGAACAAAATTAAAAAAAAAAAACTTCCCAAATTTAAATGTCATTGTACATTTATGTGATCATCATGAGAGGTAGCCTTCTTAAATCTTTTTAAGGAAAAACCTTATTTTCTTGAACCACATACATGTGCCTTTTGAACGCACATGATATATATACCTTACCAGGCATAAAATTTTGGTCAATTGTACATCAGATACCTTAAAACAAAAACAAGGGATACTGATGACTCTGAAGCTCTAGTGGGTATACATCTTACTCTTTACTTAAAAAAATGATAAATCTTACTGTATCTGGACTGGGTTGGATGCCTGGCATCTGTAGACTGGAATCTAACATGGTGGTCATGATGGGTACCTGTACTGCTGTGGGAAGTGTTACAGCACTCACTACATTACAAACAGGATGTGGTTTTCTATTAAACATCCCCTGCAATGATGAAATGTACCGGTACACAAAATAAATCAAATCAATTTGTCCTTACCCCTTCGTTTCTTTCCAGTAGACTGTTTGTTATTATTAACTCCACAGTTATTTCACTTATAGAGTGGCAGCATCTGCCTGGTGCATTACTTCACTTATAGAGTGGCAGCATCTGCCTGGTGCATTACTTCACTTATAGAGTGGCAGCATCTGCCTGGTGCATTACTTCACTTATAGAGTGGCAGCATCTGCCTGGTGCATTACTTCACTTACAGAATGCCAGCATCTGCCTGGTACTTCTTTCATAATTTTGCCTCAATTTATACTGATTCATCTAAAGGACAGATAGTGAGGGAAATATGGTGAGGAAAAATCAACTTAGAAAAATACAAGCCAACTTGAAGTCCAGTAGGATGCCTCAAGACTAACCTGCCTTACTGATAGCGTAGATGGTAAGTAGATCAATGTATCTGAGCTGCCATGTCAGAAGCATTTTTTTGGGTTGGTGTCAATTATTGGAATGTTTTATCATCATTAACATGTGAGCAGTTTTAACGATATGTCAATATACATCAAAAGATGAATACAAAATATAATTTCTCAGAAGTTTATCATATAGGTTAACAACAATCTTTCCATATAAGTCAGTCTTACCAACTTATCAGTTGCCTTAGAGACTAATGCTTGGGTGTTAATACCCTGTGACACAGATTTCTCCAACACCGAGTGTGGTTGTTGAGTTGGAGCCAGGGAGGCTTTTTGCTGCTGTTGATTTAAATAACGTTGCTGAATCAAAAGCTGAATTTGCTGAGAAATAGTACTTGGAAGGTCAGATGCTGTTATGTGGCTGGAATGTGGGACATTCTCCACACTCTCACCATCCGATATTTGACTTCCTGAAAAAGTAGTAACTGTTTGAAAATATTCATTCAATATTCTATTTAAATTCTTTGAATTGTAACAGTTGTTTAAAACTATATTAAATATTTATGCATCTAAGGACATATGCAGTAAAAACTAAATTTTTATTTTTCATACATATGAAAGATTCAATACTTTAAATCAATATCATGTTACTACCAGTACATGTTAATTTCAAGTTTTCAACCTCTCAATAGGCCAACAGCCATTATTGGTCATACGGCTATAATTGAAGATTTCATCATAGTTTTAGTCTTGTTAAAGGTCTGCATGCTCTTCATAATCATACATGTAATTAACAATTACATTCATTTGATAAAAGTGTAAAAATAAATTTTCAGATAAAATAACACACTTGGTCCAATCCTGTTCTAATTCTGTCCTCCTGCACAAGGGCCTATTGGGCCTTCATGATAAACCATACAGCTAATCGTTACAAAACAAAACAAGATGGAGGTCAAAGAGCTAAAACACTCACCCCCAGCTACGGATAATCTCACAAAAAGCATTAAATCTGAAAATATTCTAACTTCTCTTACTTGGCATTATTTCCAAATTACTTAACACAAAAAATTATTTGCCTTTTAATGACCATCTACATATTTTGAATACTACCCATTTTCAGTTCTTGGGATATAACAGACAGCAAACAAGAGAATTAGTAGGAGCGACGGATGATCCCCGAATAACACTAGTTCCAAAAGGGCTAATTTATACTGCACTTCTCCTCATCAAGATATATCTACCTATGAAGTTTCATGTTGATACATCTTATACTTTCTGTGTTATGCTCTGGACATTATTTAAATATAAAATCTGAATATGGGCAGCAAGTCCTTAATCATGCAAAAGAGAGTTATGGTTCTTGTGCACTGCACTTCTATCTAATTATGAAGTTTCATGTTGATGCCTCATATAGTTTTTGTGTCATTCTTTGGACAATTATATTTAAGAATACAACTGGTTTGCAAAACTTTTATATCTCTGCACTACAGACTTCCTCAAAATATTAGGCAGTTGATAACAAGAAAGATAACTCTAATTTAGTTATGAATAAAGCTGCAGGATTGCCAGGAATATTGCAGATAAATATTTTCTTTGTCTTTTTTTACAGAAAGATTTATATGGAAAGGTTTCGATTTCTTTGTTTTATTCAAGTGATTATGTATCCAATATATTTTATTTCAAATATGAAAATAAAATATCCATCAGAAAAGAAGATATTGAGTAATGTGTTGTTTTTGCCATTACATTGTACATGGCAATTAAAAATGTTTAAATCGGTCAGTCAATGAAGTTGAGAAGACTCAAAATTTTCATTTAGTAACCACATCTGATGTCACTAGGAGACTCTATGATAGATCACAAAAAGAAACTTGTTCAGTTTTGAAGAAAATCTATCCTAAAACTGAATAACTCAAAATTTTCATTTAGTAACCACATCTGATATCACTAGGAGACTCTATGATAGATCACAAAAAGAAACTTGTTCAGTTTTGAAGAAAATCTATCCTAAAACTGAATAAGTAAGATATGACCTTAAATATAAAAATTTACAATGGGCACCAAGTCCTAAATCATGCAAAAGAAAGTTATGGTTCTTGTGCACTGCACTTTCTTTTTAAGAAAGTTGAAATCAAAGGACCTGAGGTCCTGAAAGATACTCCTACTCACATCTTGTTGTGAGTAGAGATCCATATGTATCACACTAAGGACACATCGACTTCGTTTTGCATAAGGTTGATTGAAATGAGTTATGCTCTTACAAATGAATGAAAATAAGGTAGTGCACAAAGAATCCTGCTCATAAGGTTATCCCATCATATGTGATTCAATGGCAGTGGTGGGTTCAGTTGAGGCGGGGGGGAGGCTCTTCTCCCTTCAGCCACATATTACAAGTAAAAATCCAGATTTGGCACCAAAAATGTTAAGTAGTTTGACTAATACACATGTGGGCCCCCCTTTTCAGAAATCCTTGATCCGCCACTGCATGGAGTGTCCATGTTTTCCAGTTAGGTTGTTGTTTTTAATTTTTATTTTTACTTACTGTATATATTTAAAGGTTGGTGATTCAAATTATGCAATGAGACTGATGAACTAAAAGTAACAGTGTTCCACGCAACACATTATCTAAGGGATAATGTATTGCGTGAATGCTACATGTTGGGCATGATGTTCTCCACATACGTCCTGAATTCTCAGTAACGACGATGTATTGCAATGAAAATAGTCCTTGATTCTGTGCCCTTTTCCCACTTTTGATATCGGCAGTTTGCGGAAATTCAAACTTTTGATGAACAAAGTCTCTCTGACCCTCTCCTACAAACCGCCGATATCAAAAGTGGGAGAAGGGCAGAGAATCTCGGACTATGATGAAAACTGTAAAGTAGTACCTAGACAAGTCAATTCGATTGTAGAATGGGTAAAAGAAAGTACGAATAAAAATCAGTTCATAATAGACATTGTTATACATTTGTAGCTTGAAATGTTTTATCTTTATTATTATATGAACTGAATGCGACGTAAAACACCAATCAAGTAACCAACCAACCAACCAACCAATGAATGTTGGTCACCACGAATGGTGATTGTGCAAATAGACTGATGAACATAAATTCATACACCGTCGTTTTCACCTTGGGGAAGGGGACATTTTCTAAAAGTTTCTAAAAATTCACACGATTGTGTTCAAAACTTATCTTTAAGAAAGACTCTTAAACTGAATCGATTTAATCATCACAGCTGTCCTTGAAAATATAGACAAACATTGACACTTTAAGACATTGTACTATTTCTTCAAAGGTTGTAGTTGAGTGGACGTAAATCTGACCTTTGAACATATTAACATTAAGACACTCTTTGATAAGGAGTATCTGAATAAAAATCATATATATGCTGTATATCAATTATGAATTCTTTGTTATTCCAATAATATATGCCTATGTAAAAACTGTCCACCACTGGAGTGGTCCTGAAAGATATTTTCTCCATAATCCCACGTAAAAACTATCAGACCCTGGGGTTGGGCTAAATATTGTAGCATTGTCGCAAAGTGTGTCTTGGGTCTAGAAACTGAACCCCAGGCTATGAAATAATCTCAAAAATTTGGTAATGGCCATTTTGCTGTCATGTAGTAAAATGAAAGACTTTTAAATATGTTTTCACTCTGTGGCTATATCTGGCCCACCTAAAGTATGAACTTTTTACCATGGGTTCATGAAGTTTAAAATTGCTGTGGGTGGATTCATTGTTTCTATACTATGCATATAGTTCTTTTTTTCCTAATGTTCTGAAGAAGAGTAGTTTTTAAATGTTGGAAAACCAGACCCGGTCATGAAGGCTCCTGAGTTTGCAGACGGTTAAATTTTGCCTTCCCTAGAAAATATGTGTCTTTTGTCCCTCGTCCAAGTTACAGGATAAATATTCAGAACAATTGGTCTTATGCATGTTTAATATTGGATTAATTCTTAACCCACTCATGCAGTTTCAAACTTGCAGGTGAATTACGTGTAAAATTCACACAGTAACATCTGAGTCTGTTTACTGACACATAGTGTAAGATCCCACTCAGTGTTCCAGATGGAAGATTTCTAAGATCATATTTTACAGACATTCACTATTCAGCTATATGGGCCTTTCCTCAGAAACAAAATCTGCCTAAGATAGCATAAACTTCAGAATTTGGATTAAGGAGTTCCAGTTCTTAATGACTATAACAATATAGGTTCTCTTCTAATAACCAACATAAGGATCAGATATACTTGCCACTAATATTACGATCCTGGGTACAGGATTCAACAGATTGTGATGAAGATAAGTTGGATCGCAGTCTTCCACCAGATGTCACCGAGCATTGCGATGAACTGCGATGAAAGTTATAATTGCCTTCTTTCGATGTTTTATTATCAAACCCTAAATCCTTTTTAACTTTTTCCTTAACATCTGCATAGCTGTAATGATGTAAATGTATAAATAATTTCATGTGTTTAATATCCTCTCTAATCAATCAGAAAAAATTTCAATATACTCAGTTTAAGAAGAAATGACTTCCAATACATTAAAAGCATAATGATCATAATTACCCTCAAACAGCAAACCTTATTTGGCAATAACAGATATCAATATAACAACATCAACACAGTTTACACATCAACAGTGATAATAATGTGAGAAGTTAAGGCTTATTAGACAATCAAAATTAGCTTTAAATTATTGATTATGTATAATTGCGATAATATTATTGGTGGAAATTTATTCACAGCTTTATTCCTTACTGAATACATGTATGTCATATTTCTTTTCAGGCTCTTGCTCTTATTTCAAGGTGAAGGAGAAATATAGATTGATATTTTCATACCTGACTACAAAGTTTGTACAAACAATGAATTCTGGCTTCGAGTTCCACTGATGATATGTTATATAGCAACGTGTCTTTACCCATATCCACTGTTGACCTTTTGTAAGAAATCTATAATGACCAGAAGTTCCTTCTCCTGTTTGCATTACTAAAAGAGAAACATACAATATTCTTCATGTTAAACAAATAATTATTATGTACATGTAATGGTATCTCAAATAAAATGTCCTCCATTACAATCTTTGAACCTTTAAAAATGTTTTAAACATGCACTTTTGTAATCATCGTAATAAAGCGGTTTTAACATACCTATACCAGAAGGACAGATAAAAACAATCTGTCAATAAAAGGAAAACAAAAATAACTTTCAGTAAATATGATATTATATTAAAATTATCCGAAGTTACAGTCAAGGTCACAATGTCATAAAATGAAAAAGACTCTAGAACATAATGGGCTAAAATCTTAAATAAGAAGTCAGTGTTGCCTGTTAAATTTGTTAAGTACGAGTTCATTTTCTGGTAGAAAAAATCTCTGTTTACTAAATCAAGATTCCCTACCCACTTCTGGTATTGTGTTGTATCATAAAAACATGGAATTTTTCACAACATTGCCTCTGGTCACAATTTAACTTCTCTGGAGAACATTTATCTGCACAGCTAGCTCACAAATATATTTCAAAAGGCCATGGCTAAACATCCCTTTAATACTACAAGATTTTCATTGCAATGTCCAAAATTATCACACAAGACTTTTAACCCTAAAAATTAATAGAACCTTTCACGTTAACTGCAGGCCTGATGTTTTGAGTGATAAAATTATCATTGTGACACAAGACACAATTAATATTGTATTATGTTATGATGTCCAAAATTTTACAGGAAACATTAATATTTGACACTCAAATCATCAGACCTGCAGTTAAAGAGAAAGTGTCTATAGTGCTCATTCTTTGCTTATCAGAAACATTCATGGAATGTTTGATGATTCTGCATGGAGTAGTTTGTCTTCTAGCATGTATACAAAGTTACAGACATATAAAACAAGACTACATGGCACCAATGCTTTATCCCCTTGACAGTTTATTAAGATAGGGTAAAAGAGGACAAATACCTACTAAATCATGTCAAGGATTTCTCACATAAATTCTATAACATTAAAGGGCACCTATGTCATATGAGAAATCTATGTAAATAGCGAATGTATCAACATGATAGAAAACTCTTGTCAAGATTTTCAGCCCAGATCTCAAATAACCTGGCTGCCCACAGATGTAACAAAAATTATCTTCTAAAATTTTTAATAGCATTGAAGCATAGGCTGTATGTTTATAACTGTATATTGTGTGTTTATAATTCTGTCAGAAAAAGTTGAATCACAACACTCTGGACAGAGTCAGAAAAGTTGAGTTCTTTATCTATATTTTTCTACTTACACTGTTCATGAGATTTTGCAATCTTTTCAAGGTCATCTGGGTGATAATAATCATAACCTGATGTCCCTAGCACTTCAAATGGCAGATAACCAATTATTGGAGAGGCCCTGAAAAGCATGTTATTCAGTTACACAAAGATCAAATTAATGCAATAAAACTTGTTTCAATTAGAAAACAAAGGAAAAATCAGCGGTGGCCTCCTCATAGTAAAAGACTTTGTTGACAAAGAAAATTGTAAAGAAAGCTGTTGAAGAACACCAGTAACTGATGACCACTAGTACTGTAGAAGTAACTGTTACACCAGAAGTTACACCAGTAACTGATGACCACTAGTACTGGAGAAGTAACTGTTACACCAGAAGTTACACCAGTAACTGACGACCACTAGTACTGGAGAAGTAACTGTTACACCAGAAGTTACACCAGTAACTGATGACCACTAGTACTGGAGAAGTAACTGTTACACCAGAAGTTACACCAGTAACTGATGACCACTAGTACTGGAGAAGTAACTGTTACACCAGAAGTTACACCATTAACTGACGACCACTAGTACTGGAGAAGTAACTGTTACACCAGAAGTTACACCAGTAACTGATGACCACTAGTACTGGAGAAGTAACTGTTACACCAGAAGTTACACCAGTAACTGATGACCACTAGTACTGGAGAAGTAACTGTTACACCAGAAGTTACACCAGTAACTGATGACCACTAGTACTGGAGAAGTAACTGTTACACTAGAAGTTACACCAGTAACTGATGACCACTAGTACTGGAGAAGTAACTGTTACACCAGAAGTTACACCAGTAACTGATGACCACTAGTACTGTAGAAGTAACTGTTACACCAGAAGTTACACCAGTAACTGACGACCACTAGTACTGGAGAAGTAACTGTTACACCAGAAGTTACACCAGTAACTGACGACCACTAGTACTGTAGAAGTAACTGTTACACCAGAAGTTACACCAGTAACTGACGACCACTAGTACTGTAGAAGTAACTGTTACACCAGAAGTTACACCAGTAACTGATGACCACTAGTACTGGAGAAGTAACTGTTACACCAGAAGTTACACCAGTAACTGATGACCACTAGTACTGGAGAAGTAACTGTTACACCAGAAGTTACACCAGTAACTGACGACCACTAGTACTGGAGAAGTAACTGTTACACCAGAAGTTACACCATTAACTGACGACCACTAGTACTGTAGAAGTAACTGTTACACCAGAAGTTACACCAGTAACTGATGACCACTAGTACTGTAGAAGTAACTGTTACACCAGAAGTTACACCAGTAACTGACGACCACTAGTACTGGAGAAGTAACTGTTACACCAGAAGTTACACCAGTAACTGATGACCACTAGTACGGGAGAAGTAACTGTCACACCAGAAGTTACACCAGTAACTGATGACCACTAGTACGGGAGAAGTAACTGTTACACCAGAAGTTACACCAGTAACTGACGACCACTAGTACTGTAGAAGTAACTGTTACACCAGAAGTTACACCAGTAACTGACGACCACTAGTACTGGAGAAGTAACTGTTACACTAGAAGTTACACCAGTAACTGATGACCACTAGTACGGGAGAAGTAACTGTCACACCAGAAGTTACACCAGTAACTGATGACCACTAGTACTGGAGAAGTAACTGTTACACCAGAAGTTACACCAGTAACTGATGACCACTAGTACGGGAGAAGTAACTGTCACACCAGAAGTTACACCAGTAACTGATGACCACTAGTACGGGAGAAGTAACTGTCACACCAGAAGTTACACCAGTAACTGATGACCACTAGTACTGGAGAAGTAACTGTTACACCAGAAGTTACACCAGTAACTGACGACCACTAGTACTGTAGAAGTAACTGTTACACCAGAAGTTACACCAGTAACTGATGACCACTAGTACTGGAGAAGTAACTGTTACACCAGAAGTTACACCAGTAACTGATGACCACTAGTACTGGAGAAGTAACTGTTACACCAGAAGTTACACCAGTAACTGACGACCACTAGTACTGGAGAAGTAACTGTTACACCAGAAGTTACACCAGTAACTGATGACCACTAGTACTGGAGAAGTAACTGTTACACCAGAAGTTACACCAGTAACTGATGACCACTAGTACTGTAGAAGTAACTGTTACACCAGAAGTTACACCAGTAACTGATGACCACTAGTACTGTAGAAGTAACTGTTACACCAGAAGTTACACCAGTAACTGACGACCACTAGTACTGGAGAAGTAACTGTTACACCAGAAGTTACACCAGTAACTGATGACCACTAGTACGGGAGAAGTAACTGTCACACCAGAAGTTACACCAGTAACTGATGACCACTAGTACTGGAGAAGTAACTGTTACACCAGAAGTTACACCAGTAACTGATGACCACTAGTACGGGAGAAGTAACTGTCACACCAGAAGTTACACCAGTAACTGATGACCACTAGTACGGGAGAAGTAACTGTCACACCAGAAGTTACACCAGTAACTGATGACCACTAGTACTGTAGAAGTAACTGTTACACCAGAAGTTACACCAGTAACTGATGACCACTAGTACTGTACTACACTAAATGTATTACTCCAAATTTGATAAGGGCCATTGTTTTCTCCAATGATATCGTCATAAATAAGCTGTGTAGGGATATAGATTTAAGCCAAAATAAAGTTTTTGTGTTTGCTTTATTGCCATATAGGGGAATTATTGATTTGTACACTTTAAAAATAAAAATTTGGACATAAAATTATACTGAATGTACATGGTTATAATCAGTATTTGTGAAAACATTCAAAACACCTTACGTTTGATGAGATGATTTAAGGGATCAACATGTTAAGGGCAAGGGTGTCCCAGAGGCAGATTGCCAGCATCATGATGTGTCCAACAGCATTGTTCAATAAGTGAAATTGTTTTCACATCGAAGGAAATGTAGCAAATAAACTCAGGGGTGGCCGTTGTTAAGTGTACAGCACAAAACTGATGTAGTATTGTTTAGGCCTGATGCAAATGTTTTCAAAATGCTACTTACTTACAACAGCTTGCTGAATACCAAATAACAAATGTTATTAATGTTTGGGTAGAGACTGGAGGAGATTACATGATTCTGGCATGAATGCTCAATGTCCTGCCATTGTGTTCCTCTGACAAATAACCATTCCAGAGAACCCTTACACTGGGCCAATAGACTATGTGCAATGCAGACACTGCATTTTGACTCCATTTTGTTTACTGATGAGTCTAGAATTTGTCTAGACTTCACAGGTAGATGTGCCAGAGTAGAGAGAAGACCAAATGACTGTTTAGCATCTGTTTGCTTCTCTAAACACGACT
Organism: Pteria penguin; assembly: GCA_035048485.1. Classification (NCBI taxonomy): domain Eukaryota; kingdom Metazoa; phylum Mollusca; class Bivalvia; order Pterioida; family Pteriidae; genus Pteria; species Pteria penguin. The sequence goes on along the minus strand of CM068585.1, from coordinate 8,464,492 downwards.
AGTATTACGTATGGTATTACATATGGTAGAGGACTTGGCCATGGTATGGGGAGGAATACATGTCAATGGCAAAAATAACCTCCATATTGTTGGTAACGGTACCTAAACAGCAGAAAGGTATTGTTGCAAGCTTGTTGACTAAATCTACAACCATATGCAGGTGCAGCGGGTCCAGATTTTATCTCATGCACAACAATAATCACCAAAAAAATTTTGTGCTGCCTTACAAGAGGTGTGGAACAGATTTCAACCATTAAAGATCAACTGGTTAATCCACAATATGCCCACGTGGTGTCAGGCTGTAATTAATGCCCACAGAGGCTGTTATTAATACCGTTATCAATGGAAAGACATACTAACAAGAGTTGTCAGAAGACAACAGAGCTAGCAGGCAACAACCAAATTTAAAAAACAAAAGTTTTTTTTAAGTAGATCAATCTTCAAGGTCAATGTCAAAACTTGAAACTTTTGATACATAATGAAAAGTCTTGTCACAAGGAATACACACTATCTTTTACCATTCATAAGTTATGACCAAAGCTAAAGTTTTTTGAAAGTGGGTCAATCTTCAAGGTCAAGGTAAAAAAAAAAGTAAAAAAAAAATTGATACATAATGAAAGGCCTAGTCACAAGGAATACACATGAAATGTTTAAGTCCTATCACTTACTGTTCATAAGTTATGAACCAGGTAAAAGTTTTTTTAACTTTTTTTTTTTTTTTTTGATTTTTGTTTTACGTCGCACCACAAATATTTCACGTATATGGTGACGGCATCTGCCTGATGCAGGGCATACAAATTTTGACCTTTGCAATGGACACCGGCATGACCAGAGTGGGACTCGAACCCCGGCCTCCCGATCAGGAGTCTGGCGTGATACCACTAGGCCACGCCGGCTTGTTTTTTAACTTCAAGGTCTTGGTTAAACACAAGGTAAAAAAAAATTTTGGTACCCAATGAAAGGTCTTGGCACAAGGAATACTCATAAGAAATATTAAAGCTGTGTCTCTAATGGTTCTAAATTAATGATTCAGGTAAAAGTTTTTGTCTATGGACATCAATGTTGGAAGTATGACAGTAGCTCTCTGTACATTCGTCCCAGCAAGCTAAAAATATGTATATACATGTATAATCTAAGGAATTTTGCAATATTCCTTTTTCTGGGATACACATATTTTTTATTTCCATAATAATTGGATAAACACTTTATATAACCATTGAAAGTTTTGGCACTTTACTTTGACCTTGGTATTGAGCTGTACAGCATTACTGACTTTAGGATATTTTTGCTTTACATGCAATACATATTTTAAGGATAAACAACATAAACATGTTAAACATCAAATTTTGAGAAACACTATCATTCTTTGGCTGAAGATAAAAATTACTAAATTCTATCGAGCTGCTGTAAAAGCACCTCAATATCAGTAACCCTGATCTTGTGTACCAAACTCACGAGCTATATACTTGTATAGCCTCAAAGAAGATGTATTGATTTCTTGTAAATATCTTATAGGTTCTGATGATATAAAACCTTATGCATACTGTAAACTATAAAAATTTTCAATAGGTACTCTCTACACAAAAATACTGCCCAAGGCTAATTCTGCTTAGAGTTTTCAAGGACAAGTTTCACCAGAGCATCAGCAACAGAGAATGTATTACAAAAGTGAAACAGCAATTTTTCGCAAGAGAAATATTATGAATATCATGGTAAAGTCCACATTTATTTTTTCAAAATAACTAATTTCTAAGTGAAGATAATATTTTCTTATTCTTATGAATCCTAGTATGACATAAGATAATAAACATTCCATATATTTCTACATAACAATAAATAATGGTAATAATTGTAAACAAATTTAAAACTTTTAATGAATAAAACTATTCTTAATCATCAAAAAGTTTTAAAGAGTTAATGTAGATACATGTAAAAGATATTGTAACCTCGGCTGGAAGTGATGACATTTGGTCAAGGTCATGACATTCCTCTTGTAATGAGTATCTTTGTTGTATCTTTTGACTTTAACATTAATCTCCAAGATAGTAAGCCTTGTACGAATTGTTTAAGTTTTTAGAAATATTACAAGTTACTTCATCTGAAATTCTGAAACTTTTCATTTTTAACTCAACATTTCTTTTAAATGCATTTTGGTTGGTTGACAATCTTATTAAAACGTGACTTGTAATCCGTTCCTCTACGATACTCTCCATGCGACTTGTACTCCATTCCTCTCCGTGTACGGAGAGTATCGTAGAGGAATGGAGTACAAGTCACGTTTTAATAGGATTGGTTGGTTGATTGGTGTTTTACGTCGCTTTCAACAATTTTTCAATTATATCGTGACATAGGAGCAGGAGGTTACCAACCTCTTAAACATAGTGGCACTACCTGGGAATCGAACCCCGATCGTCGGCGCCGCAAGCCAACCGCTTAACCACTACACCATGCCTGCCCTTCTTTTAAATGAAAGAAGTAACCTTATAACAAAGTCATGATCCACAAAAAGTACAGAAATATCTCAGGTGTGTAATAATACAAAACTTAACTAATATGCTATTTAATTCAAGCTTTATCTAAACTTAAAGTTTGGACAATTAAACAATGATAAGACAATAACAAAATGTCTTTAAATGGCATATAATGACAAAAATTAAAGATGAATCTTACATGATCTGTAATTCACATTGCAGATATGAAAATATACATTCTAAATACATTTAATGCTTGTTTGTCTTTTAACATTAACTTCCATCATTTTTCACTTGACTTGCCTGTCTATCTTGATTTATTCCCCATTCGCCTACTAGCTTAAATTATTAAAATTATCATTAAAATAACATCTACCATAATTGGGTGTGAAAGGGGCCCTCTTAAGGGTAACTTATATTGACTTGTTTATTCATTAGTGAAGTGTTACCTGTGTAAGATCAAAATGAAGAATTATTCAAACGTTCTTTTAAATTTAATTTTTTAATCTATTTCCATTCAAATACAATATTTAAACACTTTGATAATATTTATTAACATTTTTAAATATATATATCAGTATAGAGATTTACCATGTTTACTCAAACATTTTCCGAGATTTGTTTTTATTCTACAGTTTCAGTTAAAGGAAAATATTTTGCCATCTTTTGATATTAAATAATACAGAATGTTTTGTTGCGTTCATCGAGACAATAATTCGAAAAAAAATATCATCATTTATTTTTATTCAAACATTTTGAAACTCATTGCAAATAATATATTATTTTAAATCTACATTGTATATGATTTTAATAATAAAATATCTTGGCAAATTTTTTTGTTTTGTTTTGTTTGTTTTTATTATTATTTTAAAGAATTCACAGAATACATGACCGAACAATGGATAGAGGGACTGTGGCTACTGTGGAACCACTTCGGCAGTGAATGACCTAGCACCATGAACAACACAGAAGGATGGCACAGCAAACTTAGGAAGATGACCCAGCATGCTCACCCGAACATTTTCTCTGCTATTCAAACCATCAAAGACACTCAGAACGCCAACGAGGTAACTAGAATTCAGCATGCCGCAGGAGGAACCACTAGACCATTGACCAAGAAATACATTACCATCAATCGATGATTTAGGACTTTGAAGGAAAGATATCAGGATGATTGCATTGACCTCATGGACTATGCTGATTTAGCATCAGAGCTCCTTCACCTTGGATAAAGTGTTCATAGTGATTTATTGATGTTGTGTTAACTAGTGATTTTGAGGAAAATAGTGATTTTGTGTGGAACATAGTGCATTTATTGTATATTTATACAGATTTAATAATCTTGTGTAAATAGTCTTGAATGCTCATTTGGTATTTCATTATATATTTTAATGTATCTTAAGTTTATATTCCTTTGAAAGAAACGTTAATAAATTACTGGAGTTATATTATGCATTTGTTTTTATATAAGTATTGTATGCACATGAAGTACATGTACATGTACATTCTATAAAGAAAACAAAAATATGTGTATTTATCTATTACAAGTAAAAGGTGTACAGGTGACCTCTGGTAGCTTTGTCATACAGGTAAATATTAGTAACACCCCTTACAAAGGTCCCTTTCACACCCAATTACGGTAGATGTTATTTTAAGCCGGTAGACAAATCGGGAACACACCATCTATCTTACACAGTATGATCTTTGGACTATGAACCAAAACTTGAAAATCACTCCACTATGCTGGGATTAAAAGTTTGAATAATAAAAGACACTTACCTATGATCCAGAAATAAGAATTTCCATTCTAAGCTATGTCTTGAGGTAAATTCCGACTTTGTCTCATCCACTATTGATATTTCTCTAATTATACTAGATCTTTGAAGTCTTACAGTACAACAAAAACAATTATTGTCACTAGAATTTCCTAGTCCATTGAACTGTACACTATCTTCATCAAAACACAGAACTGAAAACATAATTACAAAACTTTGTTAAAGATTACAACTATATGTTCTCTTATTTCTTACTCTCAAACTGTACAAATTCATCATAAGAAATTTTTATAGTCACTCTTTCTCACACTAAGAACTTCAGCAATTTCTTTTATTGAATATTACTGTCCTACTTCTTTTAAAGCTGTATACCCTATGTTCGCTAGTAGAATGCATATTATGGGTTGATTTATTCTAAATTGTTTTGAATATATAAATAAGCCTAAAACATATTAAAAAAGGACCCTTGCAAATGTTGGGTTCAAATTCGTCGTATTAAGTGAGATATGGCTGTCTGAAACACGATGTTTGTAAAAAAAATGTTTACAACCAACTTATCACGTGATCTAACTCGGAAGCCGCCGCATCATGGACACTGATGGAGGGCGAGGTAAATAAACTTGACAAGTAACTTTAAAAATCTGTATTCAAGTCTGCTAAAGTTAGTATTAACTGAAATCGATTTCTTTTGGAGTCTCCCTTCTTTGTACTTGTTTTAATTAAACTGCGTATGTGCAAAGTCAGGTCATGGTTGTATTTATGGAATACCCACTTTATTTACGAAGTATTTTCCTTTTATTTTGATATCTCTGAGGGTTTGAAGCAACAAAAAATGTTGTTTTACATGTGCTAATTTTTGAAATTATACTGAATTGTAGGGTATACAACTTTAAGTTTGGACTATTCTAATACTACAAGTGGCAAAAAGATCCATACAAGATCTAAAAAATGTGCCATGCCACTTCTTGTCAAAGGTACCAGCTTTATGTCCCAGCAGGTGCATGTAATAAAAGGCTCGTCAGGTACAATACTTACCTGAACATCATTGATCTATGATATGGTAAGGGGGAAATAAAGATAATGAAAATTTTACTTTATATGGCATTACATCTACATTACACAGATCATGTTTCTTCCTACCTCCATCTATAATGATATTTGGTAACACTAAATATGTCTATTTTTATTACCAAGGACACAATGACAAAAAGCAACAAATATATAAATTGCATCAAATTTATTTCAATGTTCACCATTCCTTACCCTTTCTTGATGATCATTTATCATCCTTCATCCAGACCATTAGCATAGGATAAACTTTGAGTCATATTTCATTTTACAAGTGTTCTCTAATGAGTGACTTTTCCTTACATACTTACGCTATCAGAATTATGATGCTTGAAACTACTCTTTTCCATGTCCAGCCCACTATTTATGTACAAAGCAGTATAATGTGTCTGACTCAATATCAATCAAAGAAATATACAATTTTGTTGTTGGTACATATAAAAATTTTAAAGCCTTACACATTTTCAGTCGATAATACTTGATATTTTTTAATAAAAGTAATATGTATGACAAATTTCAAAATTAATGAATACGTCACTTTTTATATTGGATACTGACACAGGATCAGTTTGAGTTCCTCTATGAGTCACTTTGATTTTAAGATATTTTGTAGACTCTGAGTCACTGAATCATGGATGAGCCATATCTACCATGACACTGGAGCAGTGAGTGATCTTTTATGTTTACCATGACACTGAAGCAGTGAGTGATCTTTTATATGCCATGTTTACCCTGACACTGAAGCAGTGAGTGATCTTTTATATGCCATATCTACCATGACACTGGAGCAGTGAGTGATCTTTTATGTGCCATGTTTACCCTGACACTGAAGCAGTGAGTGATCTTTTATATGCCATGTTTACCCTGACACTGAAGCAGTGAGGGATCTTTTATGTGCCATGTTTACCATGACACTGGAGCAGTGAGTGATCTTTGATATGCCATGTTTACCATGACACTAAAGCAGTGAGTGATCTTTTATGTGCCGTGTCTACCATGACAGTTAAGAGCCACCACAGGACTCAAACTGAAAACCTCTTGATCACATGCAAAGCTTCTTATTAACTAAGCTACTCCAAGTTAAATGATAATTATAAATCGAACACATAAAAACATAAAAAAAAAAAAACAAAATAAAAACTTACGCTTATCCCTACTCCATTGCTGAAATCCAGAAAATTTGACTATTTCATACACAGGAGAGTCTTCAGCAGATATTGACCCCCTCAAAAAGTGACAGCTAAAAGACAGTTGCTCTTCACCTGCAACAGGAACAAATCAAACCTACAGAACTGACAAAGTGACAGGGAAATGTCATACAGTATGGAAAAGCATTTTTGACTCTTTTCTTTTCAATTAATCCATTGTTAGTAGTCAAATATCATAAACAACTATAGTAATCATATATTTAATAATCTCTACCTAATGTTGATATGTTAATGTTCTAGAGAGTACATATGAGACACTTCACCATGTCACACCTACCCTACCATACTGATTAGATACTCAAGCATGTCACACCTACCCTACCATACTGACTAGATACTCGGGCATGTCACACCTACCCTACCATACTGACTAGATACTCGGGCATGTCACACCTACCCTACCATACTGACTAGATACTCGGGCATGTCACACCTACCCTACCATACTGACTAGATACTCGGGCATGTCACACCTACCCTACCATACTGACTAGATACTCAGGCATGTCACACCTACCCTACCATACTGACTAGATACTCAAGCATGTCACACCTACCCTACCATACTGACTAGATACTCAGGCATGTCACACCTACCCTACCATACTGACTAGATACTCGGGCATGTCACACCTACCCTACCATACTGACTAGATACTCAGGCATGTCACACCTACCCTACCATACTGACTAGATACTCAAGCATGTCACACCTACCCTACCATACTGACTAGATACTCAAGCATGTCACACCTACCCTACCATACTGACTAGATACTCAGGCATGTCACACCTACCCTACCATACTGACTAGATACTCAAGCATGTCACACCTACCCTACCATACTGACTAGATACTCAAGCATGTCACACCTACCCTACCATACTGACTAGATACTCAAGCATGTCACACCTACCCTACCATACTGACTAGATACTCAGGCATGTCACACCTACCCTACCATACTGACTAGATACTCAAGCATGTCACACCTACCCTACCATACTGACTAGATACTCAGGCATGTCACACCTACCCTACCATACTGACTAGATACTCAGGCATGTCACACCTACCCTACCATACTGACTAGATACTCAGGCATGTCACACCTACCCTACCATACTGACTAGATACTCAGGCATGTCACACCTACCCTACCATACTGACTAGATACTCAGGCATGGGAATACTATAAAAAATGTATGTCATCATTATTCCTTTTCATTTAGAAACACATCTACCAATCATATCCTTCAACCCTCATTAAGGTTTATGTAACTGAGTTTACTGTTCATAAAAAGTAGTGAAAGAAAGAAATTCAAGATGGCTGCACATACAAGGATAAAATTGTATGACTTCAATACGACCTACAAAAGTGGCTACAATAACAGGGAATAGTAAACAGACGATAAGTGAGGAACTAATTACATAAGACTAATGGTGCATTGTATTTTTCAGCCTTACTACATTTATCAAGGTAATGAGAGCTTTCTTTTTTACTGAGATATATACTTAATAAGTATTATTTATCTCGGCGCATAAGCAGACTCATTTTTACTTAGCAAAAACAAAAGGAAACATGAATGGCACTTTTAATATTGACTGTGATTTTGATGAGAATTGCTGTAAAAATCACACTCATCAGGAGATTACACATGAGGTATCATATGTCAAAAATTCATTTCTTCATTGTAAAAACAAGAAAACATTTATGCAAAATATTTACAAAACAACATACACTGACATTTCAATTCTTTTCCAAAGCTGAACATATTAGCCAAATCTGTATAAATAGTTTAATGGAAACTGTATAATAAATACTAGTAAAATAATGTAAACCAAAAATCAGAATAACAAAAACATACAACATTGTGTAGTATGTACCTGGTCAGAATAACAAAGACACACAACATTGTGTTGTATATACCTGGTCAGAATAACAGAGACATACAACATTGTGTTGTGTGTACCTGGTCAGAATGAGAGAGACATACAACACTGTGTTGTGTGTACCTGGTCTGAATGAGAGACATACTACACTGTGTTGTGTGTACCTGGTCTGAATGAGAGACATACAACATTGTGTTGTATGTACCTGGTCAGAATTAGAGATACATACAACACTGTGTTGTGTGTACCTGGTCTGAATGAGAGACATACAACACTGTGTTGTGTGTACCTGGTCTGAATGAGAGACATACAACATTGTGTTGTATGTACCTGGTCAGAATAACCGAGACATGCAACATTGCGTTGTGTGTACCTGGTCAGAATAAGAAACATACAACACTGTGTTATGTGTACCTGGTCAGAATGAGAGAGACAACACTGTGTTGTGTGTACCCGGATTAAATGAGAGACATACAACATTGTGTTGTATGTACCTGGTCAGAATTAGAGATACATACAACACTGTGTTGTGTGTACCTGGTCTGAATGAGAGACATACAACACTGTGTTGTGTGTACCTGGTCTGAATGAGAGACATACAACATTGTGTTGTATGTACCTGGTCAGAATAACCGAGACATGCAACATTGTGTTGTGTGTACCTGGTCAGAATAAGAAACGTACAACACTGTGTTATGTGTACCTGGTCAGAATGAGAGAGACAACACTGTGTTGTGTACCCGGATTAAATGAGAGACATACAACATTGTGTTGTATGTATCTGTTCAGAATAACAGAGACGTGCAACATTGTGTTGTATGTATCAGGTCAGAATAACAAAGACATACAACATTGTTTTGTATGTATCTGGTCAGAATAAGAGAGACATACAACACTGTGTTGTATGTACCTGGACTGTATGAGAGAGACACACAACATTGTGTTGTATGTATCTGGTCAGAATAACAAAGACATATGATACAACATTGTGTTGTATGTATCTGGTCAGAATAACTGAGATGTATGATATCAAACTGGAATTAATATAATATTACATGTTTCTACATAACTATGTTTAAAAACAGCTATAATTAATAAATGTATGCAAAATTTCATTGAAAGCTTAAGGCAGTCCATGTCTCTGCTTAAAATAGTGTAAGAGCATGGACACGAATCTCTATAAGGCTAAGCTGTCGAAATACTACAATAATTCGTCATATATTGGATAATCACGAAGTAATCTGTCGTAAAGATCGACATATCGACAGGAATTGTACATTTACTGAACAGATGCTGCGCTGACATAACGTTATGTCTTAAGTGTCTGAAAACCTCCTGATTCGAAAATCATGACACGTGAATTGTGATGAATAACTAGAAAGTTGCTATTTACAGTGTCTTGAGGTCCCCCTTAACTTCCTGGTCAAGAACTACACTATAGGATAAAATGTCTCGCCACATGACACGATGCTCCATTTTCAGCTTGTACCTTCGATATACACGATACATGACATCTGGCGGCACCAGATGTACGGATTCAGGAATATTCACATGAGATTACGGGAGATCTACACGAGACTTTGGATTCACGGAACATCGAAACGCAATCGTATTCACAAGAAAATAACCTGCAATTTCCGATTTACGAAACACCCTCAATTACGGATTTACAAGATCCGTACATAAATATGGGTTCGTTGGAACGTCATCTACTAGACAACAGTACACGTAACTTTACTTACTGGTCAGCCACTTGAGATTTCAAATTTACAAGATATCCACACGAAATCGGATTTAATGGACAATTACGCAATATTTCAGATATACGGAATATCCATAAAAGGACCTTGAATTTACCGGGCATCAGCACAAGACCTTGGATTTACTGGACACCAGCACAAGGCCTCGGATTTACTGGACACTAGCACAAGACCTCGGGTTTACATGACATTTGCACAAGACCTCGGGTTTACAGGACATTTGCACGAGACCTCGGGTTTACAGGACATTTGCAAGAGACCTCGGGTTTACAGGACATCTGCACGAGACCTCGGGTTTACAGGACATTTGCACGAGACCTCGGGTTTACAGGACATCTGCACGAGACCTCGGGTTTACAGGACATTTGCACGAGACCTCGGGTTTACGGTACATTTGCAAGAGACCTCGGGTTTACAGGACATCTACACAAGACTTCGGGTTTACGGGACATTTGCAAGAGACCTCGGGTTGACGGTACATTTGCACAAGACCTCAGGTTTACGGGACATTTGCAAGACACCTCGGGTTTACAGGACATTTGCACAAGACTTCGGGTTTACGGGTCATTCGCACAAGACCTCGGATGGTTTTAAATTGTACATTCCAGGTATTTTCTGAGATGGTAAATACACATTTCAAAATTGAAATTTCAAAACAAAAAAAAATCCGCTTCAGGACTCCTAGAAAAATGTAGAGATGTAGAAAAGATGGCTTCACATGAACCTTCCAATGGTTAGTCTAGTAGCCCTCTTGTATTTAATGTGAAAATAAAGAGCTGAACGTGATCTCTTCACTCAACTGTCATTATGGGGGCGGGCAGATATCTAGATGATCCGTCCACAAGTTGCGGTGTCCACAGACGACTCGTTTTACCGTCCACGCCAACAGTATCTATCTATCTATCCATCCACCGTATAATTATCAATGTAAAGAAATCAAGATACATTTAACTATTGGCACTTTACCATTACCCATTTAGTGTTAATAACTACATGTATAATAACATATGACAAACAATAATTTTTTACTTGATTTTAATATCATTCTCAAATTTTGATAGCTCTCCCACCCCCTAAATACTGTCTTTTTCTAACTTTAAATTTTTATGATTTAAAGTGAGCACATGACTATTTCATGTGCTCACTTTAAATCATAAAAATTTAAAGTCAGAAAAAGACAATAGTTTACATTTCAAAAAGAGAACACGTGTTCTGTCCCTCTATTTTATTTAATATTCAATAGAAAAAAGAAACAAACAAGACACGAACCAACAACTAAATACAATTCTACTGCAATATAAAATGTATATACATATTATTCAGTTCTTTTGAATGCAATATAAAAATCACAATAAAAGTACAAACTTTGTCACATATTTAAACTACGTATACAGACAGGACTTACTAATTGGTATGTTTATTACAGATACTGTTAATTACTGTTTTAAAAAGTTTTATTAAAGTGGACGGTGTATATCGATTTAATAATAAGTTGTTAATATAGAAATCATCAATGGTATTTACTAATGGCGGACTGATCATCTACAGACGCCTAAATCGGAGACGGTGTTAACGATGGACAGTGAGGCCAGTGGATGGTGAAATCGGTGGACATATAGTTTTGTTACCGTCGGGGCACCTACGCTTGGCGCCACTGCTGGGAAAGGGGGGGGGGGGAGGCACGTGCCCCAAGATGAATCCGCCCCTAAAGTACGGAATTTTATATGGGATTGTGGAATTAACGGGAAAATCACACGACATTTCAACCTCGATCTGAACGGACAACTACATGTACATTGTAATTAAAGGGACATCTATACAGAAAACATTAATATATCTTTGTCACTTTATATTTGCAGTTCCATGGCAATCTCGACCGATGTTTTATTGACCAAGGACTTACTTTGTTTGCTTGATAAATCCGTTATTACATGTGTTACCGCCTAGTGACCTTTCCTTTTAATCTAGATAGAGCTGTTACTAAGAAATTGTAAGTGGCTCGAAGAGCAATAATGCGCACTCAGCAGCCGGTTATTTTAAGAAGATTCACAAAATCACGAGCATTGAAAATATCTGTAACCTCCCTTCCCATTCTCTTATAAACAAGAAGCCAAACTGAGCACATTGAACACAAATCTAATTAGAAAGCATAGGAGTTTTTAAGTAAAAAGTTCACTTCTTAATACATAAATATTATGGGATGAAATCCTGAATTTTGAAAAAAAACCCACTACACCCTCTAAGAACACTGCAATACATTACATTTTCACTTCTATGATTTGAATTACTCTCTTCACTAAATAGAGTAATTTCTTGAATCTCCTTTGCCCCCTAGCTTAAATCTGCCTTTGAATACTGCTATTTAAAATAGACAAGCAAAATTATATAATGTACTGTGTCACCTTGGTCTAGCATATCTAATTGACAACGTTTTACCTGTTGACACTTGTATCAAATTAATTGAACAAAAACTATATAATATAATTTATTCAAACTATTCGCAGATACTGCTCAATCATCTGAGCGTTGGATGTACCAACACTTAGTAGATAACTTTTCTTTGAAGTTTTATCTGAAAGAGGCAATACACCCAGTACATAGGAAACTTATTACAAAATTCAGGATTTCATCCCATAATATTTATGTACAGAGGGGGCGTTACAACAATGGGTCTAGGTCTAATAGAATCTGTAATACTGTAACACTTATGAGGTCAAGGACGAATCTCATTTTATTCTTGTATGTCCTCACTATTCCGCAATATGAAGTTTATATATCAAGAATTATTATAGTCGTCACCAAGTGTTTCTAAATTAATACAACTATTTAATAAAAGTACTAATAATAACAAAACAAGAGACCTAAATGGGCCTATATCATTCACCTGAGCACATATTGCTTATTTACAATAAAATGACAGCTCATTTCAGTAGAAAATTTTGCTTTTTTCTACAAGACTTTCTATAAGGTTTGGTGATATTTTGTGCAGTCGTTTTGAAGTGTCCAAAATGTGTCAACCAATCAGAGCCAATGGCGGCCATCTTGGATTACGGATGGGCACGAAAAACACAAACTTGGTAGAGGACCTCAAGGACTTACTTCCTATGAGGTTTGGTGAAATTCTGTGCAGTGCTTCTGGAGAAGAAGTCAAAAATGTGTCAACCAATCAGAGACAATGGCAGCCATCTTAAATGAAAGGACTTGAAAGTCCTCATGGTCGGAATTGCATGGTCAAGTACATCAAAGGTAATGAAGTCGTGATCCACCAAGAGATCACACACCAAGCGTGTAGTGTTTAGGATCAGTATTGACAAAAACACGGTCTGCGCACAGGTGTTCGTTTTCATATAAACAACGGCTCCGCCCCTGTACATCCCTGTACGTCTCCATCTCGTACTATATAGTTATCTCATTCTCTCATCACTTTTGATATTAACAATCTGGACAGTCCCCCGCTGTACATGTACATTTGGGGAAAACCACGTTTACACGTGGAGATCTATAAATAACTGGCTATTTTTAGTAGCATTACATATCAACAACTACCGAGACGTTTGTGTGGCATCCATCTTGGATTACGGATGGGCACGAAAAACACAAACTTGGTAGAGGACCTTGAGTACTTACTTCCTATGAAGTTTGGTGAAATTCTGTACAGCGGTTCTGGAGAAGAAGTCGAAAATGTAGAAAAGCTAACGACGGACGACAGACGACGGACGGTGATTGATCATAATAGCACACTTGAGCCTTCGGCTCAGGTGAGCTAAAAACTGATATAACTTAGCAAATATCTGTACGCAGCAAGCAAGATTCGAACCCAATAACTCTTTTCATGCACTCTCCATATCTATTCAGTAAAAGTCGTAATATTAGTTGTAAAGTGGATATTTATATACGTATTGTTTATAATATTTATGTATATCTGTATTTATGTATTGTATATATGTATGTATATCTGTATATATGTATTGTATATATGTATGTATATCTGTATATATGTATTGTATATATGTATGTATATATGTATGTATATCTGTATATATGTATTGTATATATGTATGTATATCTTTATATATGTATTGTATATATGTATGTATATATGTATATATGTGTTGTATATATGTATGTATATCTGTATATATATATTGTATATATGTATGTATATCTTTATATATGTATGTATATCTGTATATATGTATTGTATATATGTATGTATATCTGTATATATGTATGTATATCTGTATATATGTATTGTATATATGTATGTATATCTGTATATATGCTATTTTCCCTACGAGTCGTATGGCTCAAAGTAGTAAAGAACTTGAACATGATATTATCTAAGAAAATAAACTGTCCACGAATCATCCATTAAACATTTATACTAATTCAGTCCATTTTACTGAACGCACCCAATTGTCTGTTAGCATCCACTGTAAACTAATTAAAATGGTTGAGAAATCAGCTGAGACGAATGAACTAACATAAACTCTGACTTAAACTAACTTAATTTGACGGTGCAGCTAAAGAGCTCTTTGGGGTATCATTTTAATTCGTAGCATCAGGAAGGCGACTGATATTGTGGTGAAGCTCAGAGGAATCAATAGATAGATCATAATGTCTCGTGACTTCCTTATATAATGATAATAACGAAGTAGAATCCGTAACGCAAGGGAAGGTCAGAGTCGGCAATAGTATACTTTTTACGCTTATATAAAAGCCATTTCGTAATGCTGTTATTAGCCGAATGAATTTGAAACCAGAATTTACATCCTCTGTTCATTTACTTCAATGTAACAATGTAATGACGTCCTTACACAAACGTTATTAATCTATCTAACCAAAAAACTTCTATCAGTCAAACAAGTACTGCTGACGTCGTGTTTTCCTTCAACGAATTTCCTCGACAAACCACATATTTTGGCAATAACATGAGCACATGCGTACCATGATCACATTAAACTGGTCGTTTCTCAATGCCTTTGGAATATTTTTTTCTAAAAAGAATGCACGATTTGCAAATTTATTTTTAGTCTGTTGTTGTTCAAACCTGATTTTTGTTTATTTTGGACCGAAACCGTTACGACAAATCAATACGAATAACATGTCGCTACAACAAACGACAAAAACGACTTCGAAATTTTACGATAGCTATTAACCTTAACAGAGACAATGTTACGAAACAAAATGATATAATATTCCTATGAAATAATCTTCCACAAGTCCTATTCAAAATTCATTGTCAAACTTAAGTTATAAATCAATCATCACTTTACAACCTACATTGTCGGAAAGACCTGTTCCTCACGTACATAAAGTAATTTAAGTATAAAAATAATTTTAATGTGATTGACAAGCCAGGACAAGGGGCGGATCCAGAACTGGCAATCCCCCCCAAGGGGGGGCACACTGTTCGAGGCCTGAAGGCCCGAGTAAAGGAAGTTATGGGAGGGGGTGTTGCCCTCCCATAAGAGAGGTTCAGGGGGCCTCCCCCGAGAAAATTTTGAAAAATGGAGCAAAAATATAACGTGACTAATCTTAATAATTTTACCGTCTATGCCAAACATAGTCTATCCATACATTATTTGCAAAGAAATCAAAACACATTTAACTACTTATACTTTATCTGTCCCCTAACCATCCACTGTTAATATCAATAATAAGATATGATCAACAATTTTTTTTACTTGATTTTAATTTCATGCTCCACAATTTATGGCTTTTTCTTCTATGTTTTATATTATATAAAGATATGTCTCTGTATTTTATTCTAAATTCAATAGAAAAAAATAACAACAAACAAACAAAACACAACCCAACAACTAAGTACAATTCTATTGCAATACAAAATGTACATATATGCATTTGGGGGGGGGGGGGGGATTCCAATATAAATATCACAATAAAAATTGAAAGGATTGTTACCTATTTAAACCAAGTATACAATTGATTGATTGATTGATTTTTGTTTAACGTCACACCACGAATATTTCACGTATATGGTGACGGCATCTGCCTGATGCGGGGCATACAAATTTTGACCTTTGCAACGGACCTACCCGAAGCAGTGAGGGATCATTAACGTGCCATGCATACCACGACACGGGGCCTCGGTTTTTACTGTCTCATCCGAAAGACAGGACCCTGGCATGACCAGAACGGGAATCGAACCCCTGCCTTCCGATCAGGAGTCCAGCGCGATACCACTAGGCCACGCCGGCTTCAACTAAGTATACAAACAGGATTTAGTAATTAGTATGTTTATTATAGATACTGTTAATTAGAGTGTACGGTGTATATCCATTACGTAATAAGTTCAAGGTTTGTTCAGGTCTACAGCGAGAATTCTGCTCATCTGGGCTTTCAAAGAAACCAAAACAAAGATTCCAATATCAAATTATAGGGGTGTTTAACAAAGTATATTTCTTCCAATACATACCAATATTCATTTAAATCCTAATACAAGTGTATGTGGCTTAGCAGTAACTGGTGTATTCATCCTCTACGCCAACGTCGCTGCTATGAGCTGAGGCGGAAATCTACTATTATTCAAAGTAATAATATACCTTTTAGGAATATTTGACCATGATAAACCTGTCACCCCTGTTATGATAAAATTTAGACTCGTCATGTTTATAAACATGGGCAGTATTTTCGCTGCAGACCTGGGAAATATCACTAAGTATTTACAAATAACTGAAACCAGGGACGGTGTTAACAAGTGAACAGTGAAGCCAGTGGACGGTATAGTCCTGTTACCGCCGGGGCATTTATGTTTGGCCCAGAGCTGGATCCGCGCCTAAGGACAGTGACACCAGATGTAAACGGCACTTAATCATACTGAGTTATAGCTGATGCAGGCAAAAATATTAAATCATCTACTATGATCCAAAAGCCAATGGGAACAATGTTGCAAGGCATCATCCTACACTTGGTTGATTGATTGATTAATTTTTGTTTAACGTCACACCACGAATATTTCAAGTATATGGTGACGGCATCTGCCTTTGCAACGGACCTACTCGAAGCAGCGAGGGATCTTTAACGTGCCATGCATACCACGACACGGGGCCTCGGTTTTTACTGTCTCATCCGAAAGACAAAACAGCGGCATGACCAGAGCTGAACTCGAACCCCGGGCTCCCGATCAGGAGTCAAGCGCGATACCACTAGGCCACGCCGGCTTTCCTACACTTGGAGGAAAAGGGAGCATACATGAACATCTAGGAGAACCAACATGGAGACAAGGCGTTAAATTGGAGTAAGCTTCCCTTGCTCACTAGAGGGGCAAGTTTGGTGTAGCGGTTAAGCGCTTGGCTTACGACGTCGACGATCCGGGTTCGATTAAAATGGAGTAAGCTTCCCATGCTCACTAGAGGTGCAGGCTTGGTGTAGTGGTTAAGCGCTTGGCTTACGACGCCGACTATCCGGGTTCGATTCCCGGGTTGCGCCACTATGTTTAAGAGGTTGGTTACCTCCTGCATCCATGTCGCGATATGACTGAAAAATTGTTGAAAGCGACGTAAAACACCAATCAATCAACAAACCAACCCTTGCTCACTAGTAACAGCTACCATGACGACTTAATCAGGATTTATCAAACTTCTGATCCCTTAAGTCATAAGCAGTACTGATTCAACATATTGAGTATTAACTTTATAACAGTATTTTCGACAGTAGTTTGTGATGTTTTCAGCACTGCCAATAGGCAATCCTCACTCCCAACATGTATATAAAGCAGATGATCTATTTACATGTAAACTTACGTTTAGTATATTCATCACCAGAAAACATACTGTAGTGAAACAGTAAATTATACAGGGTCTGTTTCTCATCCTCGTTTATAAATTCATACACTCCTTCATTCACCAAATCATCCTAAAACAATAACAAGGAATTCTTACTTCAAAGCAACATATAAAATCTGCTGAAACATTTTATCAAATCTTCCTTTGACATCACAAAAGTGTAACATATGATCTATGAGCGTGATGACCAATACATTATAAGTAATATTGATATGTCAAGATACTTTGCCATAAACAATGCATCCAACTACTACCTTCTTATAAATCAATAGCACTGATTACAAATATGTTTTAGCAAAATCTACCGGTATTTACACAGGCTATTTCAGGATTTCATTATACTATATGTAACTAAGACAACTATTATTTTGATTATATGGTATAAAATAATTAGTAGGGAAAATTTACCATTTTGCTGTTCTGATGCAGACAAGATAGGTGGGACAGACGGACAAACAGACAGACGGACGACATCGTTATACCATAATACGCCCGATATTTTAATGCAGGCGTATAAATATTGAATTCCACATCACCATATGATGTTTTACTTGAATTTTAAAATTTTCTGATAACAATTTTTATTCAACAAATATATTCCTTTTATCCAGATAAAGAAATGTCCTTCTTTAAAAACTCTGACTTTTTGTATATTATCATTCAACACACAGTATTTTTATAACACTTATCGTATTTATATATAGACTGTATAAAGCCATAAAATGGCACCTTCTATTATGCATATATCGACTGCATAAAGCCAAGGAATGGTACCATACATACAGATTGCATAGTCATCTACAGATTGTATAAAGCTATGCAATGGTTCCACATCTACATATTGTATAAAGCTATGCAATGGTTCCACATCTACAGATTGTATAAAGCTATAGAACGGTTCCACATCTACAGATTGTATAAAGCTATGCAATGGTTCCACATCTACAGATTGTATAAAGCTATGCAATGGGTCCACATCTACAGATTGTATAAAGCTATGCAATGGTTCCACATCTACAGATTGTATAAAGCTATGCAATGGGTCCACATCTACAGGTTGTATAAAGCTATGCAACGGGTCCACATCTACAGATTGTATAAAGCTATGCAATGGGTCCACATCTACAGATTGTATAAAGCTATGCAATGGTTCCACATCTACAGATTGTATAAAGCTATGCAACAGTTCCACATCTACAGATTGTATAAAGCTATGCAATGGTTCCACATCTACATATTATATAAAGCTCTGCAATGGTTCCATATTTACAGATTGTATAAAGCTATGCAATGGTTCCACATCTACAGATTGTATAACTTTGCAATGGTTCCACATCTACAGACTGTATAAAGCTATGCAATGGTTCCACATCTACAGATTGTATAAAGCTATGCAATGGTTCCACATCTACAGATTGTATAAAGCTATGCAATGGTTCCCCATCTACAGATTGTATAAAGCTATGGAACGGGTCCACATCTACAGATTGTATAAAGCTACGCAATGATACAATAATAATTATTTATACCAGGCATTTGTGTATAGATTATTGTGGTCACTTACTGGTAAATGTCCTAAGAGTGATGTAATACTTTCAGATACATAAAGTATTGTGCCTTGCTGAGTAAAGACCAGAAGGAAACTATCCATAGCCTTCAAAATAAGAATTTGCAATATCAGGCAACAATAGACATATCATACACCAATTCATGGATACAGCTTTGTAATAGATAATATTTTTTTAAATTCAAAGTTTTTACTTCATGTTTCTGAAAACAAACTAAATCAAAGTGCTTATGTGTTACTTTCAGCTTTCAATATTTAGTATGAAAATGCTTGGATCACAACTGAGATTAGTGAGGGTGAAAGCTCCTGGGTTTAAGCTCTACGGGTGGCTCATAGATTTCCCATCTTATTTATGGGACTGTAAAAACAAAGATACCATGTCTCGGGAAAATGTGGCACTTTACAGATCCCTCATTTCTATAAGAACCGGCACCCGGCGAAATACAGCTGCTTCAAATGCTGAAATTGCCAGTTCAAATTTCCTCTGATCTTGAATTTACTACTCCCACTTATGCTAGGGCACTCAAAGTGATACGCCTCAAATTTCTAGATCACCTTCTCAAATCATTCTTATTGAAAACCCTGCTCAATGCTTTGGCTGGGTAACTCAGATGAATCCACATTTCTGAATATTTCATAGAGCAGATACTGTCACTTCACAAATGTGATAATCTTCATGTGACATAAAAGAAGAATCAACCAAAAAACAAACATGAAATACATTTCAATAGAATGTCGCAGCAAAAATTTGGGACAGTCTGATTACTAAAGAAAATAAATAAATAAAAAGGATAAGTATATAATCAAACTATATACCAAGAGGAAATAAAAGAAATTTCCTAAAATGTGCAAATAACAACTGTCTAAAGACATAAAACAAGATGTGTTTGTGAATAAAAAATACCCCCATCAGCAACAAAATCCAAATAAGGCAAATTTTGAAATGTAAGTCAAAGGTCCGGTCAAGGTCACAAGGTCAATGACCTTGGTATAATTTGAAAGGGCTTTATTAGTGGAGTATGCATGATAGATATGAAGTCTTTATCTGTCATGGTTCAAGAGTTATGGCGAAGGTTAAAGTTGACAAGAGACAGACAAAAAAACTGACATACAAACAAACAGACAGTCAAGTGAAAACAAAATGCCCCTGACCTATCAATCTGTGCCCTAAAAAAAAACAAAAAAAAAAATGATTTCAAAATGAAACCAAAACAATAATCTTTCATAAGACCTTTCAGATCACTCTAATGCATTCAGTATGTCAATCTATAATGCAGCCAGTCTGAAAAAGAAGTTTTCCATCGGAGGGAATCCTCTTGGGCCTAAATTGCCCTGCCTTGCATCCACCCCTTAATGGATCCAGCTGAAAAACAACAACACTTTCTGAGAACTGAGTACTTCATCACCACCATATTTCATCAAAATCCTTTCAGCAGTTCTGAGGAAGACGAAAAATTGAAAAGTTTATGGATCGCACTTGACAAATCAATGTTAATATTAATTGATTATTGTTTTACTTCACTCCATGTTATTTCACGAATATAGTGACGTCATCTGTCTGATGCATCATAGAAATTTCTAATTTTGCAACAGACCCACCCGAAGCAGTGAGGGATCTTCTATGTGCCACGCCTACCATGACATAGGACCTTGGTTTTTACTGTCTTATCTGAAAGAGAGAGCACCAATGTGCCCAGGGCATGAATCAAACCCAGGACCTCTAGATCATAAGCCGAGCATCTCATCCACTAGGCCACACCAGCTTTACAAACAAATGTCAGATGGCACGATATGGAAAAAGATTACTTGAATCTGTGGGTTAAAAATCTAAAATGACAATTAGAATCAAATTAAAATCACAAAATGACAACTAGGAACGAATCCAGATCACAAAATGACAACTAGGAATGAATCCAGATCACAAAATGACAACAAGCCTACAGTCAGTCATGCATGCAACACTCGTCCCCTGCCACAACCTGTAACTCCAAAGTGGCTAATACAATGTACCTTATTAGCAACATGAAACAGTTATGTGAACATGTTAACCTTTTGCATGATTTAAGAAGGAATTACATTGAATTCTGTTAAGTTTTATATCTAGTTCTAGTGAAATTGACAGCAGAAATATAGTATTGTTTATTCATATCTGGCATCAGTATCTATAGTCATCATCTGGAAACTGAAACAGTGATGGTGCACTTTCATCATATAAGATATTATAAACCACATTGCACTTTAATAACATAAGCAATTATAAACCACTGTGCACTTTCATAAGATATCGTAAACCACCATGCACTTTTCATAAGATACTTTAAACCACTGTGCACTTTCATGACCTAAGATATTATAATTAAGCCATCTTACCTCTAGCATCAGATGCATAAATTCATCATTGGAAAGGAAAGAGGGTTTCCAATCTTCTTTGATTTCATGTGCCTGGGCTTGAACAGCAGTCTCTGTGGAAATACACACATATATTAATTATATGAAAAGATATTATAAGTACAAAGTGAAGTAATCATTAAATGCGACACAAATTTTTATTGTGTCAGAAATTTCTTCTGAAAATTGTCTATTTTTGCTGAAATAAAGTCTACTACTTGACTATGCTCACAATTTTTAGTTGTATTTCTACATGATCTCTAACATGTGTACCATTTAAGTCGAAGTCTATCGTTTTTGATAGCAACCAGGGGTTAGTCCATAGCGTCTCTATGTGAGTAAGTATATGCATGAATATATATATATGTATGTGTATATTAATATGAATTATTTTTGCATGCGTGAATATTGTTTAGGAATAATCATTATATATGTTCTCTATGTTGTTATAACAGCGAATGAGAAAAATAAAAACTTGAAACTTGTAAGTCTCAAGCAGAAATTTTACATAGTTTCTTTCTGAGCAGCAAAATTAATAAATCTTAGTATTTTAAAGTTGTTACTGAGTAAACTGCACTGGAATTAGTAAAATTCTTACAATATGAGATGATTTGATATGTATGACTGTGTTTCTTTGCATTTGAAACTATTAATACAACTAGAAATGTTTTAAAAGATTTAGCAGTCAATCTCCATACAAGTAAAAATTTAAATTTCACTTGAATTTCATAAAAACTTAGAGGTGAAAGTAATGAAAGGTACATCGATATGCAAGTGGAGAGATATCAAATATTGCTAGGCCAATTAAGTGCCACATTATGTACAAAACTTAACAGTTATTCCACAAAATCATACATTTTTGTCTCTTTAAAATATGCCACAGATTTCCAGCTCTTGGGTATATCAAATCAATTACAAGTGGTATTCTATTGCAAATAAAATCACCTGTACAGATTGAAAACATTACAAAAACTATGATCTAGGCTTTTGATGCCAATGGATTCCATTTCAACACTGCCCACTGTCCTTCAAATCTTTGTTGATTGTAGATAAACATTTGTCAAAGAAATATGCATACAAACCAATGCAACATCAATATTGCTTTACCTGCAATTTTTTTTCAGGAGAGTATTATTTGCAAAGGATCTCACAAATTGCAGACTTGGCACATAATGTAATTCACCCTCAACAAACAATATTCACAATGCTAGTCTAATTCCTTCGATGTACCATGCTAAACAGACTCAGTTCATCAGCCCATGAACTTGGGTCATGGAAGTACTTCCTGGCGTATAGCAAATCACATGCGCAGTAATATAAAAAGAGGCAGGGCTTACTCAAGTTCAAGGCTGATGTTCTATTATTGTTTTTTACTTGAATGAATCTGTTAATTTTGAGCAATTAAAGAAATTACCTAGACAGATAGAGTATTTCTTAGCATTCTAGACACACACTATAATGCGTGGCAGAAGTACTTTTCCACTTCAGGAAAAATTCGGTCCTTGCCAGTTTGATAACGGGGAATTTGATATTTTGTTTTCAAAAAAGAACCTTTTAAAATGCATTGTAAATATAAGGAATGACTGTCTTTTTTTTCTAGGTTCATGGGGAATGAACTTGGGTGAGAAACAAACAAATTATATGAGAACCGCTTCATGGTTCACATGATTTGTTTGTTTCTCACCCAAGTTCATTCCCCATGAACCTAGAAAAAAAGACAGTCATTCCTTAATTGTAATGGCATTGTTGTAAGTCCAACAAAACTCTGACAAACTATATACTTGTTTATGACATCATCAATATAACAACTGAAAATCCTCTAAATGTCTCTCTTACCAACTGTGGAAGACTCAACTGAACTGTATTGTTTAAAAATATAGAAAATTGGTTTTCTCAGCAAAAGCCACTGACCTTGATAACTTTTAAGGAAAGCTATAGTAGATTTGAGTACTGTGGACTTGTCCATCTTCTTGTTGTTGGTGGACACCATTGAGGACAATTCATTGACCAGCATATTGAATTGATCGCGCCTCTTCTTCTCACTGAGATTCCTATTGACCCTATAACATGACATAGAAGATTCATAATATGTACTAAAAGACTTAGAACATGAAATAAAAGTAAAGCATCAGAGGTGTGTAGGTTTACTGAATGTCTCTTAACTTCACTAAAGTGGCTCATGGAAGGCGTTTGATAATTAATGGTGTAGAAATGCATATGTTAATTTTTTTTCTTAATTAATACAGACCACTTTCCATAACTAAATTCAAATGGCCCATTTCAAATAGTTTGAGTCACAGTGGGGTTTTCTCCTTCTAATCAGGTCTGTTATAAGGACCCTTCCCCATGGAAATTTCCCTGATTTTTTCCCCCAAAATTTGTCTAAATTTTCCCCAAATACTGATCTTCTAGCGTTAAGCAAATGGGACAAAAAATTCCAAATTGAAAAGGTACAGGCACCTTTGCAAAAGTAAAAAAAGAAAAAAAAAAGTCGAGTCTAATGGAGTTCTAGATACCGATATATATTCATCGTAAGTATTAAATGCTCTACAAGCCCAATTCTAACATCATAGGCCCCTACTGGGACAACACACTACAGTACTTTAGTCTTTGCCCTTATAGGAGCATTTGATGTTATGGATGGGCTTGGTAAGAGTCAGATACAGAAAATAGAATCAGGACTTTTGAAATAATTTGAGTACCTATACATACATGTACAAACTAAAATTCCTACACAATTTAATCAAATTAACTTTACTGTTGGGCATTCTGTTGAGTTCTGTAAATTGTGACTGTGTACTTTTGTAAATTTGTAGACCTTCATACTTGCTTTAATTGGCAAAAGGTGAATCACTCAGATGGGTAAAACTGTAGCAATACTATTAAGGTAGAAGAACTACCTAAATTTGAATGATAAAGAAAATTATATCCATAAAGAGAGAAAGTTATTGAAAAGTATCAGTTTTATCATTTTTTATGTACATGTATATAAAAAGAATGATTAGTTCAGTTATCTGCCATTATGTCTGATACAGAAAACAAGACATTTGTCAAAATTAAAGTCACCAAAACAGAACTAGTTCACAAGTAAGCTTGTAAGCTTGTAAGTTAAACAAATATGGTCCACTCCTGGCCACTGAAACTCAAGACTTGCAATATCAAATGAAGAGAAAAAATTTTTGTTTGTTGTTTTATGTCAAGACTTTTAAACTTACACATACACATGGTGAATGTATTATTTTAATGCATCAGATAACTAGAAATTTAATGTGTCGGTGTGACACAGATGCCCCCACTGGCAGCTAAGGTAGTGAAATATAATTGCCAGAAATCTAATATTTGAAAATTTATAAAATTCATAATGCTCAATGGCAATTACTCTGTCAAAAATTACTGGACAACACCCATATTCTAACTTGACTGTGTCTTCCCTTGATACATCTATATACCCAATATCAATTTAATCCATCAAACCTTCAAAGACAAAATGATCAGTAACTGTCATTTTTAAGAAATTTCTAATTATGTTCAAGGGCAATAACTCTGTCAAAAATTACTGGACAACACACATATTCGAACTTGACTGCGTCTTCCATTGTACATTTATATACTTAATATCAAATTTAACCATCAATCCTTCACAGAGAAATAAGTCGAAACTGAACATGAGCGAATGACAGAATGACAAAACAGGGTAACACTACATGCTTCCGGCCATTTCATGGCGAGGGTATAATAAATGACCTTTGCAATGGGAATAGTGCTATATACTGTATTCTTCTTAACACATTTCTCATCAAATTATTCTGGTCAGTAAAAATGGTTTGGACTGATAAAAAGTTTATGTGTTATTAGTCTGAATGTCTGATGAGAAAAAATACTTTTCCGCAATTTTGAAGGAATAATTTACAATGATTGCATCTTAAAGACAGACTATCTGAAATTTACTTTACAAAGTACCAATTTCGGAAAGATTTACCTTTTTTAATGATTTGTCCTCAAATATCTGTAGAAGAGGAACAGGTCACTTTAGAAAAGATCAAACAAAACTTCATGAACTGATGAAGTAGACACAACCACTAAGGTCCCATCCTGTACCTCTCAAACCCCCTAACATTGCAGTAATATATAAACTACTACTAAGGTCCCATACGTTATCTCTCAACTTCCTAATATTGCAAGGATATATAAACTACCATTAAGGGCCCGTAGGTTATCTATTAACTTCCTAATACTGCAGGCATATAAAAACTACCACTAAGGGCCCGCACATTACCTCTCAACTTCCTTATATTGCAGGGATATATAAACTACAACTAAGGTCACATCCTTGTATCTCAACTCTAATACTGCAGGGATATACATTGTACAAAACTGTAGAAAACTAGAACAATGACAAAGTCAGGAATGGCCCTGCCAAAAGGATTTCATAGCAAACAACAGCATTATTTCTCATAATGTTCAGTTCAATCTAATTTATAATGAAAATGTGACTTCCTTTCATCTTAAAAACTTTATACATAAGATCTTATTGTGTCACTCATAACTGACCTTTGACCTCAAAGGTATAGATGTCTACCGCTAGCCTTTCTTTATCTATGTATAAAGTTTGAAGACTCTAGGGCATATACTTGTTGAGTTATCACATTAGAACTAAGTATTGATGTCAAAACTATGTTTATAGTTCTGATTTCGACATTGATCTTTCACCTTGAAAGCTATTGGTTTTCAACTCAAGTTATGTGCCACAGAAAAAGCTAACAGGATATAACTCTATTGGCATGAACAAAAAAAAATAAGTTTATTTTCCTTTCATCATAAAATCTTTAAATGTAACATCTTTTTGTGACAATGATTTTTTACCTCAAAAGGTATAGGTGTCTTCCACTAGCTTTCTCTATCTATGTACGAACTTTGAAGACCCTTGGATAACTACAGATCTTCCAAAGTCTTCCAAAGAGAAGGCCAACATAAGTAATAAAACACCAACAATCAATAACACAAACTGTATCAATGTAAGTAATTGAGTGTCGTGATTCTTGGATATATTCTTGTTGAGCTATCACATCAGTATTGATGTGTCAAAACCATGTCTGTAATTCATATCTGGTTGTGACCTTGACCTTTGACCTCAAAAACTATTCGCATCTGTCTCTCATATTATGAATAATATTTATGATGCTGTTCCAGAAAAAAAATTCAAGGTATGTGTGCCATAGAGGGTGTTGACAGTATATGATTTTATAAGCAAAAATTTCTAAGTCCAATAACTCCGAAAATACAGATCGAATAATCTTCAAAATTAGAATACTTTTTCCCCTCATTCATCGAAATATTGTGTATAAAATGTATGAAAAGTTTTCAAACAAACTAATGCGAAAGAAAGTGATAACGGACGGCCGGACAAAAAAAGGAGACATACGGACAGTGATTACAATACTATAGGGCCCCGGCAACAACAAAGTTGTAATTTTGCAATTTGTCCTATATCTTGTTTACACCCCATTCGATGAGAATGCACATGTGAAATATGGAAGCCCTACCTCTTACGATTCATAAGTTGTAACCGATGTTTAAGTTTTTTAAATGAAGGTCAACGGTCACAGTTAAGTTTAAAAGTGAAAAAAATTGTTCCAACGGAAAAGTCTTGTCACGACGAATATGCATGTGAAATATGAAACCACTACCTCTTCTTATTAAAAAGTTCATACTAATGCTAAAGCTTTTGAAATTTGTCAAAGGTCACAGTCAAGATCACAAGGTGAAAAATTATTGTTCTGATGGAAAGTTCTTATCGTAAGGAGCATGCATGTGAAATATGAGAGCCCTACCTCTTACGAATCAAAAGTTATTACCAATGTTTAAGTTTTTGAGATGTAGGGCAAACGTCAAGGTAGACTTCTCGAGATCAAAAATTACTGTACCAACGGAACGGTCTTGGCAAAAGGAATACACATTTGTAATATGAAAGCCTTATCTCTTATGATTCAAAAGTTATAACCAATTTTAAAGTTTTGGATATGTAGGTCAAAGATCACGGTAATGGTCAACAGGTCAAAAATTATGTTACTGAAGGAAAGGTCTTTTTACGAGGAATATGCATTTTAAACATCAAAGTCCTATCACGCGCCATTCAAAATTTAAAGCATGAACTATATTTTCCTAAATTTAGGTCAAACTCCTAGGGCAAAGTCACAAGGTAAAAACTTTTTTTACTAGTAGAATTGAAATAGTAAAGCTCTATCACACAGCATTCAAAAGTTACAGCACGAAAGTATTTTCCTAAAAATAGCTCAAATTCTTAGGTCAAAGTAGAAGGTCAAATATCATTGTACAAAAAAGAAAGGTCTTCCTACAAAAAATACACATGTGAAATATAAAAGCCCTCTCACCTACATTTACAATGTTATGCTTCTTTTATTGAAAGCGGGCCGGAACGGGCGGAATGGCACATAGACAGACAGACAGACAGACAGACGGACATCTCATACACTATATGCCCCCTGGGTTTACAAGACCGGAGGACCAGACATGTACTTTCAAAGTACAGGCGCTCTACAGCAAAATAATGTTTATCCAAGCAGATTGAAATAAATGAAATGCAAATATAAACTGACCTGATTGTCAGTCAGTGAGTCTAATTTACAACCTAGTCATTATCATTTTTTTTAATATGACATCGAAGAAAGAAATCAGTCTGTCACCTGCTTATGATCACCTGACATTTCTCATTCTAGGTTCTTACCTAAACACCTCCGATTCAGTTCATGGCCGAATTCTTAACTGGTGTGCATCCGCACCTAAAACTGAACTGGTTCGGAAGGATACAAACAGCAGCTAATTTTCTTATGTGTTTCTTTTATATATTGACAGGGTTCCTCAATACATTTCTATCCATCACGGTTTACATGATTTTATTGAAATAAATATAAACTGTTACATGAATGCCTTTTAGTGAAACTCTGTCCACGTTCACTGTCACATCGAGAAATACGACACCTTCGTCTCGCTGGTAGAACTAGAACCGTTGTCTTCTGTTCAGAGACGGACATGCATTATGCCGGCTCAGTTTTCCACAGTATTGCGTCAAATCTGTCCATAGAGTCCTCGGAAGGGTGTGCGCCAGAGATAATCTAATTTCAAAAAGCTTAGAAAAGTCCGATTATTTGATTTTCCATAGTACCATCTCATTTCTATACTAAAGAAGTCCAAAGTCTACTTAAACATTCTTAAAATCAGAAAGGTATTTTCGATATATATGGGGGAGGGGTAAAAGGGGTTTCATTTCTGGTAGTACTAGTGACTACGCCTTCGACAGACACTAACTATAAACTATCCATAGCATATATTCTATTACATATTACATCAGAAGAGATAAAATATACCAAAATAAACCATTAAAGTAAGTTTGGTCAGTTGGTGACATTTATGCTTCGTCAAAAAATAGTGTAATCAAAGATTACCACGCTCACGGTACTTGTCAAACAAAAAAACTAGTAGGAAGTTCTATAAAAGATTGTAGTCTTGAAAAGAGTCACTCAAGCACAAAATCAAGGTCAGATGCAGTGTATCTACCGGTGGTCAGTTAGAAGATCTGCCAGTGTACCTGCCGGTGGTCAGTTAAAAGGTCTGCTAGTGTACCTGCCGAAGGTCAGTTAGGAGATCTGCCAGTGTACCTGCCGGAGGTCAGTTAGTAGATCTGGCAGTGTATCTGCCAGAAGTCGGCGAGAATGTCTGTCAGCGTAGATGCCAGGGGTCGGTGAGATCTGCCAGTGTACCTGCCGGAGGTCGAAGAGAATATCTGTCAGCGTAACATCTGTGTAGGTGAGGTTTGCCAGTATACCTGCCGGAGGTTGGTTAGGTTTGCCAGTGCGTACCTACAAAAGTCGGTGAGGTTTGCTTGTGTACCTGTCGGAGGTCAATGAGGTTTGCCAGTGTACCTGCCGGAGGTCTACGAGAATGTCTGTCAGCGTATATGCCGGAGGTCAGTGAGGTTTGCCAGTGTATCTACAGGAGGTCGGTGAGGTTACCAGTGAACCTGCCGGAGGTAGGTGAGGTTTGCCACTGTACCTGCCAGGGGTCCATGAGGATTGCCAGGATACCTGCCTGGGGTCCGTGAAGTTTGCCAGTGTACCTGCCAGAGGTCAGTGAGATTTGCAAGTGTACCTGCCGGAAGTCGGTGAGGTTTGTCAGTGTACCTACCGGGGATCGGTGATCTTTGCCAGTGTACCTGCCGGATGTCGATGAGATTTGGCAGCATACCTGCCGGAGGTCAAAGAGGTTTGTCGGTGTACCTACAGGGGTTGGCGAGGTTTGCTAGTGTACCTGCCGGTGGTCGGTGAGGTTTCCCTGTGTACCTGCCGGAGGTCGGTGAGGTTTTCCAACATACATGTCGGAGGTCGGTAGTTTTCTCCTAGTACATCGGTTTCTTCCACATCAAAACACTGGCCGTCTACAGTTAGTAGAAATAATTTTGGTGAAGCGTTAAAAGCAAGTATCTAAATGCTGTTCGTACATTTTCAAGGACTCTGAAGTTTGTTCACACTCGAATGGTACCGTAGTTTGTTTACATTTTGGTACTGTAATTTGATTGATATCATAGCACTGCATTTTGTTTACATCAAAATGTCGTTGTTCATTACATCGTAATTTGTTTATATATACCTATACATACCTACATACATACATATACTGTATACATATATATATATATATATATATATACTAGGATGTCGGTATGTACTAAAATTCAAATTTGAAGTTGGGACAGTTTGATCAAAGCGCAGAGAAGTAAAAGGTTATCTACCTCGATCAAAATGTTAATCGATCAGCAGGAAGGCACTAACTAAAGCCTTGGCACTTCGTGATCGTGATGACCATAATCGACTTAAGCTGTCGCATGCTGACACTCGATCATCTCCTAGTTGACAAATTATGTCTTGGCCAACATATATTACAGTTACGGTGAATCGTTTACGATATCATTTGTTGTAACAATTGCTTCATATTCTATATTCTACTTGTCTTTTACTCTAGAAACTGACTCTTCATAATAGGATTTCTGTACAGATCCACTTTAAAATGTCTTTAACATTACATCCAAATCTGATTTTAATAAAATTGTAGGAAATTACCAAAAGCGACAGACACAGAAGGGAACCTCTCAGTCACGAGCCGAGCACCTCTCAGTGACGAGCCGATCACCTCTCAGTCACGAGCCGCGCACATCGGTCATGAGCCGAGCACCTCTCAGTCATGAGCCGAGCACTTCTCAGCCATGAATCGATCACCTCTCAGTCATGAGCCGAGCACCTCTCAGTCATGAGCCGAGCACCTCTCAGCCATGAGTCGATCACCTCTCAGTCATGAGCCGAGCACCTCTCAGTCATGAGCCGAGCACCTTTCAGTCATGAGTCGATCACCTCTCAGTCATGAGCCGAGCACCTCTGAGCCATGAGTCGATCACCTCTCAGTCATGAGCCGAGCACCTCTCAGTCATAAGTCGAGCACTTCGGTTACAAGCCAAGCACTTCGGTTACAAGCTGAGCCGAGCACCTCGGTCAAAAGCCGAGCACCTCAGTCACAAACCAAGCACCTCAGTCACAAGCCGAGCCGAACACCTCAGTCAGGAGCCAAGCACCTCGTCCACTGAGCTACAATGGCTCTGAAACTGAGTATGAACTGGAATGTACTTGATATGTGTTTTAAATGTACACTAATCGTTTAGTCTGATGTATATCAGATAAAATCAAATGTATATTTTTCAACTCTTCTAGCAAAATGAGATAATCTGAAGCACCATACTACTGATTGGTTGATTGGTGTTTTACGTCGCTATCAACAATTTTACACTTATATCGCGACATGGAAGCAGGAGGTAACCAACTCTTAAAGATATATAATGTCTAATTTTATAAAATCAGAGGTACAATAAAATATATTCCTAACTTATTTTACTTATAAAAAGATAATAAACTCCAGAGACCCCCAAACCTAATAAGCCTTGGTTAAACAGTTATTGCTGCAGCAAGTTAGAAATACGACCCTCAGATTTAACCTACTTACGTTCGTTTTTGTTTGATTATTGTTTTACGTCACTCCACGATTATTTCACGTATATGGTGACGGCATCTGCCTGATGCATTGCATACAAATTTAGACCTTTGCAACGGACCCACCCGAAGCAGTGAGGGATCTTTGACGTGCCACGCCTACCGTGACACGGGACCTCGGTTTTTACTGTCTCATCCGAAAGACAGAACACCGGTGTGCCCCGGGCGGGAGTCGAACCCGCGACCTCTCGATAACGAGCCGAGCACCTTATCCACTAGGCCACACCGGCTTACTTACGTTCGTACGAGACCGGAGAATACGCACGTAACCTTAAAATTATTTATTTGCATACGGAGTAAAACAACAATGGTGAAGATAAGAAAGAGAAAAAGAAAAGAAATCGGCCTTCTGCACTAAGTGACTCGGAAAAGAAAAAGAAAGAAAGAAGGAGTATGATGTAAAGTATGCGAGAAGTAGAATTTGTATCACGTGCAATGCATAATTATGCAAATGAATATTTCCGAGGTCGCCCGATATGAATAAAACTGATAAGAAAAACGTGGGTTATGTAGCGTATTTGTACGCGATAGCTGCATTTAATACTGATGGGCAGTCAAAAGATACTGTACTTAACAAATTTACGATGTTACTTTAATCACAATAGTAGACGCTACAGGAGACCATATGTATCTTTAAACATAGAGGATTTTGTGATCCGGGAATCAAACCCGAATCGTAGGCGCCAACGAGAGCCAAGCGCTTGACCACTACACTAAGCCCGCTGCTGAAACCCTGTAGTGTTGGTCAAAAAGAAGAGGAAATAAAGTATTGCTGAAAGAGATTTTTTCCTGGGAATCACGTAGTTTTGATAAATGTTATATCATTCAGTAACAGAGTGAACAAATGTGGATCTGTAATTCTAAACTTTATCTTTCTCGCATTATTATACCAAATAGATATATTTCACTACAGTAAACCCACAAAGAGAATTTTGCTATAATTTAAACCATTTCTTACCCTGTTTAAGCATTCTGTATAGATTTCATGAAAAACAACTGATGTTTACTGCAGTTATCGCGTGACATAGTATCTCCAAAGCATCTCCGTAGCATCTTATCATAGTAAAAATAAAATCCAAGTTCCATAACTCCGTAACAACATAACAGAATTTGCTCAAAGTCGAAAGGCTTCCCTATTCTATTTAAGCATTCTGTATGAGTTTCACCAAAAACAGCTGACGTTTACTAAGTTATTGTGTTCCATAGCATCTTATTACAGCAAAAATAAAGTCAAAATCCCATAAATTCGCTACGACAAAACAGAATTTTTCTGGAAATCGAAAGACGGCTTCCCCTACATTATCAAAGCATTCTGTATGAGTTTCATGAAAAACAATTGACGTTTACTTAAAGTTATCGCGTTCCATAGCATATTTTCATAGTAAAACTAAAATCCAAGTCCCATAACTCCGGAACAACAAAACGGAATTTGCTAAAAATCGAAAGGCAGCTTCCCCTACACTATTTAAGCATTCTGTATGAGTTTCATGAACAAGAGACCAAGTGGCAAATATCGCTCACCTGAGTACCTAGATGATCAGTCATGTAGGAAGGAAGAAATTAATCATTTTTGCATTACTGTGACTAAGTCAACACAAATGTTGAAAATATGTCAAATTTTATTTTAGACCAGAATAAACAAGGAATACGCTCAAAATCGAAAGGCGGCTTCCCCTACATTATCAAAGCATTCTGTATTAGTTTCATGAATAACAATTGACGTTTATTTAAGTTATCGCATTCCATAGCATCATTTCATAGTAAAACTAAAATCCAAGTCCCATAACTCCGGAACGACAAAACGGAATTTGCTCAAAATCGAAAGGCGGCTTCCCCTACACTATTCAAACATTCTGTATACAGCTGACGTTTACTAAAGTTATTGCGTTCCATAGCATCTTATCATAGCAAAAATAAAATCCAAGTCCAATAACTCCTGAACAACAATACGGATTTTGCTCAAAATCGAAAGGCGGCTTCCGCTAAACTATTTAAGCATTCTATATGAGTTTCATGGAAAACAGCTAACGTTTACTACACTTATTGCGTTCCATAGCGGACGGACGGAGAGACAGACGGATGGACAGACGGACATCACCATACCATAATACGTCCTGTCTTTAGACGGGGGTATAAAAACTAGTTTACCATCTATTTTCAGTTTAAGATTTATTCAACAACCATGCAGATAAAGCGTCCGATCGTCGGTTCGCCATATTCTCGAAGTCAGCGAAAAGTCACTGTCTTTATTGATCTACGTAGATACCCGAGGAGTCTGGCCATGACACTTTAGGTAAAACTCGGGGTTTATCATTTGCGTCAATTCAACTTTAAGTTAATCTGTATCAGTTCCAATGGGTTTTTCTAATAAAAATATTAAAATACGATTGGAAATATGTAAAACATACGTGTTTGAATGGCAAAATACTCTAATTATCCCTTTTTACTGAAATTACTCCCGGAATATGCATTGCTGTCTATAATAAAGTCCGATGCTATACTCAAAATGTTCCGAATGCTGGTTATCAAATACCTAGATGTCCGATTTAAAGGATTTCTGCGTCGGTCATATCCGGCAGTAATTAAAAATTTTGACCCGGTCATTATATCATCTTCTGGTCAATATGACGTATTTTTGAGTCAGAAGTCATTTTAATGATTTATAATACATGTACACTAATCAGAAAAACCAGGATCTTAGCAGAGGTATAATTAAACCATTAGAATTTACTGTAACTTTTTTTTGTCAATCGATCTATAGACAAAAAGTCGATGCACATACATTATATACTGTACGCGTCCTTAATTTTCGCGAATTTCGTGAGCAATAAAAAGCGCGAAATTTAAAGACAGCGAAATATACATTCCTGATTCCGGAGTTGTTTCCGTTGCATCCATCCGATCCGTTTCGTTATTTAGTAGGTCCTATCTACATGCTGTCGAGAAGGTAACCAGGGTAAACAAGTCATGTTAACCTTGCGTTACTTTCCTAAACCTGACCTACCTATAACCCCGATCGTGAAGTTGTTCAAAATTCATGAGATGTTTTAATCTCTACATCATCACAATGTGAACCTTTACCTTATCTTACCTTATTACCTAGACTCTACATGCTGATGAGATGATATATTAATGTGTGTATTACTTGTACTGTGTTAAACAATCAAAAATTAAGAGCAGCGCAATATGTAAATTGAAAAATCGCAGAATTCTACGGCAGCAAAATTAAAGGGGTTCACAATAATCTGCAAAACGGATTATGTATACAGTTTGTGCATCCATTTGTTCTCTCTTTCTCGATAGAAAATTATTAGTCATTACGTGTGTGTGTGTGTGTGTGTGTGTGTGTGTGTGTATTCATTGTTTGTTTTGGGTTTTGGGTTTTTGTTATTGGCTTGTTTTTAGGTTTTTCTTTTTTTCTGGGGATGGGTTATTTGATTCTTGCATCTACCTGATACATTGCAAAAAAAAATTAGACATTTGTAACAGGCACAGCCACAACAATGAGGGGGGATCTCTTACGTGCCATGTCTACCATGGCATGAGGCCCCGGACAGGACGAGTCATCGACAATACTCGAATCCCGGACCTTTTGGTGACGAACCAAGCATCTTATCGATTAACCTACAAGGTTTAATAATACAAATACTTTAAATAAATCATAAATATGTGCGCTATAAATACAACTAAGCTATAAACAGGTACACCTGAAAGCTGCGCAATATGCGTAGTTTACGACATTCAAACATGTTACAAACATAAAACGTTCTTTTTTGTCATCTGATCAAATCTACTCTGCTAGTGTGATCTGTACTGTTACTGAACAGAACCGTATGTTCTTTTTGTACTTCTGCATGAAATCGAAAAAAAAAGTTGTGATAAAAATTACACCCAACTAGAACTGTCCTAACGGGACAAATACCCCCCGCGGCAACAACATTTAAAGCAGGGCCAATACCGAGGTAAAGGTCACGAGGTCAAAAATTTTGGTGCCGAAAGACAGGTTTTGATACAAGGAATACACATGTGTATTATGAAGACCCCATCTTCTTTCTGTGAAAAGTTATGGCAAAGGTTAAAGCATTTCCACAGTAGGTCAAACATCAAGATCAAGATCATGGAGTCAGAAAGGTCTTGCCACAACGAATACACATGTGTAGTATGAAGGCTTCATCCCTTTTGGTTCAAAAGTTATGGCCAATGTTAAAGTTTTTCAAAAATAGCTCAAATGTCATGGTCGAGGTCACGAGGTGAAAAATTTTGGCACCGACAGAAAGGTTTTGCCACAAGTAATACACATGTGTAGTATGAAGGCCTCATCTCTTTTGGTTCAACGGTTCAGAACAGACAGACGGACAAGGTGATTTCAATATAACCCCCCCCCCCCCCCTGAAAAAATTCGTTTGCAGAGGGTATAATTGCAAGACATTGAAACTTTCATAAAGGGTATACAAGAAGGTGTAGTCATATAACATTATCGGAGAACAGTATTAAGTAACTAATAATCACATCAGTTATTTCAGTCCATAAGGTTTTCCGTCAGGTTTTCCTATAAAATGGCGGATATTACTAATAAGAGTGGCTACCTAGTCTGACAAGGTGGAACTAGAGGCTCAACTTGCAATTAAACTCTCAATTCAAATCAATTAGAAAACATTTACATAGGTAAATAATAATATTATACTGACTGGTAATATTGCAGAATATTATGATAGCAATTCATACTTTAATGAGGCTATTCTGAGGAGAATGGGGGCACAGACCTTAGAAAGGTGGTGGGTTTGTGCCCCTGCTAACCTCTTCCTGGACCACAAGATGCACTAAGTCACGAGATTATTGTCTGTAATTTCATTTCACCTAGAAGTGTGACAATGTGCGTAAATAATTAATCACAACAATGACAGTAATCTGATGTAATAGCAGGTGAGATGGCCAGATATCTTATTTTCAACTTTTATCCTATTAGCAGAAAAACAAAATACCATCCCTAAAAAAAAGTGATGTAAAACCTGAGAAATCAATGTCCAAACAACATCACGTACGCAATATGTGATCTGGCATGTTAACATATGACACTATTAAAGGTAGGCATCAGAGAAATCACGTATCACATAATCAACAAGAGCAACGTCTACGTTGCAAAATATGCGTCTCACTTAATTTCAGAAGATCTACTGACGTCAAAGATAATGTACTAAGGCACAATAACATTTTCAACTAGAAGTGCAGCTCTTACAGTATAGTTTACTTCCATAGAAAATATGGGCCAGACAAGGATTTCAGACCAAAAGTCAACAATGACCTTGATACTGGTCATGCGACCTTAGTCAAAGTCGAAACACTAAACTGAGTATCAATTGTTTCATGAAAATCTAGAAACAATAGACTAATTTGAAGTACTTAGATTTTAACAGTTCCAAGTGACCTTCAAGATATGACTTTGACTCTAGGTCATTACACCCCCTTTCCAAAAAGAAGCAGTTATTCTAAGTATTTTCTATAAACTTTCTGGGATCAGGCATATATAGTTTATGGGTCACACAAAAAATTTCCACCAAAATCCAAAGTGGCCTCCACTTTTGGGCAATGACTTCAACCAAGGTCATAAAACGCCTTCTACCGTTAGAAGATTTATTATAAGTATACACATTCAGGGATCAGACATAAAGGAATTTATTGGTGGACAAAAAGTTTCTCCAAAATCCACAGTCCTCTCCACAATAGAGTTATCACCCTGGCTCAGGTCATGACACACCACCTTCCACATCACCTAAAAGCACTACATTACACTAACTGGAATTTACAGGTAAAACTCAAGTCTCATCTTTCTGGTGTGTAATAGTGCATATGCATTCAGTTTGCAGATTAACAAGGATTGCCAGAAGACAACAAAACTCAACAGATGCATTTAAATACTGTAAAATAAATTTTACTCTCAATGTAAATTTGAGAGTCTGATTGCGTGCAGATATAAAGTTCTTGTCATATCAAGCAGAAATGTCACACCATGAAATTACAAAGTTTACTATAAAAAACATATAGCCAAATTTTAAGTAAGGTCAGTAGGTAAAACATTTCTGCAAAAATTCTTTTTATGGAAAATACACTTGAAATATGAATTTTCTTTCTTATACAGTAGAGTAGCTATGATCATTTGTGGAAAAAAAAAACAACTTTAATCTGGCTGTCTATGCCACAGGTGTTAACGACAACACTCAGGATGTGACATAACTCTTCTAAACATTTCTCCTGGCAAGATAAAAACTAGATAACCCCTCATATAGGGCTTTCATGGCAGAGGAATGAGGTAGGGTAATTAGCCACTATAAAGTCACTGCGCCCCTTTACCTGCCCAAGGTAAGTGCTTACTACATGCTAGTTTTATCTAGCATGTCTAGTACTAAGCAGTGGCAACCATTATTCAAGCAAAATTATTTTAAAATGGCATTAATCCTAAAGCAAACAAACATACCGTTTGCAGTTCCTATCCCCATCCTCTTCATATTCATCTCCAAGGTAATCACTTGCGCTGAAAAGTACAGAACCAAAAATACAGATGAGATATTTAAAGCATTGGACTTTATACACTCTGAATAATCTACACAGTACACTATTCTACATTCATAAAAAAGTGCATTTGATTTTTATGACATACCATTACACTCAAAAGTTCATGTGACCCAATGAACAATGTCATCTACTACCTCTGTCTATCTGATTTAAGTCTTCGGTCCAGACAAATAAAAGATATATATGCTAATGTACCTGCAATAAGTCAATACTGGATAAGTAGATGGTATGTCAGTATACCTGTAATAAGTCAGCGGTTTTCAGTCCCTATACTGGACAAGTGGATGGTATGCCAATGTACCTGCAATAAGTCAATACTGGATAAGTGGATGGCATATCAGTGTACCTGTAATAAGTCAGTGGTTTTTTGTCCCTATACTGGACAGTGGATGGCGTGTCAGTGTACTTGTAATAAGTCAGTGGTTTTCTTTCGCTATACTGGACAAATGGACAGTATGTCAGTGTACCTGTAATAAGTCAGTGATTTTCTGTCGCTATACTATACAAGTGGATGGCATGTCAGTGCACCTGTAATGTCAGTGGTTTTCTGTACCTGCACTGGACAAGTGGATGGTATGTCAGGGTACCTGTAATGTCAACTAGGTTTTCTGTACCTGCACTGGACAAGTGGACAAAGTAAAATCCATAAAGGATTGGACAGAACCTGA
Organism: Pteria penguin; assembly: GCA_035048485.1. NCBI lineage: Eukaryota > Metazoa > Mollusca > Bivalvia > Pterioida > Pteriidae > Pteria > Pteria penguin. Next base: position 8,425,203 of record CM068585.1, on the reverse strand, counting down.
AAACATATCCGAGATCATAAGCTTTCTAGGTCTTGCAGAATATTATTGGAAATTCATACAGAAATTATTAACTTTTTCCGGTTCCCCAGTTGCGTTTGGTGATGCCTCATGTCTGAAGATACAATGGAATGGAAAGGTTTCCAACATTACAGACACATAGTCACTGAAACCCATGTAATAGTCAGACATGTAACTTTAGAGATGTCTAGCTAGCATTAGTTTACAGTACCGGTGAGGAATAACTACAGAGATCAAAGCCCATAACCCTGTCAAGGTCTCTCATTGTTAATGGCTTACTAATATGGAGTAATGATACAAAACACAATAACAAACAATAATACACACCCACTAAATCACAACGCATACTATCTTCCGATCATTGACCAATAAATCTATTTATACACATATAAATAATAATATGCCACTAAACATTGACAAGTGTGGAATAGATTTCCATAAGTTAATGTCACAACTGTAGAAAAATAATCAATCTGGACACACATTGACAAATACCATATGCATTCATATGTATCAGCAATCACCCAAAGACACAATTTGGTGAATTTTGTGCATATTCATCACATATATTCATATTATATTTACGTATCACATTGATTCTACTTTGTTTTTACATAGAGCATAATCACATTGATTTCAATGTAATCTTACTGTAGCGTGATTAAAGCATCTCTGTCTCAGTGTTGCTATCAAACTTGATAGTTCCATCAAGACCTATTTATGAACTAAAGGACTGAATTTACTTGTTTACTACACTGCGACTGTACTACAATTATGTACTTTTCTTTACAAATATGTACTTATATTAAATCTTCCCTCTGACTTCTAGTTCTGTAGTTTAAGTCTAAATCATATATATACATCAAAGATATTTTTTTATGATTCATCATGGTTGATTATTTGTTTCATAAAAATAGCAGTAAAGGGAAAAGAAAAAATGTAGGTCAAAAATAAAGGTCAAAGATCAAAAATTACTGCACCGAAGGAAAGGTCTTGTCAAAAGGAATACTCCTGAAATATGAAAGCCCAATCTCTTGCAGTTGAAAAAACAGGTGGAATGCTATTAAAGATTTCTGGCCACATACAAATGGAGAAACAGACAAACACACAGACAAGCCAATAACTACATGTAGATGCACTACATGTAGATGCCCCAAAATGTTTGATTCCAGGGACATGAAAATTTACATAACAAGAGATTGTAATATACATGTTCTTTTGTCCAAATCAATCCAGACCATTTTTCATACAGAATTCAACATACATTGTATACTACTGTTTCACAATATACATGTATATTCATACTAATACAAAATAGAGAAAGAGCCAATCGTGGAGCATCTGGAAGAACAAGTGGGATCTTCTGCCATGAAGGAGTTTGGTGCTATCAACTCAGACCTGTCATAATTCCACCAGGTTAATCAATCTAATTATGATTACAATCACTTAAGTATTGATGGTAAAGTCACCAAGATCTGTCAAGTCTGAAGTTCTACTGGTCTACTAAATGGAAGCGAGTGAAGAGTAAAGATTATCTTTCTCTCATTATTGGCTCACCAGGACCAATGAGCTAATGTCATATCCCAGACATCCTCATTGTTGTTGTTGTTGTTGTTGTTTTCGTCCTTAGACAAAAACTTTAACCTGGAAAATAACTATAGAACATTTGGGACAGGTAGTGATAGGGATGGCAAACTGGATCAATGGGATTATGGCTTCTCTTACTCAGACTTCAATGGAACATTTTCAATATTAATTTCAATTGTTTCGAAATTAAATGTGCAATAAGGTGCAACAAGTAAGGGGTTTAATGCACCATTTTTGATCTGAATGGGACTGTTGCAGGGTGCGTGACTTTCCCAATCCCTCGTAAGAAGGCTTTATCAATTCAAATGTGTACTTCTTGTACCAAGGCCTTTCATTGGGTACCAAAATTTTTGACCTTGTGACTTTGACCTTGAAGTTTGACCTACTTTTAAAAAGCTTCAACCTTGGTCATAACTTATGAACAGTAAGAGATAGGGCTTAAATATTTTATGTGTGTATTCCTTATGACAAGACCTTTCATTACGTATCAAATATCTTTTTACGTATTGACCCTGACCTTGAAGATTGACCTACTTACAAAAAACTTTTACTATCTAAATTAGGAGATCTGGTGACTTCTGACAACTCTTGTTTATTATTGAGATAAGCTCATTACCAGTATAAAGGACAGAAATGTGTCATGGATTGAAATTGTATATGTAGTAATTACATCAGAAGTACACCATTCCTCAAGGTATTCTTATGAGATCATTCCCATAGTTTAATCAAATTACTACAAAAATGAGGAAGGAGAAGCACAATATACGATCACTAAGTTTTACACAGGAAGTTAAACCATATCTCTTTCATCAACCCTTGGATCAAGGAGCACCACCAAAACTGAATCATCATTTTGAAAATAGGAAAGATTAATTTTTAGTAAAAAAAAGTAACATGTTTTGTTAAATCTAAAATACAGTTAAGATCTCATATCATCTGCATGTATACTTCACAAAGAGTATCAAAAACAATTAAATTAAGTTACTGAAAGGATCCAAATTTCATTTCTTCTTTTTCCATTACAAAGTGCACACAAAAGTTAAGCAGTTATTCTGTAAACCGACCAGATTCACATTTCATTACATGATAAAGGAGCTAAAAGAGTAAACACATTAAAGAATATTGTGGTTTACATGTAATGACTGCACAGCCTCATCATTACTGCTCTATAGATTATATAATGGAGAATTCCTGATTAGCATACGTCCGTTTCTTAAGTAGTTGAATACTACAAGTCCAATCATTGCCTTACCCAGCATGTATTTCATTTTTTCTAAACACACGGTAATTTGAATTGATATATATATATGCCATCTTACAATATATGCTATCTTATAATAGATAAATATATGTGCCATCTTACAACAGATATATATATATATATACCATCTTACAAAAAATATATATATATATATATATATATATATATATATATATATATATATATATATATATATATATATATATATATGCCATCTTACAATAGATATATATATTATCTGCCATCTTACAACTGGACTATTGCTTTATGTGAAATTACCCACCAAATCTATTGTTAACATACATGTATACATGTGTACATATACATCTCAAGTCCAATTTGTCCTACATGTGTCTTAAATATACTATATACGTAATTTGTAAAGGAGGATAACTCTTACACCTATGAAAATGAAATTTAGCATGTGCATGAAGGTCTGTGGATACATTTTCAATGATTGGCCATATCAATAGTGTAAAAAAAGGGGCAGGGGAATGCAGTCATGAAACAAGAAATGCTTGAGATCAATTATAGACCTTGGAAAATATTGTCCACATTGCAAGTATAAGTAATCACAACATATACAATCAGATTCTTCAAAATGACCTTATCATTTAGACCAAAATGAAAAATATGTTTGAATATGTTTGTTTCCGGTTGCCCAACTGACCCTAAATATTCAGGTTGACCCTAACTTTTTTTATGAGCATATGAAAATTTCTGTTGTCAAAATTGGCTACATTTTGACCGAAAAGTTTTTCAATCGACTTGACTGCAAAGTCAACTGACTGAATATTGATTTACGTCACTCCACGATTATTTCACGTATATGGTGATGGCATCAGCCTGATGCATTGCATACAAATTTAGACCTTTGCAACAGACCCACCCAAACCAGTGAGGGATCTTTTACATGCCACGCCTACCGTGATACGGGACCTTGGTTTTTCCTGTTTCATCAGAGAGACAGAACACCGGTGCACCCAGGGAGGGAGTCAAACCAAAAACCTCTTGATCAAGAACCGAGCACCTCATCCACTAGGCCACACCGGCTTAACTGCAAAGTTGAAACAAATGGCCACTAACCTGTAAGCTGCCTCGGTGCTGGCAATAAAACTCAAGAAATGCCAGCAACAAAGCAGCAAGAACCCGATGACAATGTTTTTCCACCAGTCACTACTCAGTAAACCTAAGGCAGGCAACAAGCCATCTTTGAAAACCCCAAACAAAACCGAAAAAGAAAACCCCAAAAATTACCTACCAAGCTTATTACAAACTGCAAGGTGACCAGAAATATATAAATGTATATATATTTTTTTTTTGGCTTTCTAAGTTTTATTCACATTATTGGTTTATAATATGTTTCTTCAGTATTTAAGAATATCAGGATCGAGATTTAAAAGATCCTGACAACAAACTGACCATGCAATAGCTTGTTAACCTCGAAACTTTTGATTCGGATGTATCATGTTTAATGCTTAATATACTGTAACTGTTTGTTTATTTGCATAATTATTATAGACAAGTCCAGTCTGTTCATAAAGAATATTTAATTTTGTTCACTATAATACATAATTGTGCTTTCCCTTGTACCATTTCTCATATTCAAGTTAAGTAATGTTCAGGTCATATTTAGTACTTGATAAATTTCCTATAATCTTATACTTGTCAGCTGTGTTTCAGTTTATTTTTTAATGTTAAATTTCTTTTTTTTTTTTGGGGGGGGGGGGGGGGGGGGGGGTTTTTTTGTGCCCACCTCCATCCACACTTTTCAGCATAAGTTGCATAAAAGCACCTCAGCTGTGCAGAATTTCGACCTTTCATTTTAATTTTTGGCTTGTCCACCAATTATTCCGCAAATTTATAAATTCATTGAGGATGTGCCATCCCCCAAACTTTTCAAGGCGTAGCTACACCATAGCATATTTTAATAAAATGAAATATAATATATGTTTGCATTGAAATTTACAGTTTCAAAATAATGAAAACATCCTGCACTCCACTGCTCATTAAAATGTGCTAACAATGCAAATCATTTACCAGTTTAATCACTAATGAGGCGGCAGTGAGTACAAAATGTCATGAAAATATATTTATGGTGAAAATCAGATGACTGAAATACATAAACAAAGGCTTAGGTAATATGGTAGCATTGACAACTCAGTATTGATGAGGTGATTTTTATTTGTACATCTGCGTATTCAAATTTGAACTGAATACTATAACTATTAACACAAAAGTATTAAACAATCCATTCAAGTCTTTTCTTGTAGTATGATTACTTCTGCCATTTCATCTGTGATTTATTTTGAGAAATAAACATCCCAATGGACAAAAATCAGAAGTAGCCTACCTCCTAGAAAGGGGAGTGGAGAAACCCCTTCAGGTTGCAAAATCTATTGATACCCGTTTTCATATTTGGGTCAACCCTTACCCAAAAGAACTTCTACATCCACTATTTTGCTAAGTTCTCTGATATTTCTCTGTCTCATTATAAATGTATTATAGAAGCCTTCAGTTTATTACCGCCCCTACCATTTTCTTGGATTACGTAAATCAAATTTGCACAAGAACAAATAATGTGGCGTAATTATTACTTTGCCACAACCAAAAAGACCCACGAACACACAACTGAGAGGATCGAATCAGCATCGGCACTTATCATTTCAAAATCATTGCTCTGTTCACTGACCACTGGTCAGTTTTCCCAAACCGACAAACTATCAGTATCACGAGCTATTACCTGTCATTTTTCAAGGATATACTCCGCTGCTGTGTCGGCAGGGATAATTTAATCCGCTTCCCGTAATTCATTATTCTATCCCATGGTTGTCGTTAAGATTTCCTTATGCATAAACTCAGACAAACAAAATAAGCATCTATCTCCATGTGAATTTTTTGTACCTCACAGTTGCGCCGCCATGTTGGAACGATATGTTTGCATCACGTGATTTGGGTCACAAGTAAGGCAGCGAGGTGATAAACGTGTCACTGACGTTAATATCTAGGCCTATATAGGTCTATTTATTTATTGTGAAATAACACCAGATTACAGTAAATTAGACAGAATTTACTTGCTATTAAATTGTGTGAATTTTATACCAGACCAATTGAGTTTTTTGACTATCACTAACAGACGGTTAAACAAGCTCCGGTGTTATATAGTGGTTTTTCCCCCATACCGGTAGTAGTCCCCCCCCCCCGGAAAAATGGCTATATAGAATGGCTATATTTCCCCCACTACTATATAGTAGTCTTTGCCCCATAGTAGTTTTCCCCCTTACGTAACGGTTTGGAAATTATACACGTTCGTTCTGCATCAATCAGATAACATTTGAAATACAAATGTACTATAGTAATAGCCTGTGGATCAAACCGATGGTGTTATGGTTAATGGGTTTCTATATATACTGTTAAGTGTTTTGTTTGTTTGTGTGTGTGTGTGTGTGTGTGTGTGTGTGTGTGTGTGTGTGTGTGTGTGTGTGTGTTTGTTTATTTTTTGTTTTATTTTTTTATTTACAAGTCTTTTTTTATATGTACCATAGTATGCTATTTTCTTCTATTATTTCATTGTAAAAATTGTCGTTTACTTGCGTATAGATGTCAATCATGACGTCAAGCTGTGACTCAAGATTCAATCCCAGACAACTTTTGTAATACATCATAAGTAAAATAGGAATTTATCAATCAAAATGTTCCAATAATAAATATAAGAATTGAAAGTGCAAGAATTCCTTGAACATTCAATTCCTAAATAAATTAAGACTGGTGCATTATATATCACAATATCGCTCATCATTTACAGAGTACATGATGAACATGAAAATATTAGATGGGAATTCCACCCAGGTGTCCACGATTTGCAATCTACGACAATGCTTGTCTCGTCGCAGATGTTGTAAATCATGATCACAAGAATGTGATTTCCTTGTCCCTTACGCAAAGTATGAAAGGTTTCATCTTAAAGTATCTATATGTTAAGTTTCAAAGCTCTACACCCTTTTGTGTAGAGGATATAGTCAAGGTTAAAGTTTTTGAAAAGTAGGTCACACTTTAAGGTCAAGGTCATTAGGTCAAAAGTCATGGTCCCAAATTAAAGATCTTATCGCAAGTAATCTATACATGAAGTTCAAAACCCCTTCTTCTTTTGGTACAAAAGATACAGCCAAAATTTAAGTTTTTGAAAACGTAGAGCACCAAGGTCAAAGTCACTAGTTGAAAAATCATGGTCCCAAATAAAAGGTCTCATCACAAGAAAACTATATGTGGAGTTTCAAATCCTTGTACCTCTTGGTACAAACGATATAGTCAAAGTTTTTGCCACAGGGTAGGAGTCACAGGCAAATCAAAAACTAGATGCCCCCGAATTTCAATCCGGGGGCATAAAAACGAACTTGTTTTTCTTTTTTTCCATTTGTATATATAGAGATTTCTCAGATTAAATAAAGATATCTCGAATGAAATTCTAGTAGTTAAATCTCCGTTCTAAATATATGCATTTGTATTTGGAAAAGAGATTAAAATTGAAGACATTTCAAACGTTAGGATATCTCTATTCTAAATAGAAATCTATTTATTGTTAACAAGGTAACAAGCTGGATTTACTTTCATGTATGTGTGAAAAGAAAATCCGGAATTTCACAATGGGGGGAAAATCCACTATGTAGTAGTTTTTCCCACGGGGGAAAATGGCTATAAGAGGGGGGGGGGGGGGTATATAGCCAAATTTCCCCCGGGGGAAAAACTACTATATAGCCATTTTTCCGGGGGAAAACTACTATATAGCCATTTTTCCAGGGGGAACTGGCTAGGGGGAAAACTACTATATAACCCCGGCACTCTAAAGTTCGAGGTCTAGAACTGGAAGACAACCCCCCCCCACCCCCCCCCCCCACCCCTTCTCCAGTTTTTTTTTTCGGCCGTTCATCGCTTAATTTTTTGTTTATCACGATAAAAATCGAAACTGAATTCAAGATTCCTCCATGTATCCCCATGCTTCCTACGACCATGGACTCTTCAGTAACCTACATGTACTGATGTTATTTAGATTATCTCATTATTCTGTTGTTACTCAAATTGTACCATAAAATGCCAACTATATAGATAAATTTATACGTTACGGTACTTATTTAGATCTACTTACTTATTTACTTACTTATTTTCTCAGATCTACGTATAATTACTTATAGTTTAGTTAACGGATGCATGACAGGTCGATACTTACGGTGACTATGTGAAGGAAGCACGAAAATTTTAAGAGGTCCTCTCCGAACCGTTTTAGCTGATCTAATATTCATAAGCCTCAGAGTAGCCTACCCTTTGCTAGAGACTGCCTTGTGAAGCGTGACTCTTTCGAGAATTTTTCTGGGTTTGAATTCCACAATGTGGTTTTATTCGTGCAGTTGAACATTACAGAAGGAAAACATCTCTTTACATACATGTACAAGAAAAAAGAAGAGTTACTGGCTCAGTTATGTGACAGAAGTCACAATGTAGCTATACAATACATGAATATAAATAATATAGTAGCACATATAACACATTACAAAAATATTTGATTGTAGTGCAATTACGATACCGAATTAGGACGGTTATTTAATTTGACAAAAACCAAACAATTGGTGTGGTTAACCGGTTTACGGGCCCACCTTCCCACTCACCGTAACAGTAGAACAATCAAAGGACGTACATTTAAAAATTTATAAATAATCCTCCATGTAAAGAATAAGGGTCAACAGGTATAGCATATTGAGAGGTCATAAAAATATAAACACATAAGGTATTGTAAAACACATAATAATATAGAAATATGATACATGATAAACCGTGCTCTGCCAGTCTGAAAGCGAGCTAAGACCCTAGATCTGTAGGAGTCCCGACTAACAGTCAGAGGGGACGAGGTTCAGGACCATGTCTCCTCTGAAAGAGGTTTGGACAAGGCCCATCATATAGTCCCCAACGCCCTGTTAGTCAGCGTGCAACGTTCAAGTAAAAATCTGCATAAAGCTGTAGGGGGGCCAAATACAAGACCTATAGTCTTTTTGATGATCTCAATGTCATATTGTCTATTTAGAAGACGTTTGACTATTTTATTACATGATAAAATAACGTTATCGGAGCCTTTTACTTTCCTTAGATTATATACGAGATCACCGTAAAATTAGGATGGGAAATTCCATTGGATACATAGTGTTGAAAAGAAATATTTCCAAATTTAGATAGGAGTTCTGAATAAGATCTGAAGAATTTACCGAATGTTTTTCTTAGCTTGCGATATCTGTAACCCTGAGTTAAAAGTTTAGTAGTAATTTGTAAATTTCGTTTATGAAAGTCCAAATCATCGGTGCAGCCTCTGACAAATCGAACTAATTGAAATATATAGATACCATATGATAGGAGTCGAGGGACATCACCATCCAAGTAAGGAAAATTTACAATAGGAAATCTAAAATTCTCACGTTTATCATAAATATTAGTATATATTAGGTGGTTGATAAGTTTGATGTTCAAATCTAAGAAAGGTGTAGATTTATCTCAAGTACATGTATTAGCTTTATTCAATTTGAGCTCTGGTGGATATATTTCTGATAAAAAAAATTCGAATTCAGGGTTGTCCATAACCAAAATGTCATCCAGATATCTGCAAGTATTATTAAATGTGTCAATGAGGTCGAAGCGTTTTGATTTTTGAATAGAAACCATAAAATCCCTCTCATAACAATAAAGAAATAAATCTGCTATCAGAGGCGCGCTGTTAGTACCCATAGGAATCCCAACTATTTGTTGATATATCTTGCCATCAAATTGCACAAAATATTATTCATGAGAAAATCTAGTGCTTTACATAATTCCTTGCAAGTCCAGTATTTATATAAAGTATATTGTTTGTTGGAAAAGAATCCGGAGTTATTGGAAGTACATATGTAAGTTTTATATTCTCTGTGAAAACACCATTGTATAAGAGACAGCAAGTTGCTTTTAATCAAATCATGAGGCAGAGATGTATAAAGTGTAGAAAAATCAAATGTAGAAATTTGAGTCGCTTTGATATTTAGTGAAAGAAGTTTGTCTATAACTTCATGAGAATTTTTAATTGAACAAAAGTAATTGATGTTACTATTATGAAATGCGACATCACAATATTTGATAATATGATTTTTATAGCAGTTAGAGCAGACGTAATATGTTTCGATAGTACCGTAGTAGAGCAGTAGCTAGAATTAGATATGAAACGTGACCTATATGGACTTTTATGTAGTTTTGGGAGCCAATACATGGTTGGTAGATCAGATTTATCAGTTTTAATTTTGAAGTCGGACATTTCCTAAACTACTGGCCTACGTGTTACTCAAAAAGTGAATAGATCCAAGAAAAATAATATCTGTTCTAGGATGCATATAAATGTTTGTAAAATGAGGCAGAATATAAACAAATCCTCTACCCCATATTAGTCCTCATATCAGTCAGATATGATGCCTAAACCTCCGGCCCAGAATAGGTTAATATAGAACCTGTTAAGTTCATGAAGAGTATTCTACATGTATCCCCTTTGACATTCTGGCTACAGTATGATATAAGTAATAACTTATAGACTGGATATATGGATCATATCAATATATAAATATTGACTCGTATCTTATCCAAAAAGAGCAAATAAATGCTAATTTGAAGAACGGAAAATTTCAATGTAAAAGATACTAAAGAACAATGATCATAAGTAAAACCATGCTTTAAAAAGATTTCTTTGCTGAAACCAGAAAGAAAACAATACCTTTTCTTACTTTTTCTAAAGTGCTAAAACCCAAAAGAAAGGTATATGTACTCTGTTTGAACTTTTGACCACTTTTAGATCTATACATACACTTGTATACACAGCGGGCTTTAATAATACTTAAGGCAAGGAGCATTTAATATCTAATTTCTATGTATACCAGTGAACAGTACTCGAGATATTGCAGTTCATTATTTACATGTGTTATTGTGTTAAAATGTCGGGTTTTGTATTTAATTTACCAACACTACGGGGATGAGTTAATATATTATGCCGTTTTGTTTGTTTTTGTGTCGGGGGTATTGTTGTTTCTTTAGTTTTCTCTTTTTCAAAGAGAGAGGTTTGTTTGTATTTTTTTCATTTTTTTAAATCAATATAATTATATGAAATAATTGTAAAATCTACCCGAACTTGTAGAGACTCTTTACATATATCTTTTAAAAGTATAAGGAAAGGAAGATGCCTAATGATTTTGCATTTAAAAGGCAAGAGGATAAAGTCACCAGAGGTCATCATGGAAAAACCTTGTAAACACTCTAGAAGTCACAGTATTGGCCCTTATTAGGTAATAAGTTTTGGTCCTTATGGGTCCATACTTCACATATAACTTAGGTGTAAGGAAAGGGAGATCTCTATTGATCTTGGGGTTAAAAGGTCAAAGGTCAAGATCAGTTTAGTGCCATGGATTTTGCTGCCGTGTGAGGAGATGCCACGAAATTTACTTTCACCGTACATGTTAAAAATAACTTTAAACATTTCCCAGAAATTTCATACTTCAACATTTTCTTCCACTATCCAACCCGCCATGCTTTGCCTAAAGCTTCCTTAAAATCTATAAAGTGCAAAACGGTTTTTTACTCGCTTGATGTACATGTAAGTTTGTCAAACAATGTATAGCAAATATGTAGTCAAAAGTAGAATATTTAGTTCTAATTCGAGTCTGATATTCAGATACAACTTCATATCCAAAAAGTCATACATTCTGTGCGCGATAATTGATATAAATAATTTTCCAAGACAGTTAAATATGACAGGTTAATAATTAGATTGTAAAGATTTTAGACCCCCGGTTTTTATAAATTTTTTCAATTATACTTATCAAAGATGCCTTAGAGAGAAATGTCTATAAAATCAGTAATAAGTACAGGGTGATTTTCTTCACATTTTTATTATTAACAATTTCAAGCACTCTTTTAAGTTTGATGTTTTTATAATTTCCGAATTTTTCGCTTTTCAGAGACTTGACCAGCTGGATGTGAAAACTTGAAACATAGCTTCAGATATCCCTGACCCTGATTTATTGTTATTTCTGAGATCCAGTGCTTATTCATATGCTGTTGTTGTAGATATCGAGTGCTTATTCTATGTACTATTATGTCAGATATCCAGCATTTATTTATGTGCTGTTATTTCAAATATTCAGTGCTGATTTATGTTCTGTTATTTCAGACATCCAGCTCCAATTTACTTTCTGTAATAAATTTCAGACCTCAAGCGATGATTTGTGCTCTGTTATTTTACATATCCAACAGTGCTATTTCAGACTTATACAAATCATTTTGTTTTGTAATGGCAATGATTTACGAATGTAAACAGAGCAAAATTAGACTTAAAAGGACTATACTGTCTGAAGCATATTATAGCCCTAGATTCAAAATAAAGAACAAGATGGACCGAGATATAAATGTCAGTGGTTGTGTAATTAAATTGTAACTGCCATTTTGTGACCTTGCACTTAACACTAATGCTGTGAGAGAATAGAAACAGAAATGCATTTCACAGAAAATCCAAGGTTTAAAAATAGTCTAAAAATGATGATTCTATCTTGTATTTGGTGAAAAAAAATTGCTAGAAAACGTTCATGCATATTATTGCAAATGAAGAATGATACATTATACTATATAGTAAACTAGAAAAGAGATCTGACTACGTGACAGGAAGCACCATCGTGATATCATAAAGCACCATTGTCATATCATAAAGCACCATTGTCATAGCATAAAGCACCATTGTCATAGCATAAAGCACCATCGTGATATCATAAAGCACCATTGTCATAGCATAAAGCACCATTGTCATAGCATAAAGTACCATTGTCATAGCATAAAGCACCATTGTCATAGCATAAAGCACCATTGTGATATCATAAAGCACCATTGTCATAGCATAAAGCACCATTGTCATAGCATAAAGCACCATTGTCATAACATAAAAGAAAAAAGAGGAGTTAAGCACCATTGTTATAGCATAGAGCACCTTTGTCATACCACAGAGCACCATTGCCATAGAATAAAGCACCATTGTCATAGCATAAAGCACCATTGTCACAGCATAGTACAAAGCGCCACTGTCATGTCATAGAGCATCATTGTCATAGCATAAAGAATCATTGTCATAGCATAAAGCACCATTGTCATAGCATAAAGCACCTTTTTCATATCATTGAACACCATTGTCATAGCATAAAGCACCACTGTCATATCATAAAGCACCATTGTCATAGTATAAAGCACCATTGTCATATCACAAAGCACCTTGTCTTAGCATAAAACACCATTGTTATATCATATAACACCATCTTCATAGTTATAAAAAAAACCAGTGTGGCCTAGTGGATAAGGTGCTGGGCTTAGAGGTCCCGTGTCATGGTGGGCGTGACACGTAAAAAATCTCTCACTGCTCCGTTGCAAGGGTCTAAATGCCGTCACCATATACGTGAAATAATCGTGGAGTGACGTAAAACAATATTCAATCAATCAATCGATCAATCAATCAATCAATCATAGTTATAAAAGACCATCGTCATAGCAAACACCACCATCGTCAAATCGAAAAATACCATCGTCATAGCAAACACTACAAATGACATAACATAAAGCACAATCGTCATAACATAAAGCACAATCGTCATAGCATAAAGCACAATCGTCATAGCATAAACCACCATCGTCATAGCATAAAGCACCATTGTCATAGCATAAAGCACAACCGTAATAACATAAAGCACAATCGTCATAGCATAAAGCACAATCGTAATAACATAAAGCACAATCGTCATAGCATAAAGCACAATCGTCATAGCAAGTGTAAAGATGATGGATAAATCCAAACCACAAGTCCAAAAATCATGAAACCAAAGGACATACAAAATCAGTGAAAATGAAAAACAAATGGAAAATAACAAAATATGTCTACTTGAAGAGCATATGTGAACCCCTGTGATGGAGTGAGATCAGGTGCCCGGGGAGAGTGAGCATCTCCTGCTTGCTAGCAACACCCGTCACATATACCCAGTAGAAAGTGTCAAATCGTGTAAATTCCATATGTATTTATATATGGAGAAGTCGAAGTAGGTAACCTCCTAGTATAGAAGGTGTCAAAGCACCACCATCATCATAGCATGAAACATTACTGTCATAGCATAAAACACAATGGCATAGCATAAAGCATCCTTGTCATAGCATAAACCACCATCGTCGTAACATAAAGCACAATCGTCATAGCATAAACCATCATCGTCATAGCATAAACCACCATCGTCATAGCATAAAGCACCATCGTCATAGCATAAAGCACAATCGTCATAGCATAAAGCACAATCGTCATAGCAATCGTCATAACATAGGGCACAACCGTCATAGCATAAAGCATCAGTGTCATAATTTAAACCACCATCGTCATAACATAAAGTACAAACCTCATAGCAAACACCACCATCATCATAGTATAAACCATAAATGGCATAGAATAAATCACCACTGTCATTATATAAACCATCATCGTCATAGCATAAAGCACAATCGTCATAGCATACAGCATTATTATCATAATAAAAGCACATTCATAACATAAACTACAATCGTTACAATATATAGAGTACCACTGTCATAATAAAACAAAAAATAGAATAAAAACCAAAAAAAAAAAAAAAAAAAACAACAACCCAAAATCAAAACAACCCCCCTAAAAAACAAAAACAAAAAACAAAAAACAAAAACAAAAACAAAACAAAACAAAACAAAAACACCCACACACACAAAAACCCCCACAAAAAACCAAACCACCGCTAAAACATTGAGTGTCATCGTCATAGCACTAAGCACCATCGTCATAGCATAAAATACGAAAGTTACCAGGGTGTCACATGAATATGGCACTAACAACAATGTATCACATTGGACTTTCACGAACCCCTGAAAATCAGAGATTAGACCAGGTGCCAGGGAGGAGTGAGCGTCTCCTGTTTGGCTAACCACAAATGCCTTTGTAAACAGACGAAACAAATATAATACATAATTCAGCACTGTATTTATACATAAATGCGAACAAATACTGTGTAGAAAGTGTCACAGCCGCATAACATCAGGAAAAAGGGTATAATAACACTAAATTTACAATCGTCATATTAAACACCACCATCGTTATAGCATAAAGCACAGTAATCATAGCATAGACTACCAGCATCGTAGGAAATCCATAATCAGTGTAGCAATAACCACCATCATAGTGGGATAAAACACATCTTTGTAGCATAAAGCTCAATCGTCATAGCATAAGGGACCATCGTCATAGCCTAAAGCGCATTCGTCATAGTAACATCACCGTCGCAATAGCAAACACCACCATCGACATAGTATTAAACACCATTCTCATTGCAAAGAGCACAATTGTCACTGGCAAAATGTACAATCGTCATCTTCATGGCGTAAAGCACCATCATAAAGGTAAACAACACCATCGTCAAAGAAAGTACGATCGTTATAGTAAACATCACCAATGTCATAGTATAAAACACCTTCGTCATAGCAAACACGACCATTGTGTTGGCATAAAACGCCATTGTTATATTAATTTGCTAATAATATAAGAGTTGTCTTTCTTTCCTAAAACATATTTTAGAGTTCTCAATCTGTGGAATGATCTTGAATTTTGTCTACGTGATTTTTATGCTGACTCATCATTTTCATTAGCTGTATGTTTAAAAATAAAACTGTGAACAGTCGCCAGCGTTGACGTTCTTCTGTAGGACTTTCCGTCTTGTTGGACACGAAAAAGAAACAAATGTCTTTACATGGTGTCAGAATGGACCTCACAGGAGTTCCTACACCTACAATTAACTGGGAGTCGTCAAACTTACCCGATCAGTGGAAGAAATATCAGATATCATGCCGAATTGATTTTCAATGGACCTTTGAAGCAAAAGGACGAGAATGTGAAAGTGAATTACCTATTACTCTGAATAGGAGATAAAGACTGGGAAATAAAGAATATACTTGGTTAGATCTGGAAGGAGATCATTCAGCAGCGGATTCCAAAAACTGGCAATTATATGATCGTTTCAAACAGCATGTCCAGCCGAAGTTAAACCCCTATTTTCGCATGTTTTAAATTCTATAACACTATTCAAGGCTCAACAACAGTTGAGAATTTTATTACACGGCTCAGAACTGCATTTGTAGATTGCCAGTTTACAAATAAGGATGAAATGAGTAGCAACAGTTTATTCAAGCTGAGAGGTCATTAACAATATAAATACTAATGGATCGAATTATCAAAGATAGAAAGTGACATCAATGTAAGTTACCGGTGCTCTGCTAAGGTTCTTAATATGTAGAGGTTCTTATAGGAAGTCAGGGGAAGAGGTTCAAGTCCCGAAATGATTTAGAAAAAAAACCCCGTAGGTCAAAGATACCGTCCTGTTAGTAGAAGTGCAACGCACAAATCAGAAGCCTGTATAAGGCTGTAGATAGGTCCAGTATAAGTCTTATGGTCTATACGATGATCTCGGGGGGGGGGGGGTCATACTGCTGATGTCGAATACCATTTACTTTTATTAATCCAGTGTGATTAAATTATTGAAATCTTTCACCCTCCTTGATTTTAATATTAAATTATGGAAACTGGTATGAGAGATTTACCTGCTCATAAGATAATTTCGGAATTAAAAATAATGATGGAAATCTTATTGTCCGATCACTGTCCAGATCACATTCTGAATATTCAGGATGTAGATGTAGAATGTCACATGACATTATTATGTTAAAGCAAACTTGGAAGTAACTGATGTCAAGTGACTATAGCACTTACAAAAATGTACCACAGTGAACATTCACTGAAATTCAAATGTAAGACCAGGTGCCAGGGTGAAGTAAGCCTTTCCTTAATGGTTGGATATACCCGCCATGAATGCCCCTACATACGGAAGAAACAAATGTAATTCAGCATGGTATATATAAATGAATGTGAATAAACACTGTGAGGAAAGTGTCCGTTGGATATATGATGTTGAGGCAATCTTTAAATACAATGTTAATCGATAAAAGTAAATCGATGTATTGAATCGATATGCTAACTATTTATTGCCTATGGAGAGCAGAGACTGTATGAATTTTGCTTCGTATGAGTACAATAAATGTCGATCAGAATTGGCGCGCAAATTGTATCCATCGGGATGCCAACAACTTGTTGGAAAACTTTCCCAACAAAAGTACAAATATATTATCTATAAGGAGTTCTAACATGTAGATGATCTCTTTTTTTCTGTATACTTGCTGCCCGAAATCAGACTGTTCCTTTACAAAATGTGTCGTTGTGGTTTAAAACGAAATACTTATACCTGCAGATTCCTTTTTGTTGAAGAACGCGTTTTGAATAAGTGATATAATTCTGTTCTTCAGTATTTGATTGTTGGTTGTGTAAAGAGTTGGAAAGTCAAGACTTGATGCTAGTGACATTAAAAATAGGAGATTTTAAGTTCTGTAGAAGTTCCTTAGAATTTTAAAAACTCCACATCTGATTTAATCCGCTTCTCTAGTAAAACCATATTAAATTTCTTTTAGGACTTTCGTCAGTAAAATGGAAAGAGACTTGGTGGAACAATTGGAAGATCCATCTATGGAGTTTTATGCATCTTTGGAATCCAAACATGATATGGCAGCTCGAGATCAGGCTCATTTGTAGTAATGCCAAATTAATTGAGAACTGACTTGTGGATATTCACTACCTTTGAAGGAGACAAATTTGTAATGAAGAGTATTGACATTTTACTAACTCAATGAATTGGAACAAAAAGTCACATGGTAGTGCATTGTTTTGAAATACAGAGGAGAAGCAATCCTTATTTGTTACACCCGACCGATACGGGTGCAAAAATTTTAGAGTATACTAAGCTAATGTTGAACATGGTCTATTTCTACGATTTGTTTTCATTCCTCGAGCTTTCTTTCTTGTCAGTAATTTAGCATTACGTTTACCTCCCGGGCACCTGTTCTCACCTCTGAAATTTAGGGGTCTGTGAATGTGGTACATTGTTGTTAGTGTCATAGCCATTCAACACCAGTTATATTCGTATTTTACATTAATGTAAACAGTGACAGCATCTGCATCATGCTGTACACATGTTCTGACATATTCAACGAGCTAACTCCCATACTGTGAAGCCCTTAACATGTGAAAGTTTATTGTGTCATCGTATTTGACTCTTATTCGAATGACGAAATAACGTCAAGGCACACGATTTGCTGCAAACTGATCTACCCTAGCGCAAAGAACAAATAATATATATATATATAAATTAAAACAAGAAACATTATTGCTCAATTATTTATTAATTCATTAATTTGATTGTGTAATAAAAAATGCAAACTTCGTGTTATATATGCAGATACACAGAATTAGTAACATGTATCACATCGTAAATTCTCCTGAATACATCATACTGAGAATTAGCAATACCAGTCAGATTGTAAACTCTCCTGTTTACAACATACTGGAGGTCAAAGAAACCACAGAAAATAGTAATTCTACTTCGTATTTAGATATTATGTTGTCTTTCGACATTAATGGTCAATTGAACACCCCACTCTATGACAAACGTGACGATTTCAATTTCGCTATCACAAACTTTCCTTTCATAAGTAGCAACATTCCATCATCGCCCGCATACGGCGTATTCATATCTCAGTTAATACGTTATTCCAGAGCATGTTCAAATTACAATGACTTTGTTCTGAGTGCTAGGCGACTTTCAGTAAAGCTCCTCAACCAGGGTTATATATGTGCTAGACTAGCAACGTCACTGAGGAAGTTCTACGGTCGTTACGAGACTCTTATTACTCCATATGATATCTCGTTATCCAGACTTTTAAATGATATTCTGGACTGAGACCGATTCCGATCACTTTACACAGATTTGGCACCTTCTATACTAGAAGGTTACCTACTTCGACTTCTCCATACACACACACACACACACACACACACACACACACACACACACACACACACACACACACACACACACACACACACACACACACACACACACACACACACACACATATATATATATATATGGAATTCACACGATTTCACTCTTTCTACGGGGTATATGTGACGGGTGTTGCTAGCAAGCAGGAGATGCTCACTCTCCCCGGGCACCTGATCTCACTCCTTCACAGGGGTTCACATATGCTCTTCAAGTAGACATATTTTGTTATTTTCCATTTCTTTTTCATTTTCACTGATTTTGTATGTCCTATGGTTTCATGTTTCTTGGACTTGTGGTTTGGATTTATCCATCATCTTTACCTACACAGAATTAGTAACACGGGTCAGATCATATACTCTCTTGTATACATCATACACAGAATTAGTAACCCGAGTCAGATAATAAAGTCTCCTGTATACATCATACACAAAATTAGTAACATAAGTCAGACCATAAACTTACTGTATACAATATACACAGAATAAGTAACACGAGTCAGATCATAACCTCTCCTGTATATTACATACACAGAATAAGTAACACGAGTCAGATCATAAACTCTCCTGTATACACCATACACAGAATAAGTAACACGAGTCAGATAATAAACTCTCCTGTATACACCATACACAGAATTAGAAACCCGAGTCAGATCATAACCTCTTCTGTATACATCATACACAGAATTACTAACACGAGTCAGATCATAACCTCTCCTGTATACAATAAATACAGGACTAGTAACAAGAGTCAGATCGTAAACTCTCCTGAATACACCATACCTAGAATTAGTAACACGAGTCAGATCATAAACTCTCCTGTATACAACATACACAGAATTAGTAAGAAGAGCCAAATCATAAACTCTCCTGAATACACCTTACACAGAATAAGAAACACGAGTCAGATCGTAAAGTCTCCTGTATACACCATACACAGAATTTGTAATACGAGTCAGATCGTAAACTTTCCTGTATACAACATACACAGAATTAGTAACACGAGTAAGATCATAAACTCTCTTGTATACACCATACACAGAATTAGCAACACGAGTCAAATCGTAAACTCTCCTGTATACAACATACACAGAATTAGTAACACGAGTCAGATCATAAACTCTCCTGTATACAACATACACAGAATTAGAAACACGAGTCAGATCGTGAACCCTCCTGTATACAACATACACAGAATCAGAAACACGAGTCAAATCGTAAGCTCTCCTGTATACAACATACACAGAATTAGAAACACGAGTCAGATCGTAAACTTTCCTGAATATACCATACACAGAATTAGTAACACGAGTCAGATCATAAACTCTCCTGTATACACCATACACAGACTTAGCAACACGAGTCAAATCGTAAACTCTCCTGTATACAACATACACAGAATTAGAAACACGAGTCAGATCGTAAACTCTCCTGAATACACCATACACAGAATTTGTAATACGAGTCAGATCGTAAACTCTCCCGTATACAACATACACAGAATTAGAAACACGAGTCAGATCGTGAACCCTCCTGTATACAACATACACAGAATCAGAAACACGAGTCAAATCGTAAGCTCTCCTGTATACAACATACACAGAATTAGTAACACGAGTCAGATCGTAAACTCTCCTGAATACACCATACACAGAATTTGTAATACGAGTCAGATCGTAAACTCTCCTGTATACAACATACACAGAATTAGTAACACGAGTCAGATCGAAAACCCTCCTGTGTACACCATACACAGAATTAGAAACACGAGTCAGATCATAAACTCTCCTGAATACGTCATACACAGAATTAGTAACACGAGTCAGATCATAAACTCTCCTGAATACACCATACACAGAATTAGTAACACGAGTCAGATCATAAACTCTCCTGTATACATCATACACAGAATTAGAAACACGAGTCAAATCGTAAACTCTCCTGTATACACCATACACAGAATTAGAAACACGAGTCAGATCATAAACACTCCTGTATACATCATACACGGAATTAGTAACATGAGTCAGGTCATAAACTCTCCTGAATATACCATACACAGAATTAGTAACACGTGCCAGATCGTAAACTTTCCTGTATACACCATGCACAGACTCAGTAACACGTGTGAAATGGTAAACTTTCTTGTATATATCCTACACAGGATTAGTTTGTTGGTTGGTTGATTGTTGTTTTACGTCGCTTTCAACAATATTTCAGTTATATCGCGACATGGAAGCAGGAGGTTACCAACCTCTTAAACATAGTGGCGCAACCCGGGAATCGAACCCGGATCGTCGGCGCCGCAAGCCAAGCGCTTAACCACTACACCACGCCTGCCCCCCACAGGATTAGTAATACGGACCAAATCATAAACTCTCCTCCATACATCATACATAGAACTTTCCTGCCGACCACAGATGTTTCATACATTACGTAAATCAAGTAGAAATCATAACAAAATTTTGTTTATCACAATTTGCTCTTTGAATTGTTCCAAATAGGTATGTTACAGTCATTTCAGCTCTTTTTGGATATCAGAAGATTGATTGTTATATTCCTGTATTAAAACTTCAACTATAGCAAAATTAACGTTTTACGACACAATCGCAAACAACACTACTTGCAATGGACAAAGTCCATATTTGGTATACAACGAAGGGAAAGTAGGCATATTCAAGCTATCATATTTTATCTTCAACACTAACAAAGTTCAAAGAATAAATAGGAGTTAAAACATTCCAAAGTAACATTTGAAATTGACCTTGCAATTTTATGAAGAATATTTTACGAATGAAAATTGAAAAAATAAGGAGCACCTTAATTTCGACAAACACTAATATTGATTCAAAGCATGATGATAACGTTAACGAGATTCATCGATTTCTGCAATAGCGCTTCTGCTGACTCGCTTTCGGACGTTTTCGGTCAGGCTGTACCGCCCAGAATTACTACAATCAATTGATGCCAACGAATTAGCAGAGGGTATTGTCCTGGCATAATGCTCCTTTCCGTACTGATCCACAATTCTAAACGCTTCTAGAAATTCATTGAAGTCAATTTGGCCATCATTGTTTAGGTCAATTGATTTTGCTATATCCTTGAACTGATCCGTCGAAATGTTTTGGTCTTCCTTTTTGTTTAAAAGTGTCACCACTTCTTCAAATTCCTCCATAGAAATAAAGCCTATGCCAATAGAAATATATGTTGTACGTCAAAGAAATGTGTACAAGGAAGCAATACATTCAATGAACATAAAATGTCAAAAGAAAAATTATTAAATTGTTAAGGAAAGAATATAAGATATTTGACTTCATTGACTTCACTACACAATAATGTAATCCGGAAGTGCATCACTACAGATATACGAAAAACACCACAAAGGCATTGATTGGAAATAACGTGGATTTGTGCAAGCTGATGGGCACTATGATGCAACTGGTGTTGCCTTGGATAGATTCCATGCCAAAAAATCCATATAATAGATATACAAATACATGTACTATATCATTTTGTAGAGAATAGAAGGAATAAGTGTTTCTACTTTATAAATGTATCGTGTTATGTTATAAGGAATCAAATACAGGAAAAAATCTACTTTTCTAACAAACGTTAAGCTATTTAATTTACGGAGCTCATTTCCATTTAATGATCAATGATATTCACCCTTTTGGTCATGTAACTTGTAAAAAGGCGAGTAATGTAGGTCAAATCCAAAATTAGGCAAGTATTACGAGAGGCGTCATTTGTATAAGCGTATAAATATATAACTGATGCACGACATGGATTGTGAACTTATTATTTTCGATTGGGAGTCATGCAAAAACCGAGGTTGTGAAAAAAAAAAACAAACAAAAAAAAAAAACCCAACCAATAATCAAACTCTCCTCTACTTCATAAAGGTGCCAAAACGATGTTATAATACGAGATCCCCTCCTAGATGTGCCGACATTGATGACATAACATAGTCTCCGAGGGCATCATAAGTCTAGTTTTCAGTGCTTTTGTACTAACATGAAATATATACTTCAAATTTTCAGTCATCAAATTAAGTAAATCACTCTAAAACTAAGGAGTATCTTCCTCATGCATAGAAATATGAACTGTATTTGCATATCAATATACTTGTATTTAAGGAAGAAAGATCACTCATCAGTAAGAGCTAATTAAAGTAAAAAGGCACCCGATGTTTTTGAACAGGAATCAGACACAGAAACCTGAATATGAACAAGAGAAATGTAACTCTTATATACTTTGCTATAATTTCAAAGATTACCCTCCTTTCCCGTACAGAATAAGATATCAATGGAAATCGAACAAAGGATATAACATGTGAGGAAATACCCGAATTATCTCTGTCCAGGATCCGGAATATTGTCTCCAGATTATCCTTTTCTCTATATAACATTTCAGTTATTGTTGGTCCGTTCTAATAAAAGAAATACATGCTAGGACTTTGTAAAGTAGTGTGCAAATTAAAAACAGCATGTACATATTCAGTTGCATATTATAAATGTGACAGAAATTGTATGTTGCTTTTTATACCTCTAATTGATAGATTAGTACTATATTGTGTTTGTTATTTTTGTCTGTCTGTTTGTTTTTCTGTTGTCTACATTTTAAAAAAGCACGGATCAATGTTGCTGGCGATTATTAGCCTCTAGAGTATTACAGAAAACTTGCTATCAAAAATATTCGTATTCGTATTAATCTTGCATACACAGGAACAATTATGATTTCTCTGAAATGCATGAATAAACTCCAGTGTTCATAGACATGAATATTTCATTAATCGTGTTATCCTAATTATTTTATCTCAAGTTTCCAATCAGTTGCACAAGATGTGATTATACAATTAAATAAGAAAACAGAAAACAAAGTTGTGTCTTTAAATTTCGGCAGTATGCAATCTGAGAAAAACATTTATCCTACGACCATATTTTCGTGCATTAAAACTATGCGGAGCAATAGTCTGTGCTACTCTGATAATACTGACACCGCTATATCGATGATATAGACGCATCTCCTCAAAGGTGGTCTCGTAGATTACCATGCCATCGTTGTCGCAGCGTGTTAACTTGGTAAGCAATGTACGCCAAGGTATGTCCATTTCTAAAATCTTTTCCATGGCGGAACACCAAGTCTGAAGTGACACTTTCCCTAGAAATATGAATATGAAAATTCCAGTCTTAGAATAAAAATAATAATAATAATAATAATAATAATAATAATAATAATAATAATAATAATAGTAGTAGTAGTAGTAGTAGTAGTAGTAGTAGTAGACAGACAGCAGACAGGGCGATTCCTTTGTTTGCGTGGGGGTATGATAACTTAATAAGAAAAAACTCTTGGTAAAGTAAAGCACCAAATACAGATGTGTGAATCTGTCTTAGAGTGTCTGAATAAAACGTGCATATGTATCTGAGATTGCAAGAATTTGATAAAACTAATTACAGTCGGTTGAAGTTATAAAAAGAGGAAAGTGTGAATATCGGGATGAGCAAGTATGTAAAAGTGAGTTTTAAAATAAGGTTCACTACAAGTTGATTGGATATGAAGCACTGTGCGGGACTTTAGGGTACGCCCTTCATGTTATAAACCGGAGAATGTTATGTGCGATATGATACACTAATAATCACCAATTGATTAATTATTTCTTTATTTAGATATATATTATGCAGAAAACCAAGTATCTTGTAACGTTTGAAAACCAAGTATCTTGTAATGTTTGAAAGTTCAAAAGAGACAGTGGCAAAAGCTTATTAATGACAGCTATAGATCACAGCCAGCAATCAATAAGACGCCATTGTAACGTTCACATGTCTTACGTATTCCGTAAACAATAGATTAATAGAATCTAGCACTCGTTTGAGTTCCAGATAGAGAAAGATCAGTCGAGGGTTGGATGAATCAACAAATCTCAACCGATGCGTTAGCCCGAGACTGATCTTTTTTTATCTGGAATTCAAACTAGTGCTTGATTATTTTTCTCGCACCTCAGCAGCTCGATGTAGGCTATAGCTATTTGTAATGTTTTTGTTTACTTCCTATGATGGCAGAATCACTGATTGAATAAAAAGATAGTCCGCCGCAATAAAATAAAACACCATGGTATGCATGAAGAAACTGTATATTTTAATAGGGTTTTTCAACATTAAATTTAACGATAACGCACAAAATCTAATATGTTGTAATAAAAATCAAGTTTTCTGCATACAACGAGTCGCCATGTTTCATTTGTTTGTAAACAATGCAGACGACGCGCGGAAGGATACAAAGTGTTCCGGATAGAATTTTCCAGTACTGATAAAAACGGGATTAGTCGATCTCCGGTGCGAGAATATATGTTGGGTAATCTTTTGGCATTTATCTCTCAGCAACACCAAAACAAATGCATTACCAGAAGACCAGTGATTATATTGGGGTTTTTTGTTTTTTGTTTGTTTGTTTGGGGTTTGGGGGGGTTAGGGTTTTTTAAAGGGGTGGGGAGTTTCTAATGTATTTTGGGAGAAGTTGCTTTCGTTATATTTTGTATTTGCCTTATCATAATGATGTAGCGCAACTACTTAGAATGAAATGGAAATAACTAACAAAAAAAGGGGTATAATTAACATTTACTTTATGAAAAGTTTACGCAGTTTATTCTTTGTAAAATTAATAACTTCTTCCCTGAAGTTAACTCAGGTAAGGTTTTAACTGGGATTTATTGTATTCGTCCCTAAACAATGATAAGTCAATTGATTTCTTTCTCATATTGCTATCACTAATTTTCTTTATTCTTCTCTTTTTGCTTACATTAGGAAAACATTTGTGCTTTACAGACACTGAATTGCTTCTCTTACATTATCGTTATATTGGTTCAGATAATGGTCAATGAAATGGGTACCGAATCGAAATTACTTATAATCACAGGAAGCGGATATAATTTTATGAGTACTCCCTTCTGCAGGCGAATTGATACTATGCATCAATGTTTTTCTTCTTTACAATAAGTACTTTGTTACCTGTTTTATGTTCATCATATCCCCTGAACTCATTCATCAGCTCTGTTTTGAGACCAATAATCTTTTGTCTAAGACTGGTAAGTGCTGATGATTCAACATGAGTCACTCTGTGGAAATGAGAATCAGACAAAGAAAATAACTCTGCTGTATCTAAAATGTGATGACATTCATGGTTACGACACTGAAAACCAATCCTCTATGTCGAAGATTTAACTCAAAAGTTATTATACACAAAAACAACATAACAAAGAGTTGTATTCATTTAGCAGGATATTCGTTGATATATATATATATATATATATATATATATATCTACGAAATCACTTATTTGACATATGAAAAATGCCTTTCCAAGATTGTTGTGATATCAATGATGATAGCATATCAATGTCGTACGAGACATATTTATTACATCGTCACAAGTCTTTGACCTAAACATGGTAAATATACACCGTCAGTGATTGATAGCAATTAAATGTCGTTCATGCATATTCACATGCGCGTGCCCTTTAGGTAGTTAACCTAATTCCGCTGAACTTATACATTAAGTTACATACACACCTGAATAATACATCAGTGTAGGGCATATGCACTTACATGTACCAAAGTTTGCAGAGCACTGTAATATACATTGTGCAATATATATATCAGTCTGTTTTATTTTTAATTACGTCATTATTATTATATATCAGTGTTTTTGTTCGTTCAATTCCGAAATCAAGGTTTGACACGATTTGGACATCAGTTTGAACTCTGTAGTTTTTGCACAATTTCACTCGTTTTCATTGATTTTCATAATGTATATGTGTTACAGAATGGTGTTGTTTTTGTTCAATTTTGAAATAAGATTTCCAAAAAATAATTCATTTGTTAGAGACCATCTGAGACGGTCTAATTTGTCATGTACTTAACTTGCTCAGCGAAATAGTCCCATTCGTTTCTCTCTTTTTGTTATTGCAAACAACTTTCTGTGACTCAAAATTACTTTCAGACTGACTAATACTTCATCGAAGTTTCACTTTCGCCTAGGTCATAAAAGTTTAGTACTTATATCAGATTAGACACGGGCAAGCATTTTCAAAAAGATCTACATTAAAAATTCAAAATTGAACAGTCCAAATGCCTTAGAGAAAAAATTGCCCTATAACGTCAATGTTACGACTCTCTTACCTTTGAGCAAATGTTATTTTTCTACTGATAGTTTTCGATGACATATATTGCACTATATGATATTCTAAATCAGGACCATGAAGTTTGACATACGCGCCTCTATTACTTCCCTCCTCATAGTAATTCGAGGCAGAAAATATGGTCAATACCTAATCGGAAATAAAAAGTATGTATCAACACTCATGGTTATCAACGAAGGATAACTCTAATACAAATATATTTAATCGATCGATCCAAACATTGCAAACCAACGAAATTCACACACAAAGATTACACAATTATTCCCATACATCATAATTTCTTTTTCATGAAAATAAAAATGCAAAGTAAATGTATATCTCTGATTTATTGTCACCATTTTAAAACCATTGATAATCAAGCCACGAGTCTTAAGGAAAACATTTAAAACATTTTAATGTGTCGTTATATTACTGACAATTCGAGCCAATATATATTATTTTCTAATAAGAAGATAAAATGATTCCCTAAAAAGTGTGGATATCTAGATGAACAATGAATAACTAATGGTTTTTTAACGTGTCTGGATTTTCTGGAATAAAAATGTTATACCCAATATACAGTCCGTCCTACTTGCCTTGTTATTATGCTCAAATTCGTAACCATCTGGTTTACATTCATGGGAACGGATTATTCTTTTCAATCCATGTTTTTCAAGAAAGATTTCAGTTATGTCAGGTCCGAAATAACATCCACCACCTCTAAATGTGTTGTTGGTACATCCATTGTGTGTACGTGGATCACTCCACAAAATGTCCAGAAACTATAAACAAGATTATATATTGACATATATATTTCAACAGGATTAGCTGCACGCCAACAATAATCAATTCTCCATTTACTTAATGCCACGTATATAAGATGTCAGTGTGTTGATTACTTAAAATGATATCGGATCAATATCTTTGATTTGTGCTCTTTAATGGCGAGAAATCAAATATACATATATCAGAGACAACAGTCATAGAGTAAATTATTGTCAGGAACAATAAGTAAAAAGGGCAAACAATTACTTAAACAAATTGCTATGTTGATAAATGTAATATATATGCTTTATAAATTTACAAAGATTACAATGGATATATATTTACCATCTTGAACAACTGGTATGATAATGAGGCAATGCTCATTTAAACTGTATCGATAACACTATATCAAATGAATTCGGTGTTGCGCCATTACATAATGCAACACATTCAAACCATGACCTTACTCCTTACGCTGACGTCAAATGTATAGAAAATCAGGAATTATATTCGCAATTCTTAATGTATCATCTACATGTCATTCTATATCATCCTATTTTTGCGTAATAAATAAAATGTAGAAGATATTGAAAATTGTAAAAGATAATGATTTATTGATTTTACAGATAATTTCTGTTTATTTTTTTGTTTTTCATTTTATTTATTTATTATTTTGTTTTGGGGGCATTCAGTGAAACAATCTACAAACAACATTAACATAAAAAATGAATCAAAAAGCATGAGAGTGTTATAGAACTTTTAAAAGTCAAATTGAATATTTGTGCAGATTAATAAATTATTAAATGCATGTGCGTAGAAGAAAAGCTAACGTAGAGGACTGCACTAAGGCGCATTTAGTGTGAAAATGCGACAAATATAAATTACTTTTGATATCATTCTAATTAGAACATACATTATTAGGATTTATGTCTTCTTTAATTCACAATAATCTGTCATCCAGGTATTGAGAAATTTTGAAAAATGTTTAGGATATTTGAATATTACATAAATTATTAAAAAGGTTAATTTCAGATGTATCGGAATGTTTGATTAAATAAATATTTCTAATTGGTCAAAGATAATTTTCACGGAACAGGTCAAACTTTTCTTGACACATTACTTATCAAATATGTTGTTTTAGATATGCCGCGGAAGTTACAATTAACGTAAAACAATTCGAGGCAAGTGCATTTCCCAGTCATGTTTGCGACGTTAGAACTCATGCATTTGATATCCAAATCGTGTTCTGTATTTACATTTAACTGACATACTCCATTAGAACTTCTGTATACTTTATCTTTCTGATCGCTTCATCCTTTGTTTACATTCTAAAGTAACAGTGAAGACAAGACCGTTCGGTAGACCGTTTACATTCGGGGCTCTGACATATTAAATCATCTTAACCATGGGCTCCTGACAAGAGTTCCACATGTGTCTTTTGTGGGTATAGGACGATTTGGGACCAGGTTGTTTCGGCACTCGATTCAGAGGACGTTTCGGCGCCTGTTTAAAGTTGTTTCGGCACTCATTGAATATGGTTTCGGACCCAACAAAGCAGTTTCGGCACCTATACATTTTAATTAATAAGAAAACAGTTTAAATATGTTTATTTATTACTTAATTATCATTTTGTTAATATGCACATGTTTAGTTTTCAATAATTATGTTTTCATCTGATTTATTTGTCAAAATATCATAAAATCTTTTTGTTGTTGCTGTTGTTGATGATGATGATTTGCCGCTAATTATTCCACCAATTTAATTCATGATACCCTTGTGCGTTGTAACTGTACTAAGCGATAAACGAATGATTTTAGAGACCGATTAATAATGAGTATGTGATTATGATCTTGCATATCAAATAAAATACAATCAAGATGACAATAATTTCATTTCACATTGTCCAACTTGTGTGTGCACTGTAAAGAAGAGATGAGACCTCAACATCACGCTATCCATTGCGACAACAGCGAGAGATGGAATCACCGACATCACATAAAACTACAAGAATTTTAATTTTATCAGTTTGCTCAGAAACAAAGATATAAGTAGATTAAATTAGTACATTACATATTAATCAGATGCTACTGAATAAAAGGCATATTGAAAATCACTTTGTAATATATACATTTGCAAATCGATAGAAAAAAAACTATTACGCAGATTGAATTTCTGTGTGAAAGAAATCGTTCCAATTCATGATAATGCCATTATTGTTAAATACTTGAAGTGATAATTCGGTAACTCATTTTCACCTTTATCTACCTGTTTACTCACTATATGAACTTTTGTGAGTATTTTGTGAATACATGTATATTTTTTATTTCTTTTTTTTTTTTTGAGATTATGACTGCAGATTTCTTTTCTTGTTACATGTGTTAAAATCTATGAAAATATCAACATCAATTCTCTTGACCATGTTTCTTTATAATCATTTACACATCGATTTTAAACAGAGATGTAAATTCAAAATTGATTTTTAATATTATCATGAATGGATTTCCATGTACAACACTTCTTGAAAGTTATTACGAATAAGCTCTACTTCTAATTAATGTAAAAAATATTGTATCGATATAATGTAGCTTTCATTCAATATTGAATGTTGAATTTCTTGAAAGATCGTAATATTTTTTGTGAAACTGAAGCCAGTTTATGTTTATTTCAATAGACGTCGTATTTTCGGACTTTATCATAGACAGCAATGCATAATTCCGGGAGGAATTTTGGTAAAAAGGACTAATTAAATATTTCCTCGTTTAAAGAAGTAAATCTTGAATACATGTTTTACACATTTCCGATCGTATAAGAAAATCCCTTTACACTTGATACATAAGAACTTAAAGTTGTATTAACGCTAATGATTATTACGGGGTTTTACCCCAAGTGTCATGGCCTGGATCCTCGGATATTTACGTAGACCAATAGAGACAGTGACGTCACGCTGACTTCGAGAATTTCTCGCATACGAGACTGAAGAATTCCACCGGAAGTGGGGTTCTAGATCAATCGATCTGGAACATCGATCTAGCACAGGTCGACCGCTTACTTGTGACGTCACACCATTTTACTTGTAACATCACGCTGCTCCATCATGTTTTTTACGTTTTATGTTTAGAACAAGATAATATAAGCATTAACTTAAAGATTAATTAGCGAGAAAAACAAAACTCAAGAATCCCCTCTCGTCCCAGATCGAAAGATGTCAGTCTCGGGCGACATACTTCGACATAATCCCAATGCCTCGGTTGGAATTATGTCGAAGTATGTCACCCTCGACTGATATCTTTCGATCTGGGACGAGAGGTGATTCTAGATTCTCATAGTATGTCACAGTATAAACCGAGATAAAGAGACCCATTAGCAACCGGTGCCAATTTATAACATGTATACATGTATATTGAGTTTCACATCATCATGAGCAAAGAAATGTCGTGAAGTTATTCATTTCTTTTGTTTAGTTTTCATGAATATGTACTAATCAACCAACGAAAAAACAACCCCCCTCCAAAAAAAAAAAAAATAATAAATAAATAAACCAAAAAAATACATAAAAACATCGAAACCAAAAAAAAAAAAAAAAAAAAAAAACCAGAAAAAGAAAAAGAAAAAAAGAAAAACCCAAACAAACCCCAAAACGTAGTGTAACTTGAAAATATAACATGTAACCATTATAGCAGATTTTTATCACCAGGTGCCGAAACGTATATATCAGGTGCCGAAACATATATGTCAGGTGCCGAAACAAGTTATAGGTGCCGAAACGTCTTGGTGCCGATATCTCCTGGTGCCAAAACGACCATTGCTCGTCTTTGGTTTGCTTCTTTATTCATAACTTGCATATTTGGTCACTTTAATACTATGATGGCATTCTTGTATTTAAAGTTTTTAATTTTACAAATTAATGGATGGGTCAGTCGATGAATTGATTTAGTCTTCTACAAATTTTAAATATTTCACATATGAGTATACATGTATATTAAATGTACACATTCTAACTTAGAATATATAGTTACCTGTTTCCATTCTTTAAGATCGTAATCACTCAATGCATTGCTGTCCGTTTGCCCACGCGGTGGATGCAAAGTAGATAAAAACTGAAGTGAAAAAAATGAACATAATATGATAGATAACATGAAATGAACACATGTGTTCGTTGATTAAACTGCTCTTGGAATGAGTGAGATGATGAGACCATAACCGGTTAACCACATGAATTAAGAGAGACGATTGTTACTTCAACCGGCGGAGGGTTTGACTTAAGTTTTATTATACCTCTTTTCCTGATGTTATATGGCTGTGGCACTTTTTACACAGTGTTTGTTCACATTCATGTTTGTATGCAGTGCTGGATTGTACTATTTCGTCTGTATGTCAGGGCATTCACGACGGGTGTGGCTAGCCACACAGGGTACGCTCACTCCTCCCGGGCACCTGGTCTCACCTCTGAATTTCAGGGGTCCGTGAATGTCCACTGTGGTACATTGTTGATAGCGCCATAGTCATGTGACACCAGTTATTTTCGTATTTTTCAGTTGACCGCCTTAATCTGGTATGATAACTGCATTACAACCGAATATTTTTTAGATGTTTTGTATGTGGTAATTCTTACATGTCGTCCATGTTTTTGCATTTTTTTTTTTCTCATCAAGCCGAATCAGATATCTTCTTTCCGTTTTTCAGTGTAATTCAATTATTTATAGCAGACTTACTCAGAAAATAGCTATCACACCTGTCAATTATTTTTTAAACTCTGAATCATTGATTACTAACAGATCATCGAGGTATGTAGAGGTGTTACTAAACATGTCAGTAAGCTCTAAACGATTAGAGGTTTAAATAGAATGAATGAAGCCCCTCTCATAAGAATATAGAAATAAATCTGCAATAATCTATTCTTAAATATTGCCATTAAATTACACAAAAATAGACATAAAAAGTGATGGCATAACATGATCCAGCACAAGTCCAATATTAATATTTATCGTAGTGCTTGAGAAAAATCCATATGTATCTGAAAAATAGATGTACAATTTAGACTCTTTGTTGAAACATCAACGTATGAGAGACAACAATCTGGTTTTAATTAAATCTTGAGATGGACACATATATAGTGCCGAAAAAATGAATAAATGTAGAAACTTGATTAGCTTTCGAATAATAGGCTAGTATGGAAATATGTAAAGCGACATCAACTTGAGTCAATCGTGCTCTGTCCGTCTGTAAGCGAGCTCATATACTTGATCTACAGTAGTCCTAACAAACAGTCAGAAGACGAGGGTCAGCACCTTGTCTCTTTTGAAAAGGTTCGGACAAGGCCAGTCCTTACAGCTGTCTTCGCTGTGTTCCAGGAAAAAGTCTGTGTAGGGATGTAATGAGCCTATGATCTTTGCTGTGGGGGTCATACTGCCGATGCTAAATTCGTTTAATCATTTAAGAATGTAAAGATGATGGATAAATCCAAACCATAAGTCTAAAAATCATGAAACCGGATGGCATACAAAATCAGTGAAAATGAAAAACAAGTGGTATATAACAAATTATGTCTACTTGAAGAGCATATGTGAACCCTTGTGATGGAGTGAGATCAGGTGCCCGGGGAGAATGAGCATCTCCTGCTTGCTAGCAACACCCGTCACATATACCCAGTAAAGAGTCAAATCGTGTAAATTCCATATGTATTTATATATGGAGAAGTCAAAGTAGGTAACCTTCTAGTATAGAAGGTGTCAAATCGGTGTAAAATAATCGGAATCGGTCTCAGTCCAAAATATCATTTAAAAGTCTTGATAACGAGATATCATATGGAGTAATAAGAGTCTCGTAACGACCGTAGAACTTCCTCAGTGACGTTGCTAGTCTAGCACATATATAACCCTGGTTGAGCAGCTTAACTGAAAGTCGCCTAGCCCTAAGAACAAAGTCATTGTAATTTGAACATGCTCTGGAATAACGTATTAACTGAGATATGAATACGCCGTATGCGGGCGATGATGGAATGTTGCTACTTATGAAAGGAAAGTTTGTGATTGCGAAATTGAAATCGTCACGTTTGTCATAGAGTGAGGTGTTCAATTGACCTTTAATGTCGAAAGACAACATAATATCTAAATACGAAGTAGAATTACTAAACCGACCATACAAAATTATCGGAACCTTTGACGCCCCTTTGTTTGAACACGAAATCACAGCAGAAATTGCAATGAGAAATTCCGCTGAATAGGTATTTTTGAAAAGTCACCTTTCAGAAGTTAAAAACGAAGAAGTACCGAAGGGTAAACCATATTTTATAGTCCATGGAATAAAGCGGACAATATCGTGTATAGTGTCATAAAATATCAAAATAAGATCTGTAAATGTTACTCTTTTTTTAAGTTTATGATATCTATAACCCGTAGTCAGAAGTTTGAAAGCATTTGAAATTTCTATGACTGAAAATCCAAAACATTAGTGCAGCTCCTGGTAAATCGAGCCAATTGACTAATATAAATACCATATAATTGGAGTTTAGGGACATCACCAATGTAATAAGAGAAATTTACAATAGGAAATCCAATGTTGTTACGTTTATCATATATGATTGTATGGTTGTTGTTGTCAATGATTTTAGCATTCAAGTCCAAGAAAGGTGTTTCCCCATCAGGAATATTGATTTTGTTTAAATAAATGTAAGCAATATATTTTTCAAACTCAGCGTTATCGGTTGATAAAATATCATCAAGGTATCTAGAGGTATCCTTGAACTTATCTGTCATGTTGACTCGTTTCGAGGTTGCATGAAGTCCATCTCATATTGCACCAGATCCCTTTATCGAACATAAAACTTCCTTAATAAACATTTCAAACGTCTCTTAATATATCTTCGTAAGAGTAATTTCTTGGCAATAAGGCTCGCTCTCAGGACGTATTTGAATATGCCCTGGCATAGCGTATAAATTGTGAAATCAAGACGCATATGCGTTAGAGGATGGTATGTTGCTATTCAGGAAAGGAAAGTTGGTAATGAAGTCGCCACGTTTATCATGAAGAGAGGCAACTTGCTTCACTAATTGATAGGAGTATATCGAGGTATGAAGCAGAAGTTGCGTTCTCAGTTGTATCATTTCAATAGAAGGTTGTTTAATCGAAGAAAAAAACCGTCATAGATATATCTGTATGTAAAGTAGAAAAAGGATGTTAAGTGCTTATTGCCTTTGGAAAGCAGATACTGTATGGATTTTGCTTCGTATGAATTCAAAAAATATCGGCCAAAAGTGGCGCGGAATTTGCTCCCATCGGAACTCCAACAAACTGCTGGAACACTTTCCAAACAAAAACACAAAATATTATCTTTAAGAAGTACTAACATTTGGATGATCTCTTTTTTGAATACTTGCCTCTGAAATCAGACTGTTTCTTTACAAAATATATAGCGGTGTGGCCGAAAATGAGTTACTTGTACCTGCGAGTTCCATTTTGTTCAAAAGGCGTTTTGATTGATTGATTATTGTTTTACGTCACTCCACGGTTATTTCACATATATATGGTGACGGCGTCTGCCTGATACATTGCATAGACATTTCTACCTTGCAACAGAAGCAGTTAGGGATCTTTTACGTGCCACGCCTACTGTGTCAAATAACCCCTGTTTTTACTGTCTCATCCGAAAGACAGAACACCGGTGTGCCTAGGGCGGGTATCGAGCCCGGGACCTTTTGATTACAAACCGAGTACCTCATCCACTAGGCCAAACCTTCTTCAGGCGTATTGAATAATTGATGTTATTCTGTTCTTCAGTGTCTGATGAGGAATTGTAATAAAAGTTATGGAACGCCTAGCTGTCTTAAGATTACATTATCAACAAAAATATTCATTTCACAATAACATTACCTCAAAACAATATGCCATTAAGCAGTTTTTATATAAAATGAAGTCAAACAAATAAGATATAAAATTACGTCACAAAGTCAAAATAGTATTTATTGAAGTCATACCAATACTTTATGCTGTCAGATTAGTATGTTATGAAGTCATTATTATAGTGTGTTTTGAAGTCATAACATCACGTAATGAAGTATATACAATCATAACAACACATAACAGCAAAATGCACACCTTTAACTCGTTTGCAATGAATAAATTCAAATTTTATGTTATGAAGTCAGAACAATGTATCATTACGTCGTTTTGATTCAGCACGCAGTCTCCTATGTTATGGTGTTCTATTCGGATATTTCCGAGTCGAGCTGACCTTCGCGCGCTGGAAAGGGGGGATTCGAAATGGAGGGAGAAAAAGATCTTGTTTATTTCCTACGTGAATGTTTAATTGAACTAGGGATATCTTGCATTCTTCAAAATTTGTTGAATAAAGTCTATCAAACCGAATTCTATTTAGATTTTACATTTTGATTTTATTCTGGTAATATTTGCAGCTGCCTCCGATGTAGATGTTACATACAGTGATAACTTAACATTTGTCTATTTCACTATTGTAGTACATAATGTGACTTCATAACATGCTTTATCTGAGGATTAACTTTAACAATTTTGCAATTTATTGAGATACAATATGGTTTGAGGCGGTGCACACTTTATAATCCGGATCTCAATAAATATCTCAATAAATTGCAAAATTGCTAAAGTTAATCCTTATAATTTAATATAAACACAACCACTATAATTGCCCGATAAAACTTTCAAGACATATGTTGTTTATTTTTGTATAAATTACATTGATGGGTGAGTTATAACGCCCCAAATTTAATCCACTTTTCAGCACGGAAAGCGATGTTTGGCAGACTTTTAATTGTTATATTTTTGACGTCATAATGAAATGTGCGACATTTCGAACTTTGCGTGACGTCGTTAAAGTGGTGTTTTGCGCTAAAGTGCTTGACAGTTGACGATAGTATGTCATTCTGGATAAACGTTACATTGTCGTGGAACACAAGCTGTTTCTTTCCATTTATAACTTCCATCCGAAATGATTTGCTGATGCGGTTTATGAATAGGAAATGGAAGTTTCCAATATAGTATATATTTTTGCGTTAAAAGCGCATATATATATTTATATATTGTATTTTCATGCAGGAATGTCAGATGCATTTATGAGATATAATGCGCTAAAATGCATCCAGCAGCCATTGTAATTTATTCCTGCATGAAAACACAAAATAAGACACTTATTCTATAAATACAAGACTAGAATAATTTGAATAATTTGAATTATCAACATAGATACTGTTTAACTGCAAATGAAAATGTAACAATAGCAGAGGAAAATATTAGCATAGCTGGTTGCTCCTAGCAACCGAGCAAACCAATTTATGAAGCTATAATATGCTTTTAACGGCCAATTAAATTTCTGGTTTCATAGAAAATTAGATTATTACTTTACCACATACATTTATGTCTTCATAACGTACGTTAATGACTTCATAACGTACGTTAATGACTTCATAACATACTATCTTGATTGCATAACTTATATTTATGACTTCATAACTTACTATTTTGACTCCAAAACGCGCTTTTGTGGCTTCATAACGCATTGTCATGACTTTATACCATATCATTTTGACTCTATAACATACAGTTCTGACTTTATAATTGCATATTGACTCTATAACATACAGTTCTGACTATAAAAGTTCCACGTTATTTTGGCATTTTGTGGTTTCACTTCGACAAGGTATATGGATGTTGCTATCGTTGGCACATTCCTTATCGAAAACTACACCGGCTTCTGTTTTCGGTTTCGTGGCAAAGAGGGTAAAACTTAAATGGTTTCAATTTACTTATTTTTGTTATTTGATTTGCTACATTACACTGCTTCGCTGTTTAACAATTTGTCTATAATCGAACCCGTAACATTATAACGTTTTATCAAAGCACTTATCGCCTGTCGTGAAACTTGTACACTTTCAGTTTCCATCAAAATACGTCGAATCTCATCTATGGTAATTAATGAAATGATCCTTTCTCTTTTATACATTGATATCCGAGGCGACCTTTCAATATGTGTTTCCATGTTAAATGTTTAATTAAAAGAAACAACTCGATTATTTAAAGGCATGTGTTCCGTCGGGTTACATCAAGTGAGGTGAAGCAGTATATACATGTATAAAGAAAGTAAACTAAACTTAAAGTGCACTTGGAGTAAACTTGGAATCAAGCTTAGCACTAAACTTGGAATCAAGTTTACTACTAAACTTGATTCCAAGTTTTTTCTGTTGTCACCAAGTAGACTTGAAAAGCAGTCATAAAGTTAACTTAAAGAGCACTGTATGGAAGGTTAGGACTGAACATAACTGTATGTTAAAAGGCAAGGTCACTACTGGTGTTATTTTGGTTATATCTAAAGGAATTATGGCACATAAAACTTAAAAGTTAGGAAAACTGTTTTGCTATAAAGAAGTCCACATCGAGGCTATATGTTTTACAAACATGCTCTAGTTGGAATTTCATTTTTCCAATCACTGAGCGCATGAACTTTTACATTTTCCTTTTTACACCAACGTGTATGGTAAGTTTGTCTCAAATATCATGATATTTATTGAAATCCATCCAGTTTCCATGAATTAAACTACCTAGCGTAATTTAGTTACTTAATGCATTTTAAAAACAATTCAGTAATTATGAGTAATACAATTAAGAGTTTATCAGAAAACACTTCAGATGTTATCTTTATTTTGATATTTTTCACTTGTTCAGTAGCAACATTCCTTTATCACCTGCGTACGGTGTTTATGTATCCCAATTGATTCGATATGCGCGAGCGTCATCTGAATATTACTCTTTCATTTATCGAAACCAATTACTAGGAGAAAAGTTACTCAAACAAGAATATGAGATATCACGACTTATGTCAACATTCCGCAAATGTTACGGTTGTTGTAAAGACCTTCTTTGCTCATATGATGTATCGTTGTCTGACATATTGACTTCCTTATTTCACAGTAACTAAACCATCTGTATTACCTATACTATACAGCAGTATTCTTACTGCTTATGACATATACCTATTTTGACTACGGCTGTGCCATTTCCTAATTTTGTGACAGCGAATAATACTATTTCGCTTATACTTATGGCATCACGAAGGGTGTGATCGGTCGGCAGGGGATGCTTACTCCTCCATGGCATCTTGATCACACCTCTGTTTTGACAGAGGTTTGTGATTGTTTATATTATATTTACATATGCATTGTCGTGTTTCTTCGACTTCGAGTTGTGTGTTTCGGAACAATATCTTGGATCTGTAATTGGTTTATATCATACCATCGCATCTATGTACTTGCCTTACCAGTGTACTTGCCTTATGCCTGTCAATGGTAGAAATGAATTTCAGATTAACAGTGTCTGAAACTCCTCCATGTATCACCAAAATCTTTTGATCGATTATTGTAGCTACAGGCAACCAGCTGAAGACATCCTCGAATAAACGTAATATCTTTGACGCATATTGCTGTGGATTATAATAAGCATGCTTAGTCAATGTTTGACATAAAATAAAAACCGAGATATTTTAGGATAATCTTCGATCATTCAAAGTCATGCACACACACACACACACACACACACACACACACACACACACACACACACACACAAGATACCTGCATCAAACACATTGTAAGTTCATATAATAACATTATTAAACACACTACATCCATAATGAAAAAAGGTAATAACCTTTGGAAAGAGAAAACTGAAGACATTTGACAAAGCTGTATGACAAAATTCACCAAAGATATGCACACAAAAAATAAAGGCAAAAGTCAGTATGATAGACATGTGTATTATGTGCGTGAAACGCGAAACGTTTTTTAAACCAGCGGTATCGCTATTGGTAAAAGAATGTAAGAAAATGCTTTCTTGTGTAGTAAAGTGATTGGTACTTTAACATTTTATATTTTAACGTTACACTTATTCCCCTTGTGGTGTGGAGCTCGTTAAAACTCGTTGACTTAAGAGATATTATACACTTTTTCCTGATGTTATGTGGCTGTGACACTTTCTACACAGTGTTCACATTCATGTATATATAGAGATGAATTATATCTGTTTCGTCTCTATTTAAGGATATTCACGGCGGGTGGGGCTAGCCAAGCACCTGGTCTCATCTCTGAATTTCAGGGGTCCGTGAATGTGTACTGTGGTACATTGTTCTAAGTGCAATAGTCATGTGACACCAGTTACTTTCGTATTTTACATTACTAACAAACAGGAGATGCTTATTCTCCCCAGGCACATAATTTAACCCACTCTCCACAGGCACTTGATTTACCCCTCTCTCCCCAGACACTTGATTTACCTCACTCTCCCTAGGCACTTGATTAAACCACTCTCCCCAGGCACTTGATTTACCCCACACTCCCCAGGCACATAATTTAACCCATTCTCCACAGGCACTTGATTTACCCCACTCTCCCCAGGCATTTGATTTACCTCACTCTCCCTAGGCACTTGATTAAACCACTCTCCCCAGGCACTTGATTTACCCCACACTCCCCAGGCACATAATTTAACCCATTCTCCACAGGCACTTGATTTACCCCACTCTCCCCAGGCATTTGATTTACCCCACTCTCTCCAGGCACTTGATTTACCCAATTCTCTCCAGGCACTTGATTTACCCCATTCTTAAGGGATAACATGATCCAACTTTTTTCGTTAGTTTTATATTTGACTTTCCATTTCTGCTAATATCATTTGCCTTTCGGTTTCACGTGGGTTTTCTTTTCTTTTCGTTTTTTTTTTTTTTTTTTTTGTTTATTTGTTTTTGTTTTTGTTTTTCTTTTCTTTCTTTATTTTTTGGGGGGATGTTAAATTTGCTTTTCCATCAACTACTATTGATGAAAAACTGCAAAATACGATACTGTTGATTTTTTGTGAGCCAAAGTTTCAAGTTATGGACAGAGTTTTAGAGTGTGACTTACAAAATATGACCGAAAACTTTAAAAATATATCTCACGTCAGTAGGAAAGTACTGAAAACTAGACTTATAATGTTCTCGGAAATTACCAGCACCACTAACAGTGACACCGGCCAAAAGCATATAAAAATAATAAATTAAATGATGTGTTTTAAAAGCATGGTTTCAATCAGTTATGATAATAAATGCTGACTAAACAGTAAAGACGAGTATGGGAGATTGTGAATAAATTTTGGTAATTATACTGACTGAAAGGCACACAGGATACGAAAGAAAAATTTCAAGGCATGGAAAAACTCCAATGAAATATGATCAAACTATTTCAGTTACGTACATGATACTTTTTAGTGACTTCCCGCACGAATCCATACCTGAAATATTCATGAATTAATAGAAAATGAACTCATAAAATAGAAAATATCGTAAAACGATCATATCTCGTGTGTTAACAATAAGGGTTGGATAAATTTGCCGAGCTCATGTTGCTTAACTCTTCTTTCAATGATACATTCTAAAGTTACATATCAATGACAAAGTCTCATGCTTTAAAATCTATACTGCACTGAAATATTGTCATGTGCATCTGGTACATTTAAATCATAATGAAAAGTCCTGTTATAAAATACGAAAGTAACCTGTGTCACATGTTATATAAGATACAATCGTTTACTGTAATTTCGATTATATACTCAACAATAAAAATGTAAATAAATAGTGCATTTCTTTTATCAAATGTCGAACTTAAGTAATCGGCAGTAATTTATGAACAAATGCAAAAACAATGTTAATATGGCAAATATAAGTGTCATTGTAACATTGTGAAATATTCAGTAGTATTCAGTAGATATTATATTACGTAATCGATTCCCTATAGGGGATTTCAAACCAAATATCAGATATCGACTTTTTGCGGTAACAGTTCTCTGACCAAACTGTATGACAAAAATCACCAAGAACATGCACATAGTCAAGTAAAGACAGAAAACGACAATAAAAAATATCCGATCGTACTACATTTACGATACCGAC
The DNA here is from genome assembly GCA_035048485.1 of Pteria penguin. NCBI lineage: Eukaryota > Metazoa > Mollusca > Bivalvia > Pterioida > Pteriidae > Pteria > Pteria penguin. Next base: position 8,383,412 of record CM068585.1, on the reverse strand, counting down.
TTAGGACGGTCAATTAAAGTAACAAACGTTACTCAATTGGTATGGTTATCCAGTTTACGGGTGCTCCTCTTCCCACTCACGCAAACGCAACACATTCAACGGACCCAATTTTACAAATTTATAAATAATCCTCCATACAGAAAACAAGGAGCTACACTTCTACATGTTTCTCAAGACGAAAGGTCATAAAAATTTTCACACGACATTATTATGGAATAAATATGCTAGTAACAAAAATATGTTAGGCGACATCAACATAAGTAATCTGCCCGTCTGTAAGCAATCTCAGATCCTTGATCTGTAGGAGTCCCGTCTAACAGTCAGAAAGGGGTGAGGCTCAGGGCCTTGTCTCCCCTGAAGAGGTGTATTCATATCCCTGTTTTAAATACGTTATTCCAGAGCATGTTCAAATTACAATTACTTTGTTCTGAAGGCTAGGCGACTTTCAAATAAGCTGCTTAACCAGGGTTATATATGTGCTAGACTAGCAACGTCACTGAGGAAGTTCTACGGTCGTTAAGAGACTCTTATTACTCCATATAATATCTCGTTATCCACAGTTTTAAATGATCATTTTACACAGATTTGACATCTTCCATACTAGAAAGTTACCTATTTGACTTCTCCATATATAAATATGTATGGAATGTACATGATTTGACTCTTTATACTGTGTATGTGTGACGAGTGTTTCTAGCAAGAAGGAGATGCTCACTCTCCCCGGGCACCTGAACTCACTCCATCATAAGGGGTTCACATATGCTCTTCAAGTAGACATTTTTCGTTATATTTTACTTAATTTTCATTTTCACTGATTTTGTATGTCCTCTGGTTTCATGATTTTCGGACTCATGGTTTTGATTTATCCATTATCTTTACATTGTACAAGGCCGGTCATGGAATCCCCACCGCCCTGTAAGTCAGCGTGAAACGCTCAGGTAAAAGTCTGTAGAAGGCCAAGATACAAGATCTATGGTCTTTAGGATGACCTCGAGGTTATACAATCGATGTCGAATGCGTTTGATTAATGTTGTACCTGTCGATACGAAATTATTGGATCCTTTGACCCTCCTTAGTTTGTACACTAGATCACCGTAGAAATTGGGATGGGAAAATCCGCTGGATACCTATTGTTGAAAAGTCACATTTCAGAATTTAATAAAATGTCTGAATAATATTTGTAAAATTTACAATACGTTTTTCGAAGTTTATGATATCCATAACCCTGAGTCAGACGTTTGAGACTGATTTGAAATTTTTTGCGTGGAAATCGAAAACGTTTGTGCAGGTTTTAGCCAACCGAACCAATTGATATATATCATTCATATGATGAGTCTTGGGACATCACCATCTAAAGAAAGGAAATAAACAATAGGAAATCCGAAGAAGAAATTTTCCCGTTAACAAAACCACATCGGCTCAAAACCTAGCGTTGTATGTGTGGCATTGTTACGTTGACAATCCGTAGAAGAATGTTTCTTGTTTCCTAGCTGCACTAGCTACACAAATGACATGGCATTTATTGCATAATCTATCTACGTAAAGACCATCCATGTAGAAGGTTTACAAGTAACAACAGCTAAAAATCTTACCTGACGTTGATCACATGGTCTCCATTGGTCATGTTATCTCTTCTCAGAGAAACTTACAAATTTGCAAGTAACAATAGCTAACTATCTGACATTGCTTTCATCAAGTTGCTTTGTTACATTAACACCTCTCAGGGAAGGGTTTCTTCTTTGCAAACAGCACCAGCCAAGCATCTTACCTGGCGTTCATCACATGGTCATCCTGGTTTCCACGGCAAAGATAAAGCCAATGATCTTACATGGCGTTCATCACATTGTCTTCATGGTTTCCATGATTTAGAAACAGTCAATCATCTTACATGGAGTTCATCACATTGTCTTCATGGTTTCCACGATTTAGATACAGCCAATCATCTTACCTGGCGTTCATCACATGGTCGTCCTGGTTTCCATGATTTAGATACAGTCAATCATCTTACCTCGCGTTCATCACATGGTCTTCATGGTTTCCATGATTTAGATACAGTCAATCATCTTACTTGGCGTTCATCATATAGTCTTTATGGTTTCCACGATTTAGATACAGCCAATCATCTTACCTGGCGTTCACCACGTAGTCTTCATGGTTTCCAGGATTTAGATACAGCCAATCATTTTACCTAGCGTTCATCACATGGTTTCATTGTTTCCAGGATTTAGATACAGTCAATCATCGAACATGGCCACGGGAAAGATAAAGCCAATGATCTTACATGGCGTTCATCACATTGTCTTCATGGTTTCCATGATTTAGACACAGCCAATCATCTTACATGGCGTTCATCACATGGTTTCATTGTTTCCACGATTTAGATACAGTCAATCATCGTACAAGGCGTTCATCACATGGTCTTCATGGTTTCCATGATTTAGATACAGCCAATCATCTTACCTGGCGTTCATCACATAGTCTTCATGGTTTCCACGATTTAGATACAGTCAATAATCTTACCTGGCGTTCATCACATGGCCTTCATGGTTTCCATAATTTAGATACAGCCAATCATCTTACCTGGCGTTCATCACATGGTTTCCACGATTTAGATAAAGTCAATCATCTTACCTGGCGTTCATCACATGGTTTCCACGATTTAGATACAGTCAATCATCTTACCTGGCGTTCATCACATGGTCTTCATGGTTTCCACGATTTAGATACACCTCATTACGGTTTATAAGAAAACATGTGAACAATATAATGGCTACTTCAACCGAGTTACGACCTCTGTCTACAAAGTCACCATTGAATATATATGGATTTTCCACTGACGGAAGTCCATTCTGAAAGTAAATTATATTGTGATCTAGACCACAAATAAATTCAACACATCATTACAAAATAAAAAAAATATTACAGCTCACAACTATCATATATTTTGAGAATGCAATTCCACTTGAATGTATATAGAATCTTCTAATTCTGCAATCCTTCTTTTGCAAGGATCTTGCTTAATTTATCATGGCATAAAAGGGTATTCTTTTTCTAAATATAAGCAAGTTAAAGAAGACTTTAAGATTTGACCTGATGACCAGCACCTAGCGTTTTAGTTTCTAAGTTTTGAAAATGTAGCTGAAAATGTAGTTCATATAATTAACAAAGTAAATAAATAACAAAAAGCATTCTCTTTAAAATGTTACAAGTCAAATAAAATTCAATAGTGGCTGTACGCGCTGAGAACCATAACTCTGACGAACGGAAGCACAAATTGAACCAGATTTGTAAATTACAACAGCAACTCCTACTTTTTACTCTAACTGTAACACATGGAGAGTATGAAGAATTCTAAATTTGAGCATCGAAAATGGGAAAAGGACAACATATTCTAGATGCCGTGTTGGATAAAAAGTTTGAATGGAGAATATGACATTTCGTTTTACAGTTAAATCAATAGGACAACTATTCATATCTATGTATATATTCAAAATTGGCTTTTATCTGATGTCCATTCGTTCAGACATCTCCTACGTCATTATAAATTATATATATTATTTGAACTATATACCTTATGAAAAATCATATACAAATCATCTAGGTTGCCGTGGAGATCCCCACATACTGTCATCTGTTTGGCTATAGACGTCGTCGCATGTTGAATATTTGCTTGCTGTTTTAGAGCAGACCGAGTTTCGTGAAGAAGTTGTAGTAAGTATTTTGCATGTAATTTCTGCAAATAAAACAAATACTCCATAGAAAATAGTGCCTTCGACATAACAACATTTTCCTTATACATCGCCTTAAAACTTTCGTCAATTTGAATTGATCATGTTCAAAAAGCCACAAACAAATAGCAACAGCTCACACTAGTCACACGGTTTAACTAAATTACCCGGAAAAAAATTTGCTATATAAAACATAAACATAGTCATTTAGGACAATTCCGCCAATGTCCATTTGCTTGACTAGTTCTGACTAGTTGTGTGAACACATAAAGTTAAAAACCAAATTTCACTTTTATAAACCTGGTTCAAACTGTAGTGTAAATAAGAAGTTGAGGTTTATACGTTGTAATGACAAAATCTTATCGTACAAACTTACTGGAATTAAGATTGGACGGAACGATAATTACCATGTCATTTTGAAGACGGATAGAGAATTAAATGACTGTCTGCTTCTTATGTACAAGTACATGTAGATGATATATCAGCATTTAAAAGAGAGATTGTTGAATCAGCATATAACTCAACATGAAATACTAGAGTTTTGATAAGCTAAAATTATATTGTATCAATTGCATTATACAGAACTATGTACTTGAATTCTACAGTTTAATTAGTATAAAGAACAAAACACATAACAATAAATGACCTAATGAGTCCTGTCAAGATCAAGTGAGAAAATGAAAGTAACATTATAGTTTTTTTCAACTGATATATTGAATAATGTTGACAATAGCCTTTTCCGTTTTCCTATATTAACATGGCAGGAAATATATAGGTCGTGATCATAGTGTTTTAAATCAATATCTAGACAATTTGATAACGTTTTTATTGTTTAGATATGTAAGAAAAGGCAACAATTATTGTTTGGGGGCCATTTTTGATGTTTCTTTTGCTATTGTTTCATTTTACCGTAATGTTGTAGTAAACGCAAAGAATTCAATTTTTTTATTGTTAAATTTCCATATGCATGAAGTAATATTTCTTATCACCTAGGTATTATGTTGATTTCACAAGACAATGACTATTTTTAGGATAAAACTCATTTTATTATTAAAGTGGTCACCATCACTAACAATAGAAACTGGTTTTAAAGTGCAAGTTGCCTTTGGGTAAGGGGCCAACGTATATGTTTACCTGTTTTGATTTGAATGTTTTGATTAAGTTTTGCAGTTGTGTATGTGTAAGAGGGAAAGATAAATGAACTCCGTTATAGCCATTCTCTATCTTGACGTCATCTGGATTACTGTAACAATACAGCCCACTTTCCTCCGCCTCTAAAGATTCGAAATCTACAAGAAAGGAATAGTCTATTTGACTTAGCTGTATGGCACACTTCGCCACGTACATAGAAGAACAAACAATAATAGGCATAAAGAGACAGAAAGTTACAATCGCCGCTTGCTTAACCTGTTTACCAGAAAACAGAAGACATATGATCAGGCTGTATGACAAATATCACCCAGGACATGCACATAAACATAACAATAATCAAATAAAACAGAAAACATTACAAAAATAATCGATTAACTGCAGTTACTATACCGACTTCTGACGGTCAGTACAATCAAAGGACACACATTCAAAAATTTATAAATATGTAAATTATAAGACAAGCAGGTGTCTCAAAAAGAGAGGTCGAAACGTTTATGGAATAAAATGTTGATGCCAATCTGTAAGTGAGGTAAGACATTTGATCTGTAGGAGTCTCGACTAACAGTCAGAGGGGATGAAGCTCACCTGAAAAGGTACGTCGTACAGTACTCACCGCCCTTAAGTTAGCGTGAAACGCTCAAGTGAAAGTCTGTATAGGGTTGTAGAAAAGCCCAGATACAAGAGTTATGGTCTTTGGTCTTTGCGAAACCCTCGGGTCATTATGTCGATGTCGAATGCATTTGGTTATTTTAGTACCCGTCGATATGAAATTAACCGACCTTTTGCCCCTCCGTTTTGTACAGTAGATCCCAATTAAAATTGCCATCAGAAATTCCGATGGATACTTATTGTTGAAAAGTCACATTTCCTAATTTAGATAAAATGTCTAAATGGTATCTGTAGAATTACGCAAACGGTTTTTGGAATTTATGATATCTATAACCCTGAGTCAGAAGTTTGAAAATAAGTTTAATTATTTTTGCGTGAAAAATTCAAAACATTAATACAGGCTCTAGCGAACCGAACCAACTGACTAATTTAAATACCATATAATGGGAGTCCTGGGACATCATCATAAATAAGGGCTCATCTTCCGACTGACCTTAAAAGCAATGCAAAGAACACACATCTATAGAAGCCCCAACTGAGAGAGGGGACGCGGATTAGGACCTATGTTCATCTAAGAAATTTGAGAGAAGGCAAGTCATAGAATGCGCCCAAACCTATGATTGCAATGTCAAATTTTAAGCCTGTATAAAACTCTAAGGGGGATAGTGGTAGTGAAATGCGTATGATCTTTGCGATAATTTCAGAGTCATACTGTCGCTTTTAGGGAGTTTAACTGCTTTCTAACACTTGGAGATGACTACCCTTAGGTTGTGTTCATGATCACAATAGAAATTGGATTTAGAGATTTTTATAGACATATGTTGCAAAGTTTTCTGATATTAGATAAAGAATTTGAAAAAAAAAATGTTTGTGAAAATTTCGGAAATTCTTTATAAAGTTCATGTTATCGGTAAAACCGATTCAAGAGTTAGAAAAAAATTGTAGAAGTTTTCTATGGATTTATATCCTATACGTTAGTACATGCCCTAGCAAAAGCATTATCGCTGTATAGATAAAGAAAGAAGTGTGAAAAATGTACAATTTGGTCGATAGCACAGTGTAAATTTGAGTATTTAACTAGAATACCTAAATATTTCGCCGAAATACCAAACTTCCGTGCCAGTATACTGTATATTTTCCATACCAGATGGTTACGATTCACTGCCTAGATGTAATTGAAGCCCAAATTATCTAACGTACAATAAACCTTATACATAAGATGTCACATTTGCTTCATGATTAGCCCATGCCATCAAACAGTGCATGCACATATCTGTATGGCTTTATTCTTTCTTGACACATCAACAAGGCGTTAAGTTGTTTATTTCCAACGTCACCATTTGTTATATGAGAATGTTGAGAAATGTAAAGATGATGGATAAATCCAAACCATAAGTCTAAAAATCATGAAACCAGAGGACATACAAAATCAGTGAAAATGAAAAACAAGTGGAAAATAACAAAATATGTCTACTTGAAGAGCATACGTGAACCCCTGTGATGGAATGAGATCAGGTGCCCGGGGAAAGTGAGCATCTCCTGCTTGCTAGAAACACCCGTCACATATACCCAGTAGAAAGAGTCAAATCGTGTAAATTCCATATGTATTTATATATGGAGAAGTCAAAGTAGGTAGCCTTCTAGTATAGAAGGTGTCAAATCTGTGTACAATAATCGGAATCGGTCTCAGTCCAGAATAACGAGATATCATATGCAGTAATAAGAGTCTCATAACGACCGTAGAACTTCCTCAGTGACGTTGCTAGTCTAGCACATATATAACCCTGGTTGAGCAGCTTAACTGAAAGTCGCTTAGCCCTCAGAACAAAGTCATTGTAATTTTACGTTGATCAGTCATCTTCGACATATATGTTAAGCTTTGTGATTATTAAAATTTGCCGCCATAGGGATTAAAATTGACTACATATGATATATATCTCATAAAAGAAAAGGGGAAATCTGGCTTCGCCATATTACAAAAGTGACGAGGATATTCAGATCAAAGACGTATAGGCAGTTTAACAAACAAACAAGCAAACAAAAAACAAAACAAAAACAAAAAACAAAAGTAAAAAAAGAACTAAAATGTTACTATGACTATGGATACAGTCGAAGATTATGAACTTATCATGTAATGATAAATGTAATTGATAAATGGGTTCCAGAAACCTTAATGTTCACGGTTTGGTGCTGTAATATATATATTTCTATGTTGACCTCTCATCTTAAATGACAGTTTTTTCATTTGTTTTCTCTATTTTTTTTTTTCAAAAGGGCTGTAATGAGCAATTTTATGCATACTTACTTTTCCTATTGATAAAGGAAATATCATGAAATATTTAGATTTCTGTAACTTTTGCTAGCAATAGTCTTTATATTAATTTAAATCGTAGTGTGATACATAAAATAATCTCTTACTGTATGTTGTACACCATTTATGTTTCAGAGTTAAGGTCATGTGTTCACTACAGTAATTTTTCCATTAAGTAAAATGTTATTGTTAAATGCCTACATACATCTCTGAAATTGATAATGTAATGCTTAATCTGTGTAAAATACCTGTATGTTCCGTCGGTGTCTCACGAAAATAGTAACCCCCCCCCCCCCCCCCCCCCCCCCCCCCCAGAATTTAACAATTCAAAATAAATTTTATATGCATACAGAATGTTGAATGATTTTTTGAATCGTAGTACTTTAGGGATCAGTTAGGGAGACGCTTACGTAAACGTCACCGTCAACAAAGAACTGTGGATGAGTTGGCTCGCGCTCTTCAAGAAGAGTGGAATAATATTCCTATGAGAAAAAAATCCAACTTCATTTCAAACGATGCGGTCCAAATTGCGTGCATGCGTTAAAGCAAATGGGGGGCATACTCGATACTAAACAAAACACATGAAATTTTGGACGTGGTATACATAACTGATGAAATCAAATCATTTTTAAAAGAAACGTGTGATAGTATCGATCATATTGTCAAATGTAATTCAAATTTTTGAAAGAAATCAAGTTTGATGCAATTATTTACCCTAGTTGTTGATTAAACTATAATGATATTAAATTGGCGTTTTAAAAGTCCCTGAGTATACTATATCTAGTCGATACACTATAAAGGTATTATTTGCATTACTAGTCGGTGTACTATTTAGTGTTATTTGTATTACTAGTCGGTGTACTATTTAGTGTTATTTGCATTACTAGTTGGTGTACCATTTAGTGTTGTTTGCATTACTAGTCGGTGTACTATTTAGTGTTATTTGCATTACCTATGTTATGAAATATTTAGTTAGTTTATATGTCACCTCTTGTAATCATTGTATGATTTATATGTTATACATTGATGAACTCTTGCGAGGGACACTTGAAGTTTAGGCCTTTCTCAGAAAAGGTCAATAAATTGTTAATTTTGCCGAAAGCTGATATCGACCCTTAGACATTAAGGTAATGTGAGACATTAAGACGCGACTTGAAAATTGTCTACCGTTAACATGATTTCTCCAACCAATCATATTCCTTTATTTGTAAAATTAATGATATAAGGCATTATAATATATCGGTATCACATTTTATCTCTTTTCAATGAAGAGCTCGTGAAAGAGTTATCATCGAAAGGCTGCACTTCCCTTGCTCTGACGATGATACATTTATGCAATGTGTGTTTTTGTGAAATAGACATTCACCTTTCGCGGTCACACGTCCTCTTTTCACATTTTAATGTTGAAAATAAATGGTTCAGTGTTTAACGATATTATGTTCGGACCTGCCTCATTGTAATGATATCAGTGGACTACTGTGGCTTAATGTGTGACATTTAAAACTAAAACTTTAACTGATTGGTGTTCCTACAAGGTAATGTTTTGGATAATATGGAGTATCCAATACACTTAAACCGCCGATATTCTTTGTTCGTTCCCACACTTTGTGCAGTTCCTGTGCGTAATATTACACAAGTTTTATTGAATATTAAGGTAAAAGTAGAAATAACACACATTCATGAGATTTCTAATCGAATTATCACTTTTCTGTTACAAATAGTGAATATCATGTTTTTGTTTTATTGACTGTCATATAGAAATTTGATCATTTGCATAGTCTGTATCAAAACATGTGCGCTTTGTTATCAAATAAAATGTATTATTTACATATAGACGTCAATGACGATTACAAACAAATTCAGAAAACTATTAAAATACCAAATTCTTATTATTGGAGTGTATGCCTTGGAAAGTTAAGGTCGTAAGTGTAGTTACGACATTTCAAAGATTATATGTTCGAAAGAAAAGGACATCTGACTTAGATATAGAGCAGAAGTCACAAAGGAGATGCACAATAAAACTAGGTAACAAGTTATGCAATGCGTGAAATGACATTTAAAAATATCGACTGTACGACAGATGCGCCATCGAATTAAGACGGTGAATTGAGTAAATTGCCTTATCACTCTACACCTTCTGATATAATTTTTTTAGCCAAATTCCTGATAGTTTCGTAGTAATCATGGGTAAAGTGTGCTATTAAAGGTCGTTAGTCGTAGATACGATAATATAAACAGAATATTAACGCTTATTTAAAAGGTCGTATGCGGAATATACAGTCAAACCTGTCTATTAAGGTTAGCTAAGGGAAAAGTCAAAAGTGGCCTTTATAGACAGATGGCCTTTATACAGAGGTCTTTTATTTAGGAAAACATTGATTTTGGGAATTTATAATGTGACCTTTATAGACAGGTGACCTATTAATAGAGGTGGCCGCTAAGACAGGTTTTACTGTACGATCTTTATTCTACGTATGTTTTTCCTATTATTACTTTTTAAAGTAAAAACTAGCAAAGTTGTAAGTACTATAGAATTAGCTATTTTCATCAATTTTGCTCAATAGATTTCATTATGAATGCAGTTAATCTTTGATATCAATATAATCAAGAATCAAATGTATACAATTACTATTTCAAGACTTCAGAAATAGAAAACGATGTTTGCTTCTACTCAAAAGTTGCAAAACTTCAATTACCACCTTATATATTCACGGCGTCGTCCTATACTTTATTGTATTATTGGTAATTCATTTTCACTTTCAGAATTGGACAATGATTACCTAATCGTTCTATGTTGTTTAGCACTGAATCGTTATATTGACACTGTGTGCATTAAATTATATTTTCACTTCAGACGATCACTGTTTTCACCTACTGAATGTTATGCAAATTTCTATGTTTGATATTCATAGAAAGAAAAATTGGTATGAAATTCTAAGCTAGGGATATGCTTTGTCATATACACCAACGAAGTCACATAGAATATTGATCGGCAATATATATAAATTAAAGACAGAATAAATATATCTGATTCAGCTGTAAGAAGCAAAACAATAATACACTGAAAGACATCACAAAATAATTCAGTTCTTTGCAGTTAAGGCACTGAATTAGGACGGTCAATTGAAATAATTCTAGTTACTCAATTGGTTTGTTAACCGACTTACGGGCTTTTTACAAATAACCAAGTGATTTTAAAAATCTTTCGATTTGTTTAATTTCTCGGTTGGCTTATCCTTCATCTTTTCATCATCTAACAATAAAGTTAGGGGGGGGCGGATTAAGATTTCTTATCGTGAATCCAATATGCAAGTTTAATATGTGGCACAGTGCATGGTCATGGATAAACAAAATGCAAGATGGATAGATAGATAGATAGATAGATAGATAGATAGATAGATAGATAGATAGATAGATAGATAGATTTAAAAAGTTGAATATCCCCACTCGATAAATATATTACATACATGGTTTTTATACAAAATAATAGATAGATAGATAGATAGATTTAAAAAGTTGAATATCCCCACTCGATAAATATATTACATACATGGTTCTTATACAAAATAAGCAAAAAAAAAAAAAACGTTTGATTTTGGTCATGTGACTGACTTACAAATTCTTGTGTAGAGTCAGTTGTAAAAAATTGATCGGCAATGGAGACACTAAGCAAAACTAGACTGAGGACCATAATATAAACTACGTTGGTGTTCTGGACCTGTAATGTCTCTTGTCTGTCTATAATGCCTTAAAATTGTCCTCGACAAAATAAAACAGTTGTTACTGATCTTACACGGAAATATATCGGGTTGATAAAGCCCATACAGGATTCCGCACAAGCGCCTCTATGGGATTTATCAACCCGACATATTTCCGTGTAAGGTCAGTAACAAACCTAGTAACTAATAATATTATCATTGTTTAAAAAATATGCTATATTACAATTCTTAACACTGAATTGAACTTTACTTCTACATATGTTGAAACCCAATTGTTTAAAGACAAGATCTTATATGACCATTGCAAAACGTTTTTTAGAAGTTTATAATATCTATAACCCTGAGTCAGAAGTTTGGAAATGAGTTTAATTATCTTTGCGTGAAAACATCAAAACATTAATACAGGCTCTAGCAAACCGAACCAACTGACTTATATAAATACCATATGATGGGAGTTCTGGGGCATCACCATCTAAAGAAGGGATCAGCTTCCCACTCACCATAGAAGCAATGCAAAGAACACATATCTATAGAAGCCTCGACTGAGAGAGGGGAAGAGGTTTAGGACCTATGTCCATCTAAGAAATTTAAGAGAAGGCAAGTCATAGAATGCGCCCAAACCTATGATTGCAATGCCTAATTTTAAGCCTGTATAAATTTGTAACGGGGAAGGATAGTGGCAGTAAAATGTTTATGGTCTTTGCGATAATTTCAGAGTCATACTGTCGCTGTTAGGGAGTTTAACTGCTTTCTAACACTTGAAGATGACTACCTTTAGGTTGTGTTCATGATCACAGTAGAAATTAGATTTTGATAGACATATATTTCATATAAGTTTTCTGATATTAGATAAGGAATTTGAAAAAAATGTTTGTAAAAATTTCGGAAATTTTTTTTAAAGTTTATGTTATCGGTAAACCCGATTCAAGAGTTGGAAAGAAAATTGTAGAAGTTTTCTATAGATTTATATCCAAAAGGTTTGTACAGGCTCTAGCAAATGCATTATTCTTGTATAAATAAACAAAGAAGTGTGAAAAAAATGTACAATTTGGTCGATAGCACAGTGTAAATTTAAGCGTTTAACAAGAATACCTAAATATTTCGCCGAAATACCAAACTTCCATGCCGTAAACCGGTTAACCACACCAATTGAGTGACGTTTGTTACTTCAACTGACCGTACTAAATCTTTGTCGTAACCGCAACAGAATCAAATGTTTTTGTAATGTTTTTACGTGTATATTCTACTATTATCATGTTTTGTGTGCAGGTCCTTGGTGATTTGCATTGTATTATACAGCTTTGTCAAATGAAAAGAAACAGAGTTTTATTTTTCTATTTTCCATTTTATTCATTAAAGGCTGAGAAGCAGCTTTGAGAAGACTTTTAGGGAAATGATTAATGACAATTATAGCGACGTACGTTATTAAGATATATCAAACATAGAGGATATGGTTTATAATGATGGTTTGCGCTCTTTGATGACGGTTGGTATATTCATCAATACATTGGTATTATATGGGGGTTGGTTGGTTGATTGGTGTTTTACGTCGCTTTCAACAATTTTTCAGTTATATCGCGACATGGAAGCAGGAGGTAACCAACCTCTTAAAACATAGTGGCGCAACCCGGGAATCGAACCCGGATCGTCGGCGCCCCAAGCCAAGCGCTTAACCACTACACCAAGCCTGCCCCTATATTATATGGGGATAAACGTACTGTGTTTGATTGATTCCGAAGGTATACCGTGGTTTTCTTGGCAACGCTTGTTAATGTCAAGGTTTAGAATGGGTTTTTGTAAATTATTTTTTAGTAACTTTCATCAATGATATTTGTTTTCATTTGATGTATCAGATTAATCTGATTTTTTAGTTTCCATATTGACTTTCCGCATGAAAGGATCAGAAAGAAGAGCAACATTCTGACTTTCATGGTTTTTGGAGGATTATTTTAACAAGGTCAAGTTTGGTCATAGGGGAATTGTCCTATCGAGATATGTAAGATCGATACATCGCATCGAATGACATCAGTTCTTCCGATCAGATATTTTTAATTTATTATCCCCCCGAATAAGCATCTGTGGTGGTATAGTATTGCGGCCATTCGTGTGCGGTTGGGTGAGTGAGTGGGTGCATGCGAATGTGCTTGAGTCCGTGACACTTCACCTTGTGGGCACAATACACACTACATTTTCTGCCCAATCACTTTTATATTTCACATGTTACTTGTTGATGATGAGAAGAAGAACCCTATTGATTTCAGGTTAGGTGATCAAAGGTAAAGGTCAACATTGGCAAATTGTCTTTGAAATCTTATGGGCGCGATATAAACTTAAGTTTTATTCCGATCATTTTCAAACTTCACACATCCGTCGTTGATGATAAGAGGAGAAACCCTATCGATTTTGGGTCACGGGTCATTTAGATTTATTTTTTACTATATATATTTATTGTTTATCTGTTTTTAGATTTCCTTCACAACCAACTTTTCATTCCCTTACAACAGCGTTGCAGGGGGATATAGTAACTGAACCGTTTGTGTGTGGGTGCATGCCTGAGTGCGTGTGTCTGTAACTAAGCCTTGTAAACACTTTAAAAGTCACTGTTTGGACCCTATTGGGTCCATAGTTGACATATAGCCGAAGTATAATGAGCAGTAGATCCTTATTCATTTGGATGTAAAAGGTAAAAAGTTACGATCACTAGAGTTCATCATAGAAACAAACATTGTAGACACTATAGAAGCTACAATTTTAGCCCTTTTGGCTTCATTATTCACATATGGCTTTAGTATAATGAAAGGGATATTTCCAAATTTTTTTCGGGATCAAAAGATTAAAGGTCAAAGCCAATTTAATACCATGGATTTTGCTGTCACGCGAGGGGATGCCACGTTTGGCGTTGCTCTTGTCGATACATTTAGGTGATAATACTCATTAAATTCAAATTATTCTTGCTCGTTTGTATAAACAATACAAAACGTTAGAAATAATTTAGCAAACATTTGTATATTACATGGTTTAGCATGGTGCAGTGCTATAGTGGGGTATAGTTATGTTTTAAAAGAGAAAATTCTGATCAACACCTCTAACAGACTCTAGAATTACAACTCATAATGTGAAAGTGAAATTATTCTATTCTCTCAAAAATGTGATATCGGGTTTAAAGAGTTACATCATGAGATTATGGATAATAAACTTGTATATTTTTAATCTTGGTAATATCTTAATTTAAAAGCTCCATACTGCTGAAAATTGATTCTACCGGTATCATACCAATTAAAACTGGAGAAGTCCTACCTACTCGGAAATGAATCTATACATAATGCTTTTATATGCAGTCTTGTGATATGTCAATGTTCTGGTGCTTTAAAAGTACGAGACTCATTAAATCAAAGGACTAAATCCCTTTAGGAGATTAGAAAAAAAAAACCCAAAGAAAATGAAGAGGATTTTGCAAAATAATCAATAACATTGCAGTTAGTTACACCTTGTGGGTAGGTAATCTGTTTATGAGTCTTACCTTTTCATTTACTGGAAAACGTGTGAACATAATGCATTTGAATAATAAGGAACACACATCAGGAGGCAAGGACATTTATGAACAAAATGTCACCAGGAATAAAAATATGTACAATGGAGACATCAGGGACTTATATCTTCATTTAAGCTCTATCACTTCTTATTGTAAAACAGCTTTGCATATGTAAAGTTTAATAACTCTACTTTATATCTTGTCTCCAAAATAGGTATAAATTATGTTTTACAGTAATATGTAAATTGCAATGAACCTTTAATTATCAATTAATATGATCAGACCCAGTGTTAATTACAGGGAGAAAATAGCCCATAAGAGGTATAAAAATTGATTGAGTTTCCTGTCTTCCGTAGAAATGATATGAATTCTGGCCGATTTCAATTACCAGATATTGCAGGTCGCTGGGAAACCGATAATGCTCTTAATAACCTAGGCTGACCGTTGTCATCTGGAGTCATCTGATTCAGCATATTGTTGAAGAAATTGTAAAGCTGAAACGAAAGTAATGTGATGGATGTCAAAACATTATTAGAGGTTTAAATTTGCTATCATTGCAACTACCAGCTTTGCATATTTGTAATGAGAGCACTTTTTACGCTTCTGACTTTTGTTATGAAAAGCTAAATACCTCAAATATGTAAAGTGTATTCAACAGCCACAGATCTTACATTAACTATGTGACAGGCTGTACACCGACAAGACCGTGTGAAATAGAGAAATCAAACTTCTGATTGAAAAATTATAAACAAATATTAAGGAAAATAAGTAATGTTATGTGATAGCTAATGAGCGACAGAACTATCACTTGTAAACTTAACAACCTTGTTATTTATTATTAAAGTTATTTGTATAATAATAATAATAATAATAATAATAATAATAATAATAATAATAATAATAATAATAATAATAATAATAATAATAATTATTATTATTATTATTATTATTATTGTTGTTGTTGTTGTTGTTGTTGTTGTTGTTGTTGTTGTTGTTGTTGTTGGTGGTGGTGGTAGTGGGATTTAAGAATGGTTGGTATAATATAACACTCAAGTTCTCCTGACGAGCAAATGAACTGACATTCGTGGTAAAATGACACATGTTCAAAGACTGACGGTGACTTAGTTACTAAGGAACAGTTTGGTGCAATTTTTATCTTCTCAATTGCCAAAATGCGTATGCATAACAGAAGAAATTATAAATACATAGTGGACAATCAGTTAATTAGATGTTCATCAATACGTCAGTATCAAAATCGTTAAAATTGTGCAGAACAATGATAAAAGAAAATAAGAGATAACATACTCATAAAAAGCGTCCATAGCCGAAGAACTCGTTATCTTAGAATTTTCATTTTACATTTTTACTGTATTTCTTAAATATTCTTACAGTAAAACCCAAATATATATTTTTCACATATCCTTTCTGTGTGTTATATATCTCAAATGCATTATTCGAATCTTTAAATATTAAAATATATCTGATAATTAAAGAAAACATAAATATCTAGGCTAATTACTACATTATCAAAGATAAAGACACTGAACAATGACTTTTGCTATTACATTGAGAGGTGTCACTTCCATATAATGTTCTGTATGAGTGTTTTGAATATTCATATCCAGTAAGAACAGAAATAAGACATGTAATTCATCTGTAGACAAAAGTAGCCACGAACAAGCAATGCAAACAAGAATAAACACATCATAAAAACATTCTATGTTAACAAGTCACGGTAGCGAGTAGTTAAATTCGCCAGTGGATTGGTCTACGGTATCTACTTCCTAATTCACAATAGTCAAGAACACACACTAAAATAAATTTATAAATCTTAATGTGCAATGTCGGTATAATAAAACTATAAATTACTCCTCATCACTAGGTACACTTGGTAGCCACTCACAATACGAAAAAAGCACAGTCAGGCCGTAAAAGGGAGATGGTAGATGATAAGTCGTACGATAAGCATTGAAAAGTCGGACCAATTGCCATAATCTAACCCAGATCACCAGATAAGAAATTCAGTGCGATATCACTTTCCTCGTTTCATACACACTAGGAATACAGTGTTTAGATTTGTTTAACCACACCAATAGAGTAACTAACGTTAATTCAATTGACCATCCAATGTCGTGGCCTCAACTGCATTACAATTGAAAATTTTGTGATGGCTGTCTATGTCCTTATTGTTTGCTTTTTTTTTTTTTGGTCTGTGATGACTTTTGTCATATGGCCGAGTCAGCTGTTTTTATGCTTTCTTTTAATACTAGCAACAAACCACAAAACGTCATTAATGAAACTAAAGCCTTCTATATTCCTTATTGCATTTCATAAAAATTTCGTGTATCATTCAAGCTTGCTGTAAAACAAAGTATCGCAATCAAGTATACGTAGCAAAGTAAACCTTAATAGTGCTATAGTAGAATACCTTATGGAAGGGTGAACCGATACATTAATGTAGGTACAAAGTGTATTGTATATCAAAGCTTATACCGAGAGAAATTGGATAAAATCATTCTGGTTACTGATGGCGAATTGAACTTTGGGGCAAAATATTGAAATTTTGATAAAAATCACCGATTTGGGGAAAACATTATAAAATTGAAAAAGTTGTCTAGAATTTCATAAAACATATTTTGTCTTCCTTTTAACATGTCAGAGTAAATATTTCGTCATGTTTCAGCAGAGAAATAAATATGATAAAAATACAACTAAAATAGTTCGATCAGTATTAATCGGACAGATTCTCAGCTCGTTGATTTATTACACTACTGGAAATCGCTCAGAATTATATTTAGACATGACAGACGGATATGACAGATATATATTTAAATATTCCCTTTATGTGGAAAAATACTGGAGTAAATGACACATTTAAATTCTAAAACTCACTGGAAATTGCTGTGGACATTTATCAGGTCTCTGCCGCATATCTATTTACTATACAGTTTAATGTTTTTATTTATCGCAGAATTGAAGACAAGTACAATAGATAATAGATCATTCATTGGGGAAAATATGTCATATTGATGATCACAGTTTAAGACAACTACATTATCTCGATTTTCGTCGAATTTCCAAAGGAATTTGACTTTTAAAAAGACACATCTACCTTTAAGGCCACAATCTGAATTCACTGTTTTAATGGAACATAATTTACTTTACACGTAAAAGCTTTACAGAGTAATGCCCGTTTATGTTTTTACGGGACCGGCATTTTTCGTCGATTTACACGCAGAATGTGATTTCGTGTTTGCAAAAGTTGAACGATACACATGTGTAAAACAGTCAAATAGAATTTCTGAGTAAGTATTCAAATAAATATAATTTTCCCTATACGGCCATTACACATAAATCAAACAAAATACAAGCACAAAAGTATAAGCTAAGATTTTTCTGTGCACCTCCTACTTTTTCTTACGCATATTTCTCACTGTGGAAAGCACAAGTTTAACCTTTCTATACTATTTTAAGTGAACACATATTTTACTTAAATAAAGAATGAGAAAACGTCTAAAAGTGTTAAATTTACAACAACTCATAAGTAACTGGCATAAAGCACAAGACCTATCCCCTTTCCAGATACAACGACTGGAGAAAAAAAATTCGGGAAAGGCGGGATTGTCATATTTTTATGTAGTGGCTTTTAAAATAACTAATGAAAACCAGCTACGATTTCCGTATTAAAGAAAACACAAAAAAATATTAAGAATATATATGATATGCGGACTGGGTAAAATGGGGAGAAAATGGGGTGGGGAGCTGTATCTATGTGTAAAAGTACTGTTAAGAATTAGAAAAAGGTCACTTTAAAATCATTGTATTGAAGTTGGTTTCTATGTGATAAAGATATACCTTAAGTTGGTTTTTATGTGATAAAGATATACCTTAAGTTAGTTTTTATGTGATAAAGATATACCTTAAGTTGCTTTTTATGTGATAAAGATAAACCTTAAGTTGCTTTTTATGTGATAAAGATATACCTGAAGTTGGTTTTTATGTGATAAAGATATACCTTAAGTTGGTCTTTATGTGATAAATATATACCTTAAGTTAGTTTTTATGTGATAAAGATATACCTTAAGTTGGTTTTTATGTGATAAAGATATACATTAAGTTAGTTTTTATGTGATAAAGATATACCTTAAGTTAGTTTTTATGTGATAAAGATATACCTTAAGTTGGTTTTTATGTGATAAAGATATACATTAAGTTGGTTTTTATGTGATAAAGATATACCTTAAGTTAGTTTTTATGTGATAAAGATATACCTTAAGTTAGTTTTTATGTGATAAAGATATACCTTAAGTTGGTTTTTATGTGATAAAGATATACATTAAGTTAGTTTTCATGTGATAAAGATATACCTTAAGTTAGTTTTTATGTGATAAAGATATACCTTAAGTTAGTTTTTATGTGATAAAGATATACCTTAAGTTGGTTTTTATGTGATAAAGATATACCTTAAGTTGGTTTTTATGTGATAAAGATATACCTTAAGTTGGTTTATCAGTGATAAAGATATACCTTAAGTTGGTTTTCATGTGATAAAGATATACCTTAAGTTGGTTTTTATGTGATAAAGATATACATTAAGTTGGTTTTTATGTGATAAAGATATACCTAAAGTTGGTTTATCAGTGATAAAGATATACCTTAAGTTGGTTTTCATGTGATAAATATATACCTTAAGATGGTTTTCATGTGATAAAGATATACCTTAAGATGGTTTTCATGTGATAAAGATATACCTTAAGTTGGATTTTATGTAATAAAGATATACCTGAAGTTGGTTTTTATGTGATAAAGATATACCTTAAGTTAGTTTTTATGTGATAAAGATATAACTTAGGTTGGTTTATCAGTGATAAAGACATACCTTAAGTTGGTTTATCAGTGATAATTACATACCTTAAGTTGAGTTTGTTCTCCGGCATACTCTATAGACTGGAATATGTTCCAGGTATACCTCCTGCGTGCCTCTGTTCTTGCAAGATAACGTCGGTACCAATTTTGTATCAGTATAGCGGCCTTTATAGCTGAAAATAATTTCGTTTAAATCATGTTAATTCTTATTTTCTTTTATCTAGTGTTTCAAGTGAGTTGATGTTTTCAGAACATTAACCCCCTTGTCTGCATAATTCTTTGCTGTTAATACAACCGACTGCAGTATAAGTGTCCATAATGTGGCTTTTCATACACCACGACAGATATATAAACCCACTGCAGTATAACTGTTCATAATGTGGCATATCATACACTACGATAGATATATAAACCCACTGCAGTATAACTGTCCATAATGTATAATACACTATGACAGATATATTAACCCACTGCAGTATAACTGTCCATAATGTATAATACACTATGACAGATATATAAACCCACTGCAGTATAACTGTCCTTAATGTATAATACACATTGACAGATATATAAACCCACTGCAATATAACTGTCCATAATACACTACGACAGATATATTAGCCTACTGCAGTATAACTTTCATAATGTATAATACACTATGACAGATATATAAACCCACTGCAGTATAATTGTCCATAATGAAGCTTATCATACACAACAAGAGATATATAAACCCACTGCAGTATAACTGTCCATAATGTAACTTATCATACACCTCGAGAGATATATAAACCCACTGCAGTATAACTGTCCACAATGTAGCTTATCATACACCACGAGAGATATATTAACCCACTGCAGTATAACTGTCCATCTTGTATAATACACTATGACAGATGTATAAACCCACTGCAGTATAACTTTCCATCTTGTATAATACACTATGACAGATGTATAAACCCACTGCAATATAACTGTCCATATGGTATAATACACTATGACAGGTGTATAAACCCACTGCAGTATAACTGTCCATAATGTATAATACACTATGACAGATATATAAACCCACTGCAGTATAACTGTCCATAATGTAGCTTATCATACACCACGAGGGATATATAAACCCACTGCAGTACAACTGTCCATAATGTAGCTTATCATACACCACAAGAGAAATATAAACCCCCTGCAGTATAACTGTCCATAATGTAGCTTATCATACACCACGACAGATATATAAACCCACTGCAGTATAACTGTCCATAATGTAGCTTATCATACACCACGACAGATATATAAACCCACTGCAGTATAACTGTCCATAATGTAGCTTATCATACACCACGAGAGATATAAAAACGCTCTGCAGTATAACTGTCCATAATGTAGCTTATCATACACTACGGGAAATATATAAACCCACTGCAATATAACTGTCCATAATGTATTATACACTACGACAGATATATAAGCCCACTGCAGAATAACTGTCCATAATGTGTAATACACTACGACAGATATACAAACCCACTGCAGAATAACTGTCCATAATGTATAAAACACTACGACAGATATATAAGCCCACTGCAGTATAACTGTCCATAATGTATAATACACTACGACAGATATACAACCCCACTACAGAATAACTGTCCATAATGTATAATACACTACGACAGATATATAAGCCCACTGCAGTATAACTGTCTATAATGTATAATACACTACGACAGATATATAAACCCACTGCAGAATAACTGTCCATAATGTATAATACACTACGACAGATATATAAACCCACTGCAGAATAACTGTCCATAATGTATAATACACCACGACAGATATATAAACCCACTGCAGTATATCTGTCCATAATGTATAATACACTACGACAGATATATAAACCCACTGCAGTATATCTGTCCATAATGTATAATACACTACGACAGATATATAAACCCACTGCAGTATAACTGTCTATAATGTATAATACACTACGACAGACATATAAACCCACTGCAGTATAACTGTCTATAATGTATAATACACTACGACAGATATACAAACCCACTGCAGTATAACTGTCTATAATGTATAATACACTACGACAGATATACAAACCCACTGCAGAATAACTGTCCATAATGTATAATACACTATGACAGATATATAAACCCACTGCAGTATAACTGTCCATAATGTATAATACACTACGACAGATATACAAACCCACTGCAGTATAACTGTCTATAATGTATAATACACTACGACAGATATATAAACCCACTGCAGAATAACTGTCCATAATGTATAATACACTACGACAGATATACAAACCCACTGCAGTATAACTGTCCATAATGTATAATACACTATGACAGATATATATCAGAACATTTGCTGAAATGTGACAGACGTTAAACGGAAATGACACATGTATTATACGTCAGAAGAGTTAAAACTGTAAAAGTACCAGTGGCAGAGATTTACACATAGATCATCGACAATTAGCACTTCTATTGACAGTCCGCAGTAGCAACTACATTACAAGGGAATATTTTGGTGATGTCTGTGTGTTTACTCTTATATAATATCTCTATCTCTCTCTTTTCGTCAACTCTTCCAAATCCAAGTAATGACAGATTAATAAAAATTATTTTACTAAGTAAATATCAAAATACATGCAATGTATAAAATCAGTACATCCTGTGCGTATTTCGACGACGTTTTCAGTGATACCCCAGGCCGCATCTGTGGAAATATTTGAAGAGTAAACTTATTACAAAATTAATCTTAACGTAAGAGTCAATGCATCCACCAAGAACAGAGCTGTGCATAAGGGAGATTCTTCTTAATTTTCAGGTAATTTATAACCTTTTATCCCAGTTCATTGAAAGCATATATTTCAGGTCAATACCAAAGCACTTAAAACTGGGTTTGTGATTATCCTCGGGGAAAAATGGCCGTAAATATAGTTCTTAGTATCTATAGTATCTTATCTTTCGCAAATGGCCCACTTAATTTTGTAAATTTTCGATCAGTGTTGGTTTACTAAGTTTCCAGTTTACTTGGATTGATTATGATTAGGTATTCTGCGATTGTAGGATTATTTAGTGAAAGCATGTTATAATTCCTCCTTTTCTTTAGAGGGCAAAGTCTGTATCAATTCAGATTCGTATGAGTAAAAAATATAGCAATGAGAAGATAAATTTGTTGCATACTGCATGTCGACAATTTCCTTTCTCTAAACACCACGAAAATATTATAAATCAAAAAGATAAACCACTTATAAAACGTTTATTGTATTTCATACATATGAAATGTAACATGAATAAACTTTTGAAAAATAAGAAAGTGAAAGGTTATATAATTTGTCTACGACGTCAGTGTTATTTGTTATGCTTTATTATGATCTCTCGTCTTAAGAAACCTGTTAGTCCTTGTCCTCTACATGGAGGATTTTTAATGAAATTTTCGATTTGTGTCCTTTGATTGTGCTGCTTTTGCGGTGAGTGGGAAGGTGGGTAAACCGTAAATCGGTTAATAACACCAACTGAGTGACGTTTGTTACTTTAATTAGCTGCCCTAAGACAGTATTGTAACTGCAGCACAAGCGAATATTTTTGTAATGTTTTTCGGTGTATATTTTACTATCATGTTTTGAGTGCATGTCCCTGGTGATTTGTCATACAGCTTTGTCGTGTGTCTTCTGTTTTCTCTTTTTTTGAAATGGCATTGTTTTACAGTGCTAATTATTCTTACTGTCCGCTTTGTCATTTCTACGGTTATGATGCGATTGTTCTATTTGCTGTTATAATCGGCCGAGATGACCTCCGGTGACAATATATGGACTATAATTTAACAAGGTCATAGATTTGAGCAGTAGCAGTCAGAATGTAGAGGTTTGGAGGTATTTAAGTGTACAGCAATCGGACAATGCGCACCAAACCTATAACAATATTTTCAACATCGGTAAAACTGCCGCGTAGCATTCGTGCTGCCGTCGCTGTTGGATGATTGGATGTTGAATGATGCATTGATTGTCTCGGGATAGATAAAGGCTGTATGTGATAGCAAATCCAATCCATCTGTAGCTGTTATCTATATAAACGCTCGGTGTTTTTCCCTCTGGCTGTTGTTTTGTATGGACCCCATACAGTATAATTAATATAAGAATATATATATATATATGTGTATGAAATTAGTTCACCACTTCTACATTTCAACGATTTTAGAATTCAGTGATGTTAAAATTAGAAGCAGTAGAAATCCAAAGTATAAATATTTGAAGAGGAAACTAATTATCAAATTGACCTTTAATTAAGGACCATAGAACCCATTTAAGAATAGAGCTATGCATGTGTAAGATTCTCCTTAGTTTCAGAAAAATATATTAACTTTTTAAAGCTGTATACTCTATGTTCGCTAGTACAGTCCTTATTATAGGTCAATTAATTCTAAATTGATTTGATTATATATATAACCCTAGAACATATTTTAAAAGAACCCTTGCAAATGTTGTGATCATATTCGTCGTAGTAAGTGAGATATGGCTGTCTAAAACGCGATGTTTGTAAACAGAATGTTTACCACCAACTTATCACGTGATCTAATTCGAAAACCGCCGCATCATGGACACTGATGGAAGGCGAGGTAAATAAACTTGAAGAGTAACTTTAAAAATTAGCATTCAAGTCTGCTAAATCAATATTGAAGAAGTACCAAACCGTTAATCATTCTCAAAGTCCAAGGACAGATAAAAAATCGTGTAAGTTTCAAAAAGAAACTGTTGTGAACCCCTAAATACTGAAAAAATCCGAGGTGAGACCAGGTGCCCGGGGAGAGTAAGCGTCTCCTGTTTGCATGCATTACCCGTCACAGCAGTTCTTAAGAAACATGTCAAAATCAAGAGTTTTGGTTTCCTAATTGTACATAAGAAAGTACAAAACTGGTCTACAAAGTCTTATTTGGTGTTCACTGAACAGGTCATTTAGTCGCATTCTAGAATATTATCAATCATTCTAGAAAGAGGCACATCATATTTTCGTACAAGATCCCCATAGCGGCCGTAGAACTTCCTCAGTGACGATTTCAGACGTTCTTTAAAATATCCCTGCATGAGCAACTTAGTGGCCAGTCGTTTGGCCCTTGGAATAAAAAAAACATAAAGTTAGTATTTACTGAAATCGTTTTCTTTTGAAGTCTCCCTTCATCGTATTTGTTTTGATTAAACTGCGCATGCGCGAAGTCAGGTTATGGTTGTATTTATGGAATACCCTTTTATTTACGAAGTATTTTCTTTTTATTTTGATATCTCTGAGGGTTTGAAGCAACAAAAATGTTATTAACGCAAAGTTAACAACTTCAGCCATACGAGAAAAACGCAGTTTTTGTTTTACATACCCTAATTTTTGGAAATTATACTGAATTGTAGGGTATACAATTTTAAAAGTAAATTAAAGTATACATTTCGGGTGAATACATTATTTTCTTTAAAATTAAAAACAATTATAATTAACTTTTGTTTAGTAGTTATAAGTAGATATTCATACATATTTGATTATACATTTGGTGGCGTATTGAAAGGCATTGGATGATCTGTTATAAATATAACGAAATGCTTTTTTGTAATTTTATGTTCGTATGGTATTTACAACATTTTTGCAGTTTCCTGCAAAATAAACCTGTGGACAAAGGTTACTTCTCAGCCTTCCTTTGAAAGCATCCATATAATGGTTAATAATATATATTTTGTAAATACCGAGGGATTAACCACATTACCATGGACTAAAAGAACAATATTGTGTACAATGTCATATTAAGATAAATGCAAACTCCAATGCAAATAAGGCGAGACCACATTCCCGGGAAGAGTAAGCATTCCGTACTTGCATGCAATACTCGTTGCAAAATCCTGCAAAAAGAGACAGAGGGAACCGGCATATATCACTCGTGGGCACTGGGCTCTCGAGCGTGAGGTTTGAGGTTCGTGTAAATATATCTATATATTTCAAAATTTGTTATGGAAATTCCTAAATGGTTTCAATAAACATCGCCTTAGACAAAACAGGTCATGATATTGTGCAATACATAAATATGGAAAAAGGATGTTTTAAAATAACTTTTTCAAAAATAAAAATTCAAACACTGTTGGACTCCACACAAGAAGTGTTCACAATAGTTTCCTTAGTCTTTTGCTTTGTTGGGCCAATATGAATTCAATGAAAATGAATACTATTTAAATCTAGACTGTATAGTCAACCATCGCTTCCTTTTTCCCTTTGCTTTCAATTTCGTCCAAAAATTTCTTTTGCCTCGTAAATGTAAATTAATAACCCATGTAGTATAAAATATCTTGCTCATTGTTGTTGCATTAATAGTAGCATTGCTGTAGGATATTCTGCATTAGCATTATATCAATCCGCAATTCATTGGGTTTTTTTTCTGAAATTAACTCTTGATTCTTCATTAAATAATATTTATCCATTCCAAAACACCAACCGTTAAATTGATGGTGCTTTAATGATGTTAATTTTCGTCTACAAATAAGGACAAATCAAAATCTGGTATATTCAGTCAATTAATGCTGCAAACTGTATATTAATATTGACGCATGTTGACATTCATATTACAAGTAAAGAAAATACAGCGAACGATAACATTTCAAATAAAATAAAAAGATAATTTGCATTGAATTCTAGTTGATACCATTGATAAACGAAAAGTCAGTAATGTATGTTTAAAAATAGATGGTAAGAAAAATAATGTAGTTTACATTAATAGTTCACATTATGTGTGAATGAAACTGTGTAAAATGTAAAACATTACCTCTTTCTGATTTTAAAGGTTCATCGTGTTTGACAACTTTGGCAGTGGTACATCCCATTTCAGTTAGAACACTAATCACTTGTTATCTGAACAATACTTCCTACCAAGTAATCTGCGTCTCAAGAGGCGTAACACTGGCATCATATTTAATTATCCTTGGTAACAAGCCACATTTTATATCTGTAAAATCTGGAGGAAATAAGAACTGGACAATTGCTGGCTTCTCAGAATCGTCAAATTCTGTAAGGACTCGTTGAAGTTTCTTCCGCAATTGTAGATTATTCATTGTATGTTTGAATGCTCATAGTCGGACGTTGATTGAAATCCTTTTCGAAAGTAATTTACAGTAACGGAGTATTTACGAGTTAAAATGTAAAACAACCAAGTGTAATAGCTACTCAGAATATGTCTATCGAATTATGTGCTGATTATTCCATGGATATGGCAGTCATATCTTGCTGATCGTACATAAAGCTACTAAATGCTTCTTTCTGTAAAAATATCCAAAAACATCCACAAATATAAAATGAATAATGACTGTAAAAAAGATCTAGATAACATGATAGAAAATAAAGCAGTAGATGCATACTCATAATTATTGTATATATAGTGATGCAAAAGTATATACATGGAGTAGACATTTGAGCGGGAGATTATTTGTTGCATATATAGCTTTTGTAATGAAATAGTAAGAAAATGGAAAGAATTGGCTTTTGGTTTGTATCATTTACATCATTTCTGTTATATTGATAGAGAAATATTCCATCATATGAGAATTAGTCGTACATAAAAGTAGACATGGCTACTGTTGTCCCTTTTGCATCTTATCGTAACCGCAGCACAATTGAATTTTTTTGTAATGTTTTCCGTGTAAATCCTACTATTAGACTATTTTGTGCAGGTCCTTGTTGATTTGTGTCATAAAGCTTTATCAGATGTCTTCTGTTTTCTTTTTTATGACTTTTGTCGTTTGATTTGGGTTTTACGACAATGAACCAGTAGGTGTAAACCTCTGAATTATGCATTCCCCCAAAATTGAAACATCTGATTTATAAGGGCATAGCCCCGAAATTGAAACCTCTGAATTATAGAGGCATAACCCCGAAATCGAACACGGGTTGCCTGCACTTCAAGTACTTTATTGCCACATCATATGGGCCAACATCTCATTTTACTTCACATTTTGTTCCCTTCTCATATAAAATATCAAAATAGTTGAAATCGACTTTTTGTAAAAGATAAACAGAAAATTATGTGGTGTAATTAAGTTAAACAAGAGTTTGTTTCCTATCTCCATATTGATAGATTACATAAACCCTCTTAAGTTTCACTATATATAGCGTTTATTGACTTAACGTTCATAACATCAATAATCAATGTGAAACATAATGCACACAATTTATATATTTGTTTTCCTCTATGCAACTAATATTAAAACTCTTTTGGCATCAATTATGATATAAATGAGACTTTAAAATATAGGAAATTTTAAGCTTTAATATTCAGAACAATCGTTGCTTGCAATAATTCTTTTTGCCGATAGCTAAAACCAGGCTTTTGTAAGAGAGTAACCTATGCATACTAGAAATACCTTTATAGTCCCACTTCCTTTGTAAATTTGAGAGACCTTTGTAGACAGGAAAGAGACAAGAAGTAAGTTGTTTATTCTAATAAAATTTTTGTTCATTAAAATTATAATTACTCTATTAAAACATGAAAAACGAAAAACCAAATAGGTAAGACTTGGTGTTTTAGAGACGTGTATTCAGATAAACTCTGTGCCTGCACTAATGCACCAAAGGTACAGGAGACAAACAGTAGATATATGACAGCTGGAAACTGGAGGACCTTTGCTCGCTTTCAGACGAATAGTAACAGTGATTTCAGTTTATAGTTTTGATATTAAACTTTAAATCCATTAAACGACTCGCGTGTATTTTCATTACCTCTCAATTTTGGTAAACCGTTGAGTTTTGTTTTTCTACATAAAGGTTTGTTTTATACATCTCTACAAGTCCTCTTTGATCATACAATATTTTTGGTGAGTGGCAAGATGGGCCCATAAAGCGTCCTAACCCGTCTTAAATCAGTTCCGCGACTGCATTGCAAACAAATATCGCTACGATGAATTCATGTAAGCTTTTCATGCCAAGGGCAGATTGTATACTACAGTCATATGTCTTGTTCCATTTATTTAAACACATTTAAATGAATAAATATTGAGGACAAAATTATATATCGTATATTAAAGTTTGGAAAATACCTTGCTATATAATATTATAAAAGAACATTTCACTGAACGAAAGTCTAAGGCAAACAAAGCTGAAACCACTGTTAGGGATTATAAATAGTAATGAAGAATTGTAGACAGATAATTGGCTCTGGCAAAGTAAATTTAACACCACTAATTCTTGACGGCGGCTTCACAGGAAAATAATATCAGCTTATTATCACTGTTCATTACTGATGTCGTTGACGGAAGACGTCCTGCAAACTGGAGATGAATGTGTGTATGTCCTTGGTGATTTGTGTCATACAGATTTGTCAGATGTCTTCTGTTTTACAAAAAAAATCTATCTATAGTGCAAATTTGCTTCAGTAACAGCTCTGTGTGCACTAAAGGCAGTATGGATAACTGCTCCGTCCAGGTTATTGTATGGTTATAGGTAACGTTCGAAAAATAATCCACGTAACCATATATCCGCATTCACTTCTGTAGTTTTTCATATGAGAATAAAGACACAACAAGAAGCAACACATCTGCTTCCTACATAGACTTACTTTTGTCTACGGGCATCTATGGTCAGTAATACACTCCCTTATTGACACACATGACGATGTTACCGTCCATGTCAGTCTTTTCCCTTTCCTAAAGTAGCAACATCTCGTCCTCGTCTGTCTATGGCGTTCGAATTTCATAAGGTACACGCCACGAACCTCTTTGGAGTATTTTGTTTTGAGGGCAAGGCGACCAGCGGATTAATTATTTGAACAGGGCTACACAAGTTTACGTGTGAAATCGTCACTATGGACGTTCTATTGTCCATGTAAGGATATTATTCGAAAATGTGAAGTCTACCTTAAGAGTTTGACCGTTTTCACAAAGATTGTTAAACTCAAGATAAGACTAAACTTAGTCGTACATATGCCTTGACCCTCTCTTAATTAAGTTCTTGTCATAAGTATACTCTTAGGTGTAAAGATGACGTAATATCGTCAATGAGTCGTCTGTGTTAAAATGGCAGAGGCATATTTTCTCTTTCTTAGTAATGAATACTAATGAAATCGAAGATTTATATAAAAAAAAATTAAAATAAATTGGGCCGTGTGCAAAAGTCGTTACTTTATGATCGAAATATTTACGAGAATGCTCGTAAGTTTCGGCAACTTACATCTCTTCAGTGATGCTCATGGCCGAATAATTGGAATTCTAAATATATATATATATACATATATATATATATATATATATATATATATATATATATATATATATATATATATATATATATATATATATATATATATATATATATATATATATATATATATATATATATATATATATATAAATTTGAGGAGCAGCATTGAAACCAAAGTGGCCAAAAAGTGAGCCACTGAATCAGTCTAAGGACAAAGCTATGCATAAGGGAGATACTTCATAGTTTTAGAGTTATTTACAAAATTTCATGACTGAACATTTTGAATATACATTTTATGTCAGTACAATAGCACGGTAATAAATATAGAACATATATACGTTATAATTTTGAAACCGAAATGACCGAAAAGTGAGCCAAAAATAGGTCTAAGGACAGAACTCTGCAAACTATGTAAACTAGACTTATTATGCTATGCAAACTATATAAACTATACTTATTATGCCCTCGGTGTCTATCAGTCCACAAGTAGTGACACCGGCCTAGTGGTTATAATGAAAATATACGTAATATACATACACAAAATAGAGAATATATACACATTTCAATAATAGGATCACAACAGATTAATTTAAGAGGATCAGTAACATATAAACACAAATATAAGGGAATAAAATTTGAATATAAAATTTATAAAGGTAAACGTGTTTTGCCTGTCCGAAAGTGAAATAAACTCCTTTATCTGTGGGATCCCATACCTACGGCTAGCGGAGATGAGGTTCAGGACCTTTTATGTTCTAAAAATGTTAAGATAAGACAAATCTTACAGTCTCTTCATCTGACATAATAATTTTAATCCATAAAGATTAAAATCATTTATTAAAGCTAGTAAAACCACCTGTATCATTATAATCTATATATATATATCTGTGTACGAATTCGAGTTAATCGGAATTGCTTCGTATTTTATTCTCATTATTAAGAAAACTCTTTAGCCAATGAAAAGCCTATTTGTGCTACCTACCACGTAATTTGGACAGCATTATTCTATTGGTCATTATTTGGTCAGCTTTATACCCACCAACCCTTCCCTTGTGTTTTAATTTATAACCTTAGAAGATATCATTCTGCTCTTGTTTAAATTTATATTTTCAGGTGTTTTCTCCATATGGCCGTTAGCTTCTTTTTACCCAGTTTAAGATATTCGTCACGGCTGAATTCAGTGAAGTGCTCAATTCGATACATCTGGTAGTATTTGTCTTCTTATGTTAGCGGATATTGTGTTCACCAGTAATAATCCTGATGGACTCGGTTATTTTTTCAACCATATTCTTATTTATTTTTCTACATTATCTATCTTTCAAGCAATGATAAATATTTAATACCAGGATTCATCCATTTGCATATTTTGAAATTGTGAAGGATGCCCTATGAGACTCAATGTTGAAGCCTTGACTCCTTTAGGTGTAATAGCCGTGGCCAGTGCATATATATTAAAACTATTATCTTGTCATACCAGTCTTATGTTTTTATTAGTTAAGATTTACCAACTAAATAGGCTTTTTGAGCATCATGTTATTCCAAACGGCACTACAGATAAGAGAATATTTTAATACAAAAACATTTAAGCATGTTATTCTTTCCGGCATGGCATAGTGTTCTATACAATAATTTTTAGCATAATGTTATTCCCGCTGGTATGGCATAGCATTGTATACAATAAGTCTGTTGAGTATAATGTTATTTCTTCTGGCATGGATCAGTTTATAGTTTGATAAAATAACAATTGCTCAAAGCAATGTTTAATTATCGTATGTTGTTGTCGATATCTTTAATTAACATATGTAATTATCCAATAGGCATTTACTAGTAAAAACGGAAACAAGAAATTCAAATATATAGTTATAGGCCATGATAAAACTTACTTTGTCAGGGAAAATTCTGATTCCAAAACTAAACATACCGAAACAGATGTCATCTAAATGTTGAACTTTTTTAACAATAACATTTTTGTGGTGTTTGGGGAAAAGGTTTTTCAACAAATTGTCGGCATTTCACTGGGTACTAACTGTGTCCCGCATTCCTTTATTCATGAAAAGGTGAATTCATTCAGTCCCAAGGGAAAAAAACCCAAATGACTCTTTGGATTTATCCATCATATTTACATTAAATAAAATGAAACACTTGCGAGCCCACTTTAGTCACATGTTATGCGAAGATTATTTCTGATGAAAATGCTTCGAATATCAGGAAAATTTTAAAGAATATCAAAGGTTTTCCAATGCGTCCATATTTGAGTATATAACATTACTTTAGGTCGTAAGATATCATGGATTAAAGAAAAAAAAAAAGATTTTAAGATTTTCAAAATGGTTACTAAGGCAGCCATGTTTAATATTACATCAGCTTTATATCATCACAGTTTTGTCCAGGACCATAAGTGTACCTAAAATTGCAATATTTCATCAAATTCTACGAAAACGACTTGCAGAATCACATTCTAAAATAACAGGTATATTGGATTTTATACATATTTGTGGCACCACATTTTATACATATTTGTGGCACCACATTTTTACTTAAATTTGTCAGGTATCTTCATAAGATCATCTTCGAATTAAATCGAAGAAAAAATCCAGTTTGAAGTATTTGAATACTTAACACATGTTATTTACATATCATTAAGCGTTCAGCTTTTTATTTTTGTATTTATCTATTCTTTATTTAACCAAAACGAATACCACACTGTAACAACTGCATAACCACCATATTGGAATAGATAATGTTTTTTAACATTTGTATTGATTTTCAAGCTAATAGTGCTATGCAACAAAAACAGAGAAAACTGGTGTTATGTCACTGTGGCATCCACAACAACATACCCAGGTAGATGTTTTTGATTCTCATACGTTAATGCCTTTAACGCAATGTAACAATACTTCACTGCACTTTAATATCGTTATCGTTACATGGTTTCCATTCCACTGCATCAGAAATTGTTCTGATTGCAACTCGATGTCAATAAATGGGATTAAACCTTTTCTAAGTTGTTGTTATCCGGATTATACCGTGGAATGTTATTAAAGAGACATTCCACCTAACTTAATCAACGAGATGCTTCGTGTAGCAATATTATTAGGAAAGAGCTACAGCTTTTACTTAGAATTGATTACATTACTAGATTACGGTAAAAAATAAGAGTTAGTTAGTGTCTGTAGTCAGATACGGAGCAAAATGTCATTGAAATGGTACCTTGTTAACAATTGTTATTTAGTAATTCAAACTGTGATTACCCGGTATAGGTTTAGTATTTATGTTGCATGTTATTTGTAGATTGTTCCGACGTTTAGAAAGATAGAATCGTCTGCGTTTGCAGTTATCTCATAACGTAGGGGTAAAAGCAATGATAAATATCCATCTACTGCACATAATTTTATATAGTATAATTATGTATTTTATGCTGTTGCGTACTAAAGAATATACGAATTTCTGATATAATAATAACACATTTTCCGCTGGTGTACACTTATGCTACATCAGCTTCTCCCTATGATATGCTGTAGAACATTATTCTCTGGACGCAATTTTTATAAAATGATCTTGATATGTATGTTCTTAAAATACATAACTATGCGTTCATTAGTAGAGATAAAACCCGAGAGACACTCAACACCTTATCGTATTGATCCGTAGAAAAGTCATTCTCGGGAGTGGTGATCTTTAAAGAACATCTTACCAACGTATATGAATGTGTACGAGATTAAAAGAAATTATCTTCGTCTTTATGTTGGTGTGCAGAATTGATCATTCCTTACTACTAATTTGTTTATAACCAGCAATCACAACTGCAGTTCTCTTTCTGAGTTAATGAAAGATATTGCATTATCGTTAATTACAAGAATCTAAAAATGTACGAAACGACAAAATGTTATAGTATATCAAACTTTGTTATACGATAAATATAATTTCTTTCGGATAAAAAATTTCATTTAATATTGTATTGCTATGTAAGAAGTATAAATTCCAAGATAACCACTCGATGTCCGATATTAATCTATTTAAAGACGGCAAATTCGATGATAATGGTTTCAGCAAGTATGATCTCGAAACCCCAAAATGAGATGCCACGAGGAGAGATAGTGTCTACTGCTTGCATGCTACACCTGTTGCAAATGTTACATAGAAACCTCGTGTTCGGTTGTAAAATCATATAAGTCACATTCCAGATCGGTTAAAGAACATCAGTCTAGATGTACCTGTTCCAAAATATCACATAAAATTCTAATAAGGGGAACCTCATTCTATACAACAATATTTTTGTATCGACCATTGAACTTTTTCACAGACGATTCATTTATTCGATTTATACCCCTTTATGAGTAGTTCTATTTTGGGAAGTGGAGGGGGTTAGTTATGGGTTTTCCTTTATTTATTCATGGTTTTATTTTATCTTATTTTTTTTTCTTAGTCGCCTCGGGACAAAACACTCATAAAAGTAGCATACTCTGGCAAAACGTATAAATTGTAAAATTACAACACTATAGGCAAGCAAGGACGGATTGATGCCATTCAGACATGGAGCATTTATAATATGGAAGTTGCATTTGTCATAAAGATGTGTAACTGACCATCCCTACTGATAGACAAGTGGAACACGACATATGAAGCAGATTTATTGCTCTCTGTAGTGTCCTTGACCTCATGTTCAACGGGATAACGATAGTTGAATTAATTCTTAAAAAATGGATTATATATGGACAGAATATTGTATTTAATCTGTGAAAGTGAACTGAGACGTTCAATTTCTCTGTCTTGAATGAATTCCGCCTCATATAAGTACAAAAAGATTTCAGGCAGGAGGGGCACACAAATTGGTACACTTTGGGACGTCAACAATCTTTTCTTAGTTTACTTGGGTTTAATTGTTGCTTCTAAAATTTGAATGTCTTAAATATAGTTGCAAACAATCTGTATTTCCTTTAACTGGACATGTATGATCATAAATACACGAATTTACAATTACAAATTTTCACCATGACATTGTGCAGCACAGAATTTCAACAAATACATGAAAATATAAACGCTGATATTTTAACTCTGTTCCCGTTCAATTTGCGCTGACGGGAATTCCCAATAGATTATTAACCTATAAATAATCCTTTTCTGAAACAAAAATACAACACAGAAGTTCACTAAAAGATGTCGTCGTAGAGGCTAATTTAAAAATTATTTAAAATATTGTTTCAATCGAAATTTATACATATTGTAACTGAATCGCCACTCACCAACAACATTTCCAACTAAGTTTTATTGATTAATCACATGCTTTACAATCGCCTGGACATGCTTCTGTGTCAGATAAAGGCCAATAACTCTAGTAGCCCATTCTTAAAGTCTTAGCGCAGCAAAACCAAACATGGGTGGAACGCATCACCTTTTCTTATCTATGCAGATGTAATTATTCTACACCGTCACCAAGAGTCATCCCAGACTTCTTAGTATTTCCTGATAGCCGGGGTTGAATACATGGGATTAGCCAGTTTCTGTTTACTCGAAATAGGCTTGAGCCTGTTAAAAGTCTTCTGTGAGAGAACAAATACAGAACGGGACAATGCACATTATATTACTGCAAAAATAATTTCAACACGGAATAATCTGCCTATAAATACAAATAAAAGTCCATAATTGCTCCTGTATTCACTTTATTAAAAATACCGTTTTATGTTAAATGTATAAGAGCAAAGAGATCTGAACAAAACAAGGGCAACGCCAATCGTGTCATTCCCTTGGCCTTTGACCTTCTGACCCAAAATAAATGGGGAGCCTTCTCCCTTATACTAAAGCTAAATGTGAGCTCAATACGGCTAAAATAGTGGCTTCTAGAATGTCTATTTTTCTTTCTTTGATAAGCTCTAGTGACTTTACCCTGTAAGCTTTTGACCCTAAAATCAATTGGGATCTTTTCTTATTAAACTAAAGGTATGAACCAAATAGGGCTATAATTGAGGCTTCTGGAGTGTCTACAAGTTTTTATGAAGACTCCTATTGGTCTTAATCTTTGACATTTTGACCCTATTATCAATAGCGTTATCAATAGAGATCGTCCTCGTATTATACTAAAGGCCAAACCTGCGACTTCTAGAGTGTTTACATGAGTTTATTATATATACACACATACGAAGCATTCGCCCTCAAATGAAAGGTACTGTTAATATATCCCTCTGGCGCGAATTGATAATAAATTCCGGGTAACCAACGAGATCGCGTGTTTCGAATCATCGTCGAAATCAAAGAAATGATGGTGTAAATCACCGACATCGAGGTAGTTCAGCTATATGCATTATAATGATTTGTAAATAAGCTATAAATTAACACCAGCTAAGTATAGATACAGCAACATTATAAATTTCACTAACGTCTATTACATTATAACGACTGGATAGTTTTTTTTCCAGCAATTAAAGTACTGAACGGAGCTGTGACGATCACAATAATAACAATGCAAAATATCTAATTCTGAGGAATTCTCCATTTTAAATCTTATGACTGATGTAGAAAGTAGTTGTTGAATATGATATATTACGGCCTTATCAATACTTTCATAAGAAAAAAAGACAAAAATTGCTCTGCAGTAGAACCACTCTTGACCGATCACGCTAAAAATTTTTTTCACTTGTAGAATACCTTGAGTACTTCACATTTCCCACGTTTCATCACATTCTTTCCATTAGCGTAAAAGAAGATATCCATCAATACTTATCTATAATACCTACTAATAATTTATTCACTCTCAACCAAATATTTAATTTCAGAATGGAGTCGTATATAAGAACACTTTGGTTTGTCGATATATGCAGCCAGTCTTAAAAAGTTTGTAAAAGGAGGTTACGCTGTGGGCCCCAATCTCACTCAGCTCTTGATTCACGCCTTGACAAATTTTGCGAAAACCAACACTTGTAAGGGACCTTAAGTACTTCATTCCTATATAGTTTCATTAATATTCAATTCAGAAGCTTTGGATATGAATTTCAAAAAGTGAAATTTTATTTCACTCTGTGTACAATACACATTCTGATTGTTTAAACGTTTCCAAAACCACAAGGAGTTTCACCTTGCACTGTAGTTTTCGCTATGAAGTCTCACGCCCCTTGGCAACGTCGTTGACCAAGTCATGCAAAACTATGTGTGTAGGTTTTTCAGGTCATCTCGCAGTGAAACTTTGACAAGCGATTCGCCGACACCCTGCAAGTTTTTGTAAGAAAAACGAGGATTTACTGTATCAGTTATGTGACAGAAGTCACCATGGAGCTATCCAATACATGAATATCAATAATATACTAGCACATAAAACACATTACAAAAATATTTGATTGTAGTGCAATTACGATACCGACTTAGGACGGTCATTTAATTTGACAAAAGCCAAACAAATGGTGTGGTTAACCGGTTTACGGGGCCCACCTTCCCACTCGCCGTAACAGCAGAACAATC
This sequence comes from Pteria penguin, assembly GCA_035048485.1. Classification (NCBI taxonomy): domain Eukaryota; kingdom Metazoa; phylum Mollusca; class Bivalvia; order Pterioida; family Pteriidae; genus Pteria; species Pteria penguin. The sequence goes on along the minus strand of CM068585.1, from coordinate 8,345,793 downwards.
AAAGGACGAACATTTAAAAATTAATAAATAATCCTCCATGTAAAGAACAAGGGTCAACAGGTATCGCATATTGAGAGGTTAAAATATAAACACGTAAGGTATTGTAAAACACATAACGATATAAAAGTATATGCGACATTAACTTGATAAATGGTGCTCTGCCAGTCTGAAAGCGAGCTAAAACCCTAGATCTGTAAGAGTCTCGACTAACAGTCAGAGGGGACGAGGTTCAGGACCATGTCTCCTCTGAAAGAGGTTTGGACAAGGCCCGTCATATAGTCCCCACCGCCCTGTTAGTCAGCGTGCAACGTTCAAGTAAAAGTCTGTATAAGGCTGTGAAGGGGCCAAATACAAGAAACAGAGTCTTTTTGATGATCTCAATGTCATATTGTCTATTTAGAAGACGTTTGACTATTTTATTACATGATAAAATAACATTATCGGAGCCTTTTACTTTCGTTAGTTTATATACGAGATCACCGTAAAAATTAGGATGGGAAATTCCATTGGATACATAGTGTTGAAAAGGAATATTTCCAAATTTAGATAGAAGTTCTGAATAAAATCTAAAGAATTTGCCGAATGTTTTTTCTAAGCTTGTGATATTTGTAACCCTGATTTAAAAGTTTAGTAGTAATTTGTAAATTTCGTTTATGAAAGTCCAAAACATGGGTACAGCCTCTGACAAATAGAACTAATTGAGATATATAGATACCTTATGATGGGAGCCGAGGGACATCGCTATCCAAGTAAGGAAAATTTACAATAGGAAATCCAAAATCCTCACGTTTATCATAAATATTAGTATATATTAGGTGGTTGATAATTTTGATGTTCAAATCTAAGAAAGGTGTCGATTTATCTCAAGTATTAGCTTCATTCAATATGAGCTCTGGTGGATATATTTCTGATATAAATTGTTCGAATTCAGGGTTGTCGATAACCAAAATGTCATCCAGATATCTGCAAGTATTATTAAATTTGTCAATGAGGTCGAAACATTTTGACTTTTGAATAGAAACCATAAAATCCCTCTCATAACAATAAAGAAATAAATCTGCTATCAGAGGCACGCATTTAGTACCATAGGAATCCCAACTATTTGTTGATATATCTTGCCATCAAATTGTACAAAAATATTATTCATCAGAAAGTCTAGTCCTTTACATAATTTCTTGCAAGTCCAGTATTTTTACTCCGGAGTTATTGGAAGTACGCATGTAAGTTTTAGATTCTCTGTGAAAACACCATTGTATAAGAGAGAGCAACTTGCTTTTAAATCAAATCATGAGGCAGAGATGTATAAAGTGTAGAAAAATCAAATGTAGAAATATGAGTCGCTTTGAAATTTAGTGAAAGAAGTTTGTCTATAATTTCATGAGAATTTGTAATTGACCAAAAGTAATTCATGTTACTATTATAAAATGCGACATCACAATATTTGATAATATGATCTTTTACAGCAGTTAGAGCAGACGTAATATGTTTCGATAGTACCGTAGTAGAGTAGTGGCTAGAATTAGATATGAAACGTGATTTATATGGACTTTTATGTAGTTTTGTGAGCTAATACATGGTTGGTAGATCAGATTTATCAGTTTTAATTTTGAAGTCGGACATGGCCATGAGGGGATCGTGCAAGGTGCTGTCTTTTGAGGTAGGGCTTTCCACATATGTATCGGTGGAGTTTAATTCGTTTTTAAGTACTTCAATATAATATAGTTTTCAAACTACTATTATGTTATTACCTGCTTTATCAGCAGGAACAAACACTAGCATGGTAACCCCTGATTTACGAACAAAGAACTACGGGTGCTGGATTTTGAAGATAGCATACGTGATCTTTCGATTCAGGCGAACTGAAAATCAGAAAATTCTTATTGTGTATGGAAATTAATTTTCTTCATGCGATGAGAATGCTTAATCCCAAGTCTACTTACATGCCATCTGTATCAAACAATCCCATGTGTCTCAAACAACCACTTTTCTCTCATCCTTGCTAGAAATTGTCTATATAATCATACTGTTGGGGACCGCTTGAAAGAGATTTTACAATGTCATTTTGTTATTTTTATCTCATGTGTTTTTATTTCCTCTACATATCTACAAACATATTGAATAATTATACGTTCTACTCTCATGCAAGTCGATTCAAATTTTGCAATTTCAGTAAAAATAATAGATCAATTTAATAGAGTATCCTTGATAAAATATCTAATCATAGTTTTTTAAACAAAGTTTACACTATCTTACATTGCAAGGTAAAAAAGAAAACAGAAGACACATGACAAAACTGTACGATACAAATCACCAAGGACATGCATACAAATATTTATGATAGTAAAATATGCACGAAAAAACGATATCACAAAAATATTCGATTGTGCAGCGGCTACAATACCGACTTATGACGGTCAATTATAAATAACAAACGTCACTCAATTGGTGCGACTAACCGGTTTACAGGTACCCACCTTCCCACTTACTGCAAAAGCAACACAATCAAAGGACACCCATTTAAGAATAATCCTCCATATAGAGAACAAGGATCAACAGGTTTCTCAAGTAGACAAGTCATAAAAATATCTTATACACGAAACGTTTATAAAATAATATGCTGCTATCAAAAGTATGTAAGGCGACATCAACATAAGTAAATCCTGCTCTGCCCGTCTGTAAGTGAGCTCAGATCCTTGATCAAATAGGAGTCCCGACTAACAGTCAGAGGGGACGAGTATCAGGACCTTGTCTCCTTTGAAAATGTTTAGACAAGGCCCAGTGCCCTGTTACTCAGTGTGGGTTGTAGAGGGACCAAATACAAGACCTATGGCCTTATCGATGATCTCGAGGTCATATTGTCGATATCGAATGCGTTTAATAATTTTAGAACCCGCCGATATGAAATTATCGGAACCATTGACCCTCCTTAGTTTGTACACGAGCTCACAGTAGAAAATGGAATGGGAAATCCCTCTGGATATGTATTGTTGAAAAGCCACGAATTTAGATAAAATGTCTTAATAATATCTGTACAATTTACCAAAAGTTTTTCGAAGTTTATGATATTCTATAACACTGAGTAAGAAGTGTTAAAGTAATCAATTTTTTTACGTGAAAATCCAAAGCGTCAGTGCAGGCTCTAGCTAACCGAAGCAATTGACTAATATAAATACAATATGACGGGAGTCTGGGGACATCACCATCTAGATAAGGGAAATTTACAATAGGAAATCCAAGTCGTCACGTTTTTCATATATGTTTGTATGAATACTGTTGTCAATAATTTCAATATTTAAGTCCAAGTAAGGCGTTTCCTGTTCGGAGTATTGGCTTAGTTTAATTGAAGTTCAGGTGGATAAATGTCAGTAATATAGTTTTCAAACTCTGGGCTATCAATAACTAAAATATATAATAAAGATATCTAGAGGTGTCATTGAACTTAACAATAACGTTCATCAATAACGCTGAAACGTTTAGAGGTTTGAAAAGAATGCATAAACATTGTTTAACTTGAAATGTATGCAGGAATGCAAAGTTGCTCGTAAATAAATCCAAATTTTGTTTGTGTCGTTTGTGTTTTAAGCCACACAAATGATCGTTTCATTGGTAACAAAACCTGCCTAAAATCTTGTCCAGAATAATCTGAAATTAAACCTCTGCCTTACACTGCCCGGATCGCTCCAAATCGATATAATACAGACACGCTTTTGCTTCCAGAAGGTCTAACAAGTTTATACTATTATGGCATTCCTATATAATTAACTCCTACATTGTGAATCTTAATGTAGTTCACCTTCTGGATTAAAATATTTTAAATCTCTGCAATACACTCAATGAATTTGTTTGTTACTTGAAAAGCCGCTAAGGGCTCTGCTATCTTGAATCGGTTTGAATCATCTGCAGATGACCTGTCACGATCCGGGTGGAATTTCAACCGACTGATAGAAGTTGCATTATTTGAGAGCCTTGTCTGGTGCAAGTTACCAACATAATATTTGACCTTAGTTTTCGGGTAACGCTATCCATTTTCTCATCTATTTAGGTTCATCTGCAAGTTGCAACTTTTAAATTAAAGCTGAAACGTGTTTATTATTCTAAAACTCCAAAACAATTTTATAAAATCGCTTCCCACTACCACTGCTTTACTCAGAATTTATCAGATATAATACCCTCGACATTCACAGGAGACCAGAAGTTTGTCTGAAATCAACAATGTGAGACCGCTTTTCAGACACTGAAGAATATGTTCAAGAGAACTACGATTCTGACATACTTTTCATAAAACTATTCATTAATTTTATAAAATGATGTTAGCGCTTATGCTGTCAGTGCATATGCCCGTCAGTATTACTATGCCTTCAAATTAGAAGGCGATACACAGGGGGTTTTTTTTTCTCTACAATTTGTGTCAAATATGCTGGTTTGCTTATGTATGATCTGAATCATCCACACTTTTTATTCTGTCAACTAGATTTAATTACACAAACTTATGGATAATTTAGACTACATAAACAAACCAGCCAATTTGACACAGGTTGAGGAAAATGTGTGTAGAGACTTCAGACGACAGATCCGGGGTAGGTTGTTATTGCTGATCTTTTGCTTATGTTTAATATTTGCTCCACCTGATGCCAAAATGTGTAGAACCGTGCCAATTATTCCGTTTATTAGAATAGCAAGTTTCGCAATATAAGGATTTGTAGCCCTATCATCAAAATAGGGCCACGTCTTGCGGCTACGACAACTGTAGCCTGTGTAATCCCGAACCAAAGTAAAGATAGACCTGCTTAATAAGTCCCTCTTTTTTCTTTTTTATTTATTTTTTTTTTTATTATTTATTTATTTTTTTTTTTCTTTTTTGGTTATCAAAAAGTAGTGAAAAGTCCCTGAATATCTTGAGAAGGTGGGCACCGTAAACCGGTTAACCACACCAAATGAGTGACGATTGTTGCTTTAATTGACCGTCTTAAGTCGGTATCGTATATGCAGTACAAGCGAATATTTTGGTTTTGTCTTTTTCTGTGGTTTTTACTATTATCATGTTTATGTACATTTCCTTAGTGATTTGTGTCATACAGCTTGGCCAGATGTCTTATATTTTCTCTTGAATATTTTGGAAATCATGAATCTTTGCTTACGTGTTATAAGTACAAAGAAAATTATCTTACAAAAATTACAACTCAATTTGACAAATATAGATTTTTATATCAACCTGAGATAATAAAGTAACTTCAATCATGAAATTGCCCAGCATCCTAAATTTTTAGAATTGATTTTTTTTTATCTTGTAAACTTTTTCACCACACTATATCATTAAAAGCGAACTGATGGATTTTTTTTTATTTTTATCAAAAATCTATATGCCTCATACAAATATTTGACTGCAATTACTTTCGTACTACTAACATCTTTCATAAAGACGATATTTTTGTGCAGTTTTAACGGCATTATCTGTCAACCAAAAAAAAAAAAAATGGATTCCAAATGGCACTTTACCCGTCTCCCTCAAAGCATACCTGTTTTTGTAATAATATGAAGGGAATTTTATCTTACAAAGTCAAAACGGTTCGCACTTATGTTCGATGACTTATCTTAATGATATATTAATACTTGATATTCCTGTATTTGAATGATGTATTTGTAATAATGATTTACCCGAATCTCAGTTTTAAAATGTGGAATATTTCTTATCTCTTTATTGTGTTTCCAAATTACATTTCCAAGAGTATTTGTATTTCATGTATTTATCTATTATTCTGAATCACAACCTTCATAATGCATGCTTTTACCAAAGATATGTTAATGGCATTGCTTAATCTATTGTATTTACCCATTCCATCTTGGTTCTTTATAAAATATTTACGATACTTGACAATCGATACTTGTCATATCAATTTAATACGAGTTAAGTGTATGGACTGAGTAAAATGTTTCAACGGTCGTCATGGTAAAGTATATCTACCATAAACAACACTGCCGTCAATAATCAATCAGAATTGTTTACCACCCAGTACTTACATTATATAATGATAAATTCACGAGCTTACCTCGACGAAAAGTCCATGTAGTCCTCCCTACATAGGCATATCCCCTGGACTGTCATGTAATATATATATACACTATGGAGTACACGTGCGTTGTGTAGATTATATCTCATAATAGACACTCACCTGCGTCAACAATTTACTGAGGACGGAAAATGACAGTTAATTATCGGCAAATATCTCTGCTATTCAGGAATAAACTAGCATGCGGCTATTGCTCCAGGATCTGGGATGTTACGAATATTTAATCGGAGGAAATGTGGTATGACACAATCTCGCGGATATTGCGACGTTATGAGGTTCTATATATAATCAAAAGACTTAGTGTATTGACTGCGAAAATAGATGCACATTACTCATTTATAGATACAGGTAACAAAATTATGAGCGATATGATATTTAACCTTCGAAGAAAATTGTTCATTCTTCATATAGAGTCAAACCTTTGAGTTGGCTTCGTTTTATTGATGACATTGAAACGAAATGGACAGCTGGTAGAGAGAATCTGGATGAATTAATTAATTTTCCCCACATGTTTCATCCTTCCATAAAGTTCACGGTTGATATGTCTGACACCACTAATGTCTTCTTGGATACTATATCAACCCTCCTGGACGGAAATATAACCTTTGATCTTTACACTAAGCCCACCGATTCTCACCTCTACCTTAGCCCCGATAGTTGTCATCCTCCCCATGTCTTCAAAGGCATCCCAAAATGTCTAGCCATTAGAGTACAGCGAATATGCTCGACTGATGACTTGTATCGCACCAGGAGCTCGGAACTCAAACAGAAACTTTGCCACAGAGGCTATGATAGGAACTCCGTCGAAAGAGCTATTTCCGATGCCAAGTCCATTGGTTAAAAAACAATTGCTCGAATACAAGATCAATGACGCTGCACCGAGAATACCATTGGTCACCACCTTCCATCCATCTCTACTAAGACTATCCTTTCTACATAAGCACTTCCCTACTCTCCACAAATCAAAGCGTATGGCTAAGGTCATTACGTCGCCTACAGAAAGCCGAAAAGCATTAAATATCATATTGTCAGATCCAGGTTTGACAATCCACTACCTGTTGGTACATTCACAACTTGCAACAACAAACACTGCAAACTTTGTCCCCAGTCACAAACCACCTCTGCCTTTGGAAGCTCCATTACAGGACACGAGTATAAAATTTCGGAAAAGCACTCTTGCAAATCCCAAAATGTGGTGTACCTAATCACACGCAGAGTGAGTAAGAAACAATATGCTGGGGAAACAGAGGATGCGCCCAACTTGCGAGTAAATAACCACAGGTCGTCCATCACCACTAAAAACTGCATTTACCTGTGGGTAAACATTTTGACAAGGTTGACCACTGTTCGGAGGATATGATGGTTGTGGCCATAGAACATATCATTATGTGGACAACAGAAGAAAGAGTTGCCAAAGAAAACTTTTGGCAATTTGCGCTTAAGACCATAGAACATAATGGTCTTAACAAACTGATGGCTATCTACCAAATGAACAAAAAATATTAAACACCTGTCCTGTTGACTTTAGGGTTGTCTTTTTTATCTTTTTATTTTCTCTGTGTTTTTCATTCATTTTATCCTTGTTCATTCTACTTTCAACTCTCACCATTCTCTTATTTCACTTAGTCATATTACAACATGAATGGGTCAAGGCAAACTGCAACTATGTCGCCCTATTCCCCTATGACCATGATATCGGATAAAGGCTTAGTCATTTTACATTTGGACAGCGAACTACGAATACGCAAAATGTAGCCGATGCCCGATATCACCGCATAATTAGACTAGTGCTTTGTATATAGCTTTCTTTTCTATTTCTATTTATGTAGATTTTTATGTTGTTTTGTCCTGAGCAAGGGACAGATCGCCCCGGAAATTTGACATTTTTTTTATTTTAGTGTCGTTTGTCGCTTTCTTGTGCTTTTATATTTGACCTCATTTATTCTTTAGAGACTTGCATTGACCCACGGTTGATCGGACATTTGTTAATAGTGAACGTTGATGTTTCTGATTATCGCTATTTTTTATCGAGACAAACTACTGGTAGAAAAGTTACTATTAAAAGAATATGAGATATCACGCCTTAGGTTAAAATTCCGAAAATTTCACGGTTTCCGTAGAGACCCTATTTGCGCAGGAGATGCTGACTCCATCATGGCACCTGGTCCAACCTCAGTTTTAGCAGGGATCGGTGATTGCTTGTGTTATATATATATATATATATATACACTGCGTATAGTGTTTTATGTATCAAATTATCCGGTATACTCGAGCTTTTTTCTGATTATCGCTCCTTTTTTATCGAGACAAACTACTGGTAGAAAAGTTACTATCAAAAGAATATGGCACCTGGTCCAACCTTAGTTTTAACAGGGATCCGTGATTGATTGCTTGTGTTATACATATATGTATATTTATATTATTTATTACAGATTTCTACCGATACAGACTACTCTATGTTGTCTGACTGAAATGTTATACAATTTTCCAGATATTGTCTAGCTGTAACACATTTCGAACAGTGTCTACAGTTTACGTGTTGCTGTGTTGTTCTTGTTTTGTGTCGTCTGTACGTTTTGGGAGGTTTCGTACTAAACAGAGGACGATTACTTTTCCCGGCTAGCTGGTCTCGTATCTGGGTTCCGAGGTCTATAGATGTTCATCATGACATGTTATTATTTCTGTCGCGGTGGTACAGCCTATGTTACGTTCGTATGTGATATTTGGTATTTTGTTTAATGGAAAAGGAAGTTGATACCACCAAGTGAGTGTCTGAATGGTGATATTGCTGCGTGGGTGAAGAGCAAATAACGATTTAATTAGCGGCAAAACACTAGTTTACGAGATCTGTTCATCCATTATATGTACTCGGTGAGTATCGTAACCCTGATATCCGTTTTCTATGTTGAATATTTTTACGACAGCGTACTACGTATCTAATCGTCATGCATTTTTTTTCAGTACACCAATGAAATAATAGTTCACAGTAAGGAGACATTCGTTTTTGATACACTTTGGAGGTGGTTCTTCCTTCTAAAGGTAAGCGTTTGTAAACCAATACTCCCATACGGAGTCTTGTAGAAATAAATCCGTCTGTTCGACAATCATAATAGTAGCGACTCACCTAATCAAATTTCGTTAGAGCTTTCTTGGCTGTCTCATCAGCCATCTTGTCCATTTGACTAAGCAACAAACCAAAGACTGTAAGTGTATCATATTTATAAAAGGGTACTGATTTTTTAAATGTAGGAACTTACGGAGTTTTCGTATTTGAAATATCATCTAGAAAAAGAACTAAGTATTTTCCATATAATTAATGACATATCCGGCTTGCAAAACATTTATACCTCTGCACTTAAGAGTTCCTCAAATCAAATGCAGTTGATGACAAGAAAGATAACTCTAATGTAGTTTTGAATAAAGCTGCAGGATGCTAGAAATATTGCAAAATACAGATTTTTTTTTGCCTTTTCACAGAAAGATTTATAGAAAGGTTTCAATTCCTTTGCTTTATTCCGTTGATTACATATCCAATACATTTTATTTAAAATATGAAGAGAAACTATCCACCAGAAGATAATGAGTAATTTGATGTTTTTCTCTATACATGGCAACGAGAAAGGTCTGAATCAGTAAATGAAGGAAGTTGAAAAAAATAAAATCTTCCTTTGGTAACAACATACGACTTCACTATGAATCTCTACGAGAGACCATAAAAAGAAACTGGTTCAGTTTTGAAGCAAATTTATCCTAAAACTGAATAAGTAGGATGTGATCTTAATATGAAAGACAACGCTTGAAAATGCTTATATGATCTAATATAAAGTACAAGGCTATTGCTTTTGCTTCAGTCAAGCTTGAGTAATGATTTGGTACACCGATGTATAGGGTTAAATTTTATCAGTTACAGCAGCTGTCTATTGTCTCGTCATCCCATGAACCATCACTCAAATACATCTTTGATCGCAGTATGAAGACTGGAAAGAAGACATCAGACTCAGATGTGTAAAAAAGTTGATACGGACATGCAAGAATGAAAGAATAGACACACAAAAATACATCTCAAAATATTCAATTTCTTTTCATATATCTGTTCATATTAAATATGTTAGTACATACTTTTACAACTCCTATGGTATTTATTATTAAGTCACTGCGACGATCCCAAATTCATAACCTGTTATATTTTTGATAGTAATGGTGGCTTCTAGATAAACAACGAGGAAGTACCGATCAGTTATCCAGTGTCGAAATCGAAAAGAGGAGGCTAAATTATGAAATTTTGCCATATAAACCGTTGCAAAGATGTCTTATGATGTCTTTTATATACTTAGTCTTCTGTTTGTCCTTGCAACTGGTGACATGCAGCGTACTCTGATGTTTTTTCACTTCTTTCATCAACACAATATCGAGATTAAGTCGTATGATGCATTTAAACACTAGATGACAATTGTCAGAATAATACAGTCATTGCTATGTTGCAAGTTAATTCATAAACTTACGTCTAGGGAATGTACGGTATCTAGACACATAAATAGGACTTTCTGGCTAATTCGTAAACAATACATTGATAAGCCATCTTTGATAGAATAAGCGGCTTATAAAGCCGAGGAGGGGTTGTGCTATCAGACGTAGTATGTTTAATGCTTTATTAAAGAATCTAACATTGAAAGACTTAATATGTAGTAAAATGGTTAAGCGAGGAATTAAAACTTTTTTTCGAACGTTTATTAAATTAACATCTATAATAAGCTGTGTAAGCTTTGTGCTGCATATATAAGTGAACTCTCCAATGGCATGTTGGTAATGACTATGAGGGATAAACACTGTCCCAAATTTTAATAGTTTCAACTTGGATACACAACTGCTGGCTAATGATAATACATATATCTATCGTTGTCCCTAGATAAGGAGGTATGATAGATTTACATGACCACATGTGAATTATTGTGATCACTTTAGTAGAGTCTAAGTTTAACAATTCGTTGGTGAAATTGTCATTTGAAATGTTGAAACTTTAGTAGTTGAGAATAAATACATCAAATGAATTACACAGCGATATATACTTCAACGCTTATATTCGTTAACGTTAGGTACTAAAGGATTAGAAATTGCTGAAGCAAAACCGATATCTAAGTTTGCACCAAACAAAAGTGAAAGATAGATTGCAATCTTTAACATTTGTATCAACATACAATTAACAAAATCCAGTATGTTTAGAGGTTTAGAAGATTTTTAAAATGTACGATAAATGAATAAAAATGCATCTGCGTTAACAGTATTTCATACTTAACATTCTGGTGTAACAAAATACAAAGGTAAGAATTTTAAGTATGTAATATATTAATGAATTGAAATGTTTATAATTCTAAAAATGTTAACGTTCATTTCATAGTAAAAAAAAATCTAACGTGCAATTCTAAAAACATGTAATAATGTCATATCATGTGACAAATGTAAGGGTAAACATTATCACACAGTTTTGAAACCACGGAGTACATAATGGATTTCTCGATACCAGACTATTATGCAAACATTACCATCAATAAAGAAGATTTCGTCAACAAATAAAAACCTGCCCTTAACAAAGCATAACACCATGCAACGTATTAATTACGCAGTGAAATGAGGGGGCTCTCTTAGATGGTTTTGTTAGAATGCTTTCTACATGTTTTATCTGTCATGTCATTATACTTTGAACAACTTTTGTGTATATGTTTTTGTTTATTTCATTATCAAGCTGATGACTTTTGATGATTTTACTTTTGGAATATAAACTTAAATATATAAACTTATACAAAGCAACAATTTCTTACCTTCAGTATCGCATCTTAGTTCATCAGGTAAACTCATAATCTTCTTTATACTGTGATGGATAACTGATACAAAACTACGGCACACTTATTTGCAGTTTCAAATGAATTAGAAATATATGTACCTAGATGTATAATAAAAAGTTTGTCAATATATTAACTACGTGATCTTTGTTACCTAAAGCTACATTTAATATCCGTGATGAGGCTTTTATGTTCCAAGGAAAAGATGAGTCTGTCATTGATTATTCGTTCTAGTGTTGTGCAGACATCACTAATTAATGATATAGGGGTATAATCAACTGGGTCAATATAAACCTTTCTGGGTTTTGGAATTCATTATTTCGATGACTGCTAAATTCTATATCAGAATGAATAGTCTGAAAAATTCGGAATAAAATACATGTTTGCCATATGGCTGAAAGGTAAATTCATTCATTCTAGACATATTAATCTGGGTACACTTACTTATTCTCTTAGTTCTAGTCAAATGAGATTATAATTTAGTTTCTAAAGCATACTAGATCTCAAAGGCTTCTATTCAGTGATATGTTGATAAAATCATATATCATAATCTGATAATTGCTATCTTAGTTTCAATAAATCTATATAGCTAAACCTGTCGTGCAGTGACCCATTTTGCAACGACGTCTTGTTGTATACATTTTGTATCCCTTCCTAAAATTGCTCTTCATTGTACTAGTGTTTGTCGAACAAATTAAGTTATACAACATCGGAATCATGTCGACATTTTTTACGATTGTTTGATAACTAATAATCATGGTGAGAAAATATAGAAAGGTCACAAAACCAATTTTGTTATCTTTTCTATAAGTTTTGCAAATGGGAAAGGACCCGATACCCCACTCCCTACCCTATTTAAGATTTTGACAATATTATTTTGAAAACATATTTCTTAAACGTAAAATTATGAATACTATAGAATCCTCATATGTACTAGATAATTAGAATAATCAGTGATTGAACGGGCTTCCTACATCCTCCTCACTCATCTTCTAATAACAGTGTTACTCAATGATTAATCAAAATAGTAAATATTACAAGTTTAAGGACATAAATATTGGAACTGTAATCGAATGTATATTAATGAATATTTGAGTACGATATACTTATGTTACATTTTATAGGATTAAAAAGAGAGAACAATAAATACATGTATGTCTGTTTCATTGCCTGCATACTTTCCGATGTTTTCCAGCGTATTATCTGCGTTATAATGAGCGCTAATTACACCGCACTTTGACCTATTCCTATACCCGCACGAAGCAGATGTTTTACAGTGTCTGCTCTCCGGAAAAGTTTCCCAACCCTTACCAAAGAATGCATGTAACGTCTCGATTTAGCTTTCCTCATAGATGTATCGACGTTCTGTCAATCAACAATCCTAGCAAACTTTAAGGAACAGATTGACGTCATTTATCCCAAACAATTCGGGAAGATACAGCTGACAACACTTATTCTGCTCCATAACTTCACATAATTCCTTCTATTAATGGTGTTTTTTGATATAATTTCCAAATGGACAAAAACCGTGACAATTTCAATTAAGTATCACCGCCTTTCTTTCCCAGAGTCGCGATATATCGGCCTCTCCTGTCTATACCGTTTTCATTTCACTGTGCCAGTGCATTTTTAAATACTAAGATTTCGCCCTGAGAGTTGAGCTACTTGCCACGCAGCTACTTACAGAGGAATATGTTAGGCAAAGTCTGAAAATGTCATTGAGGAAATGCTGTAGGCGATATAGGGCTCTCATGCAGGGCGAGTTCCTTGTTTCCAAATTAATTACTGAGATTTTGTGACATGATTATATAAACTGTCTATACATTTTTGACAATACGATATATATTTGTCTGGTGTGACAGATTTCTGTGGGTGTGACAAGTTTCTGTGACGAGTATTTATTCTGGTAGGAGACGCGCAATCTTCCTTGGCATCTGGTCTGACTCCTGTTTTTAAATAGGGGTTGGCATTCGCTTTGCTGTGGTGGAACCATACACGATAATGTGTGTCTATTTTTGAGATCAGATTAACCCCAAGATACCACTTCGTGTTTACCTCAACATCATCTTTGCGTCATTTCAAATGGACTTTGAAAACTGGGCATGCAATGTTACCCTTCTGAGTTTATACTTGACTAGGATTAGATTTGCACTTTTTCTCACTTTTTTCTATCCAGTGTATTGTTCTCTGAAAAAAATCTTTACCGTTAGTATATGAATAATATACATTACGGCAGTATACAGTATGAAATTACTGAGGTTATTATTTAGGTGAGAGTTTAGAGGGGGAGGAGGTCGATGCTGGAATAGGGAAAATGGGTGTTGGAATTCTTTGTTTTATTTTGATACCTCATGTGTTATAAATGCATAATTTCTATTTGAAACAAACCTCTAACCATATCATTGAGTCGACATGCTGCTATAGGACTTCTGTGTATATAATAAATCACCCCAGCTTCACTCTTTAGAAAACCGTCTCCTCAGAGTATTTTTAAAAGTTATCCTGTAGTGGAAATGTTTCAATAGAAAAATAATTTTTCCCAATAGACGAGCAAAGGGAACCTTTCCCCACATCCGTTACCGATTTGTCTTTTACGTATACAAATCGGAAATGAAAAGTGGTTAACTAAAGTATAATCATTCAAGGATTTTAAAATACGTTGAAAAGGGGATATTATCTCTATGAAAGAAATGATTTTACCATCAATTATAGATGTATCATATAATTTTAGATTTTAATACTGACCTAAATTCTTTACATGTGATGGCTTTTATCATAACGGATATGCCTTTTAGAGAAATTAAAATGGATTTCTTCAAAGAGAGGTACGATGTGAATACAAGGACGTTAGAAGAAACTCTCACTACCGGATATCTGAACATAAAGCGACGGTGAGCTTCTGCAGGGACATCTGATAAATGTTTTGCCATATTTAGACATTTTCAATGACTACATATTTCGGGTAATTCCTGACAGTGTTGTTTGAAATATTATGAACTGTGGACAATAAACACAAACCTATGGATCATGGATTTACTAAATTCGGTTTTATGCAAGGTTAAATAAATGTAACTGATAGTTCTTTAAGAGTAAAATTGTTGATTTCGATTCACATATTCGTCTATCTTAAAAAGATAGAAAGACGCCAAATTTAAAGTGCCGTCGATAGAAATGAGTCCGAATGCCATCGGTGTCATAAAAAGTTCACCTAAATTAATATTGAATCATTCTAGGAATGGACATTAAAATATCAACAGTCCTAGGTAAGGTGGCAGGGAAAACAAGAGAGCTCTACCAGGAAAGCAACAAGCAACAAAATTTTACATTTTGCATTGTTAGTCACATGTTTTACAGTGATTAAAGCAACATTCTCAATAACAAATGGGGAGCATTTTCTACAAAAAAGCAATTTACAATCAACGTGGTACGTAGCAATCTGTACAGTTGCAATAAAAGTAAAAAACGGAGAAGTAACGAAGGGTAAACCATATCTCAGTGCATGGAATAAAATGACAGTATCGTGTATAGTGTCATATTCAGACAAATGCGAACCCCAATAAAATCGAGGTAGGCCAGGTGCCTGGGAGGAGTAAGCGTCCATTGGTTGCATGCAACACCCGTCGCAAAAGTCCTGCAACAACTTTTCAAGTCGAGGAAGTAAATGCATTAATATACACGAAGAACACATGAAGGAGACAAGAACACGAAGTCGACAAATTTTCCTTATCAAGGCAAGAAATGTTGTTTAACTGAAATTCCCGTGTCGGAAATGCACATCAACAAATTATATATATGTATGTATGTATGTATGTATGTATGTATGTATGTATGTATGTATGTATGTATGTATGTATGTATGTATGTATGTATGTATGTATGTATGTATGTATGTATGTATGTATGTATGTATGTATGTATGTATGTATGTATGTATGTATGTATGTATGTATGTATGTATGTATGTATGTATGTATGTATGTATGTATGTATGTATGTATGTATGTATGTATGTATGTATGTATGTATGTATGTATGTATGTATGTATGTATGTATGTATGTATGTATGTATGTATGTATGTATGTATGTATGTATGTATGTATGTATGTATGTATGTATGTATGTATGTATGTATGTATGTATGTATGTATGTATGTATGTATGTATGTATGTATGTATGTATGTATGTATGTATGTATGTATGTATGTATGTATGTATGTATGTATGTATGTATGTATGTATGTATGTATGTATGTATGTATGTATGTATGTATGTATGTATGTATGTATGTATGTATGTATGTATGTATGTATGTATGTATGTATGTATGTATGTATGTATGTATGTATGTATGTATGTATGTATGTATGTATGTATGTATGTATGTATGTATGTATGTATGTATGTATGTATGTATGTATGTATGTATGTATGTATGTATGTATGTATGTATGTATGTATGTATGTATGTATGTATGTATGTATGTATGTATGTATGTATGTATGTATGTATGTATGTATGTATGTATGTATGTATGTATGTATGTATGTATGTATGTATGTATGTATGTATGTATGTATGTATGTATGTATGTATGTATGTATGTATGTATGTATGTATGTATGTATGTATGTATGTATGTATGTATGTATGTATGTATGTATGTATGTATGTATGTATGTATGTATGTATGTATGTATGTATGTATGTATGTATGTATGTATGTATGTATGTATGTATGTATGTATGTATGTATGTATGTATGTATGTATGTATGTATGTATGTATGTATGTATGTATGTATGTATGTATGTATGTATGTATGTATGTATGTATGTATGTATGTATGTATGTATGTATGTATGTATGTATGTATGTATGTATGTATGTATGTATGTATGTATGTATGTATGTATGTATGTATGTATGTATGTATGTATGTATGTATGTATGTATGTATGTATGTATGTATGTATGTATGTATGTATGTATGTATGTATGTATGTATGTATGTATGTATGTATGTATGTATGTATGTATGTATGTATGTATGTATGTATGTATGTATGTATGTATGTATGTATGTATGTATGTATGTATGTATGTATGTATGTATGTATGTATGTATGTGTGTGTGTGTGTGTGTATGTATGTATGTATGTATGTATGTATGTATGTATGTATGTATGTATGTATGTATGTATGTATGTATGTATGTTATGTCAAATCAAGTATTGTCAAAAAGTTAAGATGGTTACTTTGTATGGTGAAGTCCCAAAATATCGGTTAACATACTTGAAAGAAGAATTTGAATTTGCACTAGACCCCTATATCGATCATAAATCTTCCTCAATGACAATTTCAAACATTCCTTATTATACCCTTGTGATGGTAGTTTCGGGGCAAGAAACCTCGCTCTCTTGACGAAATTTTCGTATTTAGAGCATGCCCTGGCATAGCGTATAATTTGTGAAATGAAGAAGCCAAAAGGGAAATTGGTAATATGGAAATTGAAATCGTCACGTTTCTCATAGAGAGAGGTTGCGAATGAATCATCGTCACTAATTGACGATACCTGTTGACCCTTGTTCTTTACATGGAGGATTATTTATAAATTTTTAAATGTACGTCCTTTGATTGTTCTGCTGTTACGGTGAGTGGGAAGGTGGGCCCGTAAACCGGTTAACCACACCATTTGTTTGGCTTTTGTCACATTAAATGACCGTCCTAAGTCGGTATCGTAATTGCACTACAATCAAATATTTTTGTAATGTGATATATGTTCTATTATATTATTTATATTCATGTATTGTATAGCTCTATGGTGACTTCTGCCACATAACTGAGCCAGTAACTCCTCTTTTTTCTTTGATAGGGGTATATCGAGGTATAAAGCAGAAGATGCACTGTCTGTTGTATTTTTATCTCTAGTTCTTTGGATATATGATGTTGTTAATCGACAAAACGTCATAGATGCATTTGTATGTAAAGTAGAAAGAAAAAATAGAAGAGACTGTATGGATTCTGCTTCATAAGAGTACAAAATATGTCGGCCGGATGAGGCGCGCAATTACTACTCATCGGAATGCCAACAATCTGTTGGAACACTTTCCCACCAAATATCACAAAAATATTATCTATAAGAAATTCTGAAAATTTGGATGATCTCTTTCTGTATACTTACTGCTGGAGTCAGACTGTTCCTTTACAAAAATATGTCTTTGTGGCCTAAAACAAGATACTTATACCTGCGAATTCCTTTTTTGCGGTTCACGTGATTTCTTTCTTTCTCACCCAAGTTCATTTCCCATGAACATACACATACAGCCATTCCTTAAATATATTTACCGTAATATGATATTTTCTGCTATTATTTCATTGTAAAAATTGTCTTTTGTTTGCGTATAGATGTCATTCATGTCTCGAGATTTGATCCTAGGCAATTTTTCGTATACATCATAGTAGGAATTTATTAATGAAAATGTTCCAATGAGAAAGAATTCGTTGCACGTTCAATTCTTAAATAACTTAAGACTGATGCATTATATATATATATATATATATATATATATATATATATATATATATATATATATATATATATATATATATATATATATCACAATATCACTCTTCATTTAGAGAGTTCATGAAGAACATTAGAATAATGGAGGGAATCCCACCCAGGTGTCCACGATTTGCAATCTACTGGGAGACTTGCCTAGTTGCAGATATTGTAAATCATGAACACAAGAATGAGATTTCCTTGTCCCTTAAGTATGGAATGTCTTATCACAAAGAATCTTTATGTGAAGTTTCAAAAGCTCCACACACTTTTGTGTAATAGATATAATCAAAGTTATAGTTTTTGAAAAGTAGGTCACACTCCACTATCAGCATCATTAGGTCAAAAGTCATGGTCCGAAATGAAAGATCTATCACGAGGAATCTATATATGAAGTTCCAAACATTTTGGTACAAAAGATACAGCCAATGTTTAAGTTTTTGAAATTTATCTATTTTAAATAGAAATCCATTTAATGTTAGCAAGCTCAGCCGCGTTCACAAACGTGAGTACCCAATGCGCAGCCGAGTGCTCATTATTTGAACGAGGGTACTCACTGTAGCGTTAACGCGCGCTCGCAACGTGTTTCACAAAGACGGCGACTAATGTACTAAAATCACCACACTGCAATTGGACGAATCTAATTTTATTTTGTCATTAATTATTTTAATTAATAAATTATGTATTGAAATTTTTCATTATTATTCATCATGATTATTATTATAAAATAATTTTATATTCGTGAGCGCTCACTTACGTTCAAGAATGTTAAAATTCCTGCAGCGGGTGTCCAGTAGTGCGCTCTCTTTATTGACGTATGTGTGAAAAGAAATTCACATGGGGGGGGGGATTCACTATATAGTAGTTTTTCCCAGGGGAAAACTAGCTATAAGAGGAGAGTGACTATATAGCCAAATTTCCCCCGGGGAAAAACTACTATATAGCCATTTTTCCGGGGGAAAAACAAAACTGCTATATAGCCATTTTTTCAGGGGGGAAATGGCTTGGGGGGAAAACTACTATATAAAACCAGAAGTAACACCGCTGGACTAAAAAGGGTATTACCTAAAGTAGAGGATATCTTATCAGCACTCAGCGGTAATAATTATTAATTATTTACAAATTTTACAAAAGTGGTTTATACCAAACTGAGGTTCAAATGATTTTTTTTCTATTTAGGATGGCCTTATTTTCTTATAGATTTTGTAGGACCCAGAATTGAACAGATTTTCAAGTTTATTGATACTGTCACCCAAATATGCGAAAAGTGAAATATGTATGAAATGTAGTTTTACAGGAGGGTATTGAACATGATCCAGCAAATATATAGAAGATAAAGCACTAGCCCGTCTCAAAGAATTCGGCCAAGCCAAGCGCATTGAGTATGTGAAGCATTGACTAGAGAAGGCGTATGGCTTGGCAATGATGTCATCAACTTCTGCCAAAAAAAAAAAAAAATAATAGAAAAAAGTAAAAATAAAATAAAATAAAGAAAAAACAAAAACAAATAGAGATAGAGAAAGAACAAAAAAAAAAAAAAAAAAAAAAAAACATGGCTAGAGGAACTGAAAACAGGAGGAATGTCTGAATGGAGAAGCTTTTAATCAAGATCACGGTTTCAACTGGAAAAATAAGTTATCTCCCAAAGGGAAGGAGGATCCATATTTTATGTTAGACTAACCAAACCCATATATTTGCTATAGTAATATGTACTTGGTCACAGGTTTTATATATAATAATATCTATTTATCTATATTTATACTGTTATTATCTAATAATATAGTTACATGCTTTAATGTAATTTACATATACGTTACATATATGTTTATTGGTATATATTTGTTTTAAGAGTACAGCGCGATAACTCTAGTAAGCTTGTCTTATAATAGAGAGATTAATTGACCAGTGTTTACGACAATCCACATTTTATGATGACGGAATCTGCCTGGCATTTTAAGCAATTTAGTGGCAGCCTCGATGTATAATATTTGGAATCAATCGTTAGCTAAAAAAGAAGATTTGCATAAATTACTAAGAAGTTCGCATCCTTATATAAAATTCACCAAATTTGGATATAAGTATTACTGGGAAAAGTTAATGAAATTATCGAAAATTTTTATCGCAAACTAACAGATAAACAACAATATTAACACTTTATGTGTCATCACCTTCAATGTAGAATTCAATCATACCATACATTCTTGCAAAATGTATGCGTACTATTATCAATCCTTCTCAGTTAAAAGAGAAAACAGAAGAAATCGTACAAAGCAGCAAGACACAAGTTACCAAGGACATGAACACAAAACATATTAATAGTAAAATATACACGGAAAACGATATTACAAAAATAGTCAATTGTGCTGCGGTTACGACACCGGCATTGGACGGTCAATTTAAGTAACAAATGTCACTCAGATAGAAATGTATTGTGTAGGACTCTCCACACACATATTTTACTTAAAATGACAGTGATTAGAAAGTTTTTTGGAAATAAAATAAAGAACGTACTAAGCTATTTAACTGACAATATATATGTTGTATTCGGTGACCAAGTATTTCAATAAAGCATTGTTATTTTTATCTCTTTCATAAAGGACCTAAGTATTAATTGCCTTCCGGGACAGATTTCACAAAATTCCGTGATATTGTAGATGAAGAATTACATACTTATTGTAATAGATTGTGCAAAAAGGAAAATGTTAAAATGCATGCCCTAAATGACTGGAGAAAAGAAATTCTCAAAATTATTGATATTCCCCTTGATAATTGACAAATTGTACGCAAAATCCACATTTATTTCAGCAACCATGTGAATAGTCAATCCAAACTAAAAACTATTGGCTGATTTACAAAATACTTATGTCTTTGTGCCCTGTCGACAAAGCAGCTAACAATATAATTATTGTTTGAAAAAGTTATTACACTGATGTTCTTAAGGTACTATAAGACACTTGGGTCAAAATTTTCCCTAAATTCAATATTGCTGAAACTTTTATATTTTCATCTTTATGTAGTGTACTTTCATTTACAGAAGTATAAATAAAATTGAACCTATTGAATTATTTTATAATGTCTCAAAGTAGGCCCCTTAAGTAGTCCAAAAACAACATATTTTTAAAACCAATTTTACTAAAATTTGTCATTTTATGACTTTCAAATGTAAATAGATTTTTTTTCAAAATAGAAGATTTAACTATGATCAACTTAAAAATAGTAGACTGTATTATTAATTTTTGAATGTGTATCTTACAAATTAAATGCCTGTATGTCAACTTAGGGTCTCTTTATTTAGTGCTGAAGGTACAAAAAAAATAGGACACAATAGCCTGCCAATAAAAAACCTGTGATTCAATTTTAGTTAAAAATGAATATATCTTGTTTGGACACTTAGTAATAATAAATTGAAAATTGAAATAAATCTAACCTACGCATTGTAAGTTATAGCAGGTTTAACTCCCCCTCCTCCCTTTTTTCAATATTTAATATTGAAAATACCGTTATAAATCCTAATGTACAAAGTATATTTTTATTCCTTTGAGAAATATCAGTCATTAACGAAATTTATACATTATCAACACATATTTATATCCTCAGCAAAAAAGGAATAAAAAGATTTGGTAAAAGGAGGGGGGATTGGACCCTATCCATCTGTCTATTTGTCTGTCTGTCCAGCAAACCTGTCTGGACTATATTTTTTTATTGACTACATGTAGTTAAATAATATTGGACAGGATTGTTGCCCAGGACCAAAGAGCGTGTCATGACCTTGAACAAAGGTCATCTGCAAGGCAAAGGTCATATCACTAATGGAAGGTAAATACTTATCCAAGCCATAACATATTACTACTTGCAAAGATTTGACCAAGATACAGAGTTGCACGAATATTTTATTCATTTATAAATAAACAAGTTACAGCATAAGTACAGCTTCCCCTTGATACCTAAACTTTATCATTTAAAGTGTTGAACTTGACCTTAGAATTCATCCTTCTTTTCCACTACTCTAACCTTGGAAGTTCCTTGAATTGTTGTACCTCCTAAAAATTACATATTTCACTTCCAGATTGTGAATGTGACATAATAAAAAGGAAGAGAATAGGATTCATTTAAGTTTTACTTAATAACTTATTATAGCAACTATATAAAAGCTTTAAATAAATACATTTATTGTACCTTCAGCTTGACAAATATAAACAATTGTGAAACAGTTGAACTACATTTTTAAAATTTGAAAATGCAAATTTTTCATATTTGCAAAAGAATCTGCTCTTGCAAAAAATAATATCAAAAGGTAATATTTTTATACACATTCCATTTCCACAACATAACTATCATTATACATGTATCATGTACAACAGTGTGACCTTCTTACCTCAAATTCTTATAAAGGTTACCCAAAATTTAGTATTAAAAGCACACCTGGTGGATATTACAACTACATGTAATTTCAATAATTTGAATTACAATGTAGTTGTTATCACGGCAGGCAATTTTTTTTATACCTCCTAACTTACACGAGTCAAAATGCCCAAAGTTTCCTAAATAGCTAGAACTTTGTGGTTCTTCAAAATAAACGTAGCACCTTTTGGATCCCTTCTTGCAGCTATTTTGAGATAGGCAAATGACAACTCACTCCTGGCTAGTTTTTCATTCAAGGCTTTGCTACAAATTTTGAGTAATAAGCTCAGAGTATGAAGTTTTACATGAATGATAAGACAGGGAAAACAAATCTTAATCTGTAATATAACAATGCAGTTTTTCATTGACTATAGCGTGCAAGCTGTTTACATCTTCAAATGCTTCATGAGCAATGTATGATATGCCCATTAATACTTTTACAAGATTTTCTAGATTGTATGACCCATTTACATTTTTCTTAGAAATTACTCTTTTGGCTAAATATAGGGTATCAATGAATCCCTTAATGCAGCAAAGAGATAAAACTCAAATAACCAATTGCACAAAACATGTATATCAAATGATTTACAGTTATGACCGACTAATACTGGGTTTTTAAAAGACTGAATAATTTCCAATAAGTTAAATAGTCCCTATTGAATTAATTTGGCCTCAACAATTTTACCATTCAAACAAAACGTATTTTTGTCAAAAGTCGTGTCAGTTAATTTCGAGAGAGGCTTTTATGCTGATCTCACACCTAGGAAAAACAATTGAAATATT
The DNA here is from genome assembly GCA_035048485.1 of Pteria penguin. Lineage (NCBI taxonomy): Eukaryota > Metazoa > Mollusca > Bivalvia > Pterioida > Pteriidae > Pteria > Pteria penguin. Next base: position 8,322,137 of record CM068585.1, on the reverse strand, counting down.
CGATCTCCTGCTGCAGTTTTAATAATATCACTGTTTCTTGCAAGTCCTGTAGTCTCTAAATCAAATGTTATTAATGTTTCATTCCCTTTATATGCTAGAGTGTCTCGAATGACTTCATCTGTTTCATCATTAAATATTGCCATTTTCGCTTCATAAGTTTAACATCAGATTCCCTCTCTCTCTCTCTCTGTCTACGATGTATTTGTAATTGCATCCTTTGTCTTTTATAATAAGTAGTATTTTGCTGTTTTCTTCTAGCATTTCTTTCCTTTACAAATTTATCAGCTGGTTTTCAGTGTGAAGTCCATCAGACAGAAGGCTTGCTTGATTCACCTATATTGAGTTAATATAAAAATTATTAATTATAACTTATAAGTGTCATGAAAGTAAAAATAAATGTTATATTGAAATCATACTTTATATTCAATTCTAGAACAAATATTCTGAAATTGCTAAAGGTCCATGTAATAACTGCATATATATATATATATATATATATATATATATATATATATATATATATATATATATATATATATATATATATATATATATATATATATATATATATATATATAAACATTTCAACGGTTTGAACAGTGCTTACCTTTACTAAATAACTATGTCCCTCATTTTCCTGTAAAACAGCAGCACTACCTCTGTTGTACTTCTTGACTTCTCAGACTTGTATTTCTACCATAATGTCTGTTTGAAAATCAAATTTAGCCTCATAAGTCTGTGATACAACAGTAAAACATTTAATGTTATTTACTTTAAGCTATGATTCAATCTGACTAATAAGTTATATTTAATATAAATATCAGTGGTGGATTCAGGATTTCCAAAAGCGGGGGGGGGGGGGGGATCTGGATTTTTACTAGTAACAATGTGATCCAAAAGGGGGGGGGGTATATTTGATATATATATATTTATATGTGTGTATGTCTGTCTGTCTGCGAAATTGAGTACTGTATTGATAACACTGTATTTAAGATATGACAATTTTGAAACAAATAAATATTCGCTACAGCTATTTCAGAAGAATTACATTTCTTAAATGACTTCAAATAGTGCTGTACATGACAGTAACTCATTAATCATTGAAAATTATGTCAATTCAAATTATGTAAAAATATTTATCAGCTTCCAATATTCTAAACCTAAAAATAATTATGATATATTGGTACATCTATAACATTACCTATATTAAATGCCCCATTTGTTCCTCTTTTCCCGTCTCCACTGGGTTAATTGTCTCACATAGTGTTGGTACACCTTACATGTATATGCAAAATACTGCCAGGGTCGTATCTCTGCTTCAGCTCTCTAACAGTGTCGATCACTTTCCCACCAAATATCACAAAAATATTATCTATAAGAAATTCAAAAATTTGGATATCATTTTTTTGTATACTTACTACTGGAATCAGACTATTCCTTTACAAAATGTGTCGTTATGGCCTTAAACGAGATACTTATACCTGCGAATTCCTTTTTAGTTAAAGAAGGCGTTTTGAATAATTGATGTTAATCAGTTCTTCAGTTTTTGATGAGGAATGGTTTTATAAAGTGTTGAAAATTCAAAAGATTTTATGCTAGTGACATTATTGAAAATAGGAGATTTTAAGTGCTCTAGAAGTTCCGTGGAATTCTTTAGGATCCACATCTGATTGATTCCACTCCTCGAGTAAGCAGTAGAGCAGTATGTTTTAAGACCATATTTGATTTCTATTAGAATTTTGGTGAGTAACATGGAAAGAGGCTTTGTGGAACAATTGGAAGATCCAACTATGAATCGATGCTTATATGGAGTTTTATGCATCTATGGAATCCAAAAAAAAAAAAACAACAAAAAAAAAAAACAAAACAAAAAAAAAAAAACAAAAACAAAACAAAAACAAATAAAGGTATGATAGCTCGAGATCAGATTCATTTGTAGTACTACCGAGTGAACTGAGAACTGACTTGTGATTATCCAATGCCTCTGAAGGAGACAGATTTGTTACTGTGTAAGTTGGATTACCAGGCGTTGAATGAAGACCAAGCTCTTCTATAAGACATTTAATATAATATGCCTTACATACGAATGTGTAATTGTTAGCTGCTTTGTCAGCAGAAACAATAATAAAATATTCGTGAATTCGAGAAAGTTCTCTAAAGACACTGGAGTCACGAAATATAGAATAGTGTTTGTTCTTGAAAAAAGTCTTCGAGCTCTTTTCCTTAGCAGACTTCTGATCGACTTCAGTCATTCAGAAAGAGGGTCTAATTCAACCTTCTCTCTCTTCACCCAACGTCTGGCATACTCGTCACATGAGTTCATAATAATATCAAAATTTTGACACCATGAAATGATTGTGGCTCTCTTTATTTTGGATTTTTACTTAAAAGACCTCGAAGTTTTTCATTCCGAACAATATGGAGATCTCCTGTCACAACATAACCACATGGATTATATTTAAACTCAGAAGAGGAAAAAGGAACACTCTATAAGGGTGTGAAAGTCTTTCAGGTCTACACATTTCAAATTTTGTTTACAGTGAAAGATTTTGGAAGCAACTGTTTGTGTATATTTATATGGAATACAAGGCAACTCCCTAGTTTTGAAATATGGAGGAATATGATCTTTATCAGATTGATGATTTTAAATGTTACTTAAATTAAGTGCGTCAACTCCCTTATTTGCAAAAAATATTTCAAAAAAGGGGCGCTTCTCGTTACCATCTTCAGGCTTGTCTAAATGAACAGCTTGAAATAGTCTGTTACTGGAGATGTCCAAGATAATACCTTGGAGTATATATTCTGGAGTGCCAGATTCGGTAAAATGTAGTTTCGCGTGAATTCATACAACTCATGTAGTTTTTGTAAAGGTAGTGAATACAGCTTAGTATGAATATAATGGGGACCTAAAATTTGATTGATAAATGGTAGAAGGCTATCGAAGGAGATGTTATGAATCTCAGGTCTTATATTTTCATTTACCATGACTTCGACGTCTTCTTGACGTATTATCAAACAAACGCATGACACTTACTGACTGACATCCAGGAATTGTAAGATTTCCAACACGATCAATATAGTCATTACAATAATATGGTGCAGCTGTTCCTAATTGCCGTATCCAGTAATCCTCCCTCTTCCTTCTAAGGTGAGTGCTAAGATTTGGTTTGTTGGTAGGATGGTATATTTTCTCTAAAATACGTACTTTCATCGAAAGAATGGAATGATCTGGTTGATTGAAATGGCGATAAAGAAGTTGATTTCCGCCATTAATTATATTAAATCTATGCCCAGACATTCCACTCCGGAGTTGGCCTTTGCTTTCGCCAACATATATCAATCCACACGATGTACACTCAATGTCATAATCTACATTAGACAACTTACAGGAAAGGTTATCGAAACTATGAGTAGAAAAAGAACGTTTCGTAAGATTACTTGAAAATGTGTTGTCAGTCAAAAGGATACAACATACATGTAATTACACTTTTTGTAGCCGCACTTAGAAATAACACAATCGTTAGGATCATACTGGCGATCTTTCATAATGTCGACAGCTTCAATTTGGCAAGGTTTCATATAAATGAAACTGTCGGCATTTTGGTACCATAATTTGTTGTCTTTACTAACGATGTAAGTCTCGTAGGACGATTTTGGGGACACCTATTGTATCTATTACATCCTTGTCCTTCGATGTGATAGTCTTGCACCTTCTTATAGTGGGCGACGTACCATCCACTTCGTTACTTCTTGTATCAGACATTCATAGAATATACTGCCCGACAAGTGTCCTCGGGACAATTTGTCCACCAGCAGAGACACATTGACAGTTTAAAGTAAAAAGCTAAGAAGTACCAAAGGGTAAACCATATCTCATTGTCCAAAGAATAAAAGGACAACCCCTGGTTGCATGCAACATCCGTCGCAAAAGTCCTGCAATGAATTACATTTCAGATTTTACTCCTTCATGTTTTCTATCATGAAAAGTAAGCATAACACACACAGTTACCATAAACAATGTGCATATTCAGTCAAAATTTGTGTCATAATCCATACCGGTGATCCTCATACAACGTCTGCTCCTGATTTCTTGCGGACTTTTGTGATCTCACATGCGTATCAGCACGTAATACTTATATAGCACTACACACCAACAAAAGGAGGATATGGTAGTGAGGCCCATCGCAAATGACTAAGTTCAAATTAATGAAAATGCGTTGTTTGCAATTTTTTGCATCAATAATTTATCGGGAATATTTTTAACATGTAAATCAAAATCATATCATTAGAATATTCATTTTGATTTCTTCTCATTTCTTAAATTTCATCTTATTTGGAGTAAAAATAAAGAAATTAGGGCAATTTGAAAATAGCTAAAATCATTTAAATATCTATCGATACCGCGGCGGTACAGCGAGATGTTTATTTTGCCTTATAATTGACGGCGCGCTTAGAATCAATGAGCATAAAAGCGATATGTTCACTGGCGTTGTTCGGGGTCACGGTTGTATCAAATCCAGTGAAGTGAGGTTTTTCAGGTAGATACGTTCATTACCTGTAAACAGCTGATCGCCGAAGCGAAAACGATGTACGATGCGAGCACACATAAGTTTTTTAATTATATAATTTTCAGTTTTTAATTTATTTCTACCGGCCCATAATATGCGATAAGTATGTTTCCACCGATTCATTCGATACCATTTTTATGAAAATATACCTAGAAATGACTACAAACATTTGAAAATAAATAGATAGCGTCTTCCTCTTTGCCAAAACAACGGTCCGCCATATTGTTTCACGAGTCATTTGATTACATCGATATACATATTAAACAACCGTACATTATAGAGTTCTCAAATAAGAGAACACATAACGAAAGCAATGTCTATAGAAGTAATTATGATTATCCTGTTTGTGAAAAAATTACTCCGTAGCTATTATTTACAAAGTTTTATTTCTCAAAAGTTTCATTTCATCATTCATGATGTAATTTGAAGAACGGCGTAGGCGCGTGGGTTAATACTTACCGTGAACGATTTTTACATTCGAATTGATAATTATTGGTATTTAGATTAATTAAATATTTGACGATTTCATATAGTTTATATATTGTGCGATAAAATAAGACATCATTTCATCATTTAGTTTACATTGACCCCACTGTTTACAACTTCAGACTTACATTTTAATTGCAGATAAGTCTAGACCTCTGCGAAAGGAAGGTGGGGGGGGGGGGGGGTAATTTATTCATATTTAAGGAAGACATTTTTTGTTAAAGGAAAAATGACGAGACTAAGAGCCTATTTTGATTCAAATGATTTGGTTTTAATCCTCTTTAATAAATTTTGGTATTTATATCAGTGGCGAATCCAGAATTTCCGAAATGGGAAAGGGGGGGGGGGGGCGCACAAGTGAAAGTCCAATATAAACCAAAATACTCTGCCAATTTAGGGGCGAAATCTGAAGATTTGCTCACAATTGTGGCAAAAAGGGGGAGCGATCCCTATAAATCCGCCACTGTAGATATTAAAATGAGAGAACAAGTATATAACAATGAGAGAACAAGTTGTGTTAAAGTACTACGAAACGCCAATCGTCGCGTGACCTAAGATTCACGAAAAAAAAAAAAAAAGAAATAAAGGTTTTAAATTTGTAATTTTTTATTTAGATAACTGTGTATTGAAGACTTTATAGAAAATAATTCTAATTTTAATATTCCCGATATACCTGTAATTGGCACTCGAAAAAGTGTTTTTCAGTACAGCTCGCACGAAAACACCAGCGACAGCGTTGACTCTTCGTCATGTCCAATCAGATGGCCAGTCCCAAGACGAATTCTATGATATCTTTTATAGTTGACTTCCTAATCAAGTTGCAATATTTTCAATATATCGAAGGTATATCGAGGTAACGCCGTCTAGGGCGATCACCTGTCACCTGTGTGGCTAAATTATTACGTAATATCACCTCAATCGGCTGTTTGACCCAGCAAATATCAACCTTCATTTCGTACATTTTAACAGCTTTGAAGATATTAATTAGCGATCTTAATAAACTGGGTATTCATATTAATGAAAGACAAGGACTAATTATCAGGTTTCCTGTTAATTGTGAAGGATTATCATGAAGGAAAAATAAAGAACAGGAATTGAAATCAACCAAACTTTACGACAATTTGTATTCATGAAGAGTTTATACTTGAGATTTTAACACTTTTAATACAAGTTTTTGTGTTTTTAAAATAATGAATATAATACATACAGTAGATTAATATAAAACATTAAGCTATACTATGATAAATTAAAAGGTATGTGATAAATTTCACATTTTTAAAAAGAGTTTTCCGTCCCTGATTTAGGTAAAAATGTTTTTGCTTATACAGAGCTTATTTTTTGTCATACAATCTAAATTCCTTCAAATATCCTCATAAGTAACCATTTTAAATAAGGTTTTACATTATTATGAATCGTTGTATAAGTTTTTAGAAAAATGACCTTGGACATTTGGACTTCGTCATTTTCATCAAAGTAAAAAACCATTCTTCGTCAAGTTTAAGAGATTATATTTGAGATAATAAGACCTACAACCAATGTTTTTATCTTTTTCCGTAATACCTGCAGTACATAGAGTAGATTAATATAAATAAATCACAAATTTTATGCATAGCTGATTAAGTTATACGCTCATAAAATTGCGAGGTTGTGCATTTTGATTTGCTTGAAAAAGGTGTAAAAATGCAATATTGTCCATTTTCAAATCCTCATATCTTGTAAAGTACTCGATATACACCCGTGAAATTTTCAGAGTTTGTTGACTATAAAACATGCTTTGTAACGTACTTATTCTCTGGTATATTGTGATACAAATAAATTATTTAAAGGTATCTAAAAAGTGTATCTCGTGTGTTTTTAAGGAAAGAGTTTGGGCCTCCCTAGATATGGTCACTTTTAAGTAATTTACCTTGCCTTAAATTTGATTAAAATACTACATTCTAGATTTGATGTAAAAATCACTTTTACGTCCCCTTTCAAGTCATCATGTGGCTAACTACGTTATCATGGCAACCCCGAAATTTGGTACCATTTTAAAGCTTGTAGTATGCACTTAATTATAAAACACAGTATGACTGAAATGAAATATCAATATTGAATATTGAATGCATGATATAATGTACATACCATATTTTTTCCACAAAATTTAACGATGGCCATAATCTAAAACTTTGCGATGCTACCTTAAAACTGAAAATGGATTCAGCATCCTTAGTAGCAGAAGACTAAAAGAATCTACCGCTATTGTCCGGTGGTGACAGAGAAATCAACTAACCCGAGTGACAAATTAGCTTACGCCATGCCGAGGCTTGGACTAAGCTAATTTAACACGAGGGTTAATTGATTTATTGATATTCATGTATTGTATAGCTCCATGGTGACTTCTGCCACATAACTGAGCCGGTAACTCCTCTTTTTTCTTTGATTTCTCTGTCACAACCGGACAATGGCGGCAGATTATTTTTCTCCCATTCAATAATTTGCCCATAAATTTGTCATTTTCCCTTCCGTTTTGTTGGAAAATGAACATAAATTTGGTTGCTTGACGTTGACGTATGTCGTGTTTGCTTATGACGTCATGATAACATTGAGCGCGGAATAGGTCGAGTAGCTTATCTTCCATTCCCCTGTGGGAGACAGGCTGACCATTTTGCAGTAAATATGAAAATAAGACTGTTCCAGCCATTTACAGTGTTTGATAGAAAAGAGTTTTTATCGGCTGGTTCTAAAACTATTAAACGCCTTCGACATCGACAGTATGACCCCGAGATCATCGCTAAGACCATAAGTCTTTATTGGGTCCCTATACCACCCAATACAGACTTTTACTTGAGCGTTGCACGCTGACTAACAGGACAGTGGGAACTCTATGACGGGCCTTCTCCAAACCTTTTCAGAGGAGACATGGTCCTGATGCTCGTCCCCTCTGACTGTTTGTCGGGACTCCTATTGATCAAGCATCTGAGCTCACTTACAGATGGGCAGAGCACGGTTTTCTTATGTTGATGTCGCCTTTCATATTTTTGATAGCAACATATTATTCTATAAACGTTTCGTGTATAATACATTTTTTATGACCTCTCCTCTTAAGAAACCCGTTGACCCTTGTTCTCCATATAGAGGATTATTTATAAATTTTTTAATGTGTGTCCTTTGATTGTGCTGCTTTTGCTGCGAGAGGGAAGCTGGGCGGCCGTAACCGGGTAACCATACCAATAGAGTGACGTTTGTTACTTGAGTTGACCGTCCTAAGTCGGTATCGTAATCGCAGCACAATCGAATATGTCGTTTTACCGTGTATATTTTACTATCATCATTTTTGTGTGTATGCCCTTGGTGATTTGTGTCATACAGCTTTGTCAGATGTCTTTTGTTTTCTCTTATATAAAGATGCACGGCAGTGGATTTGCTGAAGATGTCTGTTATTACGAGTAAAGTGAATATGAGTCACATGGGGTGGAGCTAATGAGCTAAGGAAGTTTGAGATAAGTTATTCATCCATTAATAAAAAGCAATAAAACGACGGTGTTTTCTTCTAGACGAAGTGAGAGCAATGGATGGTCAGTTTGATAGCGCCTGTTATTATTTTTGCACATTTGCAATTTCTATGAATTTAAATTATAAAAATATGTCTCCACCCTGTTCATATAAGAAGCTTAAAATAATTTAATTTAAAATATATTACATGACAGGTTTTCAAATACATATCTTAGATTTTATCCTTTTATATGTAAATGAATGTATATTAACCACACCATTTGTTTGGCTTTTGTCAAATTAAATGACCGTCCTATGTCGGTATCGTAATTGCACTACAATGAAATATTTTTGTAATGTGTTATATGTTCTAGTATATTATTGATATTCATGTATTGTATAGCTCCATGGTGACTTCTGCCACATAATTGAGCCAGTAACTCCTGTTTTTTTCTTAGAAATTGCAAAGTGTAAATTGTAATAAATTTATGTTGCTAAAAATCTAAAGTAATAATGTTATGAAGTTATTGTGCACATTAATATAGAAATATTATATTTAATATTTGTGTTGTATTGGGATGTCTGTTTAAACTTAGAATGAAATAGTGTTACATGCAAACACAACTTAAGGATGAAAAAGATGCTAATACAGGAGGGAAAATAAGAGAAATCCAAGATGGCGTCCCTCTGAGTTGGTATGATGGAGCAGTTGGTAAATATTCATGCAAAAGATAAGAATATTGGTTCGTGCAAAGGAGTTTTATTGTTTAATTCAGGGTAACGGTAGTAAAATTTTAGTTTCATCCCAAAATTCGCAATCGGTTGCAGAGGAACTGGATACCTGGTCCAATTTCTATGTTGACCTCTAGCGTCAGTTGTAGCTTGCGGTTTTGAGCACATGTCTTTAAAACACGGAATATACTTCCTTCTGACAACAATTTCTAGTTATTTATAGCTATTATAGCGATTTCTCGCTATTATAGCGATAAATGCGGATATCCCGAACCCGACTATCGGTCTATCAGTCTCCTATGTATAATTGATAAAGTGACAGAGAACTGTATTTATAAAATAAGAAAGTAAATACATTTACAATTATCTCCTTGAAAATAATATTCTTTCTAGTAATCAATCAGGGTTCAGGGCTAAAGATCCAACAGTCAATCATCTATTGTATATCTGCCACGACATTAGTCCAGCATTAGACCGGGTAAAGAAATAAGAATGATTTTTTTGTGATATATCTAAAATTTCTGACCGTGTTTGGCATAAAAAAGTAAAAACTGTAGAAATACAAGACTGCCTTCATCATTGGTTCGAATACTTCTTTAAAAATAGAGCTCAGCGTGTTGTCCTGAATAAAAGAAAAAAGAGGAGTTACTGGCTCAGTTATGTGGCAGAAGTCACCAAGGAGCTATACAATACATGAATATAAATAATATACTAGAACATTGATTGTAGTGCAATTACGATACCGACTTAGGACGGTCATTTAATCTGACAAAAACCAAACAAATGGTGTGGTTAACCGGTTTACGGGCCCACCTTCCCACTCACCGTAACAGCAGAACAATCAAAGGACGTACATTTAAAAATTTATAAATAATCCTCCATGTAAAGAACAAGGGTCAATAGGTATCGCATATTGAGAGGTCATAAAATATAAACTCGTAAGGTATTGTAAAACACATTATGGTATAAAAATATATGCGACATCAACATGATAAACCGTGCTCTGCCAGTCTGAAAGCGAGCTAAGACCCTAGATCTGTAGGAGTCCCGACTAACAGTCAGAGGGGACGAGGTTCAGGACCATGTCTCCTCTGAAAGAGTTTGGACAAGGCCCGTCATATAGTCCCCACCGCCCTGTTAGTCAGCGTGCAACGTTCAAGTAAAAGTCTGCATAAGGCTGTAGAGGGACCAAATACAAGACCTATAGTCTTTTTGATGATCTCAATATAATATTGTCTATTTAGAAGACGTTTGACTATTTTATTACATGATAAAATACGTTATCGGAGCCTTTTACTTTCCTTAGTTTATATACGAGATCACCGTAAAAATTAGGATGGGAAATACCATTGGATACATATTGTTGAAAAGAAATATTTCCAAATTTAGATAGAAGTTCTGAATAAGATCTGAAGAATTTGCCGAATGTTTTTCTTAGCTTGTGATATCTGTAACCCTGAGTTAAAAGTTTAGTAGTAATTTGAAAATTTCGTTTATGAAAGTCCAAAACATTGGTGCAGCCTCTGACAAATCGAACTAATTGAGATATATAGATACCATATGATGGGAGTCGAGGGACATCGCCATCCAAGTAAGGGAAATTTACAATAGGAAATCCAAAACCCTCACGTTTATCATAAATATTAGTATATATTAGGTGGTTGATGATTTTGATGTTTAAATATAAGAAAGGTGTAGATTTATCTCAAGTATTAGCTTTATTCAATGTGAGCTCTGGTGGATATATATCTGATATAAATTGTTGGAATTCAGGGTTGTCGATAACCAAAATGTCATCCAGATATCTGCAAGTATTATTAAATTTGTCAATGAGGTCTAAACGTTTTGATTTTTGAATAGAAACCATAAAACCCCTCTCATAACAATAAAGAAATAAATTTGCTATCAGAGGCGCACAGTTAGTACCCATAGGAATCCCAACTATTTGTTGATATATCTTGCCATCAAATTGCACAAAAATATTATTAATGAGAAAGTCTAGTGCTTTACATAATTCCTTGCAAGTCCAGTATTTATATGAAGTATATTGTTTGTTGGAAAAAAAATCCGGAGTTATTGGAAGTACATATGTACGTTTTAGATTCTCTGTGAAAACACCATTGTATAAGAGACAGCAACTTGCTTGTAGTCAAATCATGAGGCAGAGATGTATAAAGTGTAGAAAAATCAAATGTAGAAATTTGAGTCGCTTTGAAATTTAGCGAAAGAAGTTTGTCTGTAACTTTATGAGAATTTTTAATCGACCAAAAGTAATTGATGTTACTATTATGAAATGCGACATCACAATATTTGATAATATGATCTTTTATAGCAGTTAGAGCAGACGTAATATGCTTCGATAGTACCGTAGTAGAGCAGTGGCTAGAATTAGATATGAAACGTGATTTATATGGACTTTTATGTAGTTTTGGGAGCCAATATACGGTTGGTAGATCAGATTTATCAGTTTTAATTTTGAAGTCGGACATGCTCATGAGGTGATCGTGCAAGGTGCTGTCTTTTGAGGTAGGGCTTTCCACATATGTATAAGTGGAGTTTACTTCGTTTTTAAGTACTTCAATATAATATAGTTTTCAAACGACTATTATGTTATTACCTGCTTTATCAGCAGGAACAAAGACATATTTAGCATGTAAGTCAGCTATCTTCTTTTTAATAGAATTTGCCGTCAATGTATTAGGCTGTTGAAATAAATGCGGATTTTCCGTAAAGTTCTTAATACGGATATCGACAATTCTTAAAATCTCGTATTTCCAATCATTAAGAGCATTAACCTTTACCTGTTCTTTTTTACACGGACGTTTACAATATGTAGTTAAAGCATCTTCTATAACGCCACGGCATTTATTGAAATCTATCCTGGACGGTAACCTATATTTAGGTCCTTTTCCAAAAAGGGTGCGCAATTTCTTGTCCGAAATACAGTTTAGGTCACCAGTAATAACATGACCTGCCGGTTTATAAACATATTTAGAATTTTCACAATAACACGACGAAGGAATAGAGTCTGAAACATCAGGGTTAGATGTAACTTTATTATAATTTAAAATAAGATTTCTTATAGGCTTGTTGTACTGGTAACAAATAAGTGGAGGTTCTAAATTCTCGAAATATTGGGGGATTTTAGATGTGACTCTATGATCACGGAAAATATTAGAAATGTTAAGTAGATCGAAGCCTTTATTAATAAATTTAATTTTGAGAAATTGCTGCTTGGGTGGAAGAGACGGAATACGAGGAAAGAGTTTAATACATGAAAATAAAATAATCAAATTGAGTTTATATCAATCAGAATTGCGTAAACTTCGAAGATCAGCTTCGTCCAGGATAGGTTTCAATTTATTTACCGGAATAGAGGATAGTGCATGCAAAAGTTCATGACGGCCATTATTTTTTGCGATAAATAGAAGATCGTTTAATGACCAATTAAAACGATTACGTTTTCTGATGTTACGATTACGGCGACGACTATGTGACCTACGTTTTCTAATAGTTTTATGTCTTAATGTAAAAATCTTGATCTTATTCTGACGAGAAGAAATATCATGTTATATATTTGGTCGTTGAGACCGGGAGGGTATGGGGTTTGTAGTTGTTTAATCCAGTAGAGCTCGGATTCCAAAAGTCGTTTTTAACATCTGATTTCGTATCACCTGGTAATTTAGAGATATTTTCTACTGGAGTTATTTTCACATTGTTAATATTATGTTGGTATTTATTAAAGTGGTTATAAAGAAAATTCTGGTATTTACGTTGTGAATTATTACGAATTTTATAGGAATGATTCCGAAAACGTTGTTTCAAAGTTTAAGAAGTTTCCCCGACATATTGAGCCCCACACCCTCTAGCTTCTCAAGTGATGACATATATAGCATTGGCAGTATTTCAATCTATGTCTTTGTCTAATTTGGTGTTAAATGTATTTCCATTAATCGAAGATTCAATATTGGACTTGCAGCTTAAATGATGGCAAGTAAGACATTTCTTGGCGTTGCACTTATTAATCTTAGAATACCCTCTGCGTATAGAATTGACAGCTCTGTAAGAATTTATAGGTGTGAATGTTTTTGAAAATGAGATAGAACGTTTAATAGGGAAGCTACTTTTAAGTGGAGAAATATGAACTTTAGTGGTGCCGAATAATTTTCTAGAAGAAAAAAGAGGAGTTACTGGCTCAGTTATGTGGCAGAAGTCACCATAGAGCTATACAATATATGAATAGAAATAATATACTAGAACATATATCACATTACAAAAATATTTGATTGTAGTGCAATTACGATACCGACTTAGGACGGTCATTTCATGTGACAAAAGCCAAACAAATGGTGTGGTTAACCGGTTTACGGGCCCACCTTCCCACTCACCGTAACAGCAGAACAATCAAAGGACGTACATTTAAAAATTTATAAATAATCCTCCATGTAAAGAACAAGGGTCAACAGGTATCGCATATTGAGAGGTCATAAAAATATAAACACGTAAGGTATTGTAAAATACATAATGGTATAAAAATATATGCGACATCAACATGATAAACCGTGCTCTGCCAGTCTGAAAGCGAGCTAAGACCCTAGATCTGTAGGAGTCCCGACTAACAGTCAGAGGGGACGAGGTTCAGGACCATGTCTCCTCTGAAAGAGGTTTGGACAAGGCCCGTCATATAGTCCCCACCGCCCTGTTAGTCAGCGTGCAACGTTCAAGTAAAAGTCTGCATAAGGCTGTAGAGGGGCCAAATACAAGACCTATAGTCTTTGAAATACCAGGTATATGAAGAGTGGACACAGAGGGCAATCTAAGAGGTGTGATTATAACTTTAGGAGATTTGTATTTTAATTTTATTATATTTGAAGCCATTTTAATGAAAAGGGGAGGGGGGGATAAGGATGTACAAACCCAGGGGAAAGCTCCCACACAACCAAGTCAGTACATATTGGGTGAATAATAACACTTGAAACACCCAGACACGGGGAACCTTTTTACAGGCTCCACACTGCATCTGAGAATAAGTGTAGATATGAAAGAAATGAAAGTGGTGGTGAAAACACAAAGTTTATAAACCTAATGAAAAGTGGAGGATTAACTGAGAATCTTAATTCCCAGGCATCTCCTGCACGTTCATATGCAACCGTTACAAAGTGGTTATCGAATGAATCAATGTCACCTGCACCACCTGCGCTTGATATTTCTACATACTTTGATAACAATCAAGTGTTAATCCGCAACTGGCATGTGCATTGTGATGCAACGGTGGCAGTAAGTGTCACCACTACTGTCATGAATTTTATTCCGCCGGTGCCTTCCAATTTTCAAAGTTAACCAGATGTGTCACTATCATAATGGTTGTACAAAAATATAGACTACCAAGTAGCATGTGACAAGATTCGTGCAATGACAATACGATGTGATGAAAAGTTTAACCAATTACGAAATGAATTTATTAACTCTAGAATTCAAGCGGTGTATGCACAACAAATATGGGAAAATGGAAGTGTATCCGATTTTATAGATGATGATCCTAAAGTGAGTGTGCTTGATATTTCAGAAATTTACGACAAATTCAAAAGTAATCACGACGTCAATAATCCACCAGAGACCGTGATGAATGATCCTATTATGGTAAATCCATGCTCATACAAAGATGTTGAAAATATTGCGACAGATCATATCACAGTGTGGTGTAGGTGAAGGATGCAGTAGGGCATGGACTGTCGTTGGTTACTATGGCCTGTCCCGTGTCCTTGCATCTAGAATTATTAAAAAAACTAAAGATCTTCAAAACACACTGATGACTTCTGGTCTTGGACATTTTGAAATTAACATGACAAGAGCTATGTTCAAGTTGTCTGAACCAATCTCGGTGGAATTGACAAAAGTCTTAAATTACAGATCTCAAAAGGCTTTACTTTGTTGTAAAAATGCATACAACCAGCACAAGTCGTGGCAGATTTTAACAATAGCCTTTTTTGGAAGTTGTGATGAATTGATTTTATAGTACGTGCGTGAAGCAATGAAGAAAAATCTGTTCTAAACCTAAAAGAATTCTACAGTTTCGTTTCCGAAGTCAAAAATCCAAACTACTTTTCTTAAAGGACAGCATTTGTACATATCTCTTTGCCCTCATCCTTTTTACGTGCTAATGTTCGATAAAATAACTCAGAAGTCATGATGGCTGGAAAAATGAAATTCTCCTCCCTCTTCGTTGCATTGAATATTAATTTTTTATCAGGAAATTCACTTCCGTGATGCATTAACAAGGGCACTTCTTCCTGAAGAACTGAAGGAATGGTGGAGAGAAAACTAGTCCTTTTCCGTCTCCGAAAATGAAAGCAAAAGAGAAGGAGGTGACTTTATCCTTGAAGCCAGAAATAAAGCAACGAAACAGTGGTTGCCACCTGGCAAACCTACTGAAAACAGATAGAAAAGATCAACTAGAAACCTAGACAGACTTCATGAGGTATGATATAAGATATAACATTCTATGTAATTATACAATCTTCATATTTTACATGACATAAGCCTCTCAATGCCGGACATCTTACATTTTACCGGGCTTTTCATTTTTACGTAAACGCTTATATAATTAGATACAATGTGAATAACATTTTATTTTATATTATTTTATTTGAAAAATTTCAATATAATTTAAATTAATTTAAGTGTTGTCTATGTTTTTTACAAAAAAATACTTTATCCTTCATAGCCTTTTTCAATGCCCCTATAGAATTGGTATCAATAGTCAGGCAATAGAAATGTCCCCAGTATTCACAGTCCTCCTTACTGCATCCAATCCAAATATATTGGTCATTCTCCTTATACTCTTCATTACATACTTCGCAATACCATATTTTATCTTTGACTTTGTACATTTGAATTTTTCCTCCTGGTGAAGTGCCCTCTCCATTATCACCTATATTAAATTTAAGTTTATTTCAAAAGTTAATAATGTGATAATAATGTATAAATATCTTACCATATCTCACTCATTTTTCTCATTGATTAAATAAACACACATCAGACATTGTATAAAAACAGTACATCAGCAGCAGATGCAATTAATCAATCAAATTTCAGCAATTAGGGGATCCTAATAAATAGCATGTTAAAGAAATTACGGTTTCATTTTCCGTGTGATCCTGCCTCTCTGCTTGTTGTCTGGGCAATGGAAAAACCGCACCCTGAAGTTCTTTTTTTTGTTTCTTTGTTTTCTGTCATTGTATCAGTTGATGCATCTATAATTATTTTTATATTTTATTACAAATATATGTATATATATATATATATATATATATATATATATATATATATATATATATATATATATATATATATATATATATATAAATAATATATAAAATATGTACTAAATATAATATAAAAGATATGTATATTTAAAATAATTATTTTATGAAGTAATCAATTTAATTTGATTTATACCTTTTTTTCTCAACATGTTTTTATATTTTGTACGGAGCAATCTCCGGTCGAATGTGCCAAGACTCTACCACTCTCCGTTTTCATATATAGACATAGTTCTGTCTTTGTTAATTCATATAATTCGTCCAACACGTTGAAAAAAAATATTAAAAATTGATATAAATATATAAGAAATAAATCATTTCAAATAAAACCTAGTGTGAATGCAACATGATGTTGAAAAAGATGTTGAATCGGGTACAGGATGTACATTTTCATCATACAATGATAACATGGACACCTTGTGTGATGTAGGAAATCTTCACCAATTTTCATACGAATAGAACAAGAAAGACACATGCAAGTGAGTTTTATTTATAAAATTATTGATAATGCTGCAGATGTAACATTTTCCCGCTTCCCAGTACAGCATGCTGCAATGTTACGGTTGGTCTTGTTGAAGTTTAATGTCAACGTTGAACTTGTATTTCGTATCATAGCTTGCGGTTTTGAGCACATGTGTTTTAATCACGAAAATATACTTCCTTCCGGCAATAATTTATAGCCATTATAGCAATATCTCGCTATTATAGCGATAAATGCGGATTACCCCGAACCTGATAGTTATTGATTTAGTGAAGGAGCATCTTTTTTGAAAACAGGAGTAACATTTACGTGTTCCCATAGCAATGGGAATGTAACGCTTTTGAGAGACTTATTAATATTATTGCTAGAGGACGCTCAATTTTTTTTTGAGAGTTGTATTAATAACGAAGTTCATTGGATGGGGTCTTTATGGTTTGAATTAAGGGTCATTTGAGAAGCTAAGAAATGATTAAAGCAATTTTCTTTTTCTAATTCATCAATCACTTTATTATCAACTATGACAATAAGTCATGAAGGCCTGCATATTCAGAAATTTTCCATTGTGATTTACTAGAATTTGAGTCAATGTAGTGTATTTCAGTAATACTGTATAGTTGTTTAATTTCACGGGGTAAAACTTTCGCGTTTTCAAGATCGGAACTTATTCGCGGGTATAAATGTTCGCGTTTCACACGCGTCATGGCTTGTGTCTGCTATAGACAAACTTTCCGCGGACAGGGAAATGATTAAAAAAGAATTTACTCTCGCCGGTCTGTAAATAGCCTACGGTACCAATTAAACATAATTACCGCAAGTATTGTGTTAGATGGAATAACTGTGTGTTTACCGGTGTAATGTACATGTGTTCTACTAATACATTTGAAAATATAATGTTAACTTTGTGTCTTTTTTTCTTTCTTTTGTAAAATAAATATAATGCGTTTTGTAATAAACAGTTTTGATATGTATTCATCCTGTGCAGTGACGTAGTTTAGTTTTTCGTCAAACAATTTTTTTCAGGGGGCGAAAAATTAAATCCCCGGCGAATAAAAACAACTATACAGTAATATTTTGATGGTATTGATATTTAGCTTCCCGGATTTCTTTAATTACTTTATTTACTTTTGCCAATAGAATTGGTTATTCAGTGGCTTTGCTTGCTTATGAATTCGCTATCTTTTACGTATGAGCTTTCTTATGTTATTATGTATCCATAGAGAATCGTGAGATCGTACAGTAGCCATTTTGTTGGGCATCATTTCATTTGCTATCATACCCCCGGATCGATAGATTTGAGAGTATATTGTTTTTGTCTTGCCTGCTTGTCTTTCTGCCTGTCTGTTTGTTTGTCTGTCTGACAAAATTAACCTTGGCCATATCTTTTGAACCATGAGGGATAGAGACTTCATATTTCACATCCGTGCTCAACTAATGAACCCCTTTCAAATAACACCAAGGTCCATGACCCTTTTCTTGTCCTGTCTGTCTGTTTCTTTGTCTTTTGTGAACTTTAACCTTGAACCGTGAGGGATTCAGACTTCGTACTTTTTAAATATAATATTGTCAAGTAGTTGTGAAGTTTCATTCATATCATCTTGTATTATATCGTTCCAATTACAGTTTTTGATTTTATTTCTATGATTTCATATTTGCTTTTACTTTATAACCAGATTTTCCGTTCTTTGGTCTGGGTTTCTCAAGATTAGGTATAGTTTTTATGGGGCATTGATAACGTATATTAGCTGGGAGAGTGTTTAGAAACGTGGGCATGTTAGATTAAAATTTGATTATTGCATAAAATGACATCTAGGAGTGAAGAACTATTTTCGCTATAGTATGTGGGCTCGTTAATATATTGCTGCAATGAGTATTTCAAGCAGATGTTGTTCAGCTGTCTATGTATAAAGTTATGATTCAATTGGTTTTCATTGAAATCTCCAGTTGTTATGATAGTATTTATATTTGTATTAGAAGCAAGGTCTATACAGTGTGCAATGCGGTTCCAGTGGCCTGATGGGCTATGAGGGGGGGGGGGGGGGGGCGATAGAATGGTCCCTATAAACTCTTTCTGCTTTTATGATTTAATTCAATCCAGACAGACTCTATTCCATAAACCTCAAGATCATGGCGCCTTACCAAATAGATATTGTCTTTGACGTAAATGGAAATGGCACCACCTACCCTGTCAGTTACGGAGCAGGGAAATTCTGAATTTGTGGGGTTTTTTTTCAACTTCTTGGCATAAGTGCAACTAGATTACGTTTAACGATGTAGTTTAATGAGATCATGCAATTTGCGAAAAACCTAAATTTATCCAATTTATAATCATTTTGTAAGGCGAATATTTGATTGATTAAAAATCTTAATCATAGATTTCATTTTGGAAAATATAGAGTTTATAGCCTATATCTCGAAATACCCCTATGGGTATTATTCCATTTAAATTTACAAATCCCATATTTTCATGATTTTATGAAATCTTAAAGAAAATTATTGTATTTTCTGTGCTGAAAACATTTTATTTTCTAAACAAGAATCAATATGTCATTTTAAAAATGAGTAAAATAAAATAATTAAACTAACTTTTCACAAATACATTTCTTATTACAGTAGTAACAACTACATAACACAAAATGTTGAAAATGACCATCTTTTACGAAAAACTATAGTTTAAACAAATTTATAAACTCTACATATGTCTAATATCACAGTATGTAGTAAACAAGACTTTACTTTAACATAAAAACACAAACTGATAGTAGGTTTTGGGGTAAAAAATGTATGTTTGGCATCGGTGAAAAATCTATGCTGACAAAAAATTAACAGAAATTCCATGGAAATTTTGATTATTAGTATCTATGATATTTTAAGAGGATCCATTATTTCAGTGAATTTTTTTCACGAGTATAAATATGTTATAACTTAAACTCTTTGCCTAATTTGATTTATTTTCTGACAATAGTGTAGGAGAACTAAGATGAACAACAGATCCACTTTTGGCAAACACACATTTTTATTAAGGGACCATGAGCACTTCAGTCATCTTAAATGGGAAAACAGAAGACAACTGACAAAGCTGTATGACACAAATCACCAAGGACCTACACACAAAAAATGACAACAGCATAATATACACAGAACAACATTAGAAAAATATTCGATTGTGCTGCAGTTACGATACCGACTTAGGACGGTCAGTTGAAGTAACAAACGTCACTCAGTTGGTGTGGTTAACCGGTTTACGGGGGCCCACCTTCCCACTCACCGCAAAAGCAGCACAATCAAAGGACACACATTTAAACATTTATCAATAATCATCCATATAGAGAACAAAGATCAACAGGTTTCTCAAGGAGAGAGGTCATAAAAATTTATTACAAACGAAACAATTATAGAATAATATATTGCTATCAAAAATATGTAAGGAGACATCAACATAAGTAAACCGTGCTCTGTCCGTCTGTAATCGAGCTCAGATCCTTGATCAATAGAAATCTCTACTAACAGTCAGAGGGGACGAGGATCAGGACCTTGTCTTTTCTGAAAACATTTGAACAAGGTCCGTCATAGAGTCCCCACCGCCCTGTTAATCAGCGTGCAATATTAAAGTAAAAGTCTGCATTGTGTTGTAGACCCAATACAAGACTTACGGTCTTAGCGATGATGTTGGGGTCATACTGTCGATGTCGAAAGCGTTTAACAATTGTAGAACAAGCCGATATGAAATTATCGGAACCTTTGACCCTCCTTAGTTTGTACACTAGATCACCGTAGAAATTGGGATGGGAAATTCCTCTGGATACATATTGTTGAAAAGTAACATTTCCGAATTTAGATAAAATGTCTGAATAAGATCTATAAAATGTACCAAACGTTTTTCGAAGTTTATGATATCTATAACCCTGAGTAAGATGTTTTAAAGTAATCTGAGAATATTTTTTTATGAAAATCAAAAACCTTAGTGCAGACTCTAGCAAACCGAACCAATTGACTAATATAAACTCCATATGATGGGAGTCTGGGGACATCACCATCTAGATAAGGGAAATTTACATAGGAAATCCAAAGACATCACGTTTATGATATATGTTGGTATGAATATTGTTGTTAATAATTTTGATATTCAAGTCCAAAAAAGGTGTTTCCTGGTCGGAAGTATTGGCTTTGTTTAATTGAAGTTCAAATGGATAAATGTCAGATATATAGTTTTCAAAGTCGGGGTTATCGATTACTAAAATATCATCAAGATATCTAGGTGTCATTGAACTTATCAATAAAGTAGAAACCTTAAGAAGTTTGAATAGAATGCATAAAGTCTGTCTCATAACAGTAGAAAAATTAATCTGCTATAAGGGAAGCGCAGTTAGTGTCCATAGGAATCCCAATAATCTGTTAATAAGTCTTGCCATTAAATTGTACATAAATATTATCCATCAAAAATGTGATGGCAGTACAAGTCCAATATTTATAATTATCATATTGTTTGTTAGAGAAAAATCAAAGTGCTATCAAATCATTGGATTAATTGTAAAAAGAAAGTTCAAAAGTGAAGAACATTGCATTCAAATAATGCACCCTTCCCTTCTTTTTTATCTTTATTTATAATAAAAGAACCTCCTAAAATAAATTTACGCGTTCCATTAATTCTTCACAATAATATTTCTTTTCCTTAAATTCAGATAACAAACAGCATCTACAGACCCTGTCTTCCATGAATCATTTCTTGTCGAGTGTTGTTTCTTCTCATGGATCACTCTATACACTAATAGTAGTAGTAGTAGTAGTAGTGTCAATGATCAAGCTGGATTTTACCTAAAATAGTTCTGTCGACACACGCACGTTTAAGGTCATGATATTTATTCACACCCATTTTAGCCTTCTTTATTCATAATTTTGAAATTTTTTTTCTTGTTTTGAAATACTCGCTTTAAGACTTCTGTTTATTTCCCCCATTAATGTTGTTGTCGCCTGACGTAATTTTGACAGCTGCCGAAATACAAGTCATAGTTGTAAACGACGGTACTTCAAGTAAAAGTCATCCAATTATCATAACTGTACAAATAATTTATTGAAACATAGAGAGAATTTTAATGATTATCACTATATTATTAGATTGTAATGATTTGTATTGTAGCAACAACTACATCGTTACGGCAACTACGAGTGACATCCATGTAGACCTGCCCTAACTCTATATTCAGCCAGACATGTTGTCAGTATTTATGATATTTGGCTATCTCTCACATCATTCAAACTAACAGAAATTAGGACAGGATAACACTGAACGATTTAACATAGGAGATTGGAAAGCATTGAGGGTGTGCAATGATAAGGAATGTAGTGGATTTCAAATATAATAAAAAGAGTTGGAACAAGATTCTTACATTTGAGAGCATGCATATAATAGTATACACTTCGTAAGAAAAGAATCAAGATCAGATGTGTACACATTAGTTGTAAAAATGAAAGTAAATACTGTGGGTACACAATGTATTTAAATATAAAATAAGTATTGATTTTAAAGATATGGACTAGTAAACCTGATAAGTGTTATAACATCCTATGTCACGTGAACTTGTGAAAATCTTTGTCGGCTACCCATTGACTGCATCTGGGTCATCTCGTGTATTGTGGTATAAACCTAAATACAAGGTATAACATATGTCGATCTTATTCAGTATGGTTACAAAATAAGTGGACAGATAGAAAAGGTATTATCTACCATATTTTATGTACGATTGTAGGTAGCGCATGGAACTATTTAAGAAAAAAGAGGAGTTACCGGCTCAGTTATGTGGCAGAAGTCACCATGGAGCTGTACAATACATGAATATAAGTAATATAATAGAACATTTAACACATTACAAAAATATTTGATTGTAGTGCAATTACGATACCGACTTAGGACGGTCATTTCATTTGACAAAAGCCAAACAAATGGTGTGGTTAACCGGTTTACGGGCCCACCTTCCCACTCACCGTAACAGCAGAACAATCAAAAGACGTACAGTGGGGTGCAGTCCTAACATAACATTGTGTTAACGTCGCGTTAACGTGAAGTTTGCTTTCCTCGTGCGCTCAGGACTGCTGAGCACACGCGTCTGCGTTAACGCAGAGTTTCTCGTGAACTTAATTTAGAGACCGCGTTAACGTGCTTGACTGCTGCGTTCACGCGCTTGACTGCCGCGTGAAAGTGCTTGACAGCCACGTTCGCTTGCTTACAACTTAACACTTACATTAACATGTACATAGAGAAGGATTTGAAGGAGATTCGAGTTATACATTTTATATTTGAATATAAGAACATATTACTGCGTGCATGTAGGTAAATATTTAGAATTAGATAAAACGTTTATGAGTTAAGGGATGAATTTTAAAGATACTGAATACAATTTCCGAACATTTAATATAATGAAATTTATTCTTATTTTATGATAATAATAATAATACGAAAAAGAAGAAGAAAAAGAACAAGAAGAAAATTAATAACATTAATAATAAATTTGATGATAATCATGGTATTTATATTTTCTGAAAAATAGATAATTAAAAAACCCCAATAATAAATATATAAATAGGAATAAATACATAAATAATTTATTAAAAAATACACAAATAAGAAATAAATACATAATTTAATTGATTAAAATAAATTAATAAAATAGAATTATAATGTAATTATCCTAGATTCTTTATACTATAAACTGACGAAGTTTTTTCATAAATACCTTAGTGCATGTCTACGCCGTAATTTCCATTATCATTTTACATATGAAACCCTTAATGCGGAGTGTCTTTTTAATATTGCATATAACACACGTATATATATTTGCAGTAATTTAATTAGATCCCTTTTATTTCCTCCATCCGTACCAATGCATAGAGAATTACAAATGAAGGCATGTGAACGCGCGACTGGACCGAGCGCACGCGGGAATAAATCGCGTTAACGCGAATTTCCTCCCGCGTTAACGCAAGGAGCGCACGCGCTTCCGGTCGAGCAGTCCTAGCACGTGTGCTCAAGCAGTCCTCGTGACCGCTTTTCGCGTTAACGTGCATGTTATGTTAGGACTGCACCCATCTGTACATTTAAAAATTTATAAATAATCCTCCATGTAAAGAACAAGGGTCAACAGGTATCGCATATTGAGAGGTGATAAAAATATAAACACGTAAGGTATTGTAAAACACATAATGGTATAAAAATATATGCGACATCAACATGATAACCCGTGCTCTGCCAGTCTGAAAGCGAGCTAAGACCCTAGATCTGTAGGGGTCCCGACTAACAGTCAGAGGGGACGAGGTTCAGGACCATGTCTCCTCTGAAAGAGGTTTGGACAAGGCCCGTCATATAGTCCCCACCGCCCTGTTAGTCAGCGTGCAACGTTCAAGTAAAAGTCTGCATAAGGCTGTAGAGGGGCCAAATACAAGACCTATAGTCTTTTTGATGATCTCAATATCATATTGTCTATTTAGGAGACGTTTGACTATTTTATTACATGATAAAATAACGTTATCGGAGCCTTTTACTTTCCTTAGTTTATATACGAGATCACCGTAAAAATTAGGATGGGAAATTCCATTGGATACATACTGTTGAAAAGAAATATTTCCAAATTTAGATAGAAGTTCTGAATAACATCTGAAGAATTTGCCGAATGTTTTTCTTAGCTTGTGATATCTGTAACCCTGAGTTAAAAGTTTAGTAGTAATTTGTAAATTTCGTTTATGAAAGTCCAAAACATCGGTGCAGCCTCTGACAAATCGAACTATTTGAGATATATAGATACCATATGATGGGAGTCGAGGGACATCGCCATCCAAGTAAGGGAAATTTACAATAGGAAATCCAAAATCCTCACGTTTATCATAAATATTAGTATATATTAGGTTGTTGATAATTTTGATGTTTAAATATAAGAAAGGTGTAGATTTATCTCAAGTATTAGCTTTATTCAATGTGAGCTCTGGTGGATATATTTCTGATATAAATTGTTTGAATTCAGGGTTATCGATAACCAAAATGTCATCCAGATATCTGCAAGTATTATTAAATTTGTCAATGAGGTCTAAACGTTTTGATTTTTGAATAGAAACCATAAAATTCCTCTCATAACAATAAAGAAATAAATCTGCTATCAGAGGCGCGCAGTTAGTACCCATAGGAATCCAAACTATTTGTTGATATATCTTGCCATCAAATTGCACAAAAATATTATTCATGAGAAAATCTAGTGCTTTACATAATTCCTTGCAAGTCCAGTATTTATATGAAGTATATTGTTTGTTGGAAAAGAATCCAGAGTTATTAGAAGTACATATGTACGTTTTAGATTCTCTGTGAAAACACCATTGTATAAGAGACAGCAACTTGCTTTTAATCAAATCATGAGGCAGAGATGTATAAAGTGTAGAAAAATCAAATGTAGAAATTTGAGTCGCTTTGAAATTTAGCGAAAGAAGTTTGTCTATAACTTCATGAGAATTTTTAATCGACCAAAAGTAATTGATGTTACTATTATGAAATGCGACATCACAATATTTGATAATATGATCTTTTATAGCAGTTAGAGCAGACGTAATATGTTTCGATAGTACCGTAGTAGAGCAGTGGCTAGAATTAGATATGAAACGTGATTTATATGGACTTTTATGTAGTTTGGGAGCCAATACATGGTTGGTAGATCAGATTTATCAGTTTTAATTTTGAAGTCGGACATGGTCATGAAGTGATCGTGCAAGGTGCTCTCTTTTGAGGTAGGGCTTTCAACATATGTATGAGTGGAGTTTAATTCGTTTTAAGTACTTCAATATAATATAGTTTTCAAACAACTATTATGTTATTACCTGCTTTATCAGCGGGAAGAAAGACATATTTAGCATGTAAGTCAGCTATCTTCTTTTTAATAGAATTTGTCGTCAGTGTATTAGGCTGTTGAAATAAATGCGGATTTTCCGTAAAGTTCTTAATACGGATATCGACAATTCTTAAAATCTCGAATTTCCAATCATTAAGAGCATGAACATTTACCTGTTCTTTTTTACACTAACGTTTACAATATGTAGTTATTATATACCAATTATATATTGACAAATGATCACACTGGGTAATACAGGGTAACCAATAAATTAATAGTGTGTGCGTGGGCCAATGTTAATTTGCATAAGCAGAAATGTCATATAGAGTTGTAGCCAATCATACAGTATAATATATTCACATGATGTAAACACTGTAATTGATGTCATCCAAAACATAACCTTTGGAGCATCCTGAAATCAATTTGCATGAAAAAATGGCAATACAGTAACATTTACATAGTTATTGGTGCGATGATGGGTCAAGATTTGTTATCGGATTAACGTCCTACGTGGTGTTAAACTGCCAGATCGAAATTATTAAGGGAGACATCTAGTTTTAATGCAATACCAATAAACACCTCATTATGTCAATCTTTGGGGATTCCAAAAATGTACATGTAGTGACGGCGACTATACATTTCTTGGTCATCTATGTTTTTCTTTTTTTGCAGAGTTCCTTATTTCCTGCTGCTAGCTTGGCCAGCTCTTCTTTCAGGGCTATGCAATTTTCAGTCAGTATTGGTATGATATGTTGAACTTATGTGGATCATTGCCTGCTTAATCGATTCACTGGTAGTTACCGGGGTAGATGTAAGTTGATATGGGACACCCGGGACGAGATTATCTGGTGTAGGGTTCGTGTTCGCCATTATGCTTTGACTTTGAATGGGGTCTGCGGAGGAGGAACTGTTTCCTTTTTGTCGTTTAACAATCTGAGAGTAAGATATAGACGAAGTACTTTAGCTGGATGAAAGTCTGAGTTTGTTATATGTTGAGTTCTCAGACATTTGAGTGTGTGGCAGTCAGACAAATTTTTCGGACACTCTCGCTTAAGGTGACAGAAGTCAATAGTAAAGTAGGAGTATATATAGCCTTCTTACCAGATTTGGTGGTTTAAATGGCCAACATGTAAATTTCACTGAATTAGCACATTACAAATGATAGTCATTGCAGCTCGTAATTACTTCAAAATATACAAATTTTTGGCGAATGTGCAAATTCATTCTACTTTGTTCTATTTTCATATAATATCCATTGTGGTCACAGTATGTTTATGAATATTTGGCATGCTATAATTGCCGAACTGTTGGAGGCCCTGTTGTTGTTCATTTAAGGAAAAAGGGTCTTGTTATTGGTGTTAATCGAAAATGAAACCCTGCAGAATGTTACCACAAATTCCATGAACCACGATGCAGTTTTTGAAGAATTTGCGCGTGACATGCTGGATTCATTTTCCATGAACACCAATAATGAGGCTTCCATTCGTTATATTTCCATCACAAAGTATTTCCGCAAATATTTTTTGACCTACAAATAGAGTTTTCATTCCTAAAATAAACCTGATAAGATGATAATTTGTTAAATGCTCCTAACCTCATTTTACTACAGACGCACAAGCCACGCCCACTTCATATTACTCGGCAAACCTTCATATGGTAGCTCCTCCTCATTAATTACCTCATTATGTACACTTGCCATAATAGCGTTTGTAGAAAATAAACTCCACTATCCTCTGTATAATTGATTTAGAGAAATATGTTGACACATATTTAAGAAATAACAACTACCTAACCGTGGTTTATTGTCCAGTAATTCCCGAGTCACATGAACCATGTGTAGGAAAATAATCACCAGTCGAATTTTACGAAACATGTAGGGAGAAAATCTCAACTCACAATTCGAATATCCTTATAAATGTTTATGAAAAATAATTAACTAGTCGCATTGATTACACAAAGCAAAAACAGATCATATTAGAGTTCTATGTTATGAAATTACCTGTACATGAAGAAACTTCGATGTTTAGTTTTGTGATACATCAATAATTCATTAATTGAAAACTTTCATCCCCAGTATTTGCAATAGCAGTAGAAATTAGAATTAAGTGTCCGGAAACACGACATGAGGACCATTTATCATGCATGTTTCGAATCGGCTCTTTCTGTCTGTGTTCTGAAAACATTTGCAATATGGTGTTTTGTGCCATGTAAAGCATCTAACGCATTAAGTATAACATAATCTCACTTGTGTCAGGCCTGGGTTGAAACATCAGTCCACAAAAAGTAATTCGTGAGCACAGTACCCAACCCTGATACTAAATTAAAGTACCTATAGTACTATGATGTGAACTGCGTCATAATGTAGTAATATGTCTATATACGCTGAGGAACGGGGAATGTTGGCGTGGATATCGTGAGGCTGACGTTGCCGTATTCCCGAAGGTCGTTCCCGTATATACGGTATAGAAGTAGAAGTGAAGATTAAAGTCCAATTTTACACTTTAATACGTTAACAACAATAGATAATTTGAATACAACAATATCACAGTTGGTAAAGTCCGAATTCTGTCGTTCGATCAAAATAAACGATGACCAGTCGGGTGTTGTCAGTAGCGAGACTGACTTCCGAACTGAATACTAAAGTTTGAATTTGAATATATATACGCAGACGAAGAAATACAAATAGTTTTACCATATATGAGCCTTAAAACAGATGACACGTATTGGCGTGGGCTCGGACCATAGCATCGTAATCCGATTACGTAACACTAATTGTGATACAAGACATCAAAAGCTCAATATAATGAAGTGTTTTAAAAGTTTCTACAAATTTGTTGTTTGATATGGTACGGAGGATGGTTCTCGGTTTGAATCTGGTTTAATATTCAAACCATAACGTTGTGGATAAACGATGTCCAAATTATCCTCTAAATCTCAAATTTCATTATTTTTCTCACGTAATTTGTTGTTTTCTGCTTTAAGTTCACGGATGTTGGTTTCCAAATTTTGAATATTGGTTTCCGAGCGTTTCACGAGATTTTTACATCGTTGTTGCATGTCGGCTTTTTGATTTCTAAACAATCGATCTTTTTAATTAGATCATGTTCTCGATCTTCTGAATATGGCATTTATTTTCCATAGCGATACACTTCTCTTTTATTGTTTTGTTATCTTTGATGCTGTTATTTTCTGATTTGAATCCGTTTCATTTGTTCATTTAAATCTGAATTATCTGTTTCATACACCCGTACTTTTTCTTCCAACTACTTTGTCTTGGAGTCACATGAAATACATTCTTTTAAGTGTCGTTTTGTTTTTCTGAACTCCACTATGAGAGCTAGATTTGTGTCTAGACACATAAGAAAGACCGTGTTTCTAGATTAGAAGGAAATTCTCTAAGGATCGATTTACATTGTGTAAAATCTTGTAGCCTCTGTGAATCCCTGAGTTGTATTCGCTTCGACTTAGGTTTAACGATCGCTATCTCGGTATGATTGTATCCACAGAATTTCGCGATATGTCCGTGATTCTTACAGTAAAAACAGCGTTTTCAGGCTGAATGATACTGTGTGTCCCTGTATAGTAAATATGGTTGATATTGTCCGTACCATCGTTGTTGTAATGAGTAATTATCCATTGTTGTTAAGTCCAGAAGATGCATGATGAGCAGGGAGCAGGGGAATAACTCACTTTGCCGCCGAGGTACAGGGGGGCGTCTCACTATCTCCACCATTTATGACGTGGATTTCTTCATAACTTAGTATAAGTATGTATATACGTTGATGAACGGGGAATGTTGGCGTGGATGTCACGTGGCTGACGTTGCCGTATTCCCGTAGGTCTTTCCCGTATATACGGTATAGAAGTAGAAGTGAAGAGTAAAGTCCGATTTTACACTTTAATACGTTGATTAACAACAATAGATAATTTGAATACAACAATATCACAATCGGTAACGTCAGAAGATATTCTGACGTCCGAATTAAATAAACGATGGCCAGTCGGGTGACTTCCGAATCCCATACAGAAGTTTGAATTTGAATATATATATATATATATATATATATATATATATATATATATATATATATATATATATATATATATATATAATTTGTTGTTAGAGCCAAGTAGATAAAGAAAATATTTACACAACTTCTTACTTTTTATAGTAAATTAACAAAGAAGTTGTAAAGCCAGAAATTCCTGACGAGAAATTAAAATGTCGCATAAGATAGTAACCATAGTGATTAAGTAAAATAAATTATCATATGAAATTTTGAACAAAAGTTATTGACAAGAATTTATAATCATTAGAACGATGAGTATCTGAATAAAGAATTTTATCAGAATGGAATTTAACATGATGATAGTACAGAAAGACGGGGACATTTACCAATATTGGTATAAGTTTCAAAATAATAATTTTTAAAAACTGTTATTGTAACACACATCATTACATCTATAGCAGAATATCAGGCTCTTTCAACCATTTTTAAAATTGTTGACCACACTGTCAGAGATAATTGTATCTCCAACACCTATGTCTGCAAACAAAATATTGGGCAACCTGATAATCATAGGCTGATAGAACTAAACCATATCAAGAAGTGTTAAAATGAGCATACACTATCTGGCTGAATTTCATATTTGTAGCTGACCCAATTTAAAAATAGCAATCACATCACAGAGAGTTAAATAACGCGAACCAGATCTTAAAATAGCATTCACATTACAAACGGTAAAAAATATGCGCAGCGCCATCTGGCTAAGGGTGCTCACTCGTACCGGTAGGTACTCAATCATTTCCGTTACGGACACATAATGTTTATTTTTATATCGAAATGTAATCTTGTGTAGTCTTGTGCACAGCATTACATCACAGTACATGCGTTCATAAATAAATAATTACTATTTGAGTTTTCGTAGTGTCAATTTCGACATCTGTGTTGGTACTGATCGAAAAATAAAATGCATTCTCCGAACTATATCTTGGCATAGATTTAACATTAGAGATACTATCAGGCCAACATCGAAAACGAGCCATCGCTTTAGACGGTCCCCGTCTGAAAACCGGAAGTTGTTGCGTTTTTACAAATTGTCACAGACGGTCGATGGAGGGTGCTCCACAACATTGGAATATAATGTAAAAATACGTGAGTACCTTTACACATTACCTTCGTCAATTCGTCGATTAATAACAAAGTGATAAGAAGGAAAGGAAAAACGCGATATATTCTCATGTTCCTAGACAACACCGAGAAAGCAATACATCGACACGGAAAGTTGTATTTCTGAGACTAAAATCAACAATTTTCATCGAAGTTCACTCGCAAACATGTTATGTAGATATGATTCCAACTATAGGAATGTAATGAGCGGAGTCATATGCATGCTTCAGCGCCCATATTCCTTTATTTTGTATTTTTATGCAAACATGCTACTACACTCGTCGTGAACAATTCACAGTACTCTTTATGTGCAAATTCGTTTTACCGCTGTACTCGTCGCAGCAAGTTTTATCGCAAAACTGTGTGGGTCGTTGGACATTTTAAAGCAAAACTGTACTGGTTATTGAACATTTTAACGCAAACTCGTGCCGGTAGTTTCTGAATCTAACTAAATCGTTTTCGTTTTAGAAAACAGAACGGGATAATGGCTCCAATGGTACTATTTCTGTGCTATTACTGCCACTTCCAAACGACGGACTTCAACAAAATAGTTGTCCGTAACGTAACAAAACACTCATCTCATATTCTGCAATACAAAGAACTTGGTAGAAATGCAATAAGCAAACTAAAAAAACAAAACAAAAATTCAAAGAAGTTTATATTTCCGAACAGGTCTACAAAATATATATCAATGCCCTACAATCAACCTAATGGCTGTGTCACTATTTTCGTTCATCCATAAAAAAAAAATATTACATGACATCAAATGTCGGAGATATGATATTGGACTTTCTTCATATAGAACTAAGTTTAAAAGCACTGTTGATGTCGTTTACTCATGAACATAGGTAAAAAATGTGACAGTCAAAATTAAAAGGTCATTTACCTTCACAGGGAAATGTCCAACATACGTTTACGCACGTTTTTCAAAACGCATGTTAAACATATGGTAAACACATAAATTGAGTAATGCATCATGATGTTCAACGTATGTTAATCAATGTACGTTTAATGTACGTCAAAAAACGTATATAAAACGGGCGTTGTGTGTAGCACACGTTTACCAGAACGTACATTAGCGCACGTTTTGAGAAAAAAAAAATAATTTAACACATGACTTCAATATGTTGATACACGTATATGGCTTCCTAAAGAATGGCACAACGTATGTTTTGTTGACCATGTCTTGAACACACGGTTTTCAAGACACATGCTAAACATAAGTTATAAGATGTAAGTTAAATGTATGGTACTCTATTTGTACGTTAAACATACGTGTCATAACGCACGTTTAAAGCATGTTTACGTACGTTTAATCTACGTTGCACTTTTCTCTTTGTTGCCGACATTTAGTATGATATATTATAACATGTATGCAAAATATTATTTGCTAAAGACAAACAGATATTTGTATTCATTTAATCTATTAAATTAGATAATTTGATAAATTTATTTTCAACTAATTTACTTTCATGAATGTATTTATTAGATTAAGTCATCTTTTCAAATAAACTTGCTAATTTAAAGTAATTGCAGTAAATTGTCTATTGAAATAAATGTGCTTTTTGAGGTTATTTGATTTGATTTCATAGCTCAATGAATGAATTTTATCTAATTTGCTTGTTCAATTATATATATATATATATATATATATATATATATATATATATATATATATATATATATATATATATATATATATATATATATATATATATATATATATATATATATATATATATATATATATATATATATATATATATATATATATATATATATATATATATATATATATATATATATATATATATATATATATATATATATATATATATATATATATATACATTTAAGTTTATGTACATTATTGACCAATTTATTTAATAATTCTTACAGATTTATGTATATTGATAATCAAATGCCTGCGTTTAGCCTCACTGCCACCTCAGACTCCCTAATAGAAGAGCTCTTGAAACCGGGGTCCACCGTCAGCCATCACGCGACTGTTTTTACCCAAATGTACGTAAAATTCTAAATAACATCGACAAAAAGGCGAAACCAAATATCGACCTTAATCAGCTGTACGAACACTTCAAAACTTTGACCTCTGGTGGGGAGAATAATGAAATTAATGAAGATTTACCTGAATTAAATGGCATACATAACGAATTATTGGATGAAGAAATATCTCGGGAAGAAATTAAAAAGACAATAAAAGAACTTAAAAACAGGAAATCAGCTTGCATAGACGGAATTCTCAATGAATACATTAAATCTACAGAAAATGTACTCATACCTATTATTTGTCGCTTTTTCAACATTGTATTCAACTCTGGAAATTTACCTAGTTATGATTGGCCTGAAGGCATCATATCCCAATTTACAAGGGAGGGAACTCATCGATCCCAGATAACTATCGACCGATAACCTTACTTAGCTGCATTGGAAAACTCTTCACCACGGTATTAAATAATCGGCTCAATTTCTATCTGGACTCTCATAACATATTATCCGAAGCTCAAGCTCAATGGTTATTCCACGTTAGATAATATATTTGTACTCGATTCACTAATATCATTATTAAACAAAATGCACAAAAAACTGTACTGTGCATTTATTGACTTTGCAAAGGTTTTTGATACTGTATGGTGTGCAGTGTGCAGGGCTGTGACAAAAACTTATTCAACAAAATATCAACGGGAAATTTTGACAGTTATTAAAAATATGTACAAAGAAATTAAATCCTGTGTGAGACTAAATGATAACGTCACATCCTTCTTCAGTTGCACTTAAGGTCTGCGTCAGGGTGAAAACGTTTCGCCGATAATGTTCAGCCTCTTTCTGAACTATCAGTTAATATCAAGAAAACTAAAATTGTAATAGTTGTTAGTAGGGGAATATCAAAGCAAATTTTTAGATTTGGAAACAAGACCATTGAAATTGTTGATTGTTATAAATATCTAGGTATTATGTCCAAAAACACTGGACATTTTCCTTTAGCTTCAAATACAATTATGTCACATGCAAAAAACCCCCATGCATTTACTATATAGCAGAATTGTAAATCTTGATTTATCACTGTAATGTCAAATTTTATTATTCAATCAAACTATTATGTCAATTCTTCTCTATGGCTGTGGAATTTGGGGTTATAGTAACATAAAAATTTTAGAAAATGAACGGTGTAAATTTTTGAGATTTATTTTGAAGCTTAAAAACAGTACACCACATTGTATGTTGTATGGTGAACCTGGAGTACAACCGTTGAATTTCACAGGTAAATATAGAGGTTTACATTTTTGGTCCAAACGTGTACATGGAAAACATGGAAAGTTGTCAAGTATTATATACAAAATTATACTTTTTTACCAAACTTTGAGTATAGAACATCAGTAGCAGAAAAATGTTGAAAATATTTTAAATGATTTAGGTCTTAGTTTTGTTTGGCAATCACAAAATGTTTATAATTATAACTAGTTTTTTAATACTGTCAAACTCAGATTATCTGATCACGCGAAACAGAGTTGGAATAACAATGTTAATGATTCACCAAATTGAAAATGCATTATTTATAAAAATTTTCAAGGAAAATCTTTGTCAAGAAAAGTATTTGTCCATCTTGCCAAAAAAAGCTATCGTATCATTTTTACAAAATTCAGAACCACCAACCACAGATTACCTATAGAAAGTGGCAGATGGATGTCTATTGAACGATCTGATAGGAAATGTTCACTTTGTGATAAAGATGTATTTGGTGATGAATCATGGACACTGATGGAGGGCGAGGTTAATAAACTTGACGTGTAATTTTAAAAATCTGCATTCAAGTCTGCTAAAGTCAGTATTTACTGAAATCGTTTTCTTTTGGAGTCTCCCTTCATCGTATTTGTTTTGATTGAAATGTGCATGCGCGAAGTCAGGTTATCATTGTATTTATGGAATACCCACTTTATTTACGAAGTATTTTCTTATTATTTTGTTATCTCCGAGTGTTTAAAGCAACAAAAACTGTTATCAACGCAAAGTTAATAACTTCAGCCATGCGAGAAAATTACAGTTTTTGTTTTACATGCCCTAATTTTTGAAATTATACCGAATTATAGGGTATACAACTTTAAGAAACTCTTCAGAGAAATGGTCATTTTCAGCGAGTTTTAATGATTTGCCTTTTCTTGAGGATAAAATCAGTACAGGTGATCCCTAACTGACCCTATGCTTAGCTGGCGTAACAAAAATCATACTTTTGCAAGGAAACTGCACAGAAAAAAGGTTTGTCAATTAGAGAGATTTATATTTAAAGATAACTACATACAGTATGTTGAGATTTTTAAAAATCTATTGTATTGTGGGTATCTGTATTTTAATATAATTATTATCTATGTTAAGATATATCTGTACCACTGTTAAAACGACGGCTTATACTTACAAGGTCAGTGTTTCTTACGTGCGCACTTATGGACATAACGCATAAACTGAGGTGTTAGCTAATCACTCGACAAGAATTGTACGAGAGAGTAACAACTGAAAGGTGCACTTACACCATCACATTCAACTATCGTGAAAGTACGTATTGGATTTTATGTTGCCCGTCACTGCATTCATTCTAACAACGACGGATACAGTAGAGAATTGAAATTTTACACGACGAGTGAGGGGGCATATATCATTTCGATTTACAAGTAAACGATACAATGAACTGACATTAACATGAATGAATTTTAATGACATATTGTTTTAGTACATTTTGAGCGTGCGATGCCAGCTGCGTCTGTACAATTGTTCTTCACAGAGTATTTAAATCATGAACTATCATTTATGGTGTGAAACATATGTATCAGTAGAAGGTTATGAAATGTCATCAATGAGAAATTATGCTTACCTTGCGATATAAATTTGGTCAACAATCACTCGCCGGTCCTCTGTCAGGCCTTCCTGGTGTGCTTAAACGCATTAACTTCCGGAATAATCAGTATCGGGGTTGAATAGGGTGGTACGACAGTACATACGACCAAGTGATCCGGGAGGTGTTACAGTCTACATACATGTACTCAAGAAATGCATGATGTCTGACAATCTACACACTCAAGTAATCCGGGAGATCTGACACTATACATACTCAAGTACTCCAGGAGGGCTTAATGTCTACATGCTCAAGTATTACAGGCGATCTGACAGTCTACATGTTCCGGTAATCCGGGAAGTCTGACCGTCTTCATGCTCAAGTAATACAGTCTACATAATCAGATAATCCGGATGGTCTGGCAGTATACATAATCAAGTAATCTTGGAGGTCTGACCGTGGACATAATCAAGTAAGCCAAGAGGTCTGACTGTCTACATATTCAAGTAGTCCGGGAGGTCTGGCCGTGGATATAATCAAGTAATGCGGAAGGTCTGATAGTCTACATAATCAAGTTACCCATGAGGTCGGACCTTCTACATAATCAAGTAATCCGGGCGATCTGACATGTCTACATGTTCCAGTAATCCGGTAAGTCTGATCGTCTTCGTTCTCAAGTAATCCGTTAGGTCTGATTATCAATATAATCAAGTAATCCAGGAGGTCTGACCGTCTACATAATCAAGTAATCTGGGAGGTCAGACCGTCGACACAATCAAGTTATTCAAGAAGTCTGACCGTCTACATAATCAAGTAATCCGGACGGTCTTTCAGTCTACATAATCAAGTAATCCGGGGGGTCTGACCGTCGAAAAAAGCAAATAATCCAGGAGGTCTAAAGGTCTAAATGCTCAAGTTATTCGGGCGATCTCATAATCTAGAAGCTCAAGTAATCCAGGAGGTCTGACAGTCGATATATTCCAGTAATCCGGGAGGTCTGACTGTTTTCATGCTCAAGTAATCCAGGACGTCTGACCGTCTACATAATCAAGTAATCCGGATGGTCTGACAGTCTACATAATCAAGTAATCCAGGAGTTCTGATTGTCAACATAATCAAGTAATCCAGGAGTTCTGATTGTCAACATAATCAAGTAATCCGGGAGGTCTGACGGTCTTCATAATCAAATACAAGTAATCCGGGAAGTCTGATTGTCAACATAATCGAGTAATCCATGAGGTCTGACCGTCTACATAATCAAGTTATCTGGATGGTCCGACAGTCTAGATAATCAAGTAATCATGATAGTCTGACAGTCTACATATTCAAGTACAAGTTATCCAGGAGGTCTGATTGTCAACTTAATCAAGCAATCCAGGAGGTCTGACCGTCTACATAATCCGGATGGTCTGACCGTTGGCATGATCAAGTAATCCGGGAGGTCTGACCGTTTACATAATCAAGTAATTCGGGTGGTCTGACAATCTACATATTCAAATATTCGAGAAGGTCTGACAGTCAACATGCTTAAATAATCCGGGAGGTTTGACAGTCTACATGCTCAAGTAACCTAATGCTAAACAATAAAGATATCAGTCCCTTAATTTAAACGGAGGTTTCAACTATTGGATACATGTTTGAATATCGCCCCTGTTGAATTACACGTTTCTTTGGAAGATCGGTTTCAGCCTGTACTGTATAGTACATACAGTGGTTTTAATTTTATTTCATTCCCATATTAATTTCTTAACATATTACATGTTCACATCATTAGATGTTGTTGAATGTTGCGATTATTGTCGCGTTTGGTCTGTTGATTATACTGCCATTAGAAACGCAGGTATCTTCGTTTTAATAAATCGATCAGCACTTTCACAGAAACCCCAGCGCCATGAATTCTGTCAGCTTCAATGACTTCTCTTTTCTGTTATATAGCATCACACCACAGAAAAGAGTCAATATAATCATTCAGAAAAAAAAAAATGAAATCCTGTTTACCTCTAATATATATACTTGGGAAAATCGATCAATGTTTCTAATTTTTCAATTGATCCGACTTCTTGCCGTGAATGGGACTTACATGTATGAAGAGTGTGAATTCATTCTTACTATATCGAGAATTAGTCCTTAAAAGTTCTAAATACATGTATCGATGTTAACATTTTACTCCATATTACCCATGTAGATATCAACGTAATAAAACAGACATCTCTTGTAGTATTGAGTATGAGTGAACCGAGAATATGGCACCTTAATAAGCACGATAAGAGTGGTCAGTTTAGGAAGTGTTAAATCTTCCGCCGTTTTGCCTGGCACCATTAAGTTGGTGTGGTTTGATCTGATATCGGGCATTATTACCTAGTCGACGGTTTGATTATGCCCGCTATTTTCATCTATAAATATTGCGAAGATTTCTTGTCCGTCGTTTTGTGTATCTGAAAAAGAATGCAATACATATGTATACAAAAACAGATGGAAGTGAAGATTGAAATTCATTACACATATGATATAGGTCGCTATTTACGTGTCATTAAAATGTTGATACAGAACCTCCTTGTTCGATATCGCTATCTATATTACAGAGTATTGTTGTTACATTTCATTGATCCTATTAAATCTACGATACATCAGTTCAGTCAATCCGTCCATTTTTTTTTTTTTTATTTGTCTTTACTTACAACGACGTTTATGTACTTTTAATTTAAAGTGCATCAAATTTTAAAGAGAATTTTTAACACCCCCCCCCTCGAAATAAATAAATAAAAAGAAAAGAAAAATTAATATATTACAGAAAGATGTGTTACCTTCTTCCAAATCTGAAGCCGATGTGGCCTAATAGTATCGCGCTCGCCTCCTAATCTGGAGGCCGGGGTTCGAGTCCCGTTCTGGTTATGCCGGTGTCCTGTCTTTCGGACAGTAAAAACCGAGGCCCCGTGTCGTGGTATGCATGGCACGTTAAAGACCCATCACTGCATCGGGTGGGTCTGTTGCAAAGGTCAAAGTTTGTATGCCCCGCACCAGGCAGATGCCGTCACCATATACGTGAAATATTCGTGGTGTGACGTTAAACAAATATCAATCAATCAATCAATCAATTTTCCACATCTAGTGTGTTTTAAAATCCCCATAGCTTGTAATTGAGTATGCATTATGCTTACGTAAGTATAGGCGACAGGGCATTTCGTAAGAACTTTGACATAAAGCACTTTAGGAGCACTAGTACTATAAACAACAAACCGGCTTGTAACCAGAAATTTTGTCGAGAGGGGGGTCCACCTCTAATGAATTTCCCGAGAGGGGATCCATCCAGGATTTTGTGTGTAAAAATTACTTATTTTACATCGAAAAATAACATAAAAGTAATTTTTGGCGAATCTCAGAGTGGACTCAGACCCCCGATCTACCCTCTGGATCCGCGCATGACAAAAAATATCATTTATTCTCTGATCGCATATAATCGGGTTTGACCACTCTTTCCCCGCCAGTGTCCTCAGGGCTGCAATAACACTTGGGTCATGTATTATAGTATTCATATTATTTCTATTTTCTCAATTGTTGTTTGTTTGTTTGTTTTTGTGTGTGTTGGGAAGGGGGGGGGGGGGGGGGGGTTCGTGCTTAGTACAGGGAAAAAAGGTTACTTATGTACATGCAAGTTTAATAAAGAATCGGAATAATTTTCTTTTCAGGCAGTTTTCTGATACATCTGCTTCAGCATAGTGTGAAAGATAAATCAAATATTTAAATACCTCTTGCCTCGCGTTCACATTATTTTATTTTACCTGAAAATCGATATTAATTCCGTTTTACTGAAAATATTTCGTAGGTAAACATTACAACGTTTGTACGACTAAGAAGCTACGTTGTGAACAGGATGGCAAAACATTCATATAATTAAACTTTGTATGAATAGCTATTTAAAAATCACTTACTACGAAAATCTGTCAGTAGTAAACGTATTGGTGAGTACAGCACCTTGATACACCTATCATAATTTAAAAGGCAGTCCATAGAAGATTTATTGATATAGTACCTGTAACACCCCTTGGACTTGAACACTGACGATGTTAGTGAGGATAGTGGACAGATATTTGTGATTTTACAATACTGACCATGGAAATGTGGAAGCTATCCGTAAGCATTATTTACGCTTTGTTGGCATATGTTATAACTTGTTTCACAGTGATTGTAGTAAATGATCGTTTACCGGATAGGAAAAAGCATCCTCCGTTACCAGACCTTATTTTAGACAATGTTCCTTATGTAAAATGGGGTTCTGAAGCTTCAGAGGTATGTTTGATGACTTTAATGTTTATGACAATCGGACTTGCATTCGTGAACAAAAATAGAACTATTATGGCAAGAAGACTTTTTTCGCTTACTGGAACTATGTATCTGCTTCGTTGTGTATGCATATTAGTGACGTCCGTTCCGGTTCCAGATCCAAACAAAGAATGTGATGTATATCCTTCCGCTAATGTGTGGAGTAAAATAAATCGTGCTTTTTTCATGTACTCTCGTATGGGAGTAGCCATAATGGGCAACCGGACATGCGGTGACTATGTGTTCAGTGGTCATACTGTAATGCTGACAATTTTTAATCTATTCTTGAATGAATATTCGCCAAAATCTATGAAATTTTTCCATATATTTTGTTGGACCCTAAATCTGGCTGGTATGGCTTTTATATTAGTATCACGTGGCCATTACTCTTTGGATGTCGTGGTAGCATTTTATATCACTTTTCAGCTTTTCGGAAACTACCATGCTTTGGCTGAGACTCGCGGAGTGTCTTGGAGAGACAGAAAATGTTCATATATATGTTTTCCACTATTTGCTTTTAATGAATCTGATACCGAAGGTTCTGTCGACTTTGAATTCAGCTGGCCATCAATACCGAAAACTAAATTAACGGCCTCATGTGCTGCGTAACACGGTCGGTGGATACTTTTATTGTTGACAGTTTTACAATCACTTTATATTGGAAGAGTAAGTAGTAGTTCAGTGTATGCGTGAATTTATTTTTATTGACGTGCATTTCTTTGTATTTTATGATACTGATATTTTCATATGCTTGCCAGGCTTAAATGTTGTTCCTGGTTATTTTTTATTATCATTTCAGTATACTCGTAATTAAGTTCACATGTACTGATCAATGCATGGTGTATTTATGTCCAGGTTAAGTCTTTTAATGCATGATTGCTTTATAGTTTATACTATGGCATGAAGTAAACTCTCGTTAAACAATGTCGATATCTCTTCATTCTACACTATACTGTATGTATAAATCATGTACCATAACTGCAACAGACTGTATTTAGAGCAGGTTTGTTACTAGGAATCTCCAACATACTGGTAACTCAGGGTCACCAAGTAAGAAATAAAAACTTCAAGCTTGTATGGTGGGCTGTGCTCAAGGCTCATTAGAGTACATGTAGATTAATATACAATTACAAAATACATAACCGCTCCTACGATAATAAAAGCTATTAAACGCTGGCTGTCCCCAGTACATATAGACTATAGAACAAAGGTAGATCCATAGGGTATCCGGGATTGGGGTACCAAACAAAACTTCATTTTCCTTTTTCCTCTTTTTGAAAGTCAACACCGTGACAAAAATTCACAATCAAAGACTAAAACTCCTTTTCACTAATGTTTCATATGTCCTTGTAGCAGACATAATGAAACCAATACCACCATTCCTATTATTTTGCAGTTTTACCCATAGTTTCTTATTATTTCGCACTTTTACCCATAGCTTCATATTATTTCGCACTTTTACCCATGGTTTCATATTACAAGTCACGTGAAAATGCTGAGGGCGAAGTGATAATCCAGATGTCGCATTAGATTATTTCACTTGAGCGGAGAAGTACTGGAAATACCTACTGTAACAATATTTATGTTCAACCAGGTGACCATTCTGTAACATGTCACTCAGGTCGGAACCACCCGAGGAAATACTTTCTTAACGCTAACTCAGCCGGTGACCATCCTGTAACATTTTTGTTTCGAGGAAATACTTTTTAATGCTAACCGCTAAGCCGGTGTGGCTCGGGGATGAGGTGATCAACTCGTGGCCGATAGGTCCAGGGTTTGACTCCTGCCATGGACACACTAGTGTCATGTATTTCGGTTGAGACAGTAAAAACCGAGGTCCTGTGTCACGGTAG
This sequence comes from Pteria penguin, assembly GCA_035048485.1. NCBI lineage: Eukaryota > Metazoa > Mollusca > Bivalvia > Pterioida > Pteriidae > Pteria > Pteria penguin. Next base: position 8,280,026 of record CM068585.1, on the reverse strand, counting down.
GCGTTGTACATAACAGATCCCTCACTGCTTTGGGTGGGTCAGGTGCAAAGGTCTAAATGTCTATGCGATCCATCAGGTTGAAGTCGTCACCATATACGTGAAATAATCGTGGATGACGTAAAACAATAATCAATCAGTCTTAACGTTGGTTTGATTCTAATAATAACGAAAATATAATTTACATATTATTTTCACTTTTTATTTTGCTTAACAAAGGACACAGGACTAGATGGTTCTCTTGATTTTAATGATTGACATTTCTAGTGGTAAGGACCCTGATTTCCTTACTAGAACAAACGTCAGCAAAATTACTGTTTGGCTGCACTTCTTCAAGAAAAACCTGTAAATTTCACTCCACGACATGTTTGGAACCACTCTTGAAATACTTGTTTGAGGTAGACCCCTCTCCACAAAGACTCTGGAACGGCACTTATTGATATAAGGACCCTTGGAAGACGGGAACATTTAGCGTGAGGTTCTTTCATGATATCTATTGTTATTATATTATCATTGGTGTAGCGTATAATCCGAAAGACACGAAAACCCAATGCCAAATTTAGAAGAAAAAGGTGTCTAGAATTCTATTGTCGTCGGTTGCTAATAAACATCTGTTTTAGTGTTTGAGTAATCAGATTAAAGAAATTAAGTACTTCTATTAACAGTATTTCTTTAATCTTTCGTGATAAAATGACGCATTACATAAAATGTTCCAGAATTTAAACTGTGCTAGTTCCTCACCTATGGCACGTGCTGTCGTGTCTCGGCATTATTCATTGTATCGACTGTCGTTATTGTACCACGCGAGTGGTTCATTGATAAGTGGCTAATGAAAATTATAACAGCTTGGGAAGGATGGAATTTCACAATTTTCAAAGGTAGAAAGAAGTGAAAAGAAAATTTGATAGTAACCTCTTTTGCTTCTACCTGTAAAGAACATAGAAATAAGCTCGATCTCGAGTGAGTGGTGAAGTGGCTAGGTGGATGAGGTGCTCGTGATCCAGGGGTCAACGAATGGGTGGTGCAGTGGTGCTAGATATAGCGAAGTTATTGGTCCGGAACCAAATTAAGAAACAATGAGTCGACAACTAGCCGGATATAAGATACATATTTATTCTTGCGACTATGTGTTTAAGGAGGAGTTGGTGTCACATCTGTAAGAACCCCCCCCAAAAACCCCCAAAAAACAAAATAAAAAAAAAAAACAAAAACAAAAAAAAAAAAAAAACACCGAAAAACAAAACAAAAAAACCCAAACAAAAAACAAAACCCAAATCAAAATTAGTTCCTTTTTGGTCGATTCTCTATGCTTGTCAAGGATGTTACAGCGCTCTGTTTGAACTCTTAGTTGGTACAGCAACAATTTTACATGGCTTCTTATTGCATAGATTCGAAAGTTTAGATAACATGAAATCGATCGGCACTCCGTCAGATCAGATTTCCAGACATGGATCAAGGCAGAGGCAGAGACATACTACTTTCATTAAAGTAGTCTATGTCTCTCGGCAGAGGGTGGTTGAATAGTAGCGCACGTGGTATATCAGGCTTAAGCTTAAGGCTTGTAATATGCGCGCATTCTCCGTCTAGGGTGTCCGAAAAACGCCTGTATCCCGAATTAACCCGGCATGCAATCCAGGACTCTCTGTTAAAAGGTTGATATAATCTCCGCTCCAACTCCCAAAAATAGATAGCATAAGGTTTGGTCCTCCCCTATCACACCCTGTCCTTCGCGTCTGTGATCTTAAATAGGAACCTCGTCTTAGACAAGACATATCACAATAATCCCTAACAACGGCAATTTCGATACATCCCTTTCAACCATCAAGTGTGTTTTTCTCGTAGTGATTTGCATTAATACTGCTTTCCCAGTGTCGATACCTGTAGATATTTTAATGAGCATTGATTACATTGTTAATAAATTGAGAACAGTACAACGACAACACATCTAAATTAACTGTTAAGAGAACCGAACATGTATGTACAAGACATTGCTGTATTGATGTTTTTGCCAAACATATACTAGTAGTCAGTAAACAGGAGTGTCAGCAGGAGTGTGGCTTATAAGGTGTTCGACTCTGAACAGGAACGGTAGTCCTAATATGGAATCCTATCACAATCCTGTCGGTTTTAAGAGTGGCGGATTTAAAAAATGGCTGAATAATTTGGCTAATACTTGACTTTCAGATATGTGATAGAAGTGATTTTGACAAGTTATATATTTTGCAGTACTTTATGGTAGAAGTAAACATAATCAAAACAAATTCATACAACTGTTTCATAACAAGTACTGGTAAATGTCAGTCCTTAAAGTATATTATTTCATTAATAAAAAAGGTTCATATTGGAATTAAGTTTGCAACCATACCTGTTATAATTAGTCTGTGAACCAGGATGAGGCCTCAGGAAGGGGGTAAGTAACCATCTACGAGACGGGTAGCCACTGTCACCAAGGAGATGTGTATGCACTGGAATATGATTGTTTTCAAAAAGAACACGTAAACCACTCTCGCTCAAAATTCTGGAGTCGTGGGTTGAGCCAGGCCACTTTGCAACAATGTCTGTTAATTTGTAGTTGGCATCAAAAACAACTTGGACGTTGATACTGTGGTAGTGGTGCCTGTTTATATACTCATTTTCATTAATGGTAGGGGCTATAATTTTTACATGTGTTCCATCTATCGCTCCAACTACTCCAGGGAATCCAGCAATTTGGTAAAATTGTTCTTGATTTTTCCTGATGTGATCAGCTTGCATAGGAAATTTGATGAATCTTTGAACCATTCTGTCTGAGGACAGGCTCTGAAGGGTACATGCTATGGCTCTTGACACTGAAGACTGCGAAATGCCCATGTCATCTCCATTACAAAGTTGGAATTTGCCCGTAGCCAGGAACCGCAGAGTTAGGCATATTTTTAATAGATGTTAAGGCATGATTTCTTACTGACCCCGCTCTTATCTCGTGCCCAATTAACTCCTTTAGGTAATTAATTCCACCAGAATCAAGTCTGAAACGTTTTAGCAACTCACCATCTGAATACTCGTCTAAACAATCCTTCCTTTCTTTAAAATTTCTTCTCTGACCCGCCATTTTGTTTTTGATAAGAAAAACTTAAGAAATTCTTATCTTATTTAGGAGTCCTTTCTAGTACTCCTAACATTAAGTAAATTCTTAAGTACTAAGTAAGTTTATGAATCGTACTTAAGAATTTCACCTAGATTTAAGAAATTCTTAAACTACTTAGGTACAAAAAATAAGATTTAAGTATTTTCTTATACTTAAGTATGAACTAAGAATCTTTATGAATACCGGCCCAGGTGTTCGGAAGGAGTAAGCTTCTCCTGTAAGATTGAGGAGTGAATGTCTCATGTCAGAGGTGAAAAAACTTAACGTGACTTAAAACAAAAACAAACATGTGAGGGAAATCATTATGACCGGCGGTAATCCATAAAATTATAATATAAACAATATAGTTCACGATGCGGAAATTATAGTATACATATAAATTTAAGATCAAACAGAGTGTATTCCACATAATATTAATTATACAAGCTCATATTAAGTGAAAAATATATAACCATGCGAATTACGAGTCAAATATAGTGATAGAAATAATGCTATGGACGACATTCTGACCTCTAAGGTCATAGGATTACACGGTTACTGGAGATGCTTGGACTAACCAATTGTAACTCCTCGGGTGTTTCGTACACTCAGCAACTAGCCCTGATGTAATGCATTGACCACCATGAATGAAATTGATACATTATTATTCGGTCAGCGCAGTAATTGCGACCTGGTGAAGTAGAGCAAAATAAAATATAATACACAATTCAGAAAGATGATTATAGTGTTAATCTTATTCTTAAAGCATAAAAATAAGATCAATGTACAATATCTTATGTTATTTAATAATAAGAACCTAACGTAATTTACTTTTACTGGCGTTGCTCTAGATGCCGCCGCCATATTGGAAATAGTTCGTAATGGATACATTCGAATTACATCCAAAGTAGTTGTTGGGTGTGCGAGACACTCGAGGAGTTCCGATTGAGGACTAACAAATTGCTTATTCGGGAAATTCTGAGGTCAAATGTCTGACCACGACCTTCTTAATCATTGTTTTAATATATATGAAGCTCTGTAAACCCCTGCTTTTCTGCTGTTGTGCAATGAGAAAGGTAATATTGATTATTACTTCAATGCACTTATCTACATTATCGAGACACAATATTAGACAATTAGGTTTTCAGAGTGGTACGCCGCTAATTGCAATATGGCTATAGACATCATTTATTATTTACATGCTGTATTTTTGAAGTTTATGTATACCTATATTATATTCGTAAATGTAATGTTCCTTTTTATATATAAATAATGATATATAGGTCTATGAACTTGCTAAAGAAAACCTGTGTTTTTAAATGAACTATGCATTGTATATGTTTATAATATAACGGAAAAATTGAACTGAATTTACACTGTAGTCTAATGTTTCACACAGACGCAGCGTAAAATGTTGCTTACGCTGAATGGGCACCTGATATCAATCCTGGACACTATATATCACTTCCTGGGCACCTGATTTCACCCTCTGGGCACTCAGTCTCATCTCTGGTCACTTGATCTGACGCCATGGACACCTGATCTCACTCCTGGGCACCTGATCTCATTCTATGGGCAGCTGATTTCACTCTCTGGATACTTGATCTCATTCTATGGGCACCTGATTTCACTCTTTGGGCACTCACCTGATCTCATTCTATGGGCACCTGATTTCACTCTTTGGGCACTCACCTGCTGGTGTTTTGGAAAAGGTACGATACTCTGCCTTTCAAGACAGTAAACAAGGTGGCGATCTTATTCTATGGGCACCTGATTTCACTCTCTGGATGTTTGATCTCATTCTACGGGCACCTGATTTCACTCTTTGGGCACTCACCTGATCTTATTCTATGGGCACATGATTTGACTCTCTGGGTGCTTAATCTCATTCTACGGGCACCTGATTTCATTCTTGGGCATTCAGTCTCGTCTCTAGCCACCTGATCTAACTCCATGGACTCCTGATCTCGCTCACTGTATGAGCACCTGATTTCACTCTCTGGATGCTTGATCTCATTCTACGGGCACCTGATTTCACTCTTGGGCACTCAGTCTCATCTCTGGTCACCTGATCTAACTCCATGAACACCTAATGTCGCTCACTCTATGAGCACCTGATTTCACTCTCTAGGTGCCTGATCTCATTCCATGGGCATCTGATTTTACTCTCTGGGCACCCAATTTCATCTGTGGCTACCTGATCTGACTTATGTTTGGGAAAAACGCTCATTAAAAAGATGTTCATAGTACTACTTTGTAGTTGGGTTTGATGTTGTTGTTGAGTTGGCTTTATCTAACTCTGTATACCCTTCTGTTTCATTATATGTGGACATCTGAGTTAGTTTTATCTAATTATGCATGCCCCTCAGTTTCATGATGTTTGGAATTCTGAGTTGGTTTTATCTGATTCTGTATGCCCTTCCGTTTCATGATGTTTGAACATCTGAGTTGGTTTTATCTGATTCTATATACCCCTTAGTTTCATGATGTTTGAACATCTGAGTTGCATTTATCTAACTCTATATACCCTTCAGTTTCATTATATGTGGACATCTGAGTTAGTTTTACCTGATTCTGCATGCCCCAAGTTTCATGATGTTTGGAATTCTGAGTTGGTTTTATTTGATTCTGAAAGCTTTTCAGTTTCATGATGTTTGGACATCTGAATTGATTTTATCTGATTCTGTATGCCCTTCAATTTCGTGAAGTTTGAAACATCTGAGTTGCTTTTATCTTATTCTGTATGCCCTCAGTTTCATTATATTTGGACATCCGAGTTAGTTTTACCTGATTCTGCATGCTCCAAGTTTCATTATGTTTGGAATTCTGAGTTGGTTTTATCTGATTCTGAAAGCATTTCAGTTTCATGATGTTTGGACATCTGAATTGATTTTATCTTATTCTGTATGCCCTTCAATTTCATAATATTTTGACATCTGAGTTGATTTTATCTAATTCTGTATGCCCTTCAGTTTCTTGATATTTAGACATCTAAGTTGGTTTTATCTGATTCTGGATGCCCCCTAGTTTCATGCTGTTTAGACATCCCGGGTGGGCTAAAGCACTGGAACTAGCTAGATCGCCTTACCTATGTCAAGTGTACGGTGCACGAATTTGCTAAAGTACTAGAAATTGCTAGATTGCCTGACCTCTGTTAAGTGTACAATGTCCGAGTGGGTTAAAGCGCTTGAACACGCTAGATCGTCTGACCTCTGTTAAGTGTATGGTGCCCGAGTGGGCTAAAGCACTGGAACTCTCTAAATCGGCTCACCTCTCTCAAGTGCTCGGTGCACATGTGAGTTAAAGCACTGGAGCTAGCTAGATCGCCTGACCTCTGTCAAGTGTACGGTGCCCTAATCGGCTAAAGCACTAGACTTGTTAGATCGCCTCACCTCAGTCAAATGTACGGTGCCCGAGTGGGGTAAATCACTAGAACTCCATGGGCGCCTGATCTCACTCCTGGGCACTTGATCTCATTCTATGGGCACATGATTTGACTCTCTGGGTGCTTAATCTCATTCTACGGGCACCTGATTTCACTCTTGGGCACTCAGTCTCATCTTTGGTCACCTGATCTAACTCCATGAACACTTGATCTCTCTCACTGTATGAGCAACTGATTTCACTCTCTAGGTGCCTGATCTCATTCCATGGGCATCTGATTTTACTCTCTGGGCACCCAATCTCATCTGTGGCTACCTGATCTGACTTCCTTTCAGGGAAAACGCTCATTAAGATGATGTCTATAGTACTACTTTGTAGTTGGGTTTTGTTGTTGTTGTTGTTGTTGTTGTTGAGTTGGTTTTATCTGATTCTGTATGCCTTTCAGTTTCATAATATTTTGACATCTGAGTTGATTTTATCTAATTCTGTATGCCCTTCAGTTTCTTGATATTTAGACATCTAAGTTGGTTTTATCTGATTCTGGATGCCCCCTAGTTTCATGCTGTTTAGACATCCCGGGTGGGCTAAAGCACTGGAACTAGCTAGATCGCCTTACCTATGTCAAGTGTACGGTGCACGAATTTGCTAAAGTACTAGAAATTGCTAGATTGCCTGACCTCTGTTAAGTGTACAATGTCCGAGTGGGTTAAAGCGCTTGAACACGCTAGATCGTCTGACCTCTGTTAAGTGTATGGTGCCCGAGTGGGCTAAAGCACTGGAACTCTCTAAATCGGCTCACCTCTCTCAAGTGCTCGGTGCACATGTGAGTTAAAGCACTGGAGCTAGCTAGATCGCCTGACCTCTGTCAAGTGTACGGTGCCCTAATCGGCTAAAGCACTAGACTTGTTAGATCGCCTCACCTCAGTCAAATGTACGGTGCCCGAGTGGGGTAAATCACTAGAACTCCATGGGCGCCTGATCTCACTCCTGGGCACTTGATCTCATTCTATGGGCACATGATTTGACTCTCTGGGTGCTTAATCTCATTCTACGGGCACCTGATTTCACTCTTGGGCACTCAGTCTCATCTTTGGTCACCTGATCTAACTCCATGAACACTTGATCTCTCTCACTGTATGAGCAACTGATTTCACTCTCTAGGTGCCTGATCTCATTCCATGGGCATCTGATTTTACTCTCTGGGCACCCAATCTCATCTGTGGCTACCTGATCTGACTTCCTTTCAGGGAAAACGCTCATTAAGATGATGTCTATAGTACTACTTTGTAGTTGGGTTTTGTTGTTGTTGTTGTTGTTGTTGTTGAGTTGGTTTTATCTGATTCTGTATGCCTTTCAGTTTCATAATATTTTGACATCTGAGTTGATTTTATCTAATTCTGTATGCCCTTCAGTTTCTTGATATTTAGACATCTAAGTTGGTTTTATCTGATTCTGGATGCCCCCTAGTTTCATGCTGTTTAGACATCCCGGGTGGGCTAAAGCACTGGAACTAGCTAGATCGCCTTACCTATGTCAAGTGTACGGTGCACGAATTTGCTAAAGTACTAGAAATTGCTAGATTGCCTGACCTCTGTTAAGTGTACAATGTCCGAGTGGGTTAAAGCGCTTGAACACGCTAGATCGTCTGACCTCTGTTAAGTGTATGGTGCCCGAGTGGGCTAAAGCACTGGAACTCTCTAAATCGGCTCACCTCTCTCAAGTGCTCGGTGCACATGTGAGTTAAAGCACTGGAGCTAGCTAGATCGCCTGACCTCTGTCAAGTGTACGGTGCCCTAATCGGCTAAAGCACTAGACTTGTTAGATCGCCTCACCTCAGTCAAATGTACGGTGTCCGAGTGGGGTGAATCACTAGAACTCCATGGGCGCCTGATCTCACTCCTGGGCACTTGATCTCATTCTATGGGCACATGATTTGACTCTCTGGGTGCTTAATCTCATTCTACGGGCACCTGATTTCACTCTTGGGCACTCAGTCTCATCTTTGGTCACCTGATCTAACTCCATGAACACCTGATCTCTCTCACTGTATGAGCAACTGATTTCACTCTCTAGGTGCCTGATCTCATTCCATGGGCATCTGATTTTACTCTCTGGGCACCCAATCTCATCTGTGGCTACCTGATCTGACTTCCTTTCAGGGAAAACGCTCATTAAGATGATGTCTATAGTACTACTTTGTAGTTGGGTTTTGTTGTTGTTGTTGTTGTTGTTGAGTTGGTTTTATCTGATTCTGTATGCCTTTCAGTTTCATGATGTCTGGACATCTGAGTTAGTTTTATCTGATTCTGCATGCCCTTCAGTTTCATTATGTTTGGAATACTGAGCTAGTTTTATCTGATTCTGTATGCCCCTCAGTTTCATGATGTTTGGACATCAGAGTTGCTTTTATCTAATTCTGTATGCCCTTCAGTTCATGATGTTTGGAATTCTGAGTTAGTTTTATCTGATTCTGTATGCCCTTCCGTTTCATGATGTTTGAACATCTGAGTTGGCTTTATCTGATTCTGTATTGCCCTTCAATTTCGTGATGTTTGAACATCTGAGTTGCTTTTATCTGATTGTGTATGCCCCTTAGTTTCATGATATATGGACATCTGAGAAGGTTTTAACTGATTCGCTGTGGCCCAGGTACTTAGTCTCAACTCTCTATGTTTTTACACTGGGTTCCCATTCGTCTTGATATGAATAAAATATATACATGTACTAGCCATATTTGTACGCGGGAAGAGTAAGTGTCTCGTTTTTTGGATAGCCTCTTTTGTTTAATATACCTAACAAAAATACTATAGTCTTATAAACGTTAATTGTCATTTTAATTTTGTTGTGTATGTACATCCGGAATTGAAGTAACCGTTAAAGACCTATATTGTATTGTTAACCTGCGCATGAATATTATAATAAAGAAAAGTTTCAAGATGTCAGCCTCCTGTTTTGCTCGATACTTGAGCACATGGTCTGCTTGAGGAATCCTGTAGCGTGGCCTCTCATCACATATATGACATATTTAAATTTTAATTCTTCTCAAGTCAAAAAGAAATATCAAGCATAGAAAATGTGCAAATCGTTGTATATTTTGTTGATTAAATGTGCTGGAAATGTGCAAATTATTGGATATTATGTTGATTGAATGTGCTGGAAATATACAGTGTTTTGCACATTGTGTAAATGATTTTAAAATATAGTGTGCTTGAAATGTGCAATGTGCTGGAAATATGCAGAGTGTATCACACATTGTGTAAATGTCCTTGAAATTGGCAATTTGCTTGAAATGTGCTGAAGTATTCAGAGTGTATCGCATATTGTGTAAATGTGCTTGAAATATGTAATGTGCTTGAAATGTGTAATGTGCTGGAAATATGCAGATTGTATCGCACATTTTATAAATGTGTTAAAAATGTGCAATATGCTGGAAAAATGCAGAGTGTATCGCACATTGTGTAAATGTGTTTGAAATGTGCAATGTGCTGGAAATGTGTAATGTGCTTGAAACAATGTATGAGAAGTTAGAACTGACATTTCCATATTTGTGTCACTTTTACGATGCATAATTTATTGGAGTAACTTAGCAATACAATTATATAGATAACAATTTTTAAAATATAAAGTCATGATTAAATCCTACACTCCTCTCACTAACCTATGTGTCACTATATGACAAAATTATAATCAAAAAGCTATGCTTGTATTTATTGTCACTATATGACAAAATTATGATCAGTTAATTCAAACACACAATTCTTGAGTGTGCATAGAATCATTCAAAGTTTGTCGTGATCGTATATACGCATTCAGTTGAATTGAATATAATAATCATTTACATATCATTATGATTAATATGCAGACTGTGTTACTATTGTTAAAAGTAAAAAGGAATTCATACAATCATCAGAAACTTAAATACATGACTGAGATTGTGAAATAACCTCTAAGGTTGTCTTGGTGTTTTAAATAATGATGATACTGCTGATATAGAAATTTACATCATTAAGGTTGGAGTGGAAGTGAGGAACTCAGAGTGGAAGTGGATCACCTAATTCGTGTATTTTGGTATTTTACATAATTATGTCATTACTTATATATTTTACATCATTAAAGATGGAGTGGAAGTGGTTCACCTAATATAAGTCGTGTACTGATTAAGTTTTATATCTATTGGCAGTATGGCATCGTCTTATAAAGCAATGCATATCATTATATGGAGTTTTCTGTGGTATACATTACCATGTCTGATGGTAGTAAATATACTTGTCGAGACTTATTAAAAATAATGTTGTATACTTATATAGAAATTTACATAAATGGAAGGGTGGATTGCGAAACAACCTTTAAGGTCACCTAATTGGTGTTCTTTTGTGTTTTAAATAATTCTGTTTGCTGATTGTAATTATTTACCTAAAATATATTTTAGAGTTATCTATCTTGTGGAATAATATTGAATTTTGTCTACGTGACTTTTCTTATTGACCCATCACTTTCATTAGCTGTACGTCAAGGGCCACATGTTTAGAAATAAACTTGTGAGCAGTCGCCAGCGTTGATAATCTTCTGTAGTCCGTCTTGTTGGACACAAAAAAGAAACAATAACCGTTACACTGATATGGAAATTTACATTGATGGAAAGGTATTTTGCGAAACAACATTTAAAGTCACATAATCCGTGTACCTTGGTATTTAAGATAATGATGTATGCTGATTCAGAAATTGACATAATGTGAGGAGCCGCGAATGGAAGTGAGCAGCCGCCATGAGTGGAAGAAGTGAGGAGCCGTGAGTGGAAGAAGTGAGGAGCCATGAGTGGAAGTGAGGAGCCATGAGTGGAAGAATTGAGGAGCCGTGAGTGGAAGAAGTGAGGAGCCACCATGAGTGGAAGTGAGGAGCCGTGAGTGGAAGTGAGGCAACTGAGTGGAACAACCCCCCCCCCCCCCCAATTTACATCTACTGCCATCACACATTGCTTAAGCATCGATTTTAATGTGATTTTACGGTAATGATGTTTGAAAAACATTTTAAGAATTTTACGGCACAAGGATGTTCTTTCCTTTGTAAAGAGAAACTTCAGATAAGCTTAACAGATCGGAAAAAAATGAAATAAAATATAGCACACTGTTTTAGAAGAATGTGATGTTGATTTCGGGTTGTTTTTGAAGGTGTACGATATATGCCCACTCTTGTATTTTAGGGTTATGGGGTGGGGTTCTGTGTAGTTTCAAATTTCCAATTTGTTGACCTATTGGCCCCATTAAATCTATATCTGTCTGATTGAATCCGATTAGCTTAAACAATGCGTTTTACGCAGCCAACTGATTTTTTACACTTAAATTTGTATAGACATTCAATGACGATAATCAATTAATTCTATCATACAAAAGAGTTTCCAGTAATAACCCGGTCACACATTCAGAATAATGCATACATAATGTTTCATTTAAATTTGTATTGAAAATCAAACAATCATTGTGCCGCTAAGACCATAGATACCGCTACATCAGTCATGTTCCGCCATGATTTAGAAATTACTTTACTGTACATGTATATAAGATCAGTTGGCGATAGCTTGAGCATATTACAACAACTGAGATTACCTTACAGGAACTCAGATATTTAATTGGAGTATTAACTAATCTTACCGAAGGTCAATAGAGAGTGACGATCTATGTATTAAAGAATGAAATACTAACTTCATGGTATTAAAGCTGATCTTTGAAGTCCTTGTGGTCACAAATTAATCCTCTCCTACGTCAGTATTAAATCTATGCATTATCGTATATACCCTACAGTTCCAAAGCTGTCTACCACAGAATCAACAAAGAAATCATCAAGAAAAGAGGCCACTGTTAAAAGTAAAGATTAAATGTATCGATAGAGGGATATTTTTTTTTACATAATCTGACGAGTTCTTATACTACTCACATCATTTTAACACTTTGTTGAAATAACCGTCGTACTCTGTAATTGCATATGTATAATACTAATCCTCCTGGGTACACAGATCTAGTGCAGAATTTCCCCTGGATAAATTAGACAAAAAATACCAAAAAAAAAAAAAACCCACCCCGATTTGGTATGACTAATCCCTCCAGTGCATTTTTCGCCCTTTAGGGAAAATCCGCTTTGGTTTGAATAGTAGAATCAAATAACCTGAAATTACATATCGTTTCCTAAAAAGAAACTAATTAAAGAAACACCCTGTCTGAGAGCAAACATGATTCAAACGAATTATGCTCTGTCGACTAAAAGGTATTCAACTTTTCACGGTCAAACATTGTATTGATAAAAAACCATCAAAAGAAGAATGGAAAAAAAGGCAAAAACATGAGAGTAAAAGATTAATATTTTCATATGTATTTGTTTTAATTAGCAGATCTTTCGCCATTCACAATTCTCATCTTCTTTGTGGATTTTTAAACACGAACTGAATTTTAAAACTTCATACGGTTGTCACCTTTAATAAAAATGATAAAAGAGAAGCTTAAGTCATTTTGTTTAGATTTTAGAGAAAGGTGGATATACATTTCTAGGAAAAATAAAATTTGTTTTAATAAGAGTCAGTAAGAAATTGAATCTCAAGCTCTCTTACTTGTTATTCTTTACGAACAGAAAGAAAGAATTCTATCACCTAGACATCTTCTACACAAAAACGTAATCACTCGACAAAAAATTAATATCAATAATGAATTTCAATAATGATGTCTTTTCCACGTAAATTGTGTTATTTTATCAGATTTTTTTTCCTGTGAAAGTTTATTTATGTACATGTGCAAAAGTCGGGAAAACTCTGAGGGCATCTGTTTTGATGATGATGATGATGATGATGATGATGATAAAAAGAAAAACAAAAGAGCAAATTATAGGTATTTCGACAATGCCTACTGTCCGCGCCACTCACTTTGTAAACCGAAAAATGTGGATTATCACTTATTTACCTTTAAAATAGTTTTACAAAATTAATATCAATCGACAGATCTTGTTTAGTCGTAACTTTTGGTGTATGTTATATGTTTCTACGAAGAAGCATTCGTATTTTATAGGGAAAAAATCATTTTAGATAGGGTGTTTTCTATGTTAATTTTGACATGACCTCACCGATGTTTAACATTGAGTCTATGGGAAACTTGGCGACGTCACGTCAAAATTTAACATGGAAATCGCCCTATCTAAAATTGATTTTTTTTTCCATAAAATATGAACGCTTCTTCATACAAACATATGGCATACACCAAAACATACGACTAAATAAGATCTATCGAATGGTTTTGCCTTTTTGAAATTATTCTGAAGATGAATAACTGAAAATCCAGGTTTTTCAGCTTCCAGAGTGAGTGGCGCGGACAGTAGGCCGGTTTATCCAAAAGAAGGGGTCTATGCTGACACTGTGCATGGTGATATTCTGTACGTAGAGCATTTCTTCTTCCAACAGCGGAAAATCTACATGTATACTGAGTTGGTGTATCCAGGGGAGATCTGTATGGTCGATAATCTATGCTACAACACCGGTAAACATGCATGTTTACAAAATAATGAAATCAATAGGGAATCCAAGATTCCAGAGCATTTATTCAGTTCTCTTCACAACTAGCATGATAGCTCATGAGTTCAAATCATGAAGTCACGTGTTCCAAACACACTGGAGTCTCGTTGACGTCATGTCTTTCGAATGACAGATTTATGCCACGATACACACACAAATACATACGCACAAACACTCATACACACGCCTACATGTACACATACAACATATCAACCATAGAACCAAACAGGTGTCGCCACTTAATAGGTAAATTTATTGTGGTGGTTAGTGAACAAAACAAAAACGAAATATCAATTTCAATGACATTGTAAAATGTGTTATAATTATTTAAAAGATGTCATCTATTTTTGCTTGATAAAGGTCGTGAGGTCGAAAATTTGCAATATAGAGTCTTTGTGTTCCTTTACTTTTTATGTACTGGACTTCCCTTTGGAGGACTTCTTAGAATTGTTGTTGTAATTTATTGTTTATTCATTACAAATACAAGTATATACATGTATATATAAGCCCCGCATTTCTATTTTTCATTTTTAAGGTTGGCAGCTCTGTATTTGGGAGTAATAAATCATTTGATTGTAAACACCCACGAAATCTGTGGAGTCAATTTAGATAGAAATTGGCATGAATTATGTTATACTCTGCATAGAACATTTTTCAAATTAAAATTGACAATGATTTAAGATTTAAAGCTGAAAATTAATAAAATAACCAAATGATATACATGTATGGCATTTATGATAATCAATCAATAATTAATGTTCATACAGATTTTATATTTACCGGTATACTGGATTTTGTACATTATACATCAGTTTACAAAATATCTCAAATCTGATTAATAGTGTTTTTCCTTTGCGTTTCGATTGAAACAGTAGCAAAACTCCGTTTAATGTATATATGTACAAAGTAAAAACACTCGAATAGAGTATTAGAATATATTTCGATAGAAACAATACATGCTTCGTTTCTTTTCTTTTGATGTGGTTTCTTAATAGATTAAACGCAGAGCAAAGAACACAATATTTTTTAAGAAATCAAAGTTAAATGGATTGTCCTTTCTTTTTCATAAAATTTCAGCAGAGTATTCAAACAGCATGAACACAGCATTTAGCTCACTTGGTGGCATAATAGTGTGTGATAACGTGTGTATTACAATAACATTGTGTATCACAAGTGTAATAAAGTGTGTATTACAAGTGACATTGTGTATCACAAGTGTAATAAAGTGTGCATTACAGTAACATTGTGTATCACAAAGGTAATAAAGTGTTTATTACAATGCAAACTGTGTGTTACAAGTGTAATAAAGTGTTTATTACAGGGTGACATTGTGTATTACAAATGTAACAAAGTGTATATTACAGAGTGACATTGTGTATCACAAAGGTAATGAAGTGTGTATTACAGAGTTACATTGTGTATCACAAGTGTAATAAAGTGTGTATTACAGAGTGACATTGTGTGTCACAAATGTCATGAAGTGTGTATTTAGTCACGGACCAAACCCCATCTTGGTGAACCATTGGCCTGATCGCTTTCCGCTCGACGATTCTTTGCAATGCACTCTTTGTCCCAGGGATACCAATTTTGAAAAGATTTGATGGATTATGAATTGGTTATAATGTATGTAGATGTGGTGTTGTAGATTTGAAAGAAATCTGAAGTCATAAATCCTTGTTGATTGGAAATTGAACCTCAGGAACGTAGACAGAAAGAAGGACTCTTATTCTTGCGTACGTCTACCCGCTTTCTACACTTAGTCCAAAATGGATGTAATGGAAAGGGCTAGAGCTGAGCTATTTCGATTATTTAACTGAAGAATGAGCAAGTCCAGGCAATCAAGTCGATTTAAAACGGAAACTATGCCGGTTTTTTCACATGATGGTATGGCAAAAGCCTGATGTATCAAATACTTCCTACTATGATGATGTAAACGCTGCTTTTCTCCGAGTTTGGTTCAAGGCTAACTTCGCCATTTACATTTTGATCTTGCCAACGGCATGCAAATGACTACTTTCCAGTTACGCGCTCCCTAACATTCCACAGTGAATCCAAAGACAAAATGGCGGTATAAGAGGGCTGTAATTGTGAATATCGTTTATAATCACGAGTTTAGTTGTTTAACAAATGATTTGATTACAGATATACCAGTTCAATTATTCTTTTATTTTTTTTTTCATTTTTGTAAAATTGTCTGTAGTATAAAAATTTATAAGAGATTGGTCAGATCATTTGACAGTTATATCTGCATACCTTAAATTGGCAACAGAATGTTCAAGTATACAAATACAAATATATTATGTACAAATATCGTGCCATAGTTCATCTACACAAACTATGCATATACACAGGTAAATGTCACATGACATTCATCTGATAAAGAAAGGAGACACCATATTCTTGTCAACGCAGCTAATTTCGTCAACATAAGAATATATACTGTTAAAACTAGGAATGACGGAGTTGGTATTAGATCTAATAAAGCCCATTATGTATAGACAGTCTCATCTCAGGATTCATGTAGAATTTTATTTCTGGGATGAGATATGCTTGCTGGATATTGACAAAAGAAAGCTGTGTTGATTCAAAATTGCTGATTTATCCTCAACATTCCCTCAGGACATCTGAGTGTCATCTCCTTCTTTTCCTTCATCCCCTCAGGACATCTGAGTGTCATCTCTTTCTTTTCCTTCATCCCCTCAGGACATCTGAGTGTCATCTCTTTCTTTTCCTTCATCCCCTCAGGACATCTGAGTGTCATCTCTTACTTTTCCTTCATCCCCTCAGGACATCTGAGTGTCATCTCTTACTTTTCCTTCATCCCCTCAGGACATCTGAGTGTCATCTCTTTCTTTTCCTTCATCCCCTCAGGACATCTGAGTGTCATCTCTTTCTTTTCCTTCATCCCCTCAAGACATCTGAGTGTCATCTCTTTCTTTTCCTTCATCCCCTCAGGACATCTGAGTGTCATCTCTTTCTTTTCCTTCATCCCCTCAGGACATCTGAGTGTCATCTCTTACTTTTCCTTCATCCCCTCAGGACATCTGAGTGTCATCTCTTACTTTTCTTTCATCCCCTCAGGACATCTGAGTGTCATCTCTTACTTTTCTTTCATCCCCTCAGGACATCTGAGTGTCATCTCTTTCTTTTCCTTCATTCCCTCAGGACATCTGAGTGTCATCTCTTTCTTTTCCTTCATCCCCTCAAGACATCTGAGTGTCATCTCTTTCTTTTCCTTCATCCCCTCAAGACATCTGAGTGTCATCTCTTTCTTTTCCTTCATCCCCTCAGGACATCTGAGTGTCATCTCTTACTTTTCCTTCATCCCCTCAGGACATCTGAGTGTCATCTCTTACTTTTCCTTCATCCCCTCAGGACATCTGAGTGTCATCTCTTACTTTTCCTTCATCCCCTCAGGACATCTGAGTGTCATCTCTTACTTTTCCTTCATCCCCTCAGGACATCTGAGTGTCATCTCTTACTTTTCCTTCATCCCCTCAGGACATCTGAGTGTCATCTCTTTCTTTTCTTTCATCCCCTCAAAACATCTGAGTGTCATCTCTTTCTTTTCCTTCATCCCCTCAGGACATCTGAGTGTCATCTCTCTCTTTTCCTTCACAAACTTCTCGATTCTCTATTTAGTGAAAATGGCGTTTACCTTTTACCTCGTAAATTTATAGATATACATAGTTGTTCCGAAATTTATGATCGCCAATATTACTGAACAGTTTTTTTTCTTGATACCATAGAAATGTTGGAGACAGCCGTGAAAATTCAGATAATATGTACAATATTAAGAACAAAAATACTCTGATTGATTATTGTTTTACTTCACTCCACGATTATTTCACGAATATGGTGACGGCATCTACCTGATGCATTGCGTACAAGTAGACCTTTGCAACGGACCCACCCGAAGCAGTGAGGGATCTTTTACGTGCCACCTACTGGTTTTTATTGTCTCATCCGAAAGAAGGAAAGAAAGACAGAACACCGGTGTGACCAGGACGGGAGTCGAATCCGGGACCTTTCGATCACGAGCCAAGCACTTTATCCACCAGGCCACACCAAATATTACTGGGTTTTTTTTTTTTTTTTTTTTTTTTTTTTTTGGTAGATACCAGAGAAATGTTGGAGACATAACCGCGTAAATTCAGATAATATACTAATGCACTAATTAAGAACCAAAAAGAAAAAAAAATACTCTGCAATTCTCAAAAAGAAAATGGGACATATAGACATATACTATCCCGGAATGGACAAATAACAGCGTGTTATTAGATATATACAATCCATAAAAGTGACTTTTAATCAAACTTGTCCAAAATTACTCAGATTACAATGCGGTACTGCCCTCACGTACATTTGTATGTACCGTTAATGAAGTTGTGTCAATCAACACGAAGATAATAGATGATACATGTACTAGCAAATATGGACCATCGGGTCAAACTGACGGATATACAATGCGGTCGGCAATTAAATGGTAAAGGTGGATCCGGTCCCAATCTGTTCCGACTCCGGTCGGATCCGTCCTCAGTGGACATGATCACTATGTAGACGTGCTTTTTTGATACCTATGAATTAAATTATGGATTGAACTATATACTAGCTGTTATAATATTTGTAATAGTTATAGCCAGTTTAATTAAAATTCGATCTATCTTTATTATGTTCATTTCTGTGTGTGACATAGTATGACTAACCAAATCATTTCATTTTTCATTAATGCAGTAAACATAATTGAATAAGCGATATTGAAAAATTGTGTAATTCCTATGTGGAAAAGTCTATGTTGCCACTTCATACATGTTGTCGGGGGCGAACATCGAAGCTGCATACAATGCACAATTGAGGCGTGCTTATCAATGATGCTGGTATCTGACGTCTACATGGCATGACATTTACCAGGGGAACCTGGGGATACAGGTGACAAACCGGCTTTACATCTGTCACAAAATTCGAACAAATTCACTAATGTCTGACAGTAATATATAAGCTGCAACTCTACAGCAACATGAAAAACATAACTATATGAAAAATTCAATTTTAACAGATCAATGATAAGCAGTCATTAGTTCATAAAACACTCCGGTAATGAACGACAACATTCACCCATATTACCATATGCCCTCCTGTACCGACATTTTGTTTTCGGAATCTCGGGAAATCCGCTTGGGTAGCGGAACTGCAAAATAGCCAATTACTCAAACGTGTGCATGATTCAGGATATAAACAAACCATCGAATTTGACATAATCTGGAGTGAAATGCGTGTACAACCATCAAACGACAGATCGAGGTACAACCATCAGACGACAGATCTAGGTACAATCATCAAACGACAGATGAAGGTAAGTTTTCATTGCCGATCGTTAGTTTAATGTTTATATATGTAATATAATATTAATTGATATTTGCTCGATTTCAGTTTATCAAAACTGCAAGTTAAGCAACGTGAGGAATTGTGGCCCTATTCTCGATGTCGGAGTGATGTCACTGTATTTGTCTAAGTAGATGCTCAAAGAGTTTGGTTAGGATGCTTGGAGTAAAACTCGAGATTTATCGTAAGCGGCAACACAGCATTGGGTTCTTCCGTATTAATTCTAAAGGGTTTTGCTCATAAAATACGATTGGAAATGTGTAAAACATGTATTCGAAATTTACTTGTTTGATAAGATATTTTAATTATTCCTTTTTACCATAATTCCTCCAGAAATACGCATTTTTCTCTCTGATAAAATCCGATGCTTTATCCCAAATGTTCTGAATGCCCGTTATCAAATACCCGGATGTCCGACTTCGAGAATCATGAAAATAGAGCCAATTGTTGTGGCTTTATAGTGTTTATGATAGTATTACTATAAAATGTTGTATTGTGTACAACAGAGTATATGAAAGCATGCATTAAATTGAAAGTGCGCACTCAAACATTTATGTTAATTATCAAAGTCAGTAACATATTTACTTATTAGATAATGTCCCATAATGCAACACTTGAGGTTCCTGAAGTATTTTATACTCTTTTTGTTTACGACGTATATCACACAACCAAACTGTCACCCCAAACGTCAAACATATAATGAACAAACCAATCAGAATTAGGATTAGAATGTATGCAAGGGGTAGCATATCGTCGGTTTTGCTATTGTTGATGAAATCGGTTGTTGTTTGCGTATTATTTTGAGCATCTGAAATAGAAAACGTATAAACATACACTTTGTTGCATTGTAGAAACTTTTGAAACATTTAGAGAAATTTATGATCGAAGATAAAATAGTCGTTGATTTGAAATTTAAAACAAGAAACGTATATTTCCTTCTTCTTTTATTTTTCTTCAATGTACTAATTATTATTTGTTTATAGAGTTTTCTTTTTAAAGCATGTAATGCCAGAGAATTCAATGATAATGAGTTGCTGAATAAAATCAAAGTCTATGTACAAAGATCGGCAACAAATGTGTTGTAATGTATGAATATATTTCATTTTCTCTGTGGAATGCATTATATATTATTCTATTTAAGTACCAGTTTCGTTTTTGTTTAGAAATTAATAAAATTTGAAAGGGTTCTATAACCATGGATACTTAACATGTGTATCAAATACTTTAATCCGTATCAAATGATGTTATGTATTAATGGCATGACAAAATTAAAATCTTTCAAAATATACCTATTTTTCGCCTTTCTCGGTAAGCTCGCATTAGTTTCAAATGGTTTTCAAATTCCTTGTTCGTCCAGTTGAAACTTCCACAAAGCGGGAAATGAGGTGGAGGTGGTGCCATATCATAATGTGGTCCCTCCTTCAGAATGACTGTCATTCCCTCCAGTTGGTGTGTTTCAACATGACAGTGCATATACCAGTATCCTAAAATACATATATATGTAGTAACAAGTTGAATGTCTTGCCCGAGATGATGAATAACAGTAATGCACAAATCAGTTTGATCCAAAATGGCGGTGGTCATGGTGAAAAGGTGGAGTTTGAGTAAAAATGATGATGTATGTATATATTGCTGGGTTTTACCATGGTTTAATCCACATGTTTAGAATCAGTCTGGATTTGCATGTAAGAGGTTATTGGCATGTATGAAAGAGAAAACAGAGGACATCTGACAAAGCTGTATGACACAAATCACCAAGGACCTGCACACAAAAATGACAACAGCATAATATACACGGAACGACATTACAAAAATATTCGATTGTGCTGCGGTTGCGATACCGGCTTAGGAGTAAATTTAGTGTTTTAACAAGATGGTATTGAAAATGCAGGGGATACTGTAGTATTTCTACGTCGTTGTAAAAGAAGACCCGCCATGTTGCGTCAGCAACAAGTAAGCTCTAGTTTATGACTGCTATTACAAAACTATGTGTATGTATTGTCAAACAGGCTTATCAGTCACTACAAATGAAATAGTTTTTGAAAAACACATATTGTCGTTACATTTACATTTTTCATATTGTTGAGATAACTTTTATTCTCTGCTGTATGTCCTTCTGGCTTTCTGGGGAAAGCTTGGGCAATTCTCTTTTAAGATACTATGTAAAAGGCGGTCATCGAAATACTGGTTCTATATAGGATCCGATTAAGTGAACATGCAATTCTATTGATCATTTTCAAGATATTGTAAACAAGTTTGACGATTTTGCTCAAATCATACCTTGGTGATGGCTAAGTCAAATTTATACAACTTGCCTGGGTTATCTAACGGGAATCTGATAACAACATATCCTTGGCGAGGTACCACCACTGTGTCTTTTATTGGTGGATTTATCAAGTTGACATCCGGTACATTTCCACCTTCCCATTCTTTGTTTGTCCATGTAGGATGCTGACAATTTGCCCCTGTAAAATTTTAATCTTTTAGTAACATACCGTATCCTGTCTATCCATTTTCCATACAAACATGTACGAATATATATACAAAATGTGTAAATGAGCAAATAAGTTACTTTTCAATCAATGCTCCATGCGTTCCCTATTTTTTTTTCTTTTACAAATGTTAATTATTATTTAAATCAAATTATATTATGTAAATCATGATATATGGAAAGTCTTTGAAGTTCGGCACATTTTTTTTCATTTATATAATGCGTAAAGATAACGCAAGAAAGTTTTACCCGAACATTTGATATGAGGATTTCCCCCAGTGATAGACCCGGTGACGTCATCGGTATCAGCGTATGCCACTTTGATCACGTGAAAGCCATGGCCGTGAATATGTATCGGATGTGCCATTCCAACGTTTAAATCGTCTGGGAATATAATTGGTATGTGTTCAACAAAATGAGTTTTAGTATTACTACATCATTATAAAGTTAAGAAATAATTACAATGTATTCAATATTACAATAACAATATATTTTATGCTGACCATAAACTTCATATTGCCAAATAAAATGAGTAACATACCATTGTTAACGAGGACAAACTGGACAGGCTTATCTAAGTTATACAAAGTGACTGTGTATGTACATTTACAAGCGACTGAACAGTCGTGATGATAACAACTATCAAAACAAATCTTTGCCTCGGGAATATATGTTACCTGTAATTAAAAAGAGAATTATATGAAGAGAAAATCGCATATAATAAGGGGATCGATGTAAATAATAGTAGATTTCTTGCAGATCACCAGAGTGTAAAGCAATATGTAAGAAGGCAAACAACAACACAGCACTTTTACGAAGGATCATGTCTTCATGTCCAAAACCCATCAAGGACAGAAGCTTTCTTCCTCAGGCCCTAGGTACAATATGCATCTACAGTTTGGGACCCTCATACAAAGATGAACATCGACAAGATTGGAACAGTACAACGATTCACCACCACCAACTACAATCCCACCAGTAGTGTCACGTCCATGATGGACCAGCTCAAATGGGAAAGTCTGCGACAACGAAGAATTAGAGCCAAGGCCACTATGATATACCGCATTGTCCACTGCTTATAGTTGCCATCCAATGCCTCCTCAATTCACCAAGATTGGAGCAGCCACAAGGGGACATGATTACCGATACAGGATCCCATACAACCGACCGCCATCTACAAAGAGTCCTTCTTTCCCTCCACCATCAGGCTATGGAACCATCTGCCAACACAGTTCACAGAGGCAGAGTCTTTCGAGATCTTCAAAACCATAATCCAAGTTTTCACAGTGCCATAAACCTACAGCACATATTTAAGCAGCTTTTTAATTGTAAAAACTGACGTGGACTCCCCCTCACGCACACGTTTTATTCATAGTGAGTTGATGCCGTATATGCGGTCTTTCACTTTCATGGAAGAAGAAGAAGAATAGTCACCACTGTTCTTTGTCTACAAAAAGGGGGCGGGTAAAGTGTATTCGTCTTTTGATGATGAACACAGGTAATGACAATTTCGAATCGAATATTCTTAATAATTGGAAAGATAAGAGTAAATCCCTTGGAAGAAACTGGATAAATTTATGTGGATTATATGTGAAAGTATTCGGATTGTACATAACGATTTGCACTCGAATCAAGAGGGTCGACCAAAGACAATGTTGCATACTATAATGTTTCTGAAAACACAATTCATATATCCGCTTCAGGTAAAATAATACACAAGGGCTGATATATAATTGAAAACCGAACCGCTGTCTACAAATATCGACTTTCTTCCACAAAAATGAATAAATGAATGAATAATTACGCTCATTCAGTGTTTAGATTTCTCGTCTATACCTTATAACCAGTCCCAAGAAGATAGCTGAACATCCCGCACAAGAAGCAGCACTCTATGAGAATGTTACCAGGTACATTAGTTGTAACTGTGATGTTCGAACAAGAAGCAGACCTCCAAGAGATCATTACCAGATACAGTTGTCGTTAGTGTGATGTTCCATCAAGAAGCAGCACTCCATGAGATCGTTACGAGGTACATGTATAGTTGTCGTAAGTTTGATGTTCGAACAAGAAGCAGCACTTCATGAGATCGTTACGAGATACTGTTGTCGTAAGTGTGATGTTCGAACAAGAAGCAGCACTCCAAGAGATCGTTACGAGGTACATTTGTCGTAAGTGTGATGTTCGAACAAGAAGCAGCACTCCATGAGATCGTTACGAGGTACAGTTGTCGTAAGTGTGATGTTCGAACAAGAAGCAGCACTCCATGAGATCGTTACGAGGTACAGTTGTCGTAAGTGTAATGTTCGAACAAGAAGCAGCACTCCATGAGATCGTCACGAGGTACATTTGTCGTTAGTGTGATGTTCGAACAAGAAGCAGCACTCCATGAGATCGTTACGAGGTATATTTGTCGTTAGTGTGATGTTCAAACAAGAAGCAGCACTCCATGAGATCGTTACGAGGTACAGTTGTCGTTATTGTGATGTTCGAACAAGAGCAGCACTCCATGAGATCGTTACGAGGTGCAGTTGTCGTTAGTGTCCTGTTCGAACAAGAAGCAGCGCTCCATTAAATCGTTACAAGATACATTTGTCGTTATTGTGATGTTCGAACAAGAACAGCACTCCATGAGATCGTTACGAGGTACAGGTGTCGTTAGTGTGCTGTTCGAACAAGAAGCAGCGCTCCATGAAATCGTTACAAGGTACATTTGTCGTTATTGTGATGTTCGAACAAGAAGCAGCACTCCATGAGATCATTACGAGGTACAGTTGTCCTTATTGTGCTGTTCGAACAAGAAGCAGCACTCCATGAGATCGTTACGAGGTACAGTTGTCGTAAGTGTGATGTTCGAACAAGAAGCAGCACTCCATGAGATCGTTACGAGGTACATTTGTCGTTAGTGTGATGTTCGAACAAGAGCAGCACTCCATGAGATCGTTACGAGGTACATTTGTCGTTAGTGTGCTGTTCGAACAAGAAGCAGCGCTCCATGAAATCGTTACAAGGTACATTTGTTGTTATTGTGATGTTCGAAAAAGACACAGTACTCCATGAGATCGTTACGAGGTACTTTTGTCGTAAGTGTAATGTTCCATAAAGAAGCAGCATTACATGAGATCATTACGAGGTACAGTTGTCGTAAGTGTGATGTTCGAATAAGAAGCAGCACTCCATGAGATCGTTAGAAGGTACATTTGTCGTTATTGTGATGTTCGAACAAGAGCAGCACTCCATGAGATCGTTACGAGGTACAGTTGTCGTTAGTGTGCTGTTCGAACAAGAAGCAGCGCTCCATGAAGTCGTTACAAGATACATTTGTCGTTATTGTGATTTTCGAATAAGAAGCAACACTCCATGAGATCATTACGAGGTACAGTTGTCCTTAATGTGATGTTCGAACAAGAAGCAGCACTCCATGAGATCGTTACGAGGTACATTTGTCGTTAGTGTGATGTTCGAACAAGACGCAGCACTCCATGAGATCGTTACGAGATACATATCTCATTATTTTGATGTTCGAACAAGAGCAGCACTCCATGAGATCGTTACGAGGTACATTTGTCGTTAGTGTGATGTTCGAACAAGAAGCAGCACTCCATGAGATCGTTACGAGGTACAGTTGTCGTTATTGTGATGTGCGAACAAAATGCAGTACTCCATGAGACCGTTACGAGGTACTTATGTTCGAATAAGAAGCAGCACTCCAATAGATCGCTACGAAGTACATTTGTCGTTAGTTTGATGTTCGAACAAGAAGCAGCACTCCATGAGATCGTTACGAGGTACAGTTGTCGTTAGTGTGCTGCTCGAACAAGAAGCAGCGCTCCATGAAATCGTTACAAGATACATTTGTTGTTATTGTGATGTTGGAATAAGAAGCAGCACTCCATTAGATCATTACGAGGTACAGTTGTCGTTCGTGTGATGTTCGAACAAGAAGCAGCACTCCATGAGATCATTACGAGGTACAGTTGTCCTTATTGTGATGTTCAAACAAGAAGCAGCACTCCATGAGGTCGTTAAGAGGTACATTTGTCGTTATTGTGATGTTCGAACAAGAGCAGCACTCCATGAGATCGTTACGAGGTACAGTTGTCGTTAGTGCGCTGTTCGAACAAGAAGCAGCGCTCCATGAAATCGTTACAAGGTACATTTGTTGTTATTGTGATGTTCGAAAAAGACACAGTACTCCATGAGATCGTTACGAGGTACTTTTGTCGTAAGTGTAATGTTCCATAAAGAAGCAGCATTACATGAGATCATTACGAGGTACAGTTGTCGTAAGTGTGATGTTCGAATAAGAAGCAGCACTCCATGAGATCGTTAGAAGGTACATTTGTCGTTATTGTGATGTTCTAACAAGAAGCGGCACTCCATGAGATCGTTACGAGGTACAGTTGTCGTTAGTGTGCTGTTCGAACAAGAAGCAGCGCTCCATGAAATCGTTACAAGATACATTTGTCGTTATTGTGATTTTCGAATAAGAAGCAACACTCCATGAGATCATTACGAGGTACAGTTGTCCTTAATGTGATGTTCGAACAAGAAGCAGCACTCCATGAGATCGTTACGAGGTACAGTTGTCGTAAGTGTGATGTTCGAACAAGAAGTAGCACTCCATGAGATCGTTACGAGGTACATTTGTCGTTAGTGTGATGTTCGAACAAGACGCAGCACTCCATGAGATCGTTACGAGATACATATCTCATTATTTTGATGTTCGAACAAGAGCAGCACTCCATGAGATCGTTTCGAGGTACATTTGTCGTTAGTGTGCTGTTCGAACAAGAAGCAGCACTCCATGAGATCGTTACGAGGTACAGTTGTCGTTATTGTGATGTTCGAACAAAATGCAGTACTCCATGAGACCGTTACGAGGTACTTATGTTCGAATAAGAAGCAGCACTCCAATAGATCGCTACGAAGTACATTTGTCGTTAGTTTGATGTTCGAACAAGAAGCAGCACTCCATGAGATCGTTACGAGGTACAGTTGTCGTTAGTGTGCTGCTCGAACAAGAAGCAGCGCTCCATGAAATCGTTACAAGGTACATTTGTTGTTATTGTGATGTTGGAATAAGAAGCAGCACTCCATTAGATCATTACGAGGTACAGTTGTCGTTCGTGTGATGTTCTAACAAGAAGCAGCACTCCATGAAATCATTACGAGGTACAGTTGTCCTTATTGTGATGTTCGAACAAGAAGCAGCACTCCATGAGGTCGTTAAGAGGTACATTTGTCGTTATTGTGATGTTCGAACAAGAGCAGCACTCCATGAGATCGTTACGAGGTACAGTTGTCGTTAGTGCGCTGTTCGAACAAGAAGCAGCGCTCCATGAAATCGTTACAAGGTACATTTGTCGTTATTGTGATTTTCGAACAAGACACAGTACTCCATGAGACCGTTACGAGGTACTTTTGTCGTAAGTGTGATGTTCCATCAAGAAGCAGCATTACATGAGATCATTACGAGGTACAGTTGTCGTAAGTGTGATGTTCGAACAAGAAGCAGCACCCTATGAGACCGTTACGAGGTACATCATAAACCTAGTTACAGTGCTTTTGTACCGACATGAAATATACACTTTCACCCAAGAAATCTTTTAAATCACTCTAAAAGTAAGGAGTATCACTCTCATACATAGTTCTGTCCTTAGTTAGATTCTTTGGCTCATTGTTTCAGCCTCTTTGGCTTTAACTCTGCTCTTCAAATATTCATATATTATTAGAATTTCTGTGGTTCGGTCATGGGGGTCACTGGGAAGACATGGGTTGTCGGAAGTGCACATCTGGTACACAAAATGATTACGTATGTATGTTCTGATCTTTATTAGATATACTAGACAGCACTGTTCAAGAAGGAAAGATACTAAGATGTGAATTTACAACACTGTTTTCTCTTACTTCTACTTACACCTGCAGAACACCGAGCGACCGACCTCAGACTAATGCTGTAGTCCTTTATATACTCTATGGTCTTAGCTGATCGGATAGAGATCGCAAAGGATTATGGGACCATAGACGATCTAGTATGCTCATTCTGATTGGTCAAAGTTAGATGACAAAGCATTATGGAAACGTCAGGAATTATTATGGGATATATACAAAGTGAAAGTAGACTTAGCTTCAAATCTTTGTCTATGTATCTAAATTTCAACAAGCGTAGCTTTTTAAAAAGCTTAGGTTGCAATCAGTATAGCATTAAATCTTCAAGCTGTTGGGCACAAAGCCAAATGGCTTTATGTAAATAGGAATAACATGTCCTTGATTTTGAAACCATCTTTTTTGCGCAGTTGTGAATTTTCCCGCTAAAATTTCTAATGCCACGCCTAATTTTTTCCTTATTAGGAAAGTAGCCGCGCCTTTTTTCCTTTTTAGGAAAGTCTCCCGGGTGTTATCGTGAATATTCGGAAATAAGTTGGTTTTTGTAGTGAGCAAATCTTTTTTTTTTTTTTTTAATTGTGAACATCTTTTTTCTAGAAACCTCAATATTTACAACAGAATTATGTGCTAATATTGTTTCTTAGTAGTAGATTATTACCCAACATGCCACGCTAATGGAGTTTCCACATTCGCTCTCAAAGCGACTTTGTTATTTTAATATACAATCAGCTGCAATAATACGGATCATTTTCAAACATTAGAAATATTTACATAAAACTGACCTGTGGTGGACAGGATGGGAACTGGAATTTATGAGCGTTGATTGCTGGCGAGTATTGGTTTTTTCCATTCGCTGAAAATAAAATTACAAGTGTTAAATATGGAGAAAAAATGCAGTTTTCATGTTCTATTATGGTCTGATTGTAAAATACCAAAGCAAATGTGCATCATCATTTAAACACTCAGAGCAACGATGGACCCCTGACACGTATGGAGAAATTCAGTCCATTTTGCTAATTTGTATAGCGGCAATATTGGAAATGAAACAGCCATGGTAACGTGTATAGCTTATATAGGGAAATAAAACAGAAATCGAAATGAAAAACTTACCATTGCGAAATCACACAAATCTAGATTAGCAATCAAATTCCTTTTTGTTTCTCTTGTATTAGATTAAACATATTTTATTCAATATATGAATACATTGAAAAGGATTGGGCTACAAGTTTGGCAACATTAGATAATGCCCTCTCCTTTAGCATATACAACATACATGATATGTTAATCCGGTAAGTGGCGATACAAAGTATAACATAAAGATATTTAGATTTATATAATATTGTGCAAGGGAGACATAAAGGTTAAAAGGGGCGTGCTGATGTGTGAAAAAATGTGAAAGTAGGGGGAGGTGGGAGTTATGACTAGTGTATAATATTTGTATAAATATAAATATAAATACATGCACATACATATACACATAAATATTCACATACGTACATACATATAAATGCACATACATATACATACAATGATAATGACCTGATTATGCGTAATAATGATTTTTAAGATTAGAATCTTCCTGATGAGATGACATAGTCCTGTACTGCTAACTGAATATGTGTATTTTCTTCAAAAGTTAAATTTTCATTGCCAGACAGAATTTCCACGATGTTTAAGGGTAAAAGTTTATGAAGTAGGCGTCTAAGGTGTACACGTTCGTTCAAGTATAATGGACAGGTACCGGTAAGTATATAGTGTGAGATATCTTCATATGGGAATCCACAAGAGCAGCTAGGCGAGGAAATCAGATTTACTTTGAAGAGGTCCGCATTTAAATTGCTACAATAATTTCTTAATCTAGTAACTAGTATATTAGCTTTACGTTCCCCTTACAGTAAAATGCTTTGGTACTATGTAACCACCGTTAATGTCATTTAGAGCTGCTTTAAATTGTGTTAAGTTAGCTTTGTTTTGAATTTCATCGTTTAAGTTATTCCAGAGATTCGTAGTGGATGGAATATATAAAACCAAAGAACTATGAAGACGAAAAGATGGGACTCGATAATTTTGATTGTTTCTTAGATTATAAGAAGTTGTCTCTTGAACCTGAACTGGTAGAAGATTTTTGAGATACTGTGGTGTTTATTTTTTATTTTATAAAACAAAGATAACTTTCTTTTTTCCCGTCGCGATTTCAAAGATACCCACCCTGTTTCTTTAAATAAAGATTCGATACTGGAAAAGAGGGGTTGACCTGTAACAATCCTAGCTGCTTGATATTGTATTTCCTCCAATTGTTCACATTCAGATTCGTTACACCCATCCCATAGTTCACACGCGTATTCTAGAAGAGGAAGAATGAAGGTCAAATAGATTTTGTTTAGAGCACACCGACTAAGAACATATTTTAGTTTTCGAAGAACATTTATTTGATTTAGAGCTGTTATACAAATATTACTGATATGATTAGACCATTTATCATCAGAATTGAATATGACACCTAGGTGCCTGTGACTCTGCGTAGCATTAAGTGGGTTGTTACCAAATCGAAGGTCAAGGTCATTCGTGTTTTTATTACTGATAATAAGAACATCTGTTTTTGTAGGGTTAAAGGAAACTATCCATTTTTAGGCCATACATGTATTTTATCTAAATCGGCATTGATCACACGTTCTATGTCACCAAGATGTTAGAAGAATAAAGTAACGACGTGTCGTCAGCAAAAAGACGCGCGATGCTTAAAAGATTTTCGGCAATGTCGTTGATATAAATTAGGAAGAGAAATGGACCCAGGACTGACCCCTGGGGGACGCCTGCTGATGTGTACTTGAATGAAGAATTGTTATCATTAACTACTACAGATTGTTCGCGCTTAGCTACGTAATTTTCCAAAAAAAAAAGCAAGACAGAACCGCCAATCCCGTATGATTCTAATTTGGTTATCAATCCCCGATGCCAAACTTTGTCGAAAGCTTTTGATATATCGAAAAATACCAAGCATGTATGTTCATTTCTTTCTCTATTTAAACAAATATGATGATACAATTCTATTAACTGATGTACAGTTGAGTGGTTTGGAAGAAATCCCGACTGAAATTCGTAGAACAATTTATTATCAATCATATAATTATGCAAATGTTTAAACACACACCTTTCAAAGACTTTGCCAACAGTACTGAGAAGAGAGATCGGTCTATAATTAAATGGTAACTGTCTATTTTCTTTTTTAAAAAAGGGTATCACCATTGCTTTCCTTCATAAAGTTGGAAAAATACTTTGTTTTAGATACATGTTAAAAAGCAATGATAGAGGAAAAGTAATTATCTCGAATGTAAATTTCAACATTTGATGACTTATTTTATCGATTCCACTGGCTTTCCCAATTTTTAATGTTTTTAGAATGTCTTTAATTTCAGTAATACTAATTTCAATATGTGTAATGTCTGTTTTAATCCTACCTCGGGAACCTCAATATGTGTAATGTCTGTTTTAATCCTCGGGAACCTCAATATGTGTAATGTCTGTTTTAATCCTACCTCGGGAACTTCAATATGTGTAATGTCTGTTTTAATCCTCGGGAACCTCAATATGTGTAATGTCTGTTTTAATCCTACCTCGGGAACCTCAATATGTGTAATGTCTGTTTTAATCCTCGGGAACCTCAATATGTGTAATGTCTGTTTTAATCCTACCTCGGGAACCTCAATATGTGTGTTGTCTGTTTTAATCCTCGAGAACCTCAATATTTGTATCATCAACTGAGGAAATACTTGTAAAATAATTATTTAAAATTTCCCCTTTCAGTCTGTCGTCTGTTTCTAATTCTAAATTATCGGGATTTAAAAGGGATGGGATAATCTCACTCTTACCAGATGTTTTTGTTAACATTTTAATCAATTTCCAATACCCCTTAGAATTTTGAGACGACAGAGAATCTACAAATTCATCTACATTTGATAGAAATTTTGTTTAGCTGCTTTTTTCAGATTGTTTACGCGATTTCTCTGTCTTTTGTAATTAGTAACAGCATTTAGTGACCCTAATTTAGCTCTTTTTCTAAGACTATCTCTCTTCCTAATTTCGCACCTCAATTCCGAATTAAACCATGGTTTATCGTTTTTCCTGATTGTTACTACTTTTGTTGGAATGCATTCATCAACTAAATCAAAAAGTGACCAGTAAAGTTTTGACAGGCATCATTTATATTTTCACTATTACCCAAAATGTATCCCCAGTCTTTATTCAGTATTTTGTTATTCAATAAATCATAGTTTCCTCTATTATAACACCAAATTTGTCTTTTATAAGAATGAGATGTACAGTGATCAAATCTAACATCTATGACAGTAGCGTCATGGTCAGAAATTGAGCGTTCGATTGGAATGACCTCGGAGAGGCTAAACGAACACTCTCTTACAAGCAGGGGATCTAGTAAGGACTGACGAGTTGGACCTATACGGGTTGGTGACGTTATAACATTATTAAGCTGATAGTGATTCATTATCTGGACAAGTCTATTACTATTGTCTACTAGTAAATCTACATTGAGGTCACCTAATACAATTATTTTGGGATTTATGTCTATCGCTGTTTCAATGCTATTTTCAAAAAATGTAAAAAAGTTCTCTCCCAACGAAGGAGCTCTGTAAACTGTACATAGTAACAAGCTAGAGGTTTTGGATTTTATTTCTAACCATACGAATTCGTGCTCAATATTTAGTGATTCTAAGACAATTTTTCGATGGGTACACAGCTTTTGAGAAATATATACTACAATACCACCACCGTGAGAGGATCTATCTCGCCTGTACAATATCAAAACCATCTATATGAAGATCAGAATTAGTAACATTACAACCCAGATGTGATTCTGTGATAGCAAGAATATCAAAGTCAAGGGCCAAATCTTCAAGGTAGGAAATCTTGTTTCTTATACTTCTTATGTTTAAGTGAAAAATAGATATATCTTGTGTTTCAAGATGAGGGCCTGGATTTGGATGAACATCCATACATACTATTAAAAGAAGAAGTAGAAATAAGAGTGAGTGATTATTGCACCTAAATGCTTGTAAAAATGCTAGAGCTGTAATAACTATCCTAACTTTCATGTTGTCAGCCAGTATCATCATTATATCTGAATAAAAGTATAAGTTAGATATATCAAATATTCTGAAGTAAGCTTTGTTTCGGCTGTAACAGGACATAACAGCGACAAAAAGACCGATCGACATCCTATATATACTCAGATCAACCCCCATCATAAAGGAAGTACCGTGTTATAAAGATGTATATGATATCAAAATAGGATGACTGTACGGTCTTGTCGTTGACACGGATGATTGGGTCGGCGCAATTCAGGTCAAGTAGAACGAGCAAAACACGAGATACGTGTACAATGTATATATATATATATATATATATATATATATATATATATATATATATATATATATATATATATATATATATATATATATATATATATATATATATATATATAGGTCATACGAGGTGCGGAATGTAACGACAGGAGAATAGGGGAAATAATTAGGGGGAAAAGGTGATAGAACGAGTGTATAATACAATATGAAATATGCATATACATATATACAGGCAAGTAAGATAAATAGGAAGTTGGTGTGATTCATGGTATGGATTGTCTCGCGATTTGGCATATCATGACATGGTAATAAGAGTGGGTACTAACTTAATGGAATTTTAAAAAGAATAAGGTGTCAGTTAATTACTCTACCATATTTTGGTGTAGCACTTTACATTAATGCAGATAAATGTACTATAGTTGTGTACTAAAGGATGTTGATTTAAATTCATTATTGAATTTAGAAAGGTCAGTATGATGAAAAAAACACAAAAAACAAAACCCTGATAGTCTGACATAGTATAAATGCAAGCATTCAATAAATCTAATACATGAAACTTGAAGGCTAGATTGCCAGTGTCATTATGATCATCAAAACATACATATACAATAAATTAACCAGAGATCATGTTGGTTATGTCATGGTTTGAACTAATGAGTCTGACTGAAGTACTCTCATCACTTTTCCTGGCAAATATTCTGCTATCATTAGTCCAAAAGGACTTTAATGTCACCTGCCTTCTTGGCTTCATACAGTTTCTTAACAATACCTTGGCGGTAGATAGTTAGATCCTCGGTAATGAAAACCTTATCAGAGTCACCTTTCAGTTTCTTTTTGTTGTTAAATATATTGTTTTTCACCTTCCAGTTTTTGAATTTACAAATAATTTGTGATTTTCCAGCATTGTTTGGTTTTCCAATGGGATGCGACCTGTTAATATCTTCAGTTGTTATGTCTATTTTGAGTTTATCTTTACACAAACTGACAATCAGATCATCAGTATCAGTATTACTAGTAGGAATCTGCACATTATGGAAGCGGAGTGATGTCCTCCTACCATACTGCTCTAAGGCTTCTATTTTACTCTCTAACTCCTGTGTTTGACCATACAGAAATTCATTGTCATTACGAAGTTGGTCTATCTGACTCTGTTGCTCACCAATTACCTTTTCTTGTGCTTCAATCTTGGCTTGAAGGGGCTTTATAGCACTACCAACTGCTGCAGAAATGTATGGACCCATGTCCTGGGCTAGAGATGGTGCAAATGTCGACATAAATGATGGACTTGATAAAGTAGACATAACATGTTTGAAAAGCTTACGGACTGACCATCACCAAAGCTTATAGCAAACTCCTGTTGCATATTAGGTTGCATGTCACCCATCGTAGGTTGGGCAGATGGGGTGACAAAGCCAGGGGATAATGTCTGCTGGGGTGACGATGCAGGGACTGACTGACCGATATTGTGTTGGTTATAACCCATAATCTTTGAGACAGGAGATATATATATAGCTTTCTGCGCGTTAAAGTGATTTGCTGGGGTGGTGTGTACCCTGGATCTTTACGTTTCGACATGTACAAATGGCCGCCGATACCGCCTTTGCCAACTATAGTCAATATGACACAAATACCTTTGATTTTTCACCTATGCATTCAGATCTGATCTTCTTTAAGTCAATAATAGTACTTTATATGTTGTAGAATAATGTAGAGTGTCACATACAAACTAACACAACCAAAACTTTCGAGAATTAGGCTCTGATTTTCTACAATGCCACCATCTTGACCGGAAGCTACTCTTCTCTTGTAATTATAACAATAATGAGTCCCTCAGTTTTTAATGCTCCTTTTTCGATCAAACTTTTGAAGCGATGCGTCCTATTAAATCCTTTAGAAGCAAGAGAAAATTTTTCAAAATTTAGCATTTTCTCTGTTTTCAACTGAAAATTACATCGGATATGTCACCGAAAAGAACAAATCCAGATTCTATAACGGACAGCATGGACTTGAAAATCCGGAATATCCCATCTATTTTCTTCCAGAATTTTGCATAAATATTCCTTTTTGAATTGAAATTAGTAAATTTTACATTTGCAACAATTTTATAAAGAGGCGCCGAGGGAGAAATCATTGCAAAAACTGTTAAAACTTAAATCTAAAAGCTTCCTTTGTTTTCTTTTACCTGGCAGAAAGCATATTAGGGTATGCCCTGGACCTTCCAACTATTTACACGATTTCATATGGGCACATTAAGTTTCAAAAGAGATGGAGCATAAACTTTGGGTTACGTGATTTCTTCAAATGAATATGCATGATTGTACATCACGTAGTACGCAGCTTGTGAATAAAATGGGCTGAACTTCTCCATATGAAGATTCCATAGTGGGCCCCTGGCAAGCAGAGACTACATTCCCGAAAGAAGTTAGTGTCTTCTATTTGGTATTCATGTTGTCTACTCATGCCCAAAACATATTGATGACAGTTGAATACCGTACACCCCCCCCCCCCCCCCCACACACACACACATTCATTGTAGATTAATAGTGAAAGAAAAGAATGAACTAAAAGATGTAGCATATTTTGAGAGTACCTCCACTTTTCAATTATTATCGATCTATGGAACGCCATAGCTGCCTTTTCTATGGGCTTCTATACTTAAATGTTGTGATCATATAATTATGTGCTGTGGTTTCATAATTATATGCTGTGTTTCCATAAATATATGCTGTGATTTTATTATTATAATAATGAGGTTTAATCTTTTATGATGATGATGATGATGATGATGATGATGGTGATTATTATTATTATTATTATTATTATTATTACTATTATTATTTTTTTATTATTATTTTGCGTATCCGAAAAAAGTTTCCGTTGAGATTTGGATTTTAGTGGGTGTGAAAATGGCCGTTACAATCGAACAGAGATACATTCAAAGATTTGGATCTTCAAAATACAGTGCCAAAATTCAAAAGTGAAACGATCGAACTTGATAATTTTCACCTCAACTGAAAATCGAAACTCATTTTTTTCCCGGATAGGCTCGAATTTAAAAAAGACCTCATCATCATAATAATAGAAACACAGTCACAGCATATAATTATAGGGCGACAACATTTAATTATAGGACCAAAGCGTATGGTTATGAAACCACAGCCGATAATTATGACACCACAGCATTTAATTATAGGATAACAGAATATAAGTATAAAATAACAACATACAATTATAGGACTACAGCATATAAGAAAAGTAGCCTATATAAGGCATTCCATACCGATCCAATTGGAAACGTAAAATACTAAAAGTAACTAGTGTCAAATGACTATGGCACCAACAACAATACACCACAGTGGACATTTACGGACCCCTGAAATTCAGAGGTGAGACCAGGTGTCCGGGAGGAATGAGCGTCTCTTGTTTGGCTAGCCACATCCGCCGTGATTGCCCTTTAATACAGACAAAATATAATTCAATTGGTTGGTTGTTTCATTGGTATTTTACGTCGCTTTCAACAATTTTTCATTTATATAGCTACATGGAAGCAGGACGTAACCAACCTCTTAAACATACTGGCGCAATCCGGGAGGCGAACCCGGATCGTCGGCGCCGCAAGCTAAGGACTTATCCACTACAACAAGCCTGTCCCTAATATAATTCAGCAATGCACATGTATATATACATGAATGTGAATAAACACTTTGTAGAAAGTGCCACAGCCACACAACATCAGGAAAAACACTTAAGTCAAACCCTCCGCGAGGAACTTTTTTTTTTCCAGCTCCACACTGCAAAGGAAACAAGTGTAATGTTAATGTAAAATACGAAAGTAACTGGTGTCAAATGACAATGGCACTAACAACAGTGTACCACAGTGGACATTGACGGACCCTGAAATTCAGAGGTGAGGCCAGGTGCTCGGAAGGAGTTAGAAAGTGGAACAATCCATAAATCAAATTTAACCTCTGTATTGATTGATTGCTACCATTTCTTTTTTAAAGTTTCAGACTAGAAAAGTGTTTATTCTCCTTTAAATAAACTTGAGAAATTGGTTACATTTCAGCAATTCATGTATAGACATTTGTGTGAAACAAGATTATGTTATAGTAACACGAATGACCCCTTCGGGACAAAATTGAAAATGGACAAGAAGTACAAGAACTTTAACGCAATGAGGGGCAAACTTCGTGCAATCGTTGAATGTTTTGCATGCAGCACTAATGAGATTGGGGGGCCTCGTGTAGGTATTTAAACGTTTGTCATGCGGCACCAAAACGATTGAGAGGGGGGGGGGGGGGTGGGGGCAAACCTTGTGCAGGGTTAACGTTTGGCATACAGTACTAATCAGATATAGGGGAGGGGGAGTAGGGCAAACCTGGTGTAGTGGTTAACGTTTCACATGCAGTACTAATGAAATGGGGGAGGGGACAAACCTCCTGCAGTGGTTAATGTTGGCATGTGGTACTAATGAGATGGGGGAGGGGACAAACCTCCTGCAGTGGTTAATGTTTGGCATGTGGTACTAATGAGATGGGAAGGAGACAAACCTGCTGCAGTGGTTAATGTTTGGCATGTGGTACTAATGAGATGGTGAGGGGACAAACCTCCTGCAGTGGTTAATGTCTGGCATGTGGTGCTAATGAGATGGAGGAGGGGACAAACCTCCTGCAGTGGTTAATGTTTGGCATGTACTAATGAGATGGGGAGGGGACAAATCTTCTGCAGTGGTTAATGTTTGGCATGTGGTACTAATGAGATGGGGGAGGGGACAAACCTCCTGCAGTGGTTAATGTTTGGCATGTGGTACTAATGAGATGGGGGAGGGGACAAACCTCCTGCAGTGGTTAATGTTGGCATGTGGTACTAATGAGATGGGGGAGGGGACAAACCTCCTGCAGTGGTTAATGTTTGGCATGTGGTACTAATGAGATGGGGGAGGGGACAAACCTCCTGCAGTGGTTAATGTTGGCATGTGGTACTAATGAGATGGGGGAGGGGACAAACCTCCTGCAGTGGTTAATGTTTGGCATGTGGTACTAATGACATGGGGGAGGGGACAAACCTCCTGCAGTGGTTAATGTTTGGCATGTGGTACTAATGAGATGGGGGAGGGGACAAACCTCCTGCAGTGGTTAATGTTTGGCATGTGGTACTAATGAGATGGGAAGGGGACAAACCTCCTGCAGTGGTTAATGTTTGGCATGTGGTACTAAAGAGATGGGGAGGGGACAAATCTTCTGCAGTGGTTAATGTTTGGCATGCGGTACTAATGAGATCGGTGATGGGACAAACCTCCTGCAGTGGTTAATGTTTGGCATGTGGTACTAATGAGATGGGGGAGGGGACAAACCTCCTGCAGTGGTTAATGTTGGCATGTGGTACTAATGAGATGGGGGAGGGGACAAACCTCCTGCAGTGGTTAATGTTTGGCATGTGGTACTAATGAGATGGGAAGGGGACAAACCTCCTGCAGTGGTTAATGTTTGGCATGTGGTACTAATGAGATGGGAAGGAGACAAACCTCCTGCAGTGGTTAATGTTTGGCATGTGGTACTAATGAGATGGTGAGGGGACAAACCTCCTGCAGTGGTTAATGTCTGGCATGTGGTGCTAATGAGATGGAGGAGGGGACAAACCTCCTGCAGTGGTTAATGTTTGGCATGTACTAATGAGATGGGGAGGGGACAAATCTTCTGCAGTGGTTAATGTTTGGCATGTGGTACTAATGAGATGGGGGAGGGGACAAACCTCCTGCAGTGGTTAATGTTTGGCATGTACTAATGAGATGGGGAGGGGACATTTCTTCTGCAGTGGTTAATGTTTGGCATGTGGTACTAATGAGATGGGGGAGGGGACAAACCTCCTGCAGTGGTTAATGTTTGGCATGTGGTACTAATGAGATGGGGGAGGGGACAAACCTCCTGCAGTGGTTAATGTTGGCATGTGGTACTAATGAGATGGGGGAGGGGACAAACCTCCTGCAGTGGTTAATGTTTGGCATGTGGTACTAATGAGATGGGGGAGGGGACAAACCTCCTGCAGTGGTTAATGTTGGTATGTGGTACTAATGAGATGGGGGAGGGGACAAACCTCCTGCAGTGGTTAATGTTTTGCATGTGGTACTAATGAGATGGGGGAGGGGACAAACCTCCTGCAGTGGTTAATGTTGGCATGTGGTACTAATGAGATGGGGGAGGGGACAAACCTCCTGCAGTGGTTAATGTTTGACATGTGGTACTAATGAGATGGGAAGGGGACAAACCTCCTGCAGTGGTTAATGTTTGGCATGTGGTACTAAAGAGATGGGGAGGGGACATTTCTTCTGCAGTGGTTAATGTTTGGCATGCGGTACTAATGAGATCGGTGATGGGACAAACCTCCTGCAGTGGTTAATGTTTGGCATGTGGTACTAATGAGATGGGGGAGGGGACAAACCTCCTGCAGTGGTTAATGTTGGCATGTGGTACTAATGAGATGGGGGAGGGGACAAACCTCCTGCAGTGGTTAATGTTTGGCATGTGGTACTAATGAGATGGGAAGGGGACACACCTCCTGCAGTGGTTAATGTTTGGTATGTGGTACTAATGAGATGGGCAGGGGACAAACCTCCTGCAGTTGTTAATGTCTGGCATGTGGTACTAATTAGATGGGGGAGGGGACAATCCTCCTGCAGTGGTTAATGTTTGGCATGTGGTACTAATGAGATGGGGGAGGGGACAAACCTCCTGCAGTGGTTAATGTTTGGCATGTACTAATGAGATGGGGAGGGGACAAATCTTCTGCAGTGGTTAATGTTTGGCAT
This sequence comes from Pteria penguin, assembly GCA_035048485.1. Classification (NCBI taxonomy): domain Eukaryota; kingdom Metazoa; phylum Mollusca; class Bivalvia; order Pterioida; family Pteriidae; genus Pteria; species Pteria penguin. The sequence continues at coordinate 8,240,048 of CM068585.1, read as the reverse complement.
GCGGTACTAATGAGATCGGGGAGGGGACAAACCTCCTGCAGTGGTTAATGTTTGGCATGTGGTACTAATGAGATGGGGGAGGGGACACACCTCCTGCAGTGGTTAATGTTTGGCATGTGGTACTAATGAGATGGGGGAGGGGACAAACCTCCTGCAGTGGTTAATGTTTGGCATGTGGTACTAATGAGATGGGGAGGGACAAATCTTCTGCAGTGGTTAATGTTTGGCATGCGGTAGTAATGAGATGGGGGAGGGGACAAACCTCCTGCAGTGGTTAATGTTGGCATGTGGTACTAATGAGATGGGGGAGGGGACAAACCTCCTGCAGTGGTTAATGTTTGGCATGTGGTACTAATGAGATGGGGAGGGACAAATCTTCTGCAGTGGTTAATGTTTGGCATGCGGTACTAATGAGATGGCGGATGGGACAAACCTCCTGCAGTGGTTAATGTTGGCATGCGGTACTAATGAGATCGAAGAGGGGACAAACCTCCTGCAGTGGTTAATGTTTGGCATGTGGTACTAATGAGATGGGGAGGGGACAAACCTCCTGCAGTGGTTAATGTTTGGCGTGTGGTACTAATGAGATGGGGAGGGGACAAACCTGCTGCAGTGGTTAATGTTTGGCATGTGGTACTAATGAGATGGGGGGGACAAATCTCCTGCAGTGTTTAATATTTGGCATGTGGTACTAATGAGATGGGGAGGGGGACAAACCTCCTGCAGTGGTTAATGTTTGGCGTGTGGTACTAATGAGATGGGGAGGAAACAAACCTCCTGCAGTGGTTAATGTATGACATGTGGTACAGGAAGTCCTGATCGATTCCAGACTTACGCCACGATATTTAAGAGAATGGTTGTCTTCCTCCATAACGCGTTTCGACAATAAATAAAAATAACGTCGATTTTAATATACTTAAACTAGCGAATGGAACTAATAGTTGACTTGGTTTGCATCTTTTCAAAATACATTCTTAAGTGCATTTTTGTATTTCATTCAATCAACAAGGCAACTTTTATTCTGTCGTTTTGCTCATTTGATCATCAATAGTTTAAGAAATATGTTCATTAAAATCAAGCAGTTGTTGTCCGATAGAATAATCGATGTTTTGTTTATAGCAGAGACCAAACTTGATTGTACATTTCGGAACAGCACGTTATCAGCTGAAGGGTACCAGCTTGTCAGAAGAGACCGAGACCAACATGGTGGATGTATAGCGGCTTACATAAGGGGCGACTTACCATCTCGCAGGAGGACTGACCTCGAACCAATAGAGCAGGAAGTAATAGTGTGTGAGGTAACACAAAAATCTAGAAAATGGGCTTTATGTGCATACAAACCTCCAACCTCTGCAGACCAATCCTTTTTCGAAGCTTTAGCAAAAACACTAGTTAATGTCTTATGACTTATGAAAATATTTTAATTAAAGGTGACCTAAATTGTGATCTTACTTGTTTTAACAAGGGAAAAACTTTAATAGATTTTATGGAAATGTTTAACCTTGAAAACCTTATAACATCACCTACGTGTTTTAAGAAAGAATGTGTGCCATCATTAGTTGATGTAATTTTAAGCAACTGTAAAAACCTTACTTTTAGAACACTGAATTTACCTATGTTGTTAGTGATTGTCATAATCTAGTCGGTACTGTCATAAACTGTAATGTAATATCTGACACAAAACAAAAACATCCTTATAGAAGTTTTAAAAACTTTGACGAAAGAAAAAAGAGGAGTTACTGGCTCAGTTATGTGGCAGAAGTCACCATGAAGCTATACAATAAGAAGAAACGAAGAAAAGTTTTGCACAGACTTGGAAAACATTAAGATATCAAATGTAGTTGACTTTACAAAACATGACACCATCAAGAATGTAAATGAACTATACAGTAGTTTTGAGAAACAGGTAATTGACATAGTAGACAAACATGCACCTATGGAGGAACGTTATGAAAGAAATCAATCCTGTCCTTATATGAATAAAGAACTAAGGAAAGCAATATGTAAAAAAAAACTTATGTTACTTAACAAATACAGGAAATTCAAAACCAGTAAGACCTGGGAACAATATAGAATACAAAGAAATTTAGTAAACAAACTTAAAAGAAAATCTATTAGTACATACTTCTTAGAAATATGCATGGTAGGTTCCAAATCAAGCGACTTCTGGCGACCTATCAATCCCTATATGTCAAATAAAACTGTGTCTAAGAACAACAAAAATATTTTAGATGAAGATGGAAACCTAGTCACAAAGACCGAGGAAGTCACTGAAATTTTCAAGGAATGTATTACCCATGTAGCAGATAATATTGGTAAGGTCAGACGTTCAATCCGGATACTCCTCCAAGTATTTTGAAAATTAATGAAAATCAAAATTTTGAAGAAGTTTTTGAATTTTGTCCGGTTTCTGAAAATGACGTCATGAAGATTGTTGACAAAATGAATGTTAAAAAGGTATTTGGTGTAGATAAATTGTCAAACTTCTGAAAGATGGCAAAATCTCTCTGGTTAAACCAATTACAACCCTTGTGAATACCACCCTTACCACTTCTGTCTTCCCAGACCGTCGAAAGGAAGCACAAGTAACACCTCTTTTCAAGAAATGTGACCCCCTTGTTAAAGAAAACTACTGCCCAGTAAGTGTTCCCACAAGTATGTCCAAAACTTTTGAAAGGGTAATTTGTAATCAAGTGTGTGGATATTCTGAGTCAATTTTTAATAACTTTTTGTGTGCGTTTAGAAAGGGCTATGGCTACCAAACTGTTCTTTTACGTGTTCTCAAATACTGGACACAAGCTCTAGATAAAAATCTTTATACTGCTGCTATTTTAATGGACTTTCAAAAGCATTCGACTGTTTACCTCATAATATACTTTTAGAAAAACTTTAAGCCTATGGCTCATCCACAAAATCTGTCGATCTCTTCTCCAGCTATCTTTGAAACAGAAAGCAGCAAATCAAAATTGGAAACATCGTAAGTATCTGGGGAGAGGTCACAAAAGGGGTCCCTCAGCGGTCTGTATTTGGTCCTATTTTGTTCAATGTAATTATAAATGATATTTTCTACTTTATTCAGCGAGGTAAACTATACAACTATGCCGATGACAATACTCTTTCTTTTTCCTGTCCTGACTTTGACCAATTAATGAAGTGCCTGGTAGAGGAGAGTAAAATTCTGATTGACTGGTTTGATCTTAATTGGTTGCAGGCCAATCCGGAAAAATTTCAAGCTTTGGCAGTTGGTAAGAAAACATTTGATATGAAACCAGTTTTTGAAATAAATGATGTCAGAATTACCTGTGATCCAACGGTTAAATTACTTGGAGTCGAAATTGACTATCTTTTAAAATTTGATTCACACATTTCATCTCTGTGCAGAAAAGCAGCACAGCAAATTAATATTTTGAAACGTTTAGGCAGACATCTCACCAAATTGAATAAATTTACCATCTTTCATACCTTCATTGTTTCCAACTTTAACTACTGCCCTCTACCATGGCACTTCTGCTCTGAACGAAATACTCTTAAATTGGAAAAACTACAGGAGCGTGATTTACGTTTTGTTTATGAGGACTGTGCTTCAAATTATGAACAACTCCTTGAAAAAGCCAAAGTACCATCCTTAAAATTAAGACGAGTTAAGAGTATGACTATTTAAGCTTTTAAAATTAGACATGGCATGGCTCCCTCTTGTTTGCGTGACTGCCTCACTTTCCAAGAGAATAGGTATAAATTCAGAGACAAAAATATTTTACAGGTATCATAAGTAAGAACATCTACATATGGTAAGAATTACTTTGGGTATGCAGCAGCAGTTTTACGGAACAGTTTCCCCAATGAGTTCAGAAACACTAATAATTTTAATCATTCTAGGTCATTAGTTAATCATTGGAATGGAGGGGACTGTAAATAAGTTTTGTAGATGATTTGTGATTGGCTGCATGGTCTCCTGTCGGTAGGGGTTGACTCAATCACTTTAGACCTTTTGACCCTTGTTCTTTACATGGAGGATTATTTATAAATTTTTAAATGTACGTCTTTTGATTGTTCTGCTGTTACGGTGAGTGGGAAGGTGGGCCCGTAAACCGGTTAACCACACCATTTGTTTGGCTTTTGTCAAATTAAATGACCGTCCTAAGTCGGTATCGTAATTGCACTACAATCAAATATTTTTGTTATGTGTTAAATGTTCTATTATATTATTTATATTCATGTATTGTATAGCTCCATGGTGACTTCTGCCACATAACTGAGCCGGTAACTCCTCTTTTTTCTTGCAGTCTGTCACCAATATCTATCCAAATTAAATTAACTCAATAACTGACTGCTGCACACTCCATTGTATGTTGTTATTTCCTTCGTTGTACATTATGTACTAGTTTTGCTTGATTTTGCTTTTTTGCTTATTATTGCTTATCGCTTATTCATTTTGCTTTCTATTAAGTTCAAGCCAATCCTACTCAACGGTACTGCGAATGCAGTCTTTTTACTGGAATTATGCTTTTTATTTCGTATCAAATATTAAGTTGTGTTTATCCATGGTGTTTGTAGCTTTATTCTTGAGCTGGTACATGGCATCAGTGTGTCTTAAATGCTTAAATGCTTTTCCCCTGTGATTAACAACTTGTGATAATTAACCCTCAGAGCTTAAATTAGTAGTCTTATTTTGTTCATGTTATAACCTTTTAACCTTTTTTCTTAGGTGCTTATATGATAGTTTTTACTTGATATTTAGATTTTTGTAGCTAGTAATTGCCATAAAGGTGTCTTAAATGTTTTCCCCTGTGATAAAACAACTGTGATAATTGATTTCTTAGTGGTTAAATTATTAGTCTTATTTATTTATTTATTTTTATTAATTCTTAGTGGTAAAATTAGTAGTCTTATTTTTGCTTCAAGTTGATACCTTTTTACCTTTTTGTCTTAGGTGCAAATATGATAGTTTGACTTGATTCTTAGCTTTATTTCTGAGTTGGTAATTGTCATCAATGTGTCTTAAATGTTTTCCCCCAGTGATAAACAATTTGTGATAATTAATCCTTGGTGTTCAAATTAGTATCCTTATTATTTTTTTTTTTTTGTTTTATGTTGTTACCTTTTACTTTTGTCTTTGGTGCTTAACATATAGGTTTACCCATGGTATTTATAGCTTTAACTGTGAGTTGGTAATTGTCATCAATATGTGTCTTGAATGCCCTTTCGTGTGAAATAACTAATTGTGATAATTAATCTTAGTACTTGTATATGTTTCAATCTTAACAATGTTCTTATTTCTGACTTAAATAGACCCTTTCGTTACTATTTTATTTTAACTACAATCGTGTGGACACTCATAGAGACCTCAAGACACTTAGTTAATCTTAGTTACTTTTAATTTTTATATGTATGTTTATCTTGTACATGTCTGTTCTTAAACTACTGTAACATGTTTGTTATTTGATGCTGTGTAAATATGTTTTATGTCGGTCAAAAGCTATGAATAGCTTATGTTTTTAAATGTTACTTGACATGCCGACTCTTAATAAAGCTTATCTTATCTTATCTTATGTCGTTTGTTTGTTTGATAACTACTTTGTTAACTTTCTCGAAAAAAAAAAAAAAAGAAGAAAAAAAAAAAAAAAGAATGGCAAAATGATTTTGCCTTATCACAGCTGCGTAATAAAACACAACAACAGCAGTATCGTAGAAATCAAACGTAGTCAGAGAGTGAGATAAACAATAGATGAAAAAGATGAGGATTAAAGTTATACAATATGTTTTCTACGAATAAAAACATGTTTTATTTATTTTCTTAAATTACATAGTTCTTTTACATTTCCATCTATTTGCATCGGGCAGTGTTTTGACGACAGGCCCTATGATTTTAGGGATTATACTGCGCGACAGAATGCTCTGTTTATTTTGCATGTTTTCAAACAAACATAAAATGATAAAGCAACCCAAACCCGCTCAAAATAGTCTTGAAATATAAATTTTTGTCTGACATGATGAAAGATTTCCGCTCAATGCCCAAAGATTAATAAAGCGCGGGAAATTTCAACTGCTGTACGTACTGATGTAGTGATCTAAATGTCGCCTCTTTAAATTGATTCGGCAGTTTCTGTAAGTATATATAGATAAATGGTGACGTCCATAACTTTTTTTCATAACTTAGCTTAATTTACAATTGAACTGAATAAAACATAAGTATAAACATTATGTTAATTATACTAAGGTACAAGGATTTTTATTATTATTATTATTATTATTATTATTATTATTATTATTATTATTATTATTATTATGTGAAAATATCGGTTATGTAAAAAAGTACAGGTAAAGGTTCATGCTCTTAATAATTGGAAATACGAGATTTTAAGAATTGTCGATATCCGTATTAAGAACTTTACGGAAAATCCGCATTTATTTCAACAGCCTAATACATTGACGGCAAATTCTATTAAAAAGAAGATAGCTGACTTACATGCTAAATAAGTCTTTGTTCCTGCTGATAGAGCAGGTAATAACATAATAGCTGTTTGAAAACTATATTATATTGAAGTACTTAAAAACGAATTAAACTCCACTCATACATATGTGGAAAGCCCTACCTCAAAAGACAGCACCTTGCACGATCACCTCATGACCATGTCCGACTTCAAAATTAAAACTGATAAATCTGATCTACCAACCATATATTGGCTCCCAAAACTACATAAAAGTCCATATAAATCACGTTTCATATCTAATTCTAGCCACTGCTCTACTACGGTACTATCGAAGCATATTACGTCTGCTCTAACTGCTATAAAAGATCATATTATCAAATATTGTGATGTCGCATTTCATAATAGTAACATCAATTACTTTTGGTCGATTAAAAATTCTCATGAAGTTATAGACAAACTTGTTTCCCTAAATTTCAAAGCGACTCAAATTTCTACATTTGATTTTTCTACACTTTATACATCTCTGCCTCATGATTTGATTAAAAGCAAGTTGGTGTCTCTTATACAATGGTGTTTTCACAGAGAATCTAAAACGTACATATGTACTTCCAATAACTCCGGATTCTTTTCCAACAAACAATATACTTCATATAAATACTAGACTTGCAAGGAATCATGTAAAGCACTAGACTTTCCCATGAATAATATTTTTGTGCAATTTGATGGCAAGTTATATCAACAAATAGTTGGGATTCCTATGGGTACTAACTGCGCGTTTCTGATAGCAGATTTATTTCTTTATTGTTATGAGAGGGATTTTATGGTTTCTCTTCAAAAATCAAAACGTTTTGACCTCATTGACAAATTTAATAATACTTGCAGATATCTGGATGACATTTTGGTTATCGACAACCCTGAATTCGAACAATTTATATCAGAAATATATCCACCAGAGCTCACATTGAATAAAGCTAATACTTGAGATAAATCTACACCTTTCTTAGATTTAAACATCAAAATTATCAACCACCTAATATATACTAATATTTATGATAAACGTGAGGATTTCGGATTTCCTATTGTAAATTTCCCTTACTTGGATGGCGATGTCCCTTGACTCCCATCATATGGTATCTATATATCTCAATTAATTCGATTTGTCAGAGGCTGCACCGATGTTTTGGACTTTCATAAACAAAATTTACAAATTACTACTAAACTTTTAACTCAGGGTTACAGATATCACAAGCTAAGAAAAACATTCGGCAAATTCTTCAGATGTAAAGATGATGGATAAATCCAAACCACAAGTCCAAAAATCATGAAACCATAGGACATACAAAATCAGTGAAAATGAAAAACAAATGGAAAATAACAAAATATGTCTACTTGAAGAGCATATGTGAACCCCTGTGATGGAGTGAGATCAGGTGCCCGGGGAGAGTGAGCATCTCCTGCTTGCTAGCAACACTCGTCACATATACCCCGTAGAAAGAGTCAAATCGTGTGAATTCCATATGTATCTATATATGGAGAAGTCGAAGTAGGTAACCTTCTAGTATAGAAGGTGTCAAATCTGTGTAAAGTGATCGGAATCGGTCTCAGTCCAGAATATCACTTAAAAGTCTGGATAACGAGATATCATATGGAGTAATAAGAGTCTCGTAACGACCGTAGAACTTCCTCAGTGACGATGCTAGTCTAGCACATATATAACCCTGGTTGAGCAGCTTAACTGAAAGTCGCCTAGCCCTCAGAACAAAGTCATTGTAATTTGAACATGCTCTGGAATAACGTATTAACTGAGATATGAATACGCCGTATGCGGGCGATGATGGAATGTTGCTACTTATGAAAGGAAAGTTTGTGATAGCGAAATTGAAATCGTCACGTTTGTCATAGAGTGAGGTGTTTAATTGACCATTAATGTCGAAAGACAACATAATATCTAAATACGAAGTAGAATTACTAGTTTCTGTGGTTTCTTTGACCTCCAGTTCACTTGGATAGATGATGCTAAGGTAATCCGCGAATGAAGGATTATTAATTGAAAGCAAGTCATCTATATATCTGTAAGTAAAATTGAAGCCAAGAGCCAATTGTTTTTTTTCCTTGCGAAAGCAAAGACTGAATGAACTCAGCTTCGTATGAATAAAGGAATATGTCAGCCAGAAGCGGAGCACAGTTAGTGCCCATTGGAATGCCGACAATTTGTTGAAAAACCTTACCTCCAAACACCACAAAAATGTTATCGATAAAAATGTTATCGATAAGAAATCTTATTCAGAACTTCTATCTAAATTTGGAAATATTTCTTTTCAACAGTATGAATCCAATGGAATTTCCCATCCTTATTTTTACGGTGATCTCGTATATAAACTAAGGAAAGTAAAAGGCTCCGATAACGTTATTTTATCATGTAATAAAATAGTCAAACGTCTTCTAAATAGACAATATGATATTGAGATCATCAAAAAGACTATAGGTCATGTATTTGGTCCCTCTACAGCCTTATGCAGACTTTTACTTGAACGTTGCACGCTGACTAACAGGGCGGTGGGGACTATATGACGGGCCTTGTCCAAACCTCTTTCAGAGGAGACATGGTCCTGAACCTCGTCCCCTCTGACTGTTAGTCGGGACTCCTACAGATCTAGGGTCTTAGCTCGCTTTTAGACTGGCAGAGCACGGTTTATCATGTTGATGTCGCATATATTTTTATACCATTATGTGTTTTACAATACCTTAAGTGTGTTTATTTTTATGACCTCTCAATATGCGATACCTGTTGACCCTTGTTCTTTACATGGAGGATTATTTATAAATTTTTAAATGTACGTCCTTTGCTTGTTCTGCTGTTACGGTGAGTGGGGAGGTGGGCCAGTAAACCGGTTAACCACACCATTTGTTTGGCTTTTGTCAAGTTAAATGACCGTCCTAAGTCGGTATCGTAATTGAACTACAATCAAATATTTTTGTAATGTGTTATATGTTCTAGTATATTATTTATATTCATGTATTGTATAGCTCCATGGTGACTTCTGCCACATAACTGAGCCAGTAACTCCTCTTTTTTCTTTTTAATTCAATAAAATTAGGTATATTCTAATTTAGTTTACAATCAATAAACGAAACTCTGCGTAAAATTTTATTGATAAAATCAAAACATTTTCAAACCTTTATATAGATACTTGTTTATTATTAAATCAATTGAATCATAAAAGTAATAAGAAATAATAATAATAATATCTACAAACGGATTTATTTCATTTTTTAGAATAATTATTGAATCTACTCGCATATTTTAATTCTTACTTTCATGGCGCTTACTTTCATCCCCTATTAGACGAAAAAATACAATAAGTTATTTTACAAATAAAATATACACTAGTTATAACAATATTTAAACCTAATTATGATATATAGGGATTTAAGGGATCCATTTTCAGCTGCATATACACTATATCCGCTTTATAAAACAATATTGTTAGACAGAAGTACTCTGTACTCGACAAACTATTCATCAATTGGTCTCTTTTGCTATCGATATCTCTAAAGAAATTTCTGTACTCTTTTGAATTATACGATTGTTGCGCCTCATAGATCCATTATACCACTTCCAACCAGCTTGATTTCTTTTTCTTAAATAGATTTTTCTTTTACATAAGTTAATATGTCACTACACCAAACTAATCCAAAATTCAGCAAACCGAAAAACATATAAAATTAACAAAAATTGAAATCAAATAAAAATTACCAATCCAAAGAACATCTACTAAGGAGCATAAGTGAACCCCAAAAAGGACTTAGATCAGGGTCCGGTGCCATAAACTGACAATATACTTCAGTCAAATATTCCATTTTAATTTATTTCATTAGCAATCGTTCAAATAAATTCTCATGCAGAATGGTTTAATTCTATTTATCAATAGAATAAAACTAAAGAAAATCCAAATCCCAGTTATTAATTAATTGATGAACAAAAGAATATGAAATTATGACTTAAGTATATTCCCAGTTTATGACGCCGGACCCGTGTGTCATGATGGAGTACGCATCTCCTCCTAGCTAGCAACAATGCATCATTATTACAGGGGAGGGTGTTATGTTTAATGTTCTCATACAACTTTACAGTTTAGCACTGTTGTATAATTACAACTACATGTGTGATGAATAGCCACAAAACACTACACATGATTTATCAATTAATGGTTTTACCGACAGACATCAATGCACACATTTGTGGTTTAATCTACCTTGAATGCAGTCACTTATCCGATTCATGCAAGAACAAAAATCTATTGACGCAAGCGTCAAAGTTTCGCGCCGTAACCAGATTGTTCTTTGACTAATATTTCCGCTACTATAGGTTTGACCTACCTATAGTGTACAATTATTTAAACACCATTTTCTTTTTTGACTTTATGTAATAAGCTCAGTATAAGTTAGATTCTGATATGTTCCTAGAAATAATACTGTCATTTGAAAAAAGTTTAATGATATGAGTGATATTTTTTGGCTATGGTTGAATAATATTTGAAAGGATACTGCCCATTCATACTGAAAAATAGCGTCCTAAAATATCGTCAAGAAACTACTTTAAAACTATTAGCAAGTCAATACTTAACACGTGGCCCTTAGTACTTAGTGTGTAATTTGGTGACGTATAATTGTTTTGAAAACTTAAAAAAAATCATTGCTTCCAAACGCGATATCGCTTGCCATATGTTTACCCATAAACTTGGCCTTGAATATGACCTTGACGGTCTCAGATTGACCTTCGGCTCTCATCGTAATTAATCATCTCTGCAAGTTTGATTGAAATATGGATGTTTAATACTAAATTATGGCCAATAATGTGAAAGCATGACTGACAGACAGACGGATGGACAACGGACAAATCGATCCAAATATCGTTTTGTTTCGCAGGCTCATAAAAAAGGTCTGAAAAGTGCAATGTAGATGCAATTTCGATGAAATCCAGATATGAAAGCAGTTTTAAGGGAGGAGTAAGCATCTCCTGTGTAGTTGTGCGGGCAGTAAAGTCATGGCACATTATACATGTCTAGTTATCGCAGACAGACAAAATGACAGTAAAGGTTAATGCTATGTGTTCAGCCATTTCATGCCAAGTATTTAAAACACTTTGATTGAAATAAACTTTATGTATTGGTGAAAATCACTAGGGCAAGTGTAACACACCAAGTATGTTGAAAGTCCATTTCTCTATTCTAAATTTCTTATTGATACTTGAATGTGAATAGAAATGACATACAGATCATATGAAAAACGTTTCTTTGGGAAACAATAGAAAAAAACTAAACATTTAACTAGACTAGCATGCAAGATTTTTGGTAATTCATTAAAATAAATAATGTTATCAAAACTTACAAAACTTGCTTGCAAGTCAATGTAAACAAATTGTGCTGGGCTCAAATACAATTCAAACTTATATTGAAAGCAAATTTGTAATTAATCCAAAAATTTAAAAACAAATAATATTTAGAAAATCTTGTAAAGTATAAGTGGTGTTAATGTTTATAGTACAAATCAAATCACACTAAGATTATTCAATAAAGTAGGACTATCATAATTGTTATATCAAATTAATAAACATATGCTACTCTAGTCTATGTAAACAATTGTTATGTAAATGTTTATGTAAACTACTAATTTTAAAATAAGACTTTGGAAATGAAAAAAAATTATTGGAATAACTGTTCACCAATCTTTACTTTGTATCAAATATAAAATCTGTTAATTAAAATGCTTTCAATATATTCTTTAAATTCAATATAAAAACTATCAATATTATCGACTATATCTAAATTAAGAACATTACAATGAAATCAACCAATGATTAAAAGTTTGAATTTAAATGTTACTGTTTAAGTTTAAAAATTCATGGGGATTTTTTTTCACCTATTATACCTTTGGAATTTTGAACAAAAAGGTTTAAAGTAGTAATATCAAAACAGTTTTTATTATTTTGAATTATTTTTAATTTTCTTGCAATTTCTTACTAATTTCTATGAAAACTTTAATTCAAACTTCATATCTACATAATTAGTGATAACAATTTCAAACATGACCTGTTGTCTTTATTTATCTTTAAGTAATTTTGTTGTACAAGTCACCTTTAAAAATGTGAAGCGATATGGTTGTAACTGAAAATTATCTAAAATATCTTAGAAAAGTTTGTTTTATGACGTTATGCCCATCTCATCTTTTATTTCGGCGGTTAATTGTACTACCTGAGACACTCTTGTTTCAGACAAATGTATGAAATTATAGATGATGACATGGGAATAAAATTTGAATCAATGATTTAAAAGGCTTAAATCGGTGTAACTTGACTTAAAACATATTTTTGTATGCTTCATTATATGTATCACTGTGTGGCAGAAGTTTACATATACGTCTTAGAATACCATTTCTTCAGTGATCACTGATAATAGTAATCAGAGGAAGTTTTATTCTGTTAAAACTCGTACGCTCTGACAATTGTATTCTTAAGTCATGTGTTGATTTTTTTTTCTATAAAGAATTGTCACTTAAACCTAAATGTACAAACAGGTTATCTAATGCAAAAGAATTTTATCAGAAATTGGTCATAGTGAATTTTGGTCAAATCAATGTACTTTAGATGAAGAAATCATTGTAGCAAAAGTGAAGCAACGTCTCATTGATATATAAAAGCAGTATATTATATATATCTCTCCCCGGGCACCTGATCTCACTCCATTACAGGGGTTCACATATGCTCTTCAAGTAGACATATTTTGTTATTTTCCACTTGTTTTTCATTTTCACTGATTTTGTATGTCCTCTGGTTTCATGATTTTTAGACTTATGGTTTGGATGTATCCATCATCTTTACAAAGCTGAAATAAACGCATCGTCGAAATGTTCTTTATATAAACATATTATTGATCACGTAGTACTTTAAGTCACAGTTCATAATTATATATTGTACTCTATTTGATATATAAACATACATGTGTATTTATATTTTGATTTAATGTGATATATACATTCATTATGTTGACCTTGACATAACACTATATTATTGTTGCTTATTATATATTTGTATATCTATAAGCTGTACAGCTTTTGATTAATAAACAATACAATAATATTCTGTACTTTATTTTCGGTAGATTTAACGATCTTTTCGGTAAACTGAATCTCTCCGGTAATCCCTACTAGATCTATACTATCGCATATAGCAAAGCTTTCTAAAAATAAACTAAACATTGAGCACTGTGTATACATATCTATAAATAGCACGGCAACGATGATGTCATAATTTGCTGCAGATATAATACGCAAATAAATAATGTTTTTACTTTTAATAATATTTATTATATATTTTAATTTAACTTTTAGGTTAATAACACATTATCAAACATGCATAATCATTCCGTAGAAATGAGTAGTAATCCCGCAGAAACGCAGTGTCGCTCTCTTAAAGCTGGCCTTTCACCATAAAGAGCCGAGGCTTTTCGAAATTTTTTACCTAGGTCAACCTCGCTCCCGTATGTTTTATGATTATTACATATTTTGAAAATTTTATCAATAGTTTATATAGAAATAAATGCCCGCGAACTTCATATCAGCCCTGGTACTATTTCTAGTTACGTGACATCATACCGAACGCAAACAAACATGGCGGACAGTACTATTAACGAGAATACTTCGATTTATAGAATTTAAATGTAGATGGACGGTTAAATATGTAATAAAAAGGTTATTGACTGAATAGGACCGCCCTCGGTCTTTATCGCTCAAAGACCTCGGGCGGTCATATTTCGTCGTATTCAATCAATAACCTATGAATATTAAATGACCGTCTGACCCAAATGCTCGAACAGAGCTCTCGTCCATGGTATAATAGAAACAGGCGGAGTCATGCAACCGTGACATTTGATCGAAGACACGACAAAGGCAACATGGCGTCGCAAACATATGCACAACCACTGTAATTGCCTGAGATAAAGCTTTCAAGACCTATGAATTTTATTTATAGGTTATTGACTGAATACGACGAAATAGGTCTTTGACCGCCCGAGGTCTTTGAGCGGTAAAGCGGTCCGAGTTTGCGAGGGCAGCACCCGTTCAAAGACCGAGGGCGGTCGTATTCAGTCAATAACCTTTTTATTACATATATAACCGTCCATCTACATTTAATTCTATAAATCGGAGTATTTTTGTTAATAGTACTGTCCGCCATGTTTGTTTGCGTACGCTTTGACGTCAAATATAAGTATTACGTCACGTAACTGGAAATAGTCCTCGGGCTGATATGAAGTTTGCGGGCATTTATGGCTCTATATCAGCCCGGAAACTTTCTATATTAACTATTGATAAAATTTTCAAAATCTGTAATAATTCTGTATAAATTACATTGATCAGTGACGTCATAACGCCCCATATTTGACCCATCTTTCAGCACAGAAAGCGATGTTTGGCAGACTTTTGCTTGTTAAGCTAAGAACGTCATAATGAAAGGGTCGACATTTCCAATCTTGCGTGACGTCATCAAAGTGGTGTTTGCGCTTTTAAAAGCGCTTGACATAGGAAATGGAAGTTTCCAGTAGTATATTTTGGCGTTAAAAACGCACATATATTTAGAATAAGTGTCTTATTTTGTGTTTTCATGCAGGAATAAATTACAATGGCTGATGCATTTATTAGGTATAATGCGCGTTGTCTGATGCATTTATGAGATATAATGCGCCTTAGCACATTATATTTAATAAATGCATCAGCCATTATAATTTATTCCTGCATGACAACACACAAAAAAAAAAAAATACATGTAAGACACTTATTCTATAAATATTTCATTTTTTTGTTTCTTTATTTTTGAAGTAACCTACATAAAGAATACAAAGTTAGTTATAACAATATATCACATGATACTGTAATATTGTACGCAATTTGCCTCGAAAATGCCACGCATCCAATCGTGCGTAACGTAAATAAACAAATTTTAAAATTGAACGAACAAATTACATTACGTGTACTAGTTATTGTAATATGACCAGGAATGACATATATCATAATGTACAAATAGTATCGTCTGTTCAGTTGTACTTGTAACGAACCCACCCTCTCCATACAAATGCAAAAGAGGCAAACGAGATACAGGTAATTTGAAAATTTGCGATATTGAGGTAATACTATCCTTTCTCCAAATTACAAGAGCCAAATTCCAATACTCAACAGATCACACATTTGGAAAGCATAGTATTATTTATACTAGTATACTTTACTGTAAACAAATACACATCAGTTTGTTGACACATCTTTTGGAGTGTTCGAATAGGTAACATACAAACAGGACACTGTATAGATTGAAGACGAAATCTTCAAAATTATACACAAGATTCTGTTCCCGATCCTGTATAGTAGGTGCATACTGAGTAATGTTATTTGTAAAGTATGGGACTCATTGAACTTACACATCAGGGGCGAATGAAGCGATTTTGAATGAAAAAGGGAGGGGGTTACCAATCTTAAGCGTAACGTGGTAACTGTACAACCCTGAAAAGGATCTGTCTCTTATATTTCCAGGAAAGAATTTTATGACAAGGGATGTGTGCAAGGGGAAGGGGTGGGGTTCCTATCATCCGTACCACCCATGCCACTTTCTCTGGATCTGCCAATGGAGAACCAACCAGATTAATTAGTTTTTCGATTTGAAAGGGGGTTATTTTTACAGTTTAGCCCCAGCCCTTTCATTACTTAAATCCACATTCCAAGATATATTGGACAAAGCAATGCAGTGTCTGAATTGTGAAAGAAGGAAAACATCTGCGCCAGACATAAAGGTTCCAGTCTCAAAATTAATCAATAAAACTTGTGCATAAAAATTTCCTAGAGAGTATGGTTATTCCGTCCCAAGATCCCTACCCCCTTTTTCTGACGTCTGGATTCACAAAGGTATTATTTTATTTTATTTTGTTTTATTTTACTTTATTTCTAGTACAAACATTTTGTAGAAAACTACATGGCACTTTTGTGATAATTTATATTTGTAAGGAAGCGGGGTATTACGCTACCTAAGGATATGCTACCTAAGGATGGATGGATCCACCCATTGATCTACCGAAAGCTGTGTACCTGTAGTGGTCAGGGTGACCGAATGGAACGACTCTATTATTTAACTTTGATGTGAACTCTTAACCATCCCATGGTCAATAGACTCTATTAATAGTATTATGTTAGATTGTAGTTGTATTATATGTCGATTATTCTTGATATATATATATATATATATATATATATATATATATATAAAGCACAAAGACACTACAGTTAACAAGGCACCCTATATTTCACTTATATTCGTTCCCCGTCTGGGACTCGAACCCACGACCTATGGTACCGAATCACCTAGCTGTCATGCATCCGACCCTCTAACCGACTGAGCTACCCGAGCTCCACAAAAATGGAGCTTTAATAGCCTATCATTAGCTAATCGCATGCATGACAACACGGCCGCGGAAAGTGAAGGAATTTACCCGACGTAAACGCAGGCGGATCCCCTGAGAGGATACATCACTGAAAGAGAAATAAACATATAAAGCACCTGGGAGTACTATGGACCTTGGATCTCCGAAGAAATACCTGTAGAAAATAAAGACAAATTAGACAAACATATAAAGCACAAAGACACTACAGTTAACAAGGCACCCTATATTTCACTTATATTCGTTCCCCGCCTGGGACTCGAACCCACGACCTATGGTACCGAATCACCTAGCTGTCATGCATCCGACCCTCTAACCGACTGAGCTACCCGAGCTCCACAAAAATGGAGCTTTAATAGCCAATCATTAGCTAATCGCATGCATGACAACACGGCCGCGGAAAGTGAAGGAATTTACCCGACGTTTCACTGATTCTATTTGTGCTTTATATGTTTATTTCTCTTTCAGTGATGTATCCTCTCAGGGGATCCGCCTGTGTTTACGTCGGGTAAATTCCTTCACTTTCCGCGGCCGTGTTGTCATGCATGCGATTACATGTAGCTAATGATTGGCTATTAAAGCTCCATTTTTGTGGAGCTCGGGTAGCTCAGTCGGTTAGAGGGTCGGATGCATGACAGCTAGGTGATTCGGTACCATAGGTCGTGGGTTCGAGTCCCAGACGGGGAACGAATATAAGTGAAATATAGGGTGCCTTGTTAACTGTAGTGTCTTTGTGCTTTATATGTTTGTCTAATTTGTCTTTATTTTCTACAGGTATTTCTTCGGAGATCCAAGGTCCATAGTACTCCCAGGTGTTTCACTGATTCTATTTGTGCTTTATATGTTTATTTCTCTTTCAGTGATGTATCCTCTCAGGGGATCCGCCTGCGTTTACGTCGGGTAAATTCCTTCACTTTCCGCGGCCGTGTTGTCATGCATGCGATTAGCTAATGATTGGCTATTAAAGCTCCATTTTTGTGGAGCTCGGGTAGCTCAGTCGGTTAGAGGGTCGGATGCATGACAGCTAGGTGATTCGGTACCATAGGTCGTGGGTTCGAGTCCCAGACGGGGAACGAATATAAGTGAAATATAGGGTGCCTTGTTAACTGTAGTGTCTTTGTGCTTTATATGTTTGTCTAATTTGTCTTTATTTTCTACAGGTATTTCTTCGGAGATCCAAGGTCCATAGTACTCCCAGGTGTTTCACTGATTCTATTTGTGCTTTATATATATATATATATATATATATATATATATATATATATATATATATATATATATATATATATATATAAATATATATATATATATATATATATATATATATATATATATATATATATACATTTGTTGCACCAGGTGCCTTCATGGAGTATGACAGTAATAAATGTGTTCCCGATACGTCGCAAATATTTTAATGATGTAGTGTTAATTAGGTCTTAAAGGGGTCCACTAAGGGGTAAACATTAGTGTAGTTTACCTGTATTGATAATTCAATGAACACTTATATATCTTATTCTAGATGAATTAGTTGCGATGCGGAGTCTGCGTAGTGCTGATACCGGTTTTTCAATGTTGCGAGGCGGCGGTCGATAATAGGATTTGACTTATGGGGAATCTGGGTTTAAATGTACACTGGGAAATAGAATTACTTCAGACTTAGACTTGATTTCGATCATCGTAAATGCCGAGTCTCCCCCTTCATAGCACACGAAGCCATCACTGCCTTAAAGTTTTGAGGGTTTCATTAAAGATAAAAACATTTCTCCGACTTGCCTATCTCGTCGCATACACAACACCTTAAGAAACCAACCAACGCGAAGTACTGCCCTACATATTATTATTGACGGGCTAATGTGCCGCGCTTCTAATACAAATTCAAGAACTAGTAACATCTTTAGCTAAACAACCTGGGTTTTTGAAACACGAATGCCCAAGCGGCAAATAAACATAGCTGTCAATGTCCTACCCCGGGGTCACATAATGACGCTTAGGGCCCCAGGGGATATACTTACTGTTGAATTTTGGTAACTGTAACAAAATTCTATAGAAAGTTATCAAGTTTAAAAATCATATATCAATTAGAATTAATAAAAAATCTGTTCGTTTATAACTATTCGGCTTGACATGGATCCCCATTCAAAAAATTATACATAACGGAACTTCTTATCCATCCACCACTGCTATCCCCCCTCCCCATGGAAAGAAAAGATAAAAAGAACATATATATGCTGTTTGAAGAACAAACAGCTTTTGTCCTCTCTCCTTCATTTATGTCTCTGCAAATGTTAAAATACTTATAATCGAACACTCTGAATTCAAGAAAGTGTCCTTTGGAATGCTGTATACTAATTTCGAATTTCATTTTATTTTTGAGATGAGGTGGGAAAGAGAAGAAAGGATGGAAGGGGTGGGATGCGGGAAGGGAGTGTAAATTTGAGGGGATATGGAAGACGGGTTTAAAGGATAAGGCAAGAAGCGGGAATGTATAGCCAGACAACATCCATGTTGTATTATACCAGTCAAAAATGAAATAATAGACACATAACTAAATTGTTGTGAAGCTATTAAACAAATGTAAAAATATAAATAAATGAATCCTTCTAGTGCTGTAAGTGTTAAATATATATGTTCTGTGCACACGGACCGCCTCCTGTCGGCCCGTAATTAAATCCGTGATTCAAAAATACCTCAAATTGATCGATTGGGGGGGGGGGGGGGGTGGGGGGGGGGGGGGCGGCGGGGGGGGGGCGGGGGGCGGGGGGGGGGGGGGGGGCTGTATATACCATAGTAACTGCTGCATCGGTGAATGTTTGATAAAACATTGAAAGTAAATTAAATTGCCTTTAACGCCATGACATTGACGTGAAATGTCATAAAGCTTTTTAAACCGGGACGTTCCTTCGATAACAGAAGTGCACCAACTAATTAAATCTCTAATTCAGTAATTTATAAATGCATTGTGAAGAGGTGTATAAATTTGCTGAAACAAAAAATATACTTTCCTGATGATGACCAAAGTAAGTTTGTAGTACAGTGCATATTTACATGTATATATGTAAAATGCCGAAAAGTACCGAGAAACATATAAACTTGTGTGATTCGAAACACCCCATATGGCTGTATAGATAAATATCATACTCACACGCAAAATGGAAATTGAAGAATATTTCCTTAATTGGTTCGTCCTCGGAGATGGGAACTGGGTACTTGTACAGTAAGGCCTTTGTACTCTTGAGATCAGTGAGTGGTATGCAGTGTGTATGGTCGTCCCGAGGATATTTACTGACAAAATATAATGAAACACGATAACATCAGCCATGCGAAACATCAAGAAAGATCTATATGGATAAGGGAGATAAAAATAGAATGGGAGCATAAACAAAATATCTGCAATGTCTTCTGGGGTACATTGCTGTGTGTACCACCAGGGACGTATATAGATATATACGTCCCTGGAACCACAGTTGTCATACACTGCACCGGCACTGTCCTATTTTACAGATTACAAATACTTGTTCACTGAAAGTACAAGCACTAGCGAAATGGAACATGAAGTATGTACTGCTCAATATGTGTGATTCTACACTCTATGAAAAGTGGTCCACTGAATCAGTATCAATTACTTTGGAATAGTTATATCAATCACATGGCTGTTATATGATTATGTAGAATTCTTACAAAGGCATAGTTTTAGTTAAGTTGCAAAACTCGGCTCTTATTTTGATGTGAGTTAATTGGAACGGAGGTGGGGGGCGTCAGTCAACAATTGATTTCCTGACCATAAGTCCAATATATTAAGGACAGTGGCGGGAGTCAAATTTTTTATATCTTCGCGTTGAAGAGTTCCACCCCGTCCATGTACGATAACCGGCAGAAGTTCCGTTTTGACTCCGTACTTTTCTTTGCCCGCGGCAAAAGGCATAATAACACTTGAGTCAATCCCATTGTTAGTCAATCCCATTGTTAGTCACACTTCAGTGCTCATATAAATCAGGATTCATAACCTGAGTAGTCGTTATAATTCTCCAAGGAAAGGAAATGAATCAATTGAAACCCCTGTTAAAAGGGAATCTGAAGAAGAAAGTGAGGCAAATATTTCCAATTATTTTCTTGGAATTGCCTAATAGGTATTTTATACTCTTCATGCATACTCTTTTATGCGTTTTTGCAAAGACTGCAATTCATATTGTATGTACTGAGCGTTGTGCTGGCAAGACTATTTCATCAAGAGAGATAACTCTTATTCATGGTTTACAGAATAAATGCAAGTGTCACTTTCCCAGTGCCAATTTCATAAAAATTACAAGGGAAAGGTCCCAAGTTCCTGTCTTTATTTAGAAATATGTATTTCAGAGATCTTGTATTTGAATTCTGAACAGAAAATATCTGCTAGAAAATTTTTTATTGTGAATTGTGTATTTCTGCCCTTATGAGGCAATGAAGAAATTCCATGTTCTGTCAAATCAGGAAGTTGGAAATCTCAAAATGTTTATTGGTAGTCATATCAAAGTTTACAATGAAACTCAATAATGCTCAAGTTTAATACAGCACCTCAAAATTGATAGAAAGATATCTGAAAATTGAATAACCGGGATCTGTCCTTAAGTGCTATTGCAATGAAACTTCATACACTTACCATGAGCGGAAGATGCGCCCTATTGTTTCTGGGGTCAAAAGGTCAAGGCCATAGGAGTTGGGTATCAAAAATTGGAATCCGGACCATAAGTCCAATACGTTTAGTGCCAATGCAATGAATCATACAACTACTCATTATGAGTGGAAGATTTGCCCTATTGTTTCTGGGTTCAAAAGGACAAACGTCAAGGTCAAAGGAATGGAGTATCAAAAATTGGTTTCCGGATCATAAGTCCAATACCTTTAGTGCTATTACAATGTCTACACTTACTCATTATAGGTGGAAGATGTGCCATATTTGTTTCTGGGATCAAAAGGTCAAAGGTCAAAGTCATAGGAGTGGGGTATCAAAAATTGGTTTCTGATTATAAGTCCAATACGTTTAGTGCTGTTGCAATGAAACAATAAAACTATACTGGTTTACTTTTGCAGCGTTATGGACCATAGACTGAAAATTCATGTAAGTGTGCTGCAGGTAGGGGACTCTAATCTATCCTAAAACAGTGTAGTAAGACATTATTCACTCTAATGTGCACGTTTTGTAACCCGGCACATTGCATCTGTGATGCAAATCTTTTGTTTTGTCGTATAATCGACGCTTCTAACTTCAAAATATCAATGCTTTTTGATAAAATCCCTCACACAAACCCAGGACAATATTCGCTATTCGAAATTAAGACAGCAAATTTATACTTGATTGATTCTAGGTAAAATACTTCGAACCAATTAGGAAAAAATAAACAGTAAGCAACATTTCATATAAAATACTCAGTATGTTTTGTCTGTATGTTCTACATTTCAAAGTTAACGTACGCACATGTTTCCCTCTTGCATATACATAATTTCTTATAACGGTATGTTACGGGAAGAAATTAAAAAGGTATTTTTGGGAGATTCAAATAGAGGTATCTTATGGGACAATTTATTTTAACAAATTACACAATGTTATTACGAGCCCAGGCTTTGCATATGGTCTTTCTCAAGAGTTTGTTTGAGGGATGAGGTCATATGGCCTTTTCAAGAGTTTGTTTGAGGGATGAAGTCGTATGGACTTTCTCAAAGGTTTGTTTAAGGAATGAGGTCCAATGGACTTCTCAAAAGTTTGTTTGAGGGATGAGGTCAAATGGACTTTCTCAAGAGTTTGTTTGAGGAATGAAATCATATAGACTATCTCAAGAGTTTGTTTGAGGGATGAGGTTATATGGTCTTTCTCAAGAGTTTGTTTGAGGGATAAGGTAATATGGACTTTCTCAAGAGTTTGTTTGAGGGATGAGTTCATATGGACTTTCTCAAGAGTTTGTTTGAGAGATGAGGTCATATAGACTTTCTCACGAATTTGTTTTCGGGATGAGGTCATATGGACTTTCTCACGAGTTTGTTTGCAGGATGAGGTCATATGGACTTTCTCAAGAGTTTGTTTGAGGGATGAGTTCATATGGACTTTCTCAAGAGTTTGTTTGAGAGATGAGGTCATATAGACTTTCTCACGAATTTGTTTTCGGGATGAGGTCATATGGACTTTCTCACGAGTTTGTTTGCAGGATGAGGTCATATGGACTTTCTCAAGAGTTTGTTTGAGGGATGAGGTCACATGGACATTCTCAAGGGTTTGTTTGAGGAATGAGGTCATATGGACTTTCTCAAGAGTTTGTTTGAGGGATGAGGTCATATGGACTTTCTCAAGAGTTTGTTTGAGGGATGAGGTCATATGGACTTTCTCAAGGGTTTGATTGATTGATGAGATCATATGGACTTTCTCAAGGGTTTGATTGATTGATGAGGTCATATGGACTTTCTCAAGGGTTTGATTGATTGATGAGGTCATATGGACTTTCTCAAGGGTTTGATTGATTGATGAGGTCATATGGACTTTCTCAAGAGTTTGTTTGAGGGATGAGGTTATATAGCTTTGACATTGTACAGAAACAAAGCATCGGAAATGTTCATGAATATGATATTCCATGATGTAGATAATTTAATTTTTTACAACATGAGCATAATATAATCATAATGTAGAAAAAATGACTTTCCATATCTTTACACTATGATAAGAAACAATTATTTTCATTCTTAGTCTTAAATTTTCGTCAGGCGTCTACAATTTAATCGAGATTACGTTTTTATGCAGTTATTTCAGCCTAATTTCTTATGAAATCTAATGGCTTAGATGTTATAACACTGCATTCCATTCCCATTTTCTCAGTTTAACTCCATATTACCATGGACACCTCCCTTCGGAGCGACATTTAAAAATTCCAGCTAATCATAACCAGAATTTCTCGCCACAACATTTTATTCAAACCATTCGGTTCTGAGTTGCGATTTTACATTGACAGATGGTCGTATAACTGAACTCTCAAAATCTCGGAAAGTAATAAAGTTACTGGTATAATTGTTTGAATAGGAAATGATACATTCATAACAAAGTTGTTAGTCTTACAGAAAAGGACAGTTGACAACTGTACATGGGCGCCGTTCTGTACATTTACGTGCGGAAGAATTGGGAAGTTTCTTTGGTGCTCCATCATAACGTAGAATTCCCATGACCTTACCGGGTACTCTCTGTTTCTGGAAAAAGTATATATATATATATATATATATATATATATAAATGTTTCTATAATTTGATTATCTAAATGATGATAAAACCTATTGAATATACTTGAGTAGACGCGAATTGATATGCAAGACATTTTTCATATGTATGTATGTATATGGCTGTATTCAGTTCATGGAGTAATCGCTGCAGTTGTATTGAAAAATGTTATTAGTTTAAACAGTATTTATTAATTAAAGTGCATAAGAAATATTTACATACAACCAGAGACATAGACTTCTGAAAGTAGTCTATGTCTCTGGTAGATTAAAGATAATGATTGGGCAACAAGAAAATTCTTATATAAAGCCCTTTCCTTAAAGCAAAATCACATAGACATAAACACATGCCGACACCAGTGGATACAAAACATAAGATGAACGGTTTATACTGTTTATATATGATGGTGAGAAGGTCATAATGAAATGTGGTGATTTCTTAATAATAAGAAATTGGAGACAGACATAAGGTCATTGGTTTTCATATACAGAATATATATAATATATATGTACACATACATACATACATTGATTGATTGGTTTTTGTTTTACGTCACACCACGGATATTTCACGTATATGGTGACGGCATCTGCCTGATACGGGGCATACAAATTTTGACCTTTGCAACGGACCCACCCGAAGCAGTGAGGGATCTTTAATGTGCCATGCATACCACGACACAAGACCTCGGTGTTTACTGTCTCATCCGAAAGACAGAACACCGGCATGACCAGAGCGGCTTTACATACATACATACACACACACACACACACACACACACACACACACACACACACACACACACACACACACACACACATATATATATATATATATATATATAAAGCACAAATAGGATCAGTGAAACACCTGGGAGTACTAGGGACCTTGGATCTCCGAAGAAATACCTGTAGAAAATACAGACAAACTGACAAACACATAAAGCACAAAGACACAACAGCTAACAAGACACCCTATATTTCACTTACATTCGTTCCTCGTCTGGGACTCGAACCCACGACCTATGGTACCGAATCACCTAGCTGTCATACATCCGACCCTCTAACCGACTGAGCTACCCGAGCTCCACTGTATACATATATACCAATATTAACGATTCATATGTATACCTTGTACATGTATATGCATATAAATATGTTTAAACTGACAGGGATCGAATAAAGATGAAAGAAAGAGGATGAAGAAAAGCAAGTTGTGGAAATTAAATAAATTACAAACCAATGGAATCTTTTGCTGTCTTTTATATATTTATGAACTATACAGAAAATATGCTCGTTGACACTGTCCCTATAGAGATGACAGCCTTTTATTAGAATTTCAGTATTATAATTGACATACAAAGTTAAAAGTGTGCCCAATCTAATATTGTTGAGAAGCGGGCATTCTAAAAGGAAATGAATTGCTGTTTCAACCTCTCCACATTGACACAGGTTGTTTTCAGAACATGATTCTTACAGAGATCCGCGTTCAGAGAGCTGCAGCCTAGTCTTAAACGAGTATGGAGTATCTAGAGTTTCCTTTCACCATAATAATAATATGTAGGCACGTTATTACTGTTGCGATTTAGATAATTTTCAAGATTTCTTATATTTTGTGGCAGGGAGTTCCAGTTAGAGTTTTTGGAATGAGAGAAATTTTGTAGTATAGCTGTGCGTGGGAGCGGAATATGGAAATTGTCTGATGATTTCAGGTGTCTTTGCGTAGCTGCACTAACACTTGGAGAGACCATAGTATAAAGATATGTAGGAGTCTGTTTTTGCACCATTTTATAGAAAAGTTGTTAACCTGTTTCCTTTAAAATATCAGCTTTGGGACATGATCTAGTAGCCCTAGTAATCAACCTTCCAGCTTTAATATGGAGATCTTTAATTTCAAGACTTTCTGTCCTTGGGCAGTTATCCCATATAACATCCCCATGTTAAAGAATTGGCGTAATTTATGAGAAGTAGACAATTTCTAAAGTTTTTCTATCAAGCTGATACTTTAAAGTACGTAACAGGTTTATACGTTTCCATGCTTTGGATGTTATGTCGTGAATGTGTTCGTGCCATGTGCAAGGTGTGTTGAATGTTATGCCTTGATGTTTGTGTGTTGTGACGTTTTAATGGGTGTGTTTGTTCATGTGCAATTGTGAGTGTGAAATTTGTTCTTTTTTCGGCTTAGTATGATTTTCTTCAGTTATGTTGGGATTGAAATTAAGTAGCCATTGCAGTGACCAAGCATGGATGTTAAGTAGATCTGAATGTAACATGTTGGCTGCTGCATCGGGATTTATTACTATAATGTACATAGATGTGTGTGTCATCTGCAAAAAGTCTAATGTTTGTGCCAATTTCGTTAACAATATTATTAATATAAACGAGAAATATAAGAGGTCCAAGTGTACACCCCTGGGGAACTCCGACTTTTACAGTTCTATACTCAGAAAAACTACCTTATGTGGCAACTCTCTGAAAGCGACCACTTAAATGGCTCTTAGTGACGCCCATCCGCCTAAGTTTGAATAGTGACCCCACTCCCACACCCTGTCGAAGGCCGTGCTAATGCCACAGAACCGAGCTCTTACTTCCTTGCCATCATCCAAGGCCCCGAGGATGTGTCATAGTGATCAATTAGTTGGTATACACAGGAATCATTAGGGGTGAAACCAGACTGGACCGGAGTAGTTAACTTATGAGTATGCAAATAGTTATAAAAGTGTTCAATAATACATTTTTCAAAAGCTTCGAGACACGGCTAAACAGGGATATTGGTCTGTAATTAGATGTGATTAGGGGACGACCATTTGATTCGAGGGGGCTGGGGCTGGCAAATTTGGTCGAGTCAGATTATTTATTTTCAGCTCTTTGAAGGATAAAACATGTATTTTTTTAATATCCTGGGACAGATTATTTATTTTCTTGACTTTTTTTTGGCGCCAATAAATGCAAATAAACTTTATATATAGTCATGTGCTTTTATAGATTAATTGTTAAATTACAGAAGGTGCGGTTCCCGATAGGAGAATCCCTGTAATGTGTATTCTGAAATACGCAAATGATCAATATTGGTAAGCTGACTCCGTCTCTCTGTATTTTAAGGGCCTTGATTTGAAAATTGACTCTGTGAGATATAAATGTAGGGAGGTTTAGTTATCAATTTAGTGCACCAAATACGCATTCTGACAAGTCGTGTCTCTTCAGTGAAGTTCAGGGCCGAAACTGTTGTAATCTACCGTAAAGAAATCTATCGTAAGGATATCTATTGTAAAGAAATCTATCGGAAAAATATCTATCGTAAAGATATCTATCGTAAAACAAATCTATCGTAAAGAAATCTATCGTAAAACAAATCTATCGTAAAACAAATCTATCGTAAAGAAAACTATCGTTAAGAAAGCTATCGTAAAGAAATCTATCGTAAAGAAAACTATCGCAATAATAACTTTCGTAAAGAAATCTATCGAAAAGAAAAGTATCGTATAGAAAAGTATGGTAAAGAAATCTATCGTAAAGATATCTATCGTAAAGATATCCATCGTAAAGAAATCTATCGTATAGAAAACTTGTAAAGAAATTTATCGTAAAGATATCTATCGTAAAGAAATCTATCGTAAAGAAAACTATCGTAAAGATATCTATGGTAAAGATATCCATCGTAAAGAAATCTATCATAAAGAATTCTACCGTAAACATATCTATCGTAAAGAAATCTATCATAAAGAAAACTATCGTAAAGAAATCTATCGTAAAGATATCTATCGTAAAGAAATCTATCGAAAAGAAAACTATCATAAAGATATGTAAAGGGCAAACTATTTACCAAACCCTAAAGAACCAAAAACAACAATCGAAGAACAAAGCTATGAAGGAGGCAGATATTACTTGGTTTATAATATTTTCACTTTTTCATCGCAGTCAGTTTGAAATATATTTTTCCGGTTCAGTTTAAAACACTTGAAACTGAGCTTGTGATTACCGTTGGGTACTACAAGACCATTATCAGGGGATATCAACCCATTTTCTATCCTTGTCAACGCAAAGAGCGCACACGTGTCTAGTTGAGTTGTTCTGGCACGTGTACATAAGCAATTCTCGTCATCGCTTTTCACGTTCACGTTAAAAAGCAATTAAATTTCCTAGTGCAACTGTCCAATGTTTGAACATACAAACACTTATTAGTTTATTAAATATTTTAAATGTTACTTTAATAAAAAGAAATCTCTAACAACTCGATAAAGACCTGTGTTCTTTTCAGTTACATCTTAGCAAAATTACTTGGTGTACAAAGTACCTCAGACCTAAAGTGCACTTGCACTTCGGGAAAAAGTCAAGTAATTAATCAGATGGTGATAGTAAATTCAGTACAATGTACATATAGACACTGTAGCCATGACAAAGTAAGCCATAACATTGATTTTAAATGCATTAGTTTTATGTTTGTACTTCGCTATTCCGTAATTAACGTTCATTGCACTACGTGTCCCAATGAAAAAGAATATTTTAAATTAACATGTAATACTAACGCCGTCTCTGTACTTGGTACCCAAAGTTTCTACTCTTATCCAGTAGTTTCCAACATGAACATCAGCTTTGACGATGACATCAATTCTTTCTCCTGGACTCACTATTACAGATTCTGTTGCGTGAGGAATGACATCATATCCGTCTGTAGATATTACCTCCATCGCGTGCTTTAAAAATATTGAAATGCTATTATGTTTTGCTTTGTGTTTTAAAGAAAATTTCATGATAAAACTTTATGGAAACTATTGACTTAACTTCAAAATACTAAATTGGCGTTGAAATATTTCTTCAAAGAAATTTTCCAGTATTTTATCTGGCTTGGGTCATATGTTTTAAAGAAACAGTACCATAGAAACTGTTTCAGATAGGTAAGTGTTTATTATTCTGCATACTAGATAATTTTGATCAAAACGAGTCAAAGAAAGGAAAGACATCTGATTCTTAAGAAACTTTGCCACGGACATGCAGAGAGATAAAGAATAAGCACACACACACACTCCCTCACACACACTCCCTCACACACATTACAAGAATATTCGATTGTAATGCAGTTGTGGAACCGACTTCAGAAAGCTCAGTTTGTATGGTTTACGTGCCAATCTTTTCACCAAAATACTGTACAATCATAGGACAAACCATATACACTGTATATATATATATATATATATATATATATATTATATTATATATATATATATATATATATATATATATATATATATATATATATATAAATATATATATATATATATATATATATATATAATCATTGGCATATCGAAATACTAACTGGCTACTTAAGTTGAGTGGTCACAAAAATATGAAGACGAACGTTATCATGAAAGAATGTTAATATCAAAACTATCAAAGTGGCTTCAATATGAGCCACCCACCCCCGTGCTGAAACCATCCAAGGGCTGAAATGTAAAAAAAAACCTAATGTTATGAAGAATTTTCAAACTCTAAATATGACAGTTTTTAGCCAACAACGACCAAGAGAAGACAAAAGACATCTGATCAGATAGTATGACAAAACTTACCAAGGACCTGCAGATAAAAATAATAATAATCATAATCATAATAAACACAGAAAACGACATTATAAAAATATTCGATTGTATTGCAGTAACGATGCCGACATAGGACGGTCAATCACAGTAAAAAAAAAACGTCACTCAGTTGATGTAGTTAACCGGTTTACGGGTGATCAAGTAATATTCAAGGTACGAACCGATGACCTGAACTAAATCGAGCAAGCATGCATTGGACATGGTTAATATACTTATAGATTCACATTCATGTTATTTCGATAACGACCATAACTTTAAGTTCGCTCGGTCAGACATTAGATACTTGGGTGTTGGTTGATCATGAATAAGTCACTACACGCTCAGTTATAACTTTTACATGTTCACTGTTATGACTTACATTTTCGAAATATACAAAATATAGTTAGATCTACCATGTTACCCTACCTGGTCGATATAAATCCGGAATGGAAACATAAGAGCAGCATTTATCATTCGAAATCTGACATAACGGTCATGTTTAACGTGGAAAACTTCAAGCGGCAGCTCGGGCAGATCTGGTATCTCATCGTTATTAGGATAGAAATGTCCTGAAATAAAAGTCTGAAGCTTTACTGGACTAATCATGATCACTAAAAAGGACTGTAAAGACTATAGTTTTATTATTTATATCGAGACCTTCCTCTTAACCATTGTACGGTAAAAATGCATACATGTCGATCAGTAGAAAATTTCTGTAAAAGAAAGATAACTGACTCATTTCTATGAGAGACGTCGCCACGGACAGCAGATAATACAATAATAAACACACAAAAATATTCGATTGTAATGCAGTTGTTGTACCGACTAAAGATGGTCAGTTGAAATAATAGTCATTGATTGATTAATAATTATTTTATGATACTCCACGATTATTTCACGTACATGGTGACGGCATCTGCCTGATGCATTGCATAGGAATTTATACCTTTGCAACTGACCCACCGAAGCAGTGATTTTTTACGTACCGCGCCTACCGTGACACGGGTCAACGGTTTTAACACTGTCTCATCCGAAAGACAGAACACCGGTGTACCCACGGCGGGAGTCAAACACGAGACCTCTTGGCTACAACCTAACCATCTCATTCGATGGTCCACACTGGCTTCCATAGTCATTCGGTCGGTGTAGTTAGCTGGTTTACGGGTCTTACTTCTCACGCATCTCAAAAGCAGTACATTAAAATAATATATAATTCCCCATGTAGAGAACAAGGAACAAGCAATTGAAGTTGAGAATTTATGAAAATAATAACACAAACAGTGTCATCAAATGGTTACAAAATATGAGTGAAAATTCACTATTAGATTTTCGAGATGTCTTTCATGGTTGTAATCTTAGATTGCTTGACACCAATTTACACATTCTGAATGAATTGCTGAATTCAGGAAAATTTTTATATGCACAGCAATATATATATATATATATATATATATATATATATATATATATATATATATATATATATATATATATATATATATATATATATATATATATATATATATATATATATATATATATTTAAACTTTATTTATTTTTCAACGAACAAGAATTAAGAAACAAGTTAACAACTTATATAAATCTTGCTCATTGGCACGGATCTTGGCTTGTCGTTTGTGCGAGAGGAATACGGAGTACCCGGAGCCAGGTTGGTGACAACCCATCTCACGAACCACATCGGAAATCGAACCGGTTCGCATTGGGAGAAGCGAACGCGCTACCAACTGCGCTACCTGGCGCCCTATATATATATATATATATATATATATATATATATATATATATATATATATATATATATATATATATATATATATATATATATATATATATACATATAAGCACAAGTAAGCGATAACGATACTAAAACAATTAAAAATTTGCCAAATTTTCGAAGCAATCTGCTTCTTCGTCAGGACACACACAGTCCTCAAGGTCGGAATTGTATGGACAAGTACATCAAAGGTAATAAAGTCGTGATCCACCAAGAGATCACACACCAAGCGTGTAGTGTTTAGGATCAGTATTGACAAAAACACGGTCTGTGCACAGGTGCTCGTTTTCATATAAACAACGGCTCCGCCCCTGTACACCCCTGTACGTCTCCGTCTCGTACTATATAGTTATCTCATTCTCTCATCACTTTTGATATTGACAGTAGTGTGAAATTAACAATCTGGACAGTCTCCCGCTGTACATTTGGGGAAAACCACGTTTACACGTGGAGATCTATAAATAACTGGCTATTTTTAGTAGCATTACATATCAACAACTACCGAGACGTTTGTTTCTCGTTGTGACGAAAAGATTGTAGAGTACTACGAATTCCACTGCTATAAAAAGAAGAGATAGTTTTATTAATTATAATACAACGGATACTAGTACGGACTAGTAGTGTACTTCTTAAATTACGGCACAGCTACACAATAATGTCAATAGTACTTTTTCGGGACTTTCCGTCGAGTATTCGGAAAGACTGCATGGCCTCCAGCGCATGAATATAACTCGTCTAAATCGATGGAATAACGGCACATCTATTTTCTCATCTGATCAAACTTATTTTGTATTGACTCGTACAATATGAATTATAAGTACTGAAAGTAAATCTAATTTTCTAAATATCGACGCACTATTTATACACGAGGAGGTATTTTCTGCGTTCCACGCATTCTCCACAGCATATTGTAACGACTAGGGTCTGGAATTGCTACGCAATTCCGACCAAAAACTGGTTTCTTGAATTGGCTACATATTGAGCGTGTTTCTTTATGCGCTATCTAATAGGAAATGAGCCAAACACAAGCTAACAGCTTGCTTACAGGTCAAGTGGCGCCCCCTAAATGAATTTGCATTGACCTACTGGAGGTAATAAGACTAGGTGTTAAGAAGTTATAGATAGAAGGACAAAGAAAATAAATAACAGAAATAAATGGGAGTGAAAAACAAATAAGTGATAAAATAAGTAAGTACCAATCAAAAAAAAAAAAAAATAATGATAAAAAAAAAATAAAAAAAAAGGTGGTAATAAATATAATGGATGGCAAGTGACATGACAAGTATAAAGACACTGATTCCTATCGTCTGTCCGTACCAAACCCTACCCAAAAATGGGCATCTCCACAAAAGATACGGTGTTTGGAACAAATAGACGTAGAATGCTCTGTCTCATAATATAGGATGCTGGTGTCAATATTTCTTGTTCATCAAGAGGACATCTGACACTTTGTTTAGACCGCTTGGTTCTATAGTGTGAAGCATATGTTGCCAAAAGCCCTCTTTCGCCACTCGTCATCTACTATCCACATCGCACTATGGTCAATGGCCACAACAATCATGTCCTCCCAAGAATGGTTGTCCATGTTAAAATGCCTGGCTACTGGCAGATGCATTTTCTTGGTTTTGATACAAATAAAGATAATGTCCAACGTAAAGAAATTCAATATTAAAAAAAATATACGATAGGATGAACAAAATTCTAAATAAGATACAAATCATCAAAAGTAAGAGACAACCAAAAAATCTGAAACAATCAATTACATCTGCCAAATCAAATTTTAATACTGAGGAATCGGAAAATGTAGGTGTAACAAAATGCAAAAATAAAAATGTAAGGTTACTGATATAATTATGGAGGGAAATGTGTATAATTTCAAAAATGGTAACGTTCAATTCCTAGTAAAACGAAAACTAACTTGTAATTCTAAAAATGTAATATATGTCATATCATATGACAAATGTAAAGAAGAATATATTGGGTCAACACAATGTTTAAATCACAGAGTAGCTTTACATAAAAGCAATATGAAACACTCACAAAACCGAGTGTTATTTGTGAGCAAACACCTTCACCATTGTAGTAATGGCAAATTTAAGGTTATGCCTATAAGGTGTGTTCCCACTTAGCCAACATTTTGAAATTTTGTATGCTTAGGTAAGGAAAAAATGTTGGCTAAGTGGGAATCGGCGTATATTGGAGAACAATAGGCATTTATTGCTATCAAAACTATAGTCTTTATCAACTTACGGTCATTGAAAAAGAACAAACAAGAGTTGAGACAAATTGCAATACCGGTATTTCTTTATTTTATTTATTAATAATAAAGAAATGTTAATTTAATCTCTCTTTTTTTGGTTATAAGTTTGCAAATTGCTTCATTTATATATCATTACATTAGTAAATTTCATTACACCGCCTTTTATTTTTGAAAAGCACGATATCAATAAGTAATATAACCTTATAGTTTAACTTGTAATTTATTTCATTACATGAATGACAAAACTTGAAATGTTTAATTTCTTAAGTATTTTCAGAGACATATATACATATGTACATATATATATATATACCCTAGTTATTTCATATGATATACTAATAATAGGCATATGTTAATATTGCATCAATCAATTTAAAATTAAAATGTTAACATAGATGGCGACAGCCTAGATATTCGTCAAAAATATTCTCTCTAAAACACAAGCTCCGAATTTCTATTAGCAAGTTCTTTATTGCATATCAAACGGTAGATGAACTCATTCAGTACCAAGAAAAACATTTCATCGCCAATAGCACCGTTCTCCATGTCTGGTTTTACCGGAAAACTAAAATTAAGTATGAAGTAAATAAAACCCTCCTCTCCCATTCTCCAAGAATAGTTTCCATTATAAATACAAATGAAATATGTATATGGAAGAAATATACACTAAATACATACTCATAATTACTTTTATTTTAAATTACATCACATTCCTGTAACTGGTGTATATGTTTTGTTTTATGATGCCGCCGTTACAATGTCCTTGATATAGGTTTGGAATTTTGAAAACATGCGTTCAATACAGCACACAACACATCATTAAAATGTCTCAGACTTATTTCGTAGAATTTACTATTCAGTTATGTTTTTTGAATAATTTCTTTTCAAATTTACATTTATATTTCTAAGTAGAATGAATTAAATAAATATGAAGTAAAACATTAAAAATATTTTTAAAAAATTACACAATTCCGCAGTCATATATGTCACTTAACTTTATATATTTATTTTCCGTTTTTACGATTCACGACTCGGTAAAATAGATATAGATTATTACGTAAATTTACCTGTTGTGCATTCATGTGTAAAATCAAAATGTTGGCTAAATGGGAATTGAAAATTTCAGAATGTTGGCTAAGTGGGAATAAACCACCTATAGACCATTCTGTCGCGTAATACACGGGCGCGGTCATCTTTAGATCACGTGACTATCCGCCATAAAGGTACTGAATATGGCTATCATCAGCCTAGTCTCGTATCATCAGTAAAGGACTTTTAAACAAGTTTACAAGTCCTTGCATCAGCTGATACTACCTGAAGTTGTTTTTTTCTTTGTTTATAAAGTTGTTTTTGCAGTTTTGACAGTGATTATAAGTGAAGCACAGGCCATTTGCTGTGGGTTGTCTTAGTAACGTTACTTTACAAAACCTAAAGCAAGCGGAGACAGATTCAATTTTATCGCTTATAATGCGAGTTTTTATGAATAATTGACTGTTTAGTACTGATCTATTAAAATTAAATTATTTTAGAGACATAAATCTCTGATTATTCCCATGATTGTTTCTTCGATCCATATCCCTATGTCGAGTGGTAGCTTGTACTAACAGAAAATGGATTATGTAACAGGTGTAAAACCAGGTTATTACATGGGGTCAGTAATATCTCAGCATAGGTATCCTTGGCAAAAGCAGAGACATATATACACATGTGTCTGTGGCAAAAGTTAATGCTACATTCCAGAAACTGTCGTCCGTATTACGCAATAAACTTACTGGATTTATGTCGGCTGTTTAACCCCACCATCCGTAAGACAATTATTGATACACGTGTATGTTGATTGAAGCAAATTAATTAACATAAATCCGCCACTGTTTATT
Organism: Pteria penguin; assembly: GCA_035048485.1. Taxonomy (NCBI): domain Eukaryota; kingdom Metazoa; phylum Mollusca; class Bivalvia; order Pterioida; family Pteriidae; genus Pteria; species Pteria penguin. The sequence continues at coordinate 8,204,397 of CM068585.1, read as the reverse complement.
TAAATTATTTTGGTTGATTTCGGTACTTGCGAAGTATCGTCTCTGTAGAGTTGTATTCAATTTTCATAACACTGCAGGTCATCTTCCAAAAGATCATATCCGCATTTATTTTAAGGATTTTCCGAAACTTTCAACCCCAGGTTTTGCAAATACGGATAGCCTGAATTTGGAAATAGTTAAGTAGATGATATCTCTCATCCCCGAATAAAACAATTCATCTGCATACTGAAATTCAGTGATAATCTATCGAAAAATCTTCGTTTGAGAAATGGTCTAGGTGTTAATATTGATATTTGCCGAAACATAGACTATGTTTTGAAAGTAGTCTATGTCTGTGATATGTATTTAATAAGTTTTATTATTATTTAATAATTATTTAATTAATCTGTAATACATAAATACATCATTCATTACTGAATAATAACTTAGCTTGGTGACCAACATTTTGGTAAGGCCGGAGAAAGGTTCCTTTTCTATTTCTGTTTTTCATATTTAAATTTTGAATTTAAAATTTTAAATATTGAAATTCATAATGGACTATAAAAACAAATACGTTTATTAATTTTCAATCATATTCACCGATCAGATCATTCAACTAAACGTTGATAAACACAAATATTATTTTAACAATTACGCTCATAGGTCATTTTACTATTTCAATAATTTTTTTCAGTACCGTAATGGCGGTTATAGAATAATATGTTGCAATCAAAAAATATGTAAGGCGACATCAACATAAATAAACCGTGATCTGCCCGTCTGTAAGCGAGCTCAGATCTTTGATTAACAGGAGTCCCGACTAACAGTCGGATAAGACTGGGATTAGGACCTTGTCTCCTCTGAAAAGTTTTAGACAAGGTCCGCCATAGAGTCCCTACCGCCCTGTTAGTCAGCGTGCAACGCTAAAAAAGTCTGCATTAGGTTAATTAAAAGGTATATATGTTCTATATTTATTATAACCACTAGGCCGGTGTCACTGCTGGTGGACTGATAGGTCCCGAGGGCATCATAAGTCTAGTTTTTAGTGCTTTTGTACTGACATGATATATATATATTTCATATTTTCAGTCATCAAATTAAGTGAATCACTCTAAAACTAAGGAATATCTCCCTCATGCATATCTCTGTCCTTAGATAGATTCTTTTGTTCACTTTTCGGTCATTTTGGTTTCCACACTGCTCTTCAAATATTTATATATTTTAAGAATTCCTATCATTTGGCAACAATCATCACTGAAGAGACATAAGTTGTCGAAATTCGCATATGGTGCACTAAATTAAAAGGTATATATGTTACAACGCCATACGCGGGAGAGGCAGGTATGTTGCTACTCAGAAAAGGGAAGCTGGTAATAATGAAATTAAAATCGTCACGTTTCTCATAGAGAGAGGTTACTAATGAAACTTCCTTCTCTTATTGATAGGAATATATCGAGGTATGAAGCAGGAGATACGCTCTCTGTTGTATCGTTTATCTCGAGTTCCTTTGGATATATGATGTTGAGGTGATCTTTAAATACAGGGTTGTTAATCGACAAAACATCATCGATATATCTGTATGTAAAGTTGAACTCAGATGCTAAATGTTTTTTGCCTTGCTGCTGAAATCAAAGTGTTCCTTTACTAAATATAAGTCGTTGTGGCCTAAAACGAGATACTTATACTTGCGAATTCTTTTTTTTTTTTTTTTTTGTTAAAGAAGGCGTTTTGAATAATTGATGTTATTCTGTTTTTGATGAGGAATGTTTGTATAAAGAGTCGAAAAGTCAAAAGATTTGATGCTAGTGACATTATTGAAAATATGAAATTTTAAGTGTTCTAGATGTTCCTTGGAATTCTTTAGGATCCACATCTGATTGATTCCACTTCTTGAGTAAGCAGTAGAGCAGTATGTCTGAAGACTATGTTTGATTTCCGTTAGAATTTTGGTTAGTAATATGGAAAGAGGCTTGGAGGAACACTTGAAAGATCCAGCTATGAGTCGATGCTTATATGGAGTGTTATGCATCTTTGGAATCCAAAAAATGTATGGTAGCTCAAGATCAGATTCATTTGTAGTAATACCGAATGAACTGAGAACTGACTTGTGATTATCCAATACCTCTGAAGGAGACAGATTTGTAATTGTGTAAGTTGGATTACCAGGCGTTGAATGAAGACCAAGCTCTTCTTTAAGACATTTGATATAATATGCCTTACGTACGAATGTGTAATTGTTAGCTGCCTTGTGAGCAGGAACAATAATGAAACTTTTGTGAAGTCGAGAAAGTTCTCTCACAACACTGGAGTCACGAAATATAAAATTGATTTGTTCTTGAAAAAATGAGAAAGTCTTCGAACTCTTTTCTTCTGATCGACCTCAGCCATTCCGAAAGAGTGTCTAATTCAACCTTTTCTCTTTTAGCCCAACGTCTGGCATACTCTTCACAAAAGTTGAACAGGTGACTTAAGTTTATCAGTCCTATAAATAAAGTGCTACAATACCAAGTGGTAGTCATTGAGGAACATAAATTATACTAGACATAGGTATTGGCGGCCATCACGGACCCTTGGAAAAACCAAAGGTGAGATCAGTTATACAGGGTATGTTAACATCCCCTGTCGTCGGCCACATCCGCCGTGATGCCATAATATTACTTGAGCTAGGATAACACATAGTTATATGAACTCATAGTCATATGAGGTAGTAACTGTAATAACGTAGTCCCAATCGGTAAAAAGTCATGATAAGTAAAAATGTGAAGTATTTCATTACCATAGTTCAAACGATTTAACAAGGTAGTCAACGTCTCAGACAATGATTAGTGCAAAGAAGGTCTGTAAAGCGACCGTAATATTTGGGGGATTGTAGGTTTCATACATGGTTAGTCGTGTCCTTTTAATATTAACTTTTCACTCAATAGTTCGCATCGGTCAATGAAAGAACGTAGTCTGCATAAGTCGTTTTCATTGCATCTATTACCAAATAGAGAGAGAGAGAGAGAGAGAGAGAGAGGTGGAGGAGGAGGAGAACATAAAAGATTCTAAAGTGTTTTGTAGGAAAGTAACAATTCTCCTTTATGAACGCTAAATAGGCCAAGCAACAGAACCAATTAAACTTGCAAAATTTGATTTTATGCTTGGTGAAATGTGACTGAAATAGATTTCCTGTGTTGAAAAGTCTTTAAATAGTAGCTATAATAATCAATTCTAAATATGTTTGTATAGTGAGTGACCTTGCCCCTTTATGTATTCCAAATTGCACTTGCAATTATAAATCACATATTCCTTGTTAAACCGTTTGTTTTTGTGATAATAAAATATACACATTTTTACTTATCATGTTTTACCAGTTATGACTACCTCGTATGACTAAGAGCTACATTAGCTTAATAACATCATGACATCAAGGCGAGTACGACCCGCAGAGGATGCTCTCTCCTCCATGGCACCTGATTCCACTTTTGATCTTTTATAGCCTAGCCTATTTAAGAGATGTTCTTTATTGACTACAACTTGGTTCATAGCATTTATCTTTCAAACTAAGACTAAAAGTAACTATCTGTATGAAATAGACTCCGAGGTGTAGCAATCAATTATTATTATTTTTAGCAACACATAGATGAAACATATTACCTCGTCCATTGATAAGAGCCGAGTGAAATGGTATATCACCTATGTTGGTATTGTCAGCAGTTTTAGTTCCATGATAACATACGCTGGAGTTTCGCTCATTGCAGTACCTTAATGAGAACATTTCATTTTATATTGAATCATAAAACTATATGTAAAACTGAATTACGCAATATTTATCTCTTTCATTAAATAAGAACGGCATAAGAGGTCATTTCTTTATATAGGTTAACAGAAGACGACATGTCATTATATGGCATTAATACCACTCGAATATAATCAAAAATGGTTATCATTTAATTCCTCTATGTTTCAAAATCTATATTTGACTTTTTAACAAACTTCATAAACTATTGAGGATTCCTTTGTTTGAGATATATTTCCAGTAAAACTGTGTTTAAATATGCATATTCACTGGTGTGTTAGTGTCCGAATGATGTGTCTAAACCAAAAAAAAAAAGGCAAAACACAAAAACAAAAACAAACCCCAAACAAACAAATAAAACAAACAACAAGAAGAAACAAATACGCAAACAAACAACAACAAAATTACTATAAATACTACCATAGATAACAATGATATGTATAAACACTTCTAGACTGACATGTAATTCATCTTGAAATATTTTTTGCTTAGAACAGGTAAGGAAGATATCATTGTATACGTACAGTCCCATCATCCATCTTTGCATAAGGTTGACTTCTAGGATTGAGGTATTCCTTGTCCACTCCTGGAACATCATAATAAAATCCCGTTCCACATCTGGAATATCGTGTCTCTCCTGACAAAACAGATACGTAAAATCAAATGTTAAATATTTGAGTAAATTCCTGAGTAGGATCTTTCAAATAACTTTTACAGCTTATAGTATTTACGCTTATTGTATGTAATACTTGTATGTAATATATCAGGGTTAGTCTCTGAAGAAAACAAAGAAAAACTACTCCGTATAGTCATTGTGAAGGTAGTTTGAAATACGTATGAGTTTGAGATAACGAAAAAAAAAAAAACAAATGTTGCGCTGTAAATGTTTCGATTAAATGAAACGTTAATAATGAATCTATATGAATTTTGAATGTATATATCCTCGCTTTGAGAATATTTATAGCTTTGTTTTTAGAGGGTACTGGGATAAGTTTTCCTTACATCAGAGGGTCTAGGAAGCACAATTAGTGGTCCAGCGATGCCATCAGTCCGTTGTGCTCCATGATGAGAATGATACCAATGTGTTCCAGAAGGGTTTGCCTTGAACCTTAAAATACACAATATAACAATAGTATGTTCATGTGTATTATTAACGTAGATTATATACAATTGTTTTGACATTATTGATTTTCAACACAGTACTGAATAGTACAGCATTATTTCATTTATGTATCATGATATCCATGTGCTGTGGCTATGTAACTATGATACTCTCTATACTGTTTTCACAAGGTTATCATGTGAGTGCAGTAATAATAATGGTGTAAATATTAGGTTTTCGGCACTCGTGGCGGATGTCGTCAGCTAAACAGAGGACGTTTACTACCAAGCACCAGTTATAATGTTTGATATCTGTTACAATGTATATCCCGTGGTATGTTCTTGAGAGTGTTGCATTGACATTGCAACACTCTCAAGAGAATGTCACTCACATTCATGCATTTTACTTAAAATCTTTTTGCGCTATTGTTTCTATGTATTTGTTGCGTAGATTAAGGAGAAATACACCAACAGAGTGACGTTTGTTACTTAATTACCGTCTTAAGTCGGTATCTTACCGCAGCACAATCGAATATTTTGTAACGTCGTTTTTCCGTGTATATTTTACTATTATCATCTTTTGTGTGCATGTCCTTGGTGATTTTGTCATACAGCTTTGTCAGGTATCTTTCAGTTTCTCTTTCAAGCAAGTATCGATAATGAAATAAATGTTATCTGTGTTAAATAAGGAATTTGCATATAATTCTGACATCAATTTCTCGTTATGCGATGACGTAATAAGTAATATATAACTTTTATAACATCACATCAGTTTATGTTGACCTCCTCGCCAACATTAAAGTCGGATTACATACGATGTGTTTCCTATCATAAAAGTGTTTTGAATGATAAAAACTAAGAAAAATTATACATTTAAATTCGATGACCCCGCCCATTTTCCCCCACCTCAGAGGTCTGACCTCAATTTTGAAACCCACATGCACAACTACAAGCCACACCCTTTCATATGACACCATCCAAACTTTTGTTCTCCCTTTAGTTAAGGAGGAGAAGCCCAGACAAGCTTTTCCGATCCCACCCATTTACCCCCACCCCAGGGGCCTGACCCCAACTTTGAAACCCACATGCACAACTACAAGCCACATCCTTTCATATGACACCATCCAAACTTTTCTTCCTTCTTTAGTTAAGGAGGAGAAGCCCGAACAAGCTTTTCTGACCCCGCCCATTTTCCCCCACCCCAGGGACCTGACCCCAACTTTGAAACCCACATGTACAACTACAAGCCGCCCATTTTTCCCCCACCTCAGAGGCCTGACCTCAACTTTGAAACCCACATGCACAACTACAAGCCACACCCTTTCATATGACACCATCAAAAGATTTGTTCCCCCTTTAGTTAAGAAGGAGAAGCCTGGACAAGCTTTCCCGACCCTGCCCATTTTTCCCCCACCTCAGCAAAAACTTTTCTTACCCCGCCCATTTTCCCCCCATCCAGGGACTTGACCCCAACTTTGAAACCCATATGCACAACTACAAGCCACACTCTTTCATATGACACCATCAAAATTTTTGGTCCCCCTTTAGTTAAGGAGAAGAAACCCTGACCAAGGATAGATGGACGGATGGACAGACGGACAGACGACAGCGGTATAGCATAATACGCCCACATTTTTAAATGCGGGCGTATAAAAAGGCAACTTTCGCATTTCTTACGCAATTACCGACAATGGATGTCAAATACCTTTTAAGTATATAAATACAACTGAGTAATGTCTCTCTCCCTCTCTCTTTCTCTGTTTTTCTCTCGCTTGAAGACTTGAAGAAGGTCTTGTATTAGCGTTTATAAATGTACGTGTTATATAACTTTATAAGGTGATCGGGAAATAATTTATGTAACTGAATCTGCAGTGTCAGCGGACGATGCTTTTACTTGCATAAGTAATTCAAACAAATCTTCGCAGTACATATCTTATTATTTATGTAGGCCTTGTATTCAGAGAACATGAAAGCGATTTCTAATTTAACACATGAAAAGGAAATAAAGCACTTAAAGTGTACCAACAATGCAAAACGATTTTTATATATTATACGTAAATATTCATAAATTACGTGATCAACACTTGTCACCTAAGTTACAATGCTTCAGTATCAAGTAATCGCAGTTGTAATTTGCACCTGGGCACGAATATTCCCGAAGATTCTTAGCCGCATTTCCGCTGTGTGACGTCAGACATTGAACACACAGCAGATAGGCAATATAAACATTGCAATAATGCCTGATCACAGCGAAACATCTCTTTTATCTTGTGAATCGACAGATTACGAGATCGATGCATTTAGTGATTATGAATTTTATTATAAAGAAACCCAAGACGAAATTATAGACAATTCATAAATATATGGTTCTGTATTGTATTTATTTGAACCATACGATTCTAATGTATCCGATTCATCGTACGAAGAAGTTTTATTTACGTTTATGTAGTATTTCTTAAACAGAACTTTCAGTTGTATAAAATTACGCAGTGTCAAAACAGAACTTCGGACTAAGAAATAAACAAATATCTAATCTACGTACAATGAGAGTAAGAGTTGGAGAAGAATTATATAGACAGATTATAACAAATAATCATTATAAACAGTGGCGGATCCAGAATTTACGAAAGGGGGGGGGGGGCAGTTTTGGTGCCAACTCTTGATTTTTACTTGTAAATATGTGGCGAGAAAGGGAGGGGGGCGGACCCCCTCTAAAACCGCCACTGATAAAGGTATGATTCTCATGGGAAAAATAATAATCATTGTATTTTACTTGGCATTTCCTTGACTTTGTTTTCCTTCTTATTAGACGGGGTCACGTGACCACGTCTATAAGTTTACTGTTAGCCGAAGCCTCAAGCGGAAGCCGCTCGTATAACACATCATTTGAATTTACACATATAAAAAGAGTGCATCTAATTCATCAAATAAATTTGAGTCAATATTTTTAAATAAAACGTGTATAAAACGTTTTTATGGCTTCCAAACCTCATTTAAAAATTTCTTTTTAAAAATAAACGAATAACTAATTAGTGTTGTTGTTGTTGTTTACAGCGCATATTCTTACACTGTTTACATCCGACCTTTGTACGGAATGTCCCCAGATAAGCTGGCAATGCCTATCACCACTAATTCATAAAGTTACTGACGTAAGTTCAAGTGACGCATTATCAGTTATTTTCCTCTCTCTGGATCTCGTTTTTGACTCATTAATTTAATCTTGAATCAACAACTGTTGACAATATTATTTAGGCTAAACATCACGGGCCTCTCATAAATTACTTCTGCTGCTGAAGACGACGAATTAAATCCTGCTTGTTATCTGCCTGTACCGCCTGTGCTATAAATAACACGAAATGGTTCTAAAATAAACCAAAAGTTTCCTACAGATACTGTACATACATGTACGGGTTGTTGTGGATATATTATTATATGAGGTACTGTAAAGGTAATATTTTTAATAATAATATCAGGGACGTATATCCCTGATTATATGGTATTGTGAAAAAAACAAAAGAGGAGCGATTGAGGTCGTACTAGACAGTGGAGGATCCAGAATTTCGAAAGGGGGAGGAGGGCACATGTGTATTAGCCTAACTACTCGGCCGTTTTTAGTCCCAAATCTGGATTTGTACATGTAAATATGTGGCGAAAATGGGGGGGGGGGCGGCTCTAAATCCGCTACTGACAGACTAGCTGCATGGTTGCTAGAGGTTTTCGGACAAAAACTTGTTCGGACGAGAGAGGTTTCGGACAAGAGATTTCGGACAAAAACCGGTTTGGCCCCTTTGTTATTTTAGATCAGACGCAGAAAGATCATTATATATCGGTAGGTCCGCAACCCAAAACTGTTACACCCTATGAACTTAGAAAATTATCATTTTATCCTGAATATCTTTTTCCCGGTGCATCTAAGGAAAGAATACGACAGAAAACTAGTTATACACAAAAGAAAACAAAATTTTATTTCGATATATGTGGTAAAATTTAAAAAATAATAAAGTAATATCGCGTATATATGCACAAAATAGTGCATAAATAAAGAATTTTTCAAATATCAATACAACTATTTTTTCTAAGATTATACCCTTATAAACTATATATTTTTAGAATCGAAAGATCCCTTTTATCAAAATATCAAAAAATTTTTTAAATTTTTACCACATATATCGAAATAAAATCTTGTTTTCTTTTTTTTTTTGTGTGTATAAATAGTTTTCTGTAGTAAACTATCAGTAGCGTATTTAGAGCCCCCCTTTTCGCCAATTATTTTTAAAATGTAAAAATCCAGATTTGAGACTAAACACGGCCGAGCAGTTAGGCTAATACACATGTGCCCTCCCCCTTTTCCCCCTTTCGAAATTCTGGATCCGCCACTGCCTAGTACGACCTCAATCGCTCCTGTTTTTTCACAATGCCATATTATTATTAAAAATCAATCGGAACACCGTCGCCATTTTTTTTACAAAAATAGACTCGGACGTCCCACGGCGCAGTGATATATACCAAATCGCTTCAATCCTTCGGCTTTCGTCGTAGGAGCACTTTGCGAAATGAGGGGAAAAAAGTTCATAGGATTGTTTTTGTAATTATTATACAGTGGTAATGGTAATTCAGTAATCGTAGCAAATTTCACATTTTTATTTCAAATGTTAGAGCATTGAAAACGAATCAGAGAAAATTCGAAGTGACATTTAACCAGTGCACGTGTGTAGACTCCGACATGAAAAATCCATACTAGTTCACCCATTCCGAGAGAAACAAATACAGACAAAAGCAGGCAATAAGCATACCTGCCTATTTCAGTGCAAACATGACAAGCATGTTGATCATGGCCATGTGTGTTTACATAACAACTGGAAGTAGTCCCAATGACTGACTACGTAGTACGTCATTCGGAACAACCTCGCCCTTTACTTGTACCTATGTAAATAGACGCAGGAAAAGGTCGAGGATGTCCGAATGCGTAGTACGTACGAGTCGTATTTGCGTACGGAAATGGACGAGTTGTTACGATTGATTAAAAATATTACTTTTACAGTACCTCATATAATGATATATCCACAACAACCCGTATGTACAGTATTTGTAGGTAACTTTTGGTTTATTTTAGAACTATTTCGTGTTATTTATAGCACAGGCGGTAAAGGCAGATAACAAGCAGTACACGTTGAATGTACATTTAATTCGTCGTCTTCAGCAGCAGATGTAATTTATGAGAGGCCCGCGATGTTTAGTCTCGAAGATTTAAATAATTCTGTCAAAAGTTGTTGATTCAAGATTAAATTAATGAATCAAAACGAGATCCAGAGAGAGAGGAAAATAACCGTTAATGCGTCACTTGAACCTAGGTCAGTAGCTTTATGCATTAGTGGTGACAGGCATTGCCAGCTTATCTGGGGCATTCCATGCAAAGGCCGGATGTAAACAGTGTAAGAATATGCGCTTTAAACAACAAAAATAACAATCATTAGTTATTCGTTTATTTCTGTATAGAAATTTTTAAATGACGTTTGGAAGTCATAAAAACGATTAATACACGTTTTATTTCAAAATACCACTACAGCTCTTGTTCTGCCACTACAGCTCATGTTATACCACTACAGCTCGTGTTATACCACTACAGCCCATGTTATACCACTACAGCTCTTGTTATACCACTACAGCTCATGTTATACCACTACAGCTCATGTTATACCACTACAGCTCTTGTTATACCACTACAGCTCATGTTATACCACTACAGCTCTTGTTATACCACTACAGCTCATGTTATACCACTACAGCTCTTGTTATACCACTACAGCTCATGTTATACCACTACAGCTCATGTGATACCACTACAGCTCTTGTTATACCACTACAGCTCTTGTTATACCACTACAGCTCATGTTATACCACTACAGCTCTTGTTATACCACTGCAGCTCATGTTATAGCACTACAGCCCTTGTTATACCACTACAGCTCATGTTATACCACTGCAGCTCATGTTATACCACTACAGCCCTTGTTATACCACTACAGCTCATGTTATACCACTACAGCTCATGCTATACCACTACAGCTCATGTTATACCACTGCAGCTCATGTTATACCACTACAGCCCTTGTTATACCACTACAGCTCATGTTATACCACTACAGCTCTTGTTATACCACTACAGCTCATGTTATACCACTACAGCTCTTGTTATACCACTACAGCCCATGTTATACCACTACAGCTCTTGTTATACCACTACAGCTCTTGTTATACCACTACAGCTCATGTTATACCACTACAGCTCATGTTATACCACTACAGCTCTTGTTATACCACTACAGCTCTTGTTATACCACTACAGCTCATGTTATACCACTACAGCTCATGTCATACCACTACAGCTCTTGTTATACCACTACAGCTCTTGTTATACGACTACAGCTCATGTTATACCACTACAGCTCTTGTTATACCACTGCAGCTCATGTTATACCACTACAGCCCTTGTTATACCACTACAGCTCATGTTATACCACTGCAGCTCATGTTATACCACTACAGCCCTTGTTATACCACTACAGCTCATGTTATACCACTACAGCTCATGCTATACCACTACAGCTCATGTTATACCACTGCAGCTCATGTTATACCACTACAGCCCTTGTTATACCACTACAGCTCATGTTATACCACTGCAGCTCATGTTATACCACTACAGCCCTTGTTATACCACTACAGCTCATGTTATACCACTACAGCTCTTGTTATACCACTACAGCTCTTGTTATACCACTACAGCTCATGTTATACCACTACAGCTCATGTTATACCACTACAGCTCTTGTTATACCACTACAGCTCTTGTTATACCACTACAGCTCTTGTTATACCACTACAGCTCATGTTATACCACTACAGCTCATGTTATACCACTACAGCTCTTGTTATACCACTACAGCTCATGTTATACCACTACAGCTCTTGTTATACCACTACAGCTCATGTTATACCACTACAGCTCATGTTATACCACTACAGCTCATGTTATACCACTACAGCTCTTGTTATACCACTACAGCTCTTGTTATACCACTACAGCTCATGTTATACCACTACAGCTCATGTTATACCACTACAGCTCATGTTATACCACTACAGCTCTTGTTATACCACTACAGCTCATGTTATACCACTACAGCTCATGTTATACCACTACAGCTCATGTTATACCACTACAGCTCATGTTATACCACTACAGCTCATGTTATACCACTACAGCTCATGTTATACCACTACAGCTCATGTTATACCACTACAGCTCTTGTTATACCACTACAGCTCATGTTATACCACTACAGCTCTTGTTATACCACTACAGCTCATGTTATACCACTACAGCTCTTGTTATACCACTACAGCTCATGTTATACCACTACAGCTCATGTTATACCACTACAGCTCTTGTTATACCACTACAGCTCATGTTATACCACTACAGCTCATGTTATACCACTACAGCTCTTGTTATACCACTACAGCTCATGTTATACCACTAGAGCTCTTGTTATACCACTACAGCTCATGTCATACCACTACAGCTCTTGTTATACCACTACAGCTCTTGTTATACCACTACAGCTCATGTTATACCACTACAGCTCTTGTTATACCACTACAGCTCATGTTATACCACTGCAGCTCATGTTAAACCACTACAGCTCTTGTTATACCACTACACTACAGCTCATGCTATACGAACTGTCTGCAGTCACTTCATTTCTGTATGCTTATGTACAAGAAATAGATTTATAGTCTTATCTTGTTGGATGGGTGATCTTGTGTATGTGCAAATTAAGGTTTTGATGGGGGGCAGATGAGGGCATTTTAAAATAAGGTCAACCATGCTTTGCTTTAATTTGCTTTGGTCAGGATGGGGTTCCTACCGATAAGGATCTTAATGGTACATATACAATGTAAGTGTAGGCAAAACGTTGGAATTTTTTGCAAGTTTTACATTATTACACGGATTTAAGGATATGTCATTTTCAAAGTTTGAACAGTGATCCCATGTTATACCATGCTATACGGAGTCATCAAGATTCTTCAAGAGGACAACAAAGTCATTATGTTCTACAAGGTTTACCACCATATTGTAGAAGTTCCTGTCCATCACCTCTTCCATATCACCAGGGAGGGCACGATTGGCTCATCCGCTAACAACATCCGCCAGATCAGCACTCGGGTGGATAGCTATAAGTGATCCTTTTTTTCTATCAAGCATTGTTGCCTGGAACAACATACCAACAGCTACAATGTATCAGGAATACACCATCAGTGGACAGCTTCAGAAACGCACTCGACACCATTGATCAGCGTGTTGGATATCCTTCAGCGCAAGACAACAACACCATTTTATCAGGTTTTAAGTGTAAATAGACGATTCTAGCTGTTCATTGGTGGATCTAGCGAGGTGGATAGTGGGGTTGCAAACCCCCCCCCCCCCCCCCACCTAACCAAATACTGCAAAACATTGGTCATAAGAAACCTCCTTCCCTCCCCCCTTCAAAAATTTCTAGATCCGTCTATGCTGTTTATTGTGTCACGCTGGAACACTTAACATTCCATACCGGGAAGAATAAGAAGAGCGTCGATTATAATAATTATATAGTTCGGATTAACATTGGAATAACGGGCAAATAAAGGAATGGGTTCTTAATATTTTCAAAGTCTAAAAATGCATACTTATAGTTGCTACGTTTTTGTAAATGGCACTGAGGACCTCCTCACTTGAAAAAAAAAGAGAAAAGAAAAAACAAAACAACTTCTTGGGGGGGGGGGGGGGTCCGATTCCCACTTCAGATGTATTTTCCTTGGCCGATCGGTCAGTGCGCTAATTTTGTGATCGGGATGGTTCAATTTTCGCTTTCGCTCAAAATGAATGGACCCCGTGTATACAGATCTCTGATGATTCGAGGGAGGTTACTGACATCTTTGGACGTCCGTGGCTCGTTTTGATGAAAGCTCGGTATACATCAAAAACGTCTAAATGCCCGTGACGTGGATGCCCGGTAGCAGCATCAATTCCTGTAGTCTTGACGACGCTCTTTAGTAAGCACTCTTTACCACAAAATAGTAAATCCCGTCCCCCTTTTTTCTCCTCTTGCTCTCTTGTATACAAATACAAATAAGTGAGCAACCCCCCCCCACACCCCCCCCCCAAAAAAAACAAACAAACAAAACAAACAAACAAACAAAACAAACAAACAAACAAACAAACAAAAAAAAAACAAAAAAAAAAACAAAAAAAAAAACCAAAACCGGAGTTACTATTCCTGTGCTGCTATGATTAGATATTAATGTAGTCGATAAATTCGAAATAGGAAAACGTTGCGCATTGCACCATTTACAACTAGCCGATAAATGTACATTTTAACAAGTTCTCTCAAATTTAACTGCATATGTAAAGATGATGGATAAATCCAAACCACAAGTCCAAAAATCATAAAACCAGAGGACATACAAAATCAGTGAAAATGAAAAACAAATGGAAAATAACAAAATATGTCTACTTGAAGAGCATATGTGAACCCCTGTGATGGAGTGAGATCAGGTGCCCGGGGAGAGTGAGCATCTCCTGCTTGCTAGCAACACCCGTCACATATACCCAGTAGAAAGAGTCAAATCGTGTAAATTCCATATGTATTTATATATGGAGAAGTCGAAGTATGTAACCTTCTAGTATAAAAGGTGTCAAATCTGTGTAAAATGATCGAAATCGGTCTCAGTCCAGAATATCATTTAAAAGTCTGGATAACGAGATATCATATGGAGTAATAAGAGTCTAGTAACGACCATAGAATTTCCTCAGTGACGTTGCTAGTCTAGCACATATATAACCCTGGTTGAGCAGCTTAACTGAAAGTCGCCTAGCCCTCATAACAAAATCATTGTAATTTGAACATGCTCTGGAATAACGTATTAACTGAGATATGAATACGCCGTATGCGGGTGATGATGGAATGTTGCTACTTATGAAAGGAAAGTTTGTGATAGCGAAATTGAAATCGTCACGTTTGTCATAGAGTGAGGTGTTCAATTGACCATTAATGTCGAAAGACAACATAATATCTAAATACGAAGTAGAATATATATATACTTCAAATTTTCAGTCATCAAATTAAGTAAATCGCTCCAAAACTAAGGAGTATCTCCCTGATGCATAGCTCTGTCCTTAGATAGATTCTTTGGTTCACTTTTCGGTCATTTTGGCTTCAACACTGCTCTTCATATTTTTATATATTTTGAGAATTCCAATCATTCGGCCACGAGCATCACTGAAGAGACATAACTTGTCGAAATGCGCATATGGTGCACAAAATTAAAAGGTATATATGTTCTATATTTATTATAACTACTAGGCCGATGTCACTGCTGGTGGACTGATAGTCCCCGAGGGCATCATAAGTCTAGTTATCAGTGCTTTTGTACTGACATTAAATATATATACTTCAAATTTTCAGTCATCAAATTAAGTAAATCGCTCCAAAACTAAAGAGTAGCTCCCTGATGCATAGCTCTGTCCTTAGATAGATTCTTTGGTTCACTTTTCGGTCATTTTGGCTTCAACACTGCTCTTCATATTTTTATATATTTTGAGAATTCCAATCATTCGGCCACGAGCATCACTGAAGAGACATAACTTGTCGAAATGCGCATATGGTGCACAAAATTAAAAGGTATATATGTTCTATATTTATTATAACCCCTAGGCCGATGTCACTGCTGGTGGACTGATAGTTCCCGAGGGCATCATAAGTCTAGTTATCAGTGCTTTTGTACTGACATTAAATATATATACTTCAAATTTTCAGTCATCAAATTAAGTAAATCGCTCCAAAACTAAAGAGTAGCTCCATGATGCATAGCTCTGTCCTTAGATAGATTCTTTGGTTCACTTTTCGGTCATTTTGGCTTCAACACTGCTCTTCATATTTTTATATATTTTGAGAATTCCAATCATTCGGCCACGAGCATCACTGAAGAGACATAACTTGTCGAAATGCGCATATGGTGCACAAAATTAAAAGGTATATATGTTCTATATTTATTATAACCCCTAGGCCGATGTCACTGCTGGTGGACTGATAGTCCCCGAGGGCATCATAAGTCTAGTTATCAGTGCTTTTTTACTGACATTAAATATATATACTTCAAATTTTCAGTCATCAAATTAAGTAAATCGCTCCAAAACTAAGGAGTAGCTCCCTGATGCATAGCTCTGTCCTTAGATAGATTCTTTGGTTCACTTTTCGGTCATTTTGGCTTCAACACTGCTCTTCATATTTTTATATATTTTGAGAATTCCAATCATTCGGCCACGAGCATCACTGAAGAGACATAACTTGTCGAAATGCGCATATGGTGCACAAAATTAAAAGGTATATATGTTCTATATTTATTACTACTTTCTGTGGTTTCTTTGACCTCAAGTTCACTTGGATTGATGATGCTAAGGTAATCCGCGAATGAAGGATTATTAATTGAAAGCAAGTCATCTATATATCTGTAAGTAAAATTGAAGCCAATAGCCAATTGTTTTTTCCTTGCGAAAGCAAAGACTGAATGAATTTAACTTCGTATGAGTAAAGGAATATGTCAGCCAGAAGCGGAGCACAGCTAGTGCCGATTGGAATGACGACAATTTGTTGAAAAACCATACCTCCAAACACCACAAAAATGTTATCGATAAGAAAGTTCAACATTTGGATGACAGTTGTTTCTGTGTATTTATTTTTGGAATCAGAATTTTCCCTAAAAAGTAAGTTTTATCGTGGCCTATTACTATATATTTGAATTTGCGGCTTCCGTTTTTACTAGTAAATGCATTTTGAATAATTTCCGCGAATCTGTCTTTTAATTTCTGATGAGGGACCGTTGTGTAAAGAGTCGAAAAGTCAAAAGACTTGATAGAGTGAATTTTAGTAAAACTTTTTGATTTTAGATTTTCTAACAACTCTTTTGAATTTTTAAGGATCCACATTTGATTAATTCCACTTCCGGAATATACTGTTTCGCAATATCTTATGAAGGCCAGATTTAATTTCTGATAATATTTTTGTGAGTAGCATCGATACAGATTTTGTGGAACACTTCGGGGAACCAGCGACAAAGCGTTGTTTGTAAGGATTTTTGTGCATTTTTGGAATGCAGTACAAATATGGAAGTTCTAAATTTAATTTATTTGAGTCAATACCAAACGTATTGAGGGCAGATTTTCGAAACCGAAACCGAAAAGTTCGTGAGAGTATAAGTAGGATTTCCTGGAGCTGAATTTAATCCTAATTCTTTCACTAGGCTGTCAAAGTAATATTTCTTACGAGTAAATGTATAATTATTGGATGCTTTATCTACTGGTGTAATGATATAATGTTCTTGGGATTCCTATGGGTACTAACTGCGCGCCTCTGATATCAGATTTATTTCTTCATTGTTATGAGAGGGATTTTATGGTTTCTATTCAAAACTCAAAACGTTTTGACCTCATTGAGAAATTTAATAATACTTGCAGATATCTGGATGACATTTTGGTTATCGACAACCCTGAATTCGAACAATTTATATCAGAAATATATCCACCAGAGCTCACATTGAATAAAGCTAATACTTGAGATAAATCTACACCTTTCTTAGATTTAAACATCAAAATTATCAACCACCTAATATATGCTAATATTTATGATAAACGTGAGGATTTTGGATTTCCTATTGTAAATTTCTCTTATTTGGATGGCGATGTCCCTCGACTCCCATCATATGGTATCTATATATCTCAATTAGCTCGATTTGTCAGAGGCTGCACCGATGTTTTGGACTTTCATAAACGAAATTTACAAATTACTACTAAACTTTTAACTCAGGGTTACAGATATCACAAGCAAAGAAAAACATTCGGCAAATTCTTCAGATCTTATTCAGAACTTCTATCTAAATTTGGAAATATTTCTTTTCAACAGTATGTATCCAATGGTATTTCCCATCCTAATTTTTACGGTGATCTCGTATATAAACTAAGGAAAGTAAAAGGCTCCGATAACGTTATTTTATCATGTAATAAAATAGTCAAACGTCTTCTAAATAGACAATATGATATGGAGATCATCAAAAAGACTATAGTTCTTGTATTTGGCCCCTCTACAGCCATATGCAGACTTTTATTTGAACGTTGCACGCTGACTAACAGGGCGGTGGGGACTATATGACGGGCCTTGTCCAAACCTCTTTCAGAGGAGACATGGTCCTGAACCTCGTCCCCTCTGACTGTTAGTCGGGACTCCTACAGATCTAGGGTCTTAGCTCGCTTTCAGACTGGCAGAGCACGGTTTATCATGTTGATGTCGCATATATATTTATACCATTATGTGTTTTACAATACCTTACGTGTTTATATTTTTATGACCTCTCAATATGCGATACCTGTTGACCCTTGTTCTTTACATGGAGGATTATTTATAAATTTTTAAATGTACGTCCTTTGATTGTTCTGCTGTTACGGTGAGTGGGAAGGTGTTTCACTTTTGTCAAATTAAATGACCGTCCTAAGTCGGTATCGTAATTGCACTACAATCAAATATTTTTGTAATGTGTTATATGTTCTAGTATATTATTTATATTCATATATTGTATAGCTTCATGGTGACTTCTGCCACACAACTGAGCCAGTAACTCCTCTTTTTTCTTGGAGGAAGATAAGTTCTCTGACAACATCAGGATCTTTAAAAATAGATTCGAATCTGGTGTTTACAGAACATTGTAATTTTTTAATTTTTGATCTTAGCAGTACTGCAATAGATTTTATCCATTCCGAAAGAGTGTCGACCTGTACTTCCTCTCTTTTTGCCCATCGTGTGGCATATTCCTCGCAGCAGTTCATAATATTCTCAAAATTTTGGCTCCATGTGAATGATCTGGGTTCTCTGTATTTTGGACATTTAAGTAAAAGTTCTCTTAATTTAGTATTTTTAACAATATCGAGATCACCAGTAACGACATGGCCACAAGGAGAATATACAAAATTAGATGAGGAACATGCACACGGTTGAGGATGGCATGCAGAGTTGCTAAGATCAAGACACTGTTGAAACCCTTTGTAATTATAAATTTTGGATGCAATTGATGGCGTGTAGCTATAGGAAATATATATACCTGTATTGAAAAACTTCGTTCGTGTTGATGGGACATTGGGTCAGCATTGATGCTCCATCCATCCAGGGTGTATCCTTCTGTACCATACCGTGCCAATGTATTGTCAGCCCCTCGTTTATCAAATTATTTTTTACATTGACAACAACCTAATAATAAAATATTGCATTAAAATGTTCAGCTATGTAAACAACAATTTTAGCAAAATCAAATCTGATAAACAAACGACAATCTACTATTTTAATGTCAAGCAGCAATGCTATTCTTCTCCCTGTTAATGGCTATGTATGAAAGTTTCACTACATTGCAACGTATAGGTATTTTGACAAGATATGTTCCCACAGCTTAGAGCAAATGAGCCACTCTTGACGTCATTGAATTATTATGCAATATATATATGCGTGATAATAAGGCAATAACTTGTTTGCAATACAATTTTGAATTAATAAGGACCTAAAGGGTGTCCTTATTCACTGACACATCTTGACTCTTTACAGAAAAGTTAGTTACCGGCTTTTATATGGGACAGATTTCACAGTCTGGGATTTGTGTCGTTTGGTAAACCATTATCTGAAAGACGTTTTCACGATGATTGTAGACGGTTTGAACAGCATAAAAGAATATTTAGCTCTCTTGACTTTGATAACTTCAAAGATGATTGCGTCTTTTGTAAATACTGGATTACACCGTTTCCATTAAAAATACGGTGTTAATATACTATAAAAATACATGCATGCTTCTGTAAGCAGAACGTTTGTTTTTGAATTCCTAATTCGGTTGGAAACGGTCCGTTTTAATCAGATACTAAAATGTGGTCACAAAGTATCACTGAAAACAGATTGGTAAATATTGCTTACGCCTGAAAACAGATTGATAAATATTGGTTACACATTTCTGTTCACAATCAATCAATATTATGCGTGACGGCTTTTACCTTTCTAGAGCCTTGTAAGAAATTATAATTGATCAATTACATGTAGATAATGTATAGAACCTTTCAGTGATCTAGCGAAAGTCGCGGTATTTGACATGTGATTCCAAGTCCACTTATTAAATTTCATTGTCTTGTCGATTTATATAAATTCAAGCATGAGCCAAATTTAAACATTTCTAAGATAATGTGGTTTAAACTTTGCCATTTGCTCCTTCATCTTGAGACTGTTTTATTTCATTTTAATCAATCTTTTTCGTCGCCTTAGCTTGTGTTACCCTTTTTCAACATCTTCACACGTTGGAGCTAGGGTTTTTCCTATTCCTTTACAATGTCATCGTGAACGCCGTTCTCCAATGATAAAGATTTATTTGTTGACGAAAGGGGGTCAGTTTCCCATTGCAGTACTAAAACACGCGTAAACCACATAGCCATTTTCAAGTTTCTATTTTCTGGTAAAATAGGACGGTCACCTTTGTGAGACTCCATTTCTGAGTATAGTTCTTCTATTTATGTCTGTAAGTACAAATCAAAGATATTGATCCGATATCCACAACTCGAAGTCGAAGAAACAAGACAATACATATGTAAATAAGATATTGGCAATCACGAACCGCAAATCAAAGGTGAGATCAGGTGCCACGGAAGAGTAAGCATCCACTGCCAACCGGTCACACCCGTCGTGCTGCCATAAGTATAAGCGAAAAAGTATTATTCGCTGTCACAGAATTAGGAAACTGCACAGCCGTAGTCAAAATAGGTATATGTCATAAGCAGTAAGAATACTGCTGTATAGTATATGTAATACAGATGTTTTATTTACTGTGAAATAAGGAAGTCAACATGTCAGACAACGATGCATCAGTTGAGCAAATAAGGTCTTTATATCGACCGTAAAATTTGCGAAATGTTGACATAAGTCGTGATATCTCATATCCTTGTTTGAGTAACTTTTCTCTTAGTAGTTGACTTCGATAAATGAAAGAGCAATACTCAGAAGTCGCTCACGTATATCGAATCAATTGGGATAAATAAACGCCATACATAAACGCAGATGATAAAGGAATGTTGCTACTAGTATATGGAAAGTTAACAATGGAGAAACTAAAGTCATCACGTTTGTCATAAACTCAAGTAGTGAGTTTACCATCTCGGTCGATATCAATGAGCAGATCTAAATATGAAGCACATGAATTGGATATTGTAGTGTCCTTAATTTCATGTTCCTTGGGATATATTGTATGTACGTATGTATCAAAGGTTTTGTTGTTTATAGATAGTACATCATCAATATATCTGAATGTAAAATCAAAGGACAATGCCAATTGCTTCTTATTTTGACTTACAATATTTTATTTGAAGTCAATTTCGTACGACGAAAGGAACAAATCGGCTAGTAAAAGAACACAGTTAGTCCCCATAGGGATTCCGATAGTTTGTTGGAAGACCTGGTCACCGAACACAATGTATATATTGTCAATTAGAAAGTGCAGTATGTTTTAATGTCATCTTCAGAGTACTTATATTTAGATTCAGAGTGGTTTTTCACAAAATATGTATCTGGATATCCTAAAACAATAAATTTATATCTGTGTGAACCAGTTTTGGTGAAGAAACAGTTATCAATAATTCTAAAGAGCCTGTTTTTAAACTTATCATGAGGTATGGTGGTATTAAGTGTAGAAAAATCATAAGTTTTAATGCATTTAGTAGTTGTCAGATTTTGAGATTTTAAGTTTTGTAATAATTCTTTGGACTTTTTAGGATCCAAAACTGATTAACACGCCTTCGAGAGTAAATTACATCGGAGTAGGTCTGAAGCTTCTCCTTAATTGCAGATAATATTTTGATAAGTAGGGCTGATAGAGGTTTTATGGAGCATTTACTGGATCCTGCAATGAACGTATGTTTATATGGATCTTTGTGTAATTTAGGAATCCAACATAAATAGGGTAACTCGAACTCACTATCCTTAGTACTTAAGTTAAAGGTACTCAACACTGACTTATGGTTATCAATAACTTCATCTAGTGAGAGTGTAGAGCGAGTATAAGTGATGAACAGTCGGTTTGTTAATGCCAAGTTCCTCTAAAAGACAATTTATAAAAAACGCCTTGCAAATAAAAACTATATTGTTTGAGGCTTTATCAGCTGGTACTAACACATATTTGTCATGTATTCTTTTCTTCCTTGACTCTTGGGTCGTCGAAGACAGACGGATGACTGGTCTTCATGTTCCTTTTTAAATTACTAATACATATGTGTATCAAACCTCTTACACTTTTCATCCAAACTGACAAAGTATCTAGTTCAACATCTTCACGTTTGACCCATCTACGAGCATAGTCCTCTACCGAACCCATAACGATACGGAAGTTGGTTCGCCAATTAAATGTTTAGGTTCTAAATTGTTTCAAAATCGTTGACAGCCAAGAACAATAAATCTAGATATGAGCATGGTCACAGAGTGAAATTGTTATATATATTATCCGTTGCAATGAGACCGATGATGGGGTATTCGAACTCAGAACCTAAGAGACACATGAATGTGTTTCTTTTGACGCAGTTAGCCCCACTGCATTTGATAACACATTCAGGACCTTGAATCTACTCAGAACTAATTTATGATTTATTGCCGGCTCACTCAGGTGCTCCGCCAACTCAATTTTCTCACGAAAAACTAACACATATGAAACAAGGTTTTCAAATGTTTTCACAGCAACATACTCCAGAAGTAGATGTGGTTCCTCAGGAATTCAAAATAATTACTGGAAATCTTAATCTCAAACATTTAAACATATCACACACATCGAATCTTTTCGATTTATGACCATCTACTACTATTTCTCATTAGAAACTGTCCAAATGTTAGAATTTCATATAGATAATATTTTTGTGATATTTGGTGGGAAAGTGTTCCAACAAATTGTTGGTATTCCTATGGGTACTAATTGCGCGCCTCTTCTGGCCAACATATTTGTGTACTCTTACGAAGCAGAATTCATACAGTCTCTGCTCTCTAAAGGCAATAAACAATTAGCATCTCGGTTCAATTTTACATACAGATACATCGATGACGTTTTGTCGCTTAACAACCTTGTATATAAGGATCAGCTCTACATCATATATCTTAAGGAATTCGAGATAAACGATACAACAGAGAGCGCATCTTCTGCTTCATACCTCGATATATTCCTATCAACAAGAGAAGGAAGTTTCATTAGTAACCTCTCTCTATGAGAAACGTGACGATTTTAATTTCATTATTACCAGCTTCTCTTTTCTGAGTAGCAATATACCTTCCTCTCCCGCATATGGCGTCTTCAATTCACAACTTATACGCTATGCCAGGACATACTCTAAATACCAAAATGTCATCCTGACAGCGAGTCTTCTTGCCACGAAGCTACTCTCACAAGGATATATTGTGGAACGTTTGAAATTGTCACTAAAGAAGTTCTATGGTCTATATAAGGATCTAGTGCAATTTCAGATTCCTCTTTGAAGAATGTTACCCGATATTTTGGGACCTGACCATAAAGTTAGGCAGCATTTCTTGCCTTGAATGGGAAAATTTGACTGCGTGTTCTTGTTTACTTGGCGTGTTAGTGCGTGTATATTTATGTATTTACCTCGTCAACTTGAAAGGTTGTTGCGGGACTTTTGCGACAGGTGTTGTATGCAACCAGGGCACGCTTACACCACCCAAGGACCTGGTCTCACCTTGATTTCTTTGGGGTTCGCATTTGTCTGAATATGACAGTTTACTCGATATCGTCCTTTTATTCCATAGACTATGAGATATGTTTTACCTTTCTGTACTTCTTTTTTCACTTCCATTATATACAAGACCTGTGTTTACATATTAGAAACTGTATATAAATACCTAGTTTTAATCTGCGTTAATGCTTACTTTGAAATGAAATACTGATTCGAACAAGAAGTATGCTAACGACAGTATCAAGAGTTTCTAGTATACAATAATTTCGTGGTTTAATAGAAAACGTTTTCCAAAGGAATGTTGGCATACCATTGTGTAGCATTTTTCTGTACTCATAGAAAGCAAAACTCATTCACTTATTGCTCTCTACAGCAGAAAAACAACATGAAATTACCACTTCATAAACAGATACAGTTGAGTACAGTCCTAACCTTACATTCCAGTACACTTCAATTTTAGTTTTTTGTCCTGAAAACCAGTCATATATATATATATATATATATATATATATATATATATATATATATATATATATATATATATATATATATATATATATATATATATATATATATATATATATATATATATATATATATATATATATATATATATATATATATATATATATATATATATATATATATATATTTAGACACAATTAATAATTTTACCTTATTGATTTTACGTTGAATATTCCGACGGTATATTATCTTAAGTTTCGATACTACCAGGCGGGTATCTCTTCGTTTTTATTTGCTTTTTTTTTTCTTATTGTTATGAATTATTATTGTGATTTGTTTCGTTATATGCTACCCTCTCGTAACTTTGGCATTGATTGTTTGATTTCACTTCGATAGGGTGTATAGATTTTTCCATTATTGAGATATTCCGTAGCGAAAATTACACTGGCTTCTATTTTTGGTTTCGAAGCAAAAAGGGTAAAACTGAGGTGGTTTCAGTTACTTATTTGTGTTATTTGATTTGGTAAATACACTGCTGTGTTGTAACGATTTGTGGTTTCTTTTTTTCAACAAAACATATAAACCCACCAAAAACTATAAAACTAGCCAAACATGAGACGCTCACTCCTTCCGGTCACTAGCCCTCAATTCTGAATTTTAGGGGTCCTTGAACGTCCACTGTCGTTAGTGCCATTGCCATGTGACACCAATAACTTTCGTATTTTACATTCAAATAAGGAAAGATCAAAATGCCAGCTTACGATGTAACTTATACCGGGAGAAAGAAAAAATAAGTATATAATCACTTTATTGACTAACACATTTCCCCCTTTAAATTTGTTTTGTGTGATTTGTTGCTGTAGAAATATAGGGGTATCTTCAAGTTATACCAATATGCATGATCCGACAATTAAATGTTTCAATTTTCAAATGGAAAACAAGAAAGAATAAGAACTCCGAAGATATCATCTGTTTACTGGGGTAACGTTTATTTTTCGTTATCTAAAAATATTCATTTCCTCTATAGCGTATGTCACAAGGAACTGTAATGATTCAAAAGATATAAGAAATGTTAAAGTTTTAGAAATGTAGGTCAATTGTCAATAGGTTATATATTTTGGTAGCAATTTAAAGGACTCGTCGTAAGGAATGCGAATGATTAAAGCCATACCAGTAAAAGTTCGAAAGTCATGGCGAAGGTTTAATTTTTTGGCACACAACAGGCAAATACTTGATGCCCCCGGAATGTCATTCCTGGGCATAAAAAGTTATTAGGTATACACGATGTCTCACATATCCACTTTCTGTGTATTGTATTATTATCCACTTTCTATGTATTGTATCATCCACTTTCTGTGTATTGTATTATTATTCATTTTCTGTGTATTGTATTATTATCCACTTTCTGTGTATTGTATTATTATCCACTTTCTGTGTATTGTATTATTATTCATTTTCTGTGTATTGTATTATTATCCACTTTCTGTGTATTGTATTATTATCCACTTTCTGTGTATTGTATTATTATCCACTTTCTGTGTATTATTATCATCCACTTTCTGTGTATTGTATTATCCACTTTCTGTGTATTGTATTATTATCCACTTTCTGTGTATTGTATTATTATCCACTTTCTGTGTATTATTATCATCCACTTTCTGTGTATTGTATTATCCACTTTCTGTGTATTGTATTATTATCCACTTTCTGTGTATTGTATTATTATCCACTTTCCGTGTATTGTATTATTATCCACTTTCTGTGTATTGTATTATTATCCACTTTCTATGTACTGTATTATTATCCACTTTCTGTGTATTGTATTATTATTCACTTTCTGCGTATTGTATTATTATCCACTTTCTGTGTATTGTATTATTATTCATTTTCTGTGTATTGTATTATTATCCACTTTCTGCGTATTGTATTATTATCCACTTTCTGTGTATTGTATTATTATCCACTTTCTGTGTATTATTATCATCCACTTTCTGTGGATTGTATTATCCACTTTCTGTGTATTGCATTATTATCCACTTTCTGTGTATTTTATTATTATCCACTTTCTGTGTATTATTATCATCCACTTTCTGTGTATTGTATTATACACTTTCTGTGTATTGTATTATTATCCACTTTCTGTGTATTGTATTATTATCCACTTTCTGTGTATTGTATTATTATCCACTTTCTGTGTATTGTATTATTATCCACTTTCTGTGTATTGTATTATTATCCACTTTCTGTGTATTGTATTATTATCCACTTTCTGTGTATTATTATCATCCACTTTCTGTGTATTGTATTATTATCCACTTTCTGTGTATTGTATTATCCACTTTCTGTGTATTGTATTATTATCCACTTTCTGTGTATTGTATTATTATCCACTTTCTGTGTATTGTATTGTATTATCCACTTTCTGTGTATTGTATTATTATCCACTTTCTGTGTATTGTATTATTATCCACTTTCTGTGTATTGTATTATTATCCACTTTCTGTGTATTGTATTATCCACTTTCTGTGTATTGTATTATTATCCACTTTCTGTGTATTGTATTATTATCCACTTTCTGTGTATTGTATTATTATCCACTTTCTGTGTATTGTATTATTATCATCCACTTTCTGTGTATTGTATTATTATCCACTTTCTGTGTATTGTATTATCCACTTTCTGTCTATTGTATTATTATCCACTTTCTGTGTATTGTATTATTATCCACTTTCTGTGTATTGTATTGTATTATCCACTTTCTGTGTATTATCATCCACTTTCTGTGTATTGTATTATCCACTTTCTGTGTATTGTATTATTATCCACTTTCTGTGTATTGTATTATTATCCACTTTCTGTGTATTATTATCATCCACTTTCTGTGTATTGTATTATCCACTTTTTGTGTATTGTATTATCCACTTTTTGTGTATTGTATTATTATCCACTTTCTGTGTATTGTATTATTATCCACTTTCTGTGTATGGTATTATTATCCACTTTCTGTGTATTGTATTATTATCAAGCCGGTGTGGCCTAGTGGATAAGGTGCTCGGCTCGTGATCGAGAGGTCGCGGGTTCGACTCCCGCCCGGGGTACACCGGTGTTCTGTCTTTCGGATGAGACAGTAAAAACCGAGGTCCCGTGTCACGGTAGGCGTGGCACGTAAAAGATCCCTCACTGCTTCGGGTGGGTCCGTTGCAAAGGTCTAAATTTGTATGCAATGCATCAGGCAGATGCCGTCACCATATACGTGAAATAATCGTGGAGTGACGTAAAACAATAATCAAACAAACAAACAAACAAATGTATTATTATCCACTTATTGTATATTGTATTATTATCCACTTTCTGTGTATTATTATCATCCACTTTCTGTGTATTGTATTATTATCCACTTTCTGTGTATTGTATTGTTATCCACTTTCTGTGTATTGTATTATTATCCACTTTCCGTGTATTGTATTATTATCCACTTTCTGTGTATTGTATTATTATCCACTTTCTGTGTACTGTAATATTATCCACTTTCTGTGTATTATATTATTATCCACTTTCTGTGTATTGTATCATCCACTTTCTGTGTATTATATTATTATCCACTTTCCGTGTATTGTATTATTATAAACTTTTAGACTGTATTTGTGGTATAAACACACTATTCACCCGTAAGATTTTGTACCTACTTTCGAGAATAGTCGCCCTGTGACGTAGAACATCCAAGAACAATGTTTTCCCCTCATTAAAAGACACCCAATAATATATACAGATAGCACGTCTATGGTAATTATCTCTTTGTCTTAGATATCAAACGTAATCAATTTTTTTTTTCATACTGGATTGATTGATTGGTTATTATTTTACGTCACTGTACGAGTATTTCACGTATATGTTGAAGGCATCTTCATGTACCTGATGCATTGCATACAAATCTAGACCTTTGCAACGGACCCAATAAGGGTACAACATAACGACAAAATAAGGCCTTTTGATTGTGAGTAACACATAAAAATCGGCCGTTCACCTTTGGTCGTTGGTAGGTAGCGGTCTCCCTTACCCCTATAAATAAAGGGGCTTACGTACTTCAAAGAAAAGTGGCGAAACACAAATTATCATTTCAATACGTCACTTTAAGGTTAATGACGCCATCTTGGATAGGGGGCATAGCAACGCGCGGTGTTTACCTTCCGGTTTTTCCGCGCAGCGAATTTGAAGATCAATTTTAGCAACTACAAAAAACAGCAATAAACAGCCTTACTGTGACAAGGAAGTTGTGTGAACGGTACGAACATCAAGTGCAAGTAATAATAATTCATATTTTATATAAATATATAAAACATTCATTTATAAAAGAATCAGAATACGAAGTTGTAAAAGTGACCTACTTCGCTGCAGTAGTGGCTAGTGAAGACGATCGAAGCACGACGACTCTATTGAAGGTCATGCTATATCAGTATATAAAGTGCATATATAATTTTGTTCCATCTAGCAAGGGAAGAGTATGAGCTCATTAGGATAAGTGAGCTTTGCCCATGCTTTCCCCTTTTCTTTCTAAACCATCATTTCTGGTCCATGTGGGGTGGAGGGGGAATTTAAAATGGCAGTGCCCCAGTACATGTATTCTCCCCCCCCCCCCCCTGTTTTGTTATTTTCTACTAGATGGCCTATTTGTTAAGAGGCTATGGTTGTTACTTAACATTTAATTTCAGGATAAATAATATTTTTAATTTCTTTCCAGATCATGTCTTCTGTGTATGAAGAATTTTGTTCTTGGAGTATGGGGAATCTGAAAGATTATCTTGGACTTGTGGTTCGGATTTATCCATCATCTTTACATTTCAGCCAGAGGACTGTCATGTCCAGGAAATAAACAACAATTATTATCCAGAAGCTACGTAGCCTGGGAAAATAAGGTATTCAAATTAAAAAAATAAATAAATAAATTTTTAAAATTAAAATAGAAAATTGTATACCAAATTAAGAATTACTAAATTACAAAATCAATTGAAAGATAAATAAAATTATGCAATGAATGACTTGCATAACATTAGTTTATATGTGCATTTTTAAAAAAAAATAAGCCAATTCTTATCTTCTGTAGTCATTGTGTATGTCTACACTTTAATAGTCCCGAGTCAGTGGACAAAGAAAACATCATCACCCTAATTGTAAGCCGAAAATTGTGAGTTTGAATCCCAACCTATCCATCCCTTTTTTCAATCTGTTGCATTGATATAACATGTATATTTCTTATTACTTATATATTCAAGATCCAACTAAGAGAGCCTGAAAAGGAGAGAGTCCTGCAGTTAGGCAGGGAATATCTGGAGCGACTGGATGAGGCAGGAACCACAGATCCCCGGAACTTCCCAGAAGATGCATGGTCCATGGATGTCACTGCATGGCCTGAGGTGGACCTAGGAAAGATATTTGCTTTCATCCTTTCATCAAAGGAGCATGGGATGGAGTTTGTGGGTCAGTACAGGACTCACAAAGCCTACTCTTATTACATGAGTGGGTTTGTCGATACTATATTTCATAGTAAGGCAAACTCAATTCATGTAATAAAGAGCAAGGTTACTCCATCCCAATCTGTGCGTAATGAGCCACATGATGTGTGGGTTGCTTTGGACATGGATGGCAACATAAAAACCTGCTGGTGCAGTTGCATAGCTGGCTATGCAAGGACTTGTAACCATGTTATAGCTGTGCTATATAAAGTAAGTACACATTTCTTTGTTTGGTAAGGTTTTTAGCCAAGTTTATCCAAATAGCATATTGATTGTTGGTTGGTTGATTGGTGTTTTACGTTGCTTTCAACAATATTTCAGTTATATTGCGATATGGAACCAACCTCTTAAACATGGTGGCGCCACCCGGGAATCGAACCCGGATCGTCGGCACCGCAAACCAAGTGCTTAACCACTACACCAAGCCTGTCCCTAAATAGCATATTGAATATACAAATAAATGTACTTTACATAAGTGCTTACTTTTGTGATATATTAGTATGTATTATAGCATGTATTTTCATACATTTGGCGAATTTCTTTTATTTCTAGCTAATCCTACACCTGTTGCAAATACATGGTGAGTACACACATGCTGCTAAGATGTGATACCACCACCGCAATATTAATATTGTCATGATCACAGAAACCTTTATGACATTTTAAGCAGGCTCTTAATTAATTTCAGGTCGAATATGCCAATACCATGGACTACACAAAGCCGTCATGCACGACCCTTCCATGTGCTTGGAACACTTCCAGCAGGAAAATTGTTCAGCCATCAAAAATATCACAGCTGAATATTAGGAAAGGTTTCTGGTATGTTTCTGAATTGTAATGATTTTGTACTGAAGTGTTATTTTTTACTTAAGTGTTATTATACCCTATTCCTGACATTTTATGTAAGGAAATTCATGGCAGATGTGACTAGCCTAACAGTAAATGCTTTCCTAATATCAGGGGTCCGTGAATCACGGTCCACTGTGGTACATTGGTGTAAGTGCCATAATAATAAAGACTGTAGGTAGGCATACTTAGTACATGTACATATATTGACAATACTGTACTGTTTAACCATCTAAGTTGTACTTGATCAAACAGAATTATTAAAATTGAATATCATATCAACATCCTATGTATTAGATTATATCAATATGTAGATACTTCTTACTGGTTTATCACAGTTATGATATGTTATATTAACAGGAGCTGTCATAGAGCACACAGGCACACTTCATCGCCTAACATTCGATCCACGTAGAGAAGACCAACGTGTTGTGACCAAAGACCGAATGGAGTCATTGTTCTCTGGACTCTATAACACAAGCAAGGAGTCTGTGTTATTTAAAGGCCTCCCCATCAACATGCCATCCAGAACCAGAGCCACCAATATAGCAATACCTCAACCACTCCCAGAGCTTGCCAAGAAAGACCCTGACAATTTCATGGGCATCATAAATCAAGGCTACACCACAAAACAGGCAAGAGCTGAAAAAACCAATTGATGAACTACTGTTATGACACATACTGTGAAAATTCCCTACAAAATGTGTAGTGTCAACAACAGTGCTTCACTGCAGCACAGAAAAGGAGTCATAATCATCATATTACAATTTTTCTTTACATTATTGACAGGTTACTTTAACTGAGAGTGAGACACGTCTGCAGGCCAACAGTAACACCTGGCGGGAGCAGAGGAAGGGAAGACTGACAGCGTCCCTGCATCATGAAATCATTGGTAGGATGAATTCCTTTGCAAAGAAGCAGGACGTTGTAATCTCCAAGTTGGTGGCAAAAATATTGGGTCTAAGCAACACAGATATAGGACATATTCCTGCAGTAAAATATGGATCCGAGAATGAGGATCGTGCCAGGAAGGACTTTGTTCCAGCCCATCAAAGTGACCATGTAGGACTAAAGGTTGAGAAGTGTGGGCTATTTGTAAAACCAGACAGGTCATACCTTGCTGGCAGTCCAGATGGCATTGTGAAATGCCTCACAGCAGAGCCTTACTGGAGATTAAATGTCCGTATAGTATCAAGGATGGGGTTGTACAAGAAGGATGGGAGAAAACGGACTTCTTGGAGAAAGGCACTGAAGGCATAAAGATCAAAACTAGCCACAAATACTACACTCAAATGCAGTCCCCGATGGGGGTCACTGGCATACACAGGACATATTTTTTGTCTGGACACCTAAGGCTCCCGAATTTACTCAAATGATTGGATTTGATGAGTCCATTTGGATACAAACCCAAATGAAACTGTCTCAGTTCTTCACAGGCTTACTTTTGCCTAGGAGCTAAAGAGCTACATATCTGCCCAAAGTGTGTTCTGGTTTGTGTACAAGAGGAACTCAAGTGTCCAACTGATGCAAGCATTATGTGTGACTGTTGCCATTTGTGGTACCACTTTAAGTGTGTAGAACTAGTTTCGGCGCCAAAGGAAAAGTCCTGGCTCTGTCATACATGTTCTGCAAATGCTGCAGAGCTGTAAAGATTTATTGAATGTGCAACAGTTTACAGATTAAAGTTTAATATTAATCATACATAAATGTTAGATAATTTACTGGTACATTTATGCTTATGCTAATCAACATCAAGAAGTATAATTTAAAGCAGACATCATGCAGCTACAAAACAGAATTTGAAGTGCGACACCTGTTGTTAAGCGTGCAAATACATGCTGATTAATACTGAATTGATTACCATCACCATATAGACAGCATGATGACATATTAAACATGATTCTAATGCATCTCTTTCGTAACACGCGATCTCATTGGCTGTCCGATTTATAAACTGCAAGGGTATTCACGATACCCCTGCAGTTTTTGATATGACGTCACGATACCCTGCAGTTTCTGATTTGTGACATCACGATACCCTACAGTTTTAGATATGACTGTGATTAACGACTTGGCTCAGAAAACTATATATCTGTGCCTCTAGTTGCAAGTATTTTTGTCAAATGCATTAGAATGGGGTTATCGTGCTTGCGTTTTACAAAAACTGACAGGGTATCGGTGAATACCCTGTCAGAAATTTCCGTTTCACAGCTCGGCTAATGCCTCGCAGTGAAACTCAATTTCTGACAGGGTATTCGCCAATACCCTGTCAGTTTTTGGAAAAACACTCGCATGGTAACCCCTAAATATAAAAATGAAAGTCATCACCAGAATACGCAGAGTAAGAGACATATATTATACATGTAAGTAAGTAAAGTGGCTCATCAGAATGGATTAATTTTGCTAGGAAAGCAGATGTTCATGAAAGTTAAACAAGCAAGTCAAATTTCAATTTGATTGGACCCTTTATCAGGTAATGGCAATCAGGTGGCAATAATGATGCTGTAAACTGCTCTAACATTATATGAAACATATTAATGTAAGATATTATCAAGAATTAACACAGCATATAATATATTCACATCATTATTCAGCACATGGGGTCAAGGAGGTTGCATAGTGCACAAGCGACAATGACAATATCATCTACCACTGGCAGACAAGATATTGGTATTTCATTCTTCAGAAAGCGAAAGTTCTTCATACGCCCGATTGCCTGCTCAACATAGATTCTGACATTGGCAATTCTCTTTCACTTGTGCACTAGGCATCTGCAACGATCCCAATGTACTAGGGGGGATAGCCAAAGTAGCTTGAACACACATAAGGTCCTCCCTAATCTTAAAACCCCTATCTGCAATTACTTGGTCAAAGGGATCAAGCAAGTTCAAGAAAGCACAGTCTCGGGTGATATATTTATCTGTTGCTCTGCCACCATAGCAAGATGAAACATATGATATTTGGCCATAGGGTGTGATAGCTACAAGAAACTTGATAGTGCAATGGTGCTTGTAATCAGACCAACATATTGCTTGTGTGTCAAGGCTAGATGGTGTCTCAATAAACACCTCAGTGCAATCAATAATACACCGTAAGGATAATAAATCCTGAAACATTCCGGAAGATTTGCCCTTACTACATCCTTGGATGGCCAAATGATCAAATGGCTAAGTTCTAGCCTCATCAGTCGCATCCATGTCACAAATATGGAGCTTACAAGTGTGTCAGATCTTTGAAACCTGAGGGCCAAGTCATGAACTAGAAGTGCTAACCGTAAGCGCATCAGAACCAGAAGTAGTTCATGCTCTAAAGACAATTTCCTTGATGGACCCGGTCTACCATAATATGTGGAACTGACCACTTCAGACCTGTATCTACTTGGGGTTTCTTTTTCCGTTTGTTTATCGCCCCGCCAATATTGCATGTGCTTAGCTTTAATTGACAAGTGATCAAAACTGAACTGAAATACAGCACAATTCTTTATACCTGTATAGAAATTTACATCAGCATCACGAGTCAGCTGTACAGATGCAAAAGATATACTAAAACCTGAAGAAGTACCTAGTTCAGCACTGAGTTCATTCATTTTTTCATCACAAGTGGAAGAAGAATCCTTGCTAGATTTAGGAGGAATATATAATTTCATATCATTTGACTTTGAATCTCTATGTTTGCGCTTGACTGGCGATCGCTGAATTGCGTTGTCGCTCCTGGTCAAGAAAAGTGTTGGGACTTGACATCTATATGTTCGTTCGCCGTCCACAAAGTGATTGGAACATATTTTTGCATTTTGTGAAGGGACATAGTCGCTCCTGCCCTGTTTAATTTTGTGGTGCCAGATCTCTTGTAGTTTGGGGTCTTTTGGCGTCAACATGGCTTCTTTTTATATAACGGTGCGGAAACCGTCTATCATTATTGCATCCTCCAATCGAACAGCGGTCGCCACCACCCATGGTGTGCAGGTTAGATTGGAGAAACAAAGTCCAGAAGAGATAGAAAGTTGAGGATTGAAGGCAAAGCAGAAGGAAAGTCAGCAGAGCCAGAAGCATAAGGAAGAGTCTGAAAAAGAATTATGAATTGTAACTAATTTACTTATTTTAATATATACTATTTATAAGTTGCACTTACCCGACTAAATATATCAAACTGCCAATAGTGTCAGTAAACCATCACCATTTTAAAAGCCAAATTTGAACAAAAGTAGTATCAAACTGTCCAATTTTAAGATTAAACAACACAAAGCACATGGGTTCCTCGTCTGCAAGTGAACAGGATGTTTTCAAGAACGAAACTGAAAGTCGATAAAAGTGGGCGTTTCCTGTTACTAATATAAACAATCTGTCATTTCTTGCTATATTTGTGTTTAAATCAATTAATTTTTTACATAAATACAATCTACTAACCTTGCTGTAGATGTTGATTAATTATTTTATACACTGTTCTTTTTAATATTTGTATTATTGCAGTTTATATATAGTTTTGAAATCGATATCGAAGAAGTAAAATCCACTAGATTGAAAACCGGGCGTAACTGGGTCACGCACTGCCCCCTATCCAAGATGGCGTCGATAACCTTGTAGTGACGTATTATATTTAAGTCCTATTCCAACAATGGGTGTAATGGGTATTGTGTATTGACAAGGACGTAGTTTTATATCGGTTCATTTTAATCATTGTGTTATGAAGTTTTACTAATCTAAACCTATTTCTAGTGACTTTATGATACAAAATGACTTACTGTTTGTCCTTCGTATACAACAACAGGTGGTCCCGGTAATTGTCCATTAATGGTGAATAGTAATTTACTTGATCCATCCGCGGTGATAATATGCTGCATCTCTACAATTGGTAATACTAGTATAAAAGTCGCTCTAGTCATTCATAAATACAAATATTCATACGTATGTACATGTAGGCACGCACGCATGTGTTTGTACAAAAAGGACAATGACACTTAATAAATAATAAATTAATGATTTAATTAATATTGAATTAATGACCAATCAAATTTAGCCGATCTGCTTGTTCCTTAATATATATACACAGCACTAATCTAAATCAAAGAATAAAAATATATTCTGAGCTAAATTTTTCCGTATTGATGAAATATAATTAATGTAAAAATCTGTTTAATACGTTAAAATTAATTTTCCAATCCATCATTAAAAAAAAAGATATATACAAATATATTTCTGTTTAAAATTGAAAAATCTCTCTCATTCCAGACATTGCGAGATAATAAACCTCCTACATGCAGATCTCTGATCATTACCTTGTATTTTGAAAGATTTCATTCTACATAAGATTTAATGAAAATTATTACCTTGCTCCGATAGTTCTTCAAAAGAATCGCAGGAATAAGTGTTTCTTTTATAAAAAGTACCATTCCGATAAACTACTGGCACGGCCGATTTCTCACTATCTGAAAAATGTACCATTGTCTCTGTGTAATGAACATCAAATTGAAATAAACATTCCTGATCTTTGAAGTCACACGAACTTTCTACGCGATGTTGAAAATTTGATGTGGAAAAACGTGCAAAAAAGACACAAATTATTAAAAGTGTATAAGCATTCATTTTCAAATAAATAAAACTATTCTTGATAGTGCATTTCTTTTATATATTTGAAAAAGGTTTCGTAATGATAATGTATTACATAACCAGAGTTACACTTTTACGGTTGAATAACCATAACGCTGTGTTGCAGTGAAGTCCTTACTTGCGTAATTATGACTTAATGATACTTGGTTCACCTGCTATACCTGTCGATTCAATACAATAGCGATAAAAAGGAAGATCTGACCTGGTTGTATGACGTTGATGTAACATAAGATAGTAAATGATGCAGCCTTACCTGAACTCCTTGCCATGTGCAATGAATTTAAAACATACAACAGCAAATAGATATGAACACAAAGGATCCTATATCTTTTTTATAATAACACTGCACACAAATTATAAGTATATACTGTAATTCAATATTGATTTATATGAATTTTCATCAAAATGACTTTGTTTCAGGTACCTATGTACCCACAAATGTAAACACTTCATAAGTAATAAAAACCCTTCTTATGAAGTGTAAGATTACTACGTCATACTGTTTAGCAAGGAAAATCTGCACTGTTATTAAGGATGGACAAACGAGAGAGGAACGCTTGGATGAACTTAAATCATTCTTAATTAAACAAAACTACCCCACACAGTTAATAGACAGAGGAATAAACATGGCTAAAACATCCCGATAGATAACTTAAGATCAGCATTTGAACTACAAGAAGAGACAAATGAAAAAGTGCCATTTGTTATTACACACAACCCCCGTAACCAAAATATCATTCAAGTAACAAAAACTAACCTGCCAATTCTGAGACAGGATGCTAAAATGCCGGAACTAATTAACACGGGATCAATCATTCAAAGTAAACGCCAACCTCAGAACCTTAAACGATTACTGACAAGGGCTCAATTTGAGGAAAGAGGAAATAAAACACATGTGGAGAAATGTCGGGACAGTCGATGTGGAACATGTCCATACCTATATGAACGCGAAAAAGTGCAAATCCCTAATGGAAAGCTACTTTTCGCCAATGCGGATATGACATGCAAGACTGTAAATGTAATCTACTGTATCATATGCAGCGGGTGCCAAGAAATATACATTGGACAAATGGGGAACCTAACAGAAAGGGTGAGAATCCATCGACAACAAATAAGGCAGCCACACTACAGGAAAATTCCCCTCAGTAAACATTTAGATGAGTGTTCTGGGCGACTCTTTAAAATATTCCCGTTTTATAAGCTAAATGTTGACTGTGAAATTAAACGGGAACTAAAAGAAAAATATTTCATCCAAAAATTTAAACCTAAGCTCAACTTTAATTATTCATTTTCCATTATATAACGTCAAAAAATTCAATAGGAATTTTACTATTAAACTCCCTTTCATTATCGATACTATGACGTCAATGAGATGACGTCACTGTACTACAGTAACATAGTTACGTTATAAGCATGTTGTTCAGTTCACCTGAAGATTGTTTTATAAAAAGTGAAGTAATGGTTTCAGTACTTTGTTTAGCTATATAATCTACCAATGTCTATAATGAAATACATTCAAGATTTTAGAAAAGGCACTTCCGAAATCTGTATGCCAAAACAGAACGGAAACTATCAGAACCTCACGTCTTAAGGTATAATCTTAGTCATCCAGATTATAGAATAAACTCGCTTGTGTGTGTGTATGTGTGTGTGTCTATTTGGATACATTCGAACTGCTCAACTACACATTCCAACCACCATTGCATGGCTCATTGATACAATATAAAGGTATTTATTGGTTATTTATTCACATCATATAACACATTACAGAGTTATGTACATACTGACAATGATACAACACGATTGTTAACAACAGACATAACAAAATCAATAGTAATAGGTATAAATGAATAGCAAGAAAATAGAATTATTATTAATGATAAAACATCTTGTCTTAAGGTGTTTTTTTTTTCAGATATGGAGTCAAAAGAAAAGACATGTGACAGAGATGTATGACACAAATGACGAAAGATATGCACATCTATTGTGGTTATAGTCAAATAAACAGAGAAAACGACAATACAAAAATATTGGATTATATAATAATTACGATACGGACTTAGAATGGGCAAGTAAAGTAACAAACAACAATTAACTGATGTGGTAAAGTAACAAACTTAGAATGGGCAAGTAAAGTAACAAACAACAATTGACTGATGTGGTAAAGTTAAAACGATTACAACATATAATGTCTAAAAGCTTTGAGTACAATTTACAAAGTATTAACACATTTATTAACAAGGAACGAAAGGATACGGACAAATAAACCAAGAGACTATTGAAAAAGACTTCAAAGCATCGGGAAAAAGACGCAGCCAATATCCATCTTAATGTGTTGTGCGAACATTTTAAAAACTGTGAACTCAGTGGCAATGAAAAAGAAACTGACAATGATTTACTTAAACATTTGGACGATAACATTGTATTTTTAAATATAGAGATATCAAAACGCAATAAAGAAACTGTAAACAGAAAAGGCCGCAGGTTTCGATGGCATCCTGAATGAATATGTTATATCTACTGAACTAATTATCAACTCTGCGTGACAGTGATCGTACTACTCTATGCTAGTGACACTCATCGTACTACTCTATGTTAGTGACACTGATCGTACTACTCTATGCTGGTGACACTGATCGTACTACCCTATGCTAGTAACACTGATCGTACTATTCTATGCTGGTGACACTGATCGTACTACTCTATGCTAGTGACACTCATCGTACTACTCTACGCTAGTGACACTGATCGTACTACTCTATGCTAGTGACACTCATCGTACTACTCTATGCTGGTGACACTGATCGTACTACTCTATGTTAGTGATACTGATCGTACTACCCTATGCTAGTAACACTGATCGTACTACTCTATGCTGGTGACACTGATCGTACTACTCTATGCAAGTGACACTGATCGCACTATTCTATGCTGGTGACACTGATCGTACTACCCTATGCTAGTAACACTGATCGTACTATTCTATGCTGGTGACACTGATCGTACTACTCTATGCTTGTGACACTGATCGCAATACTCTATGCTGGTGACACTGATCGTACTACTCTATGCTGGTGACACTGATCGTACTACTTTATGTTAGTGACACTGATCGTACTACTCTATGCTGGTGACACTGATCGTACTACTCTATGCTAGTGACACTCATCGTACTACTCTATGCTGGTGACACTGATCGTACTACTCTATGTTAGTGACACTGATCGTACTACCCTATGCTAGTAACACTGATCGTACTACTCTATGCTGGTGACACTGATCGTACTACTCTATGCTATTGACACTGATCGTACTATTCTATGCTGGTGACACTGCTCGTACTACTCTATGCTGGTGACACTGATCGTACTACCCTATGCTAGTGACACTGATCGTACTACTCTATGCTAGTAACACTGATCGTACTACTCTATGCTGGTGACGCTGATCGTACTTCTCTATGCTTATGACACTGATCGTACTACTCTATGCTGGTGACACTGATCGTACTACTCTATGCTTGTGACACTGATCGTACTACTCTATGCTAGTGACACTCATCGTACTACTCTATGTTAGTGACACTGATCGTACTACCCTATGCTAGTAACACTGATCGTACTATTCTATGCTGGTGACACTGATCGTACTACTCTATGCTAGTGACACTCATCGTACTACTCTACGCTAGTGACACTGATCGTACTACTCTATGCTAGTGACACTCATCGTACTACTCTATGCTGGTGACACTGATCGTACTACTCTATGTTAGTGACACTGATCGTACTACCCTATGCTAGTAACACTGATCGTACTACTCTATGCTGGTGACACTGATCGTACTACTCTATGCAAGTGACACTGATCGCACTATTCTATGCTGGTGACACTGATCGTACTACCCTATGCTAGTAACACTGATCGTACTATTCTATGCTGGTGACACTGATCGTACTACTCTATGCTTGTGACACTGATCGGACTACTCTATGCTGGTGACACTGATCGTACTACTCTATGCTGGTGACACTGATCGTACTACTTTATGTTAGTGACACTGATCGTACTACTCTATGCTGGTGACACTGATCGTACTACTCTATGCTAGTGACACTGATCGTACTATTCTATGCTGGTGACACTG
The DNA here is from genome assembly GCA_035048485.1 of Pteria penguin. Lineage (NCBI taxonomy): Eukaryota > Metazoa > Mollusca > Bivalvia > Pterioida > Pteriidae > Pteria > Pteria penguin. The sequence continues at coordinate 8,164,130 of CM068585.1, read as the reverse complement.
ATCGTACTATTCTATGCTAGTGACACTCATCGTACTACTCTATGTTGGTGACACTGATCGTACTACTCTATGTTAGTGACACTGATCGTACTACCCTATGCTAGTAACACTGATCGTACTACTCTATGCTGGTGACACTGATCGTACTACTCTATGCTTGTGACACTGATCGTACTACTCTATGCTAGTGACACTCATCGTACTACTCTATGCTGGTGACACTGATCGTACTACCCTATGCTAGTAACACTGATCGTACTATTCTATGCTGGTGACACTGATCGTACTACTCTATGCTAGTGACACTCATCGTACTACTCTACGCTAGTGACACTGATCGTACTACTCTATGCTAGTGACACTCATCGTACTACTCTATGCTGGTGACACTGATCGTACTACTCTATGTTAGTGACACTGATCGTACTACCCTATGCTAGTAACACTGATCGTACTACTCTATGCTGGTGACACTGATCGTACTACTCTATGCAAGTGACACTGATCGCACTATTCTATGCTGGTGACACTGATCGTACTACCCTATGCTAGTAACACTGATCGTACTATTCTATGCTGGTGACACTGATCGTACTACTCTATGCTTGTGACACTGATCGGACTACTCTATGCTGGTGACACTGATCGTACTACTCTATGCTGGTGACACTGATCGTACTACTTTATGTTAGTGACACTGATCGTACTACCCTATGCTAGTAACACTGATCGTACTATTCTATGCTGGTGACACTGATCGTACTACTCTATGCTTGTGACACTGATCGGACTACTCTATGCTGGTGACACTGATCATACTACTCTATGCTAGTGACACTGATCGTACTACTTTATGTTAGTGACACTGATCGTACTACTCTATGCTGGTGACACTGATCGTACTACTCTATGCTAGTGACACTGATCGTACTATTCTATGCTGGTGACACTGATCGTACTATTCTATGCTAGTGACACTCATCGTACTACTCTATGCTGGTGACACTGATCGTACTACTCTATGTTAGTGACACTGATCGTACTACCCTATGCTAGTAACACTGATCGTACTACTCTATGCTGGTGACACTGATCGTACTACTCTATGCTAGTGACACTGATCGTACTATTCTATGCTGGTGACACTGATCGTACTACTCTATTCTGGTGACACTGATCGTACTACTCTATGCTTGTGACACTGATCGGACTACTCTATGCTGGTGACACTGATCGTACTACTCTATGCTAAAGACACAATTCTGCTAACTTTCAGCACAACCTTGACATTTTCACCATTATTGTAATACTTGGAAAATATTAACATTTGAAAAACCAAAATTATCAAATTTGGAAGTCACAGTATCTGTACTCAAATTTTAGGTTTGGAGATAACATAATTAAATTTGTTATAGATATCTAGGTATTATGTTAAAGAATACTAGGAATTGTCGTTTGGCACTGAATTCAATAGCAGCACAAACAAAAAACGCTATGCATCTACTTTTTACAAGAACTGTCAACCTGGATTTGTCAATACCATGTACAATTTTACTGTTTAAATCATTGTACCTATGCATGTGTATTGCTGTGAAATTTGGGGATATAGTAATATTAAGGCCTTAGTAAACGTGCAATTTGAATTTTTGCATACATATCATACATATATATCTACATCTGATATATGTTATACACTGAACATTCTGTTTACCATGTATATATTTTATATCATACAATTGTTATATTTGATATGTCATATGACCTTGAGAGTTCTATTCTGTTTACCGGTTTATGGGCGCCCACCTTCCCACTCGCCGCAAGAGCAGAACAATCAATGGACACACATAAAAATATATACATAATCCTCCATAAAGAGAGCAAGGATCAAGAGGTTTCTCAAGAGGAGTCATAAAAATGTTAATATGAAACCTTACATGGAATAATATGCTAGTAACAAGAATATATTAAGCGACATAAGTCAATCGTGCTCTGCCCGTCTGTAAGCGAGCTCAGATTCTTGATCTGGAGGAGTCCCGACTAAAGTCAGAGGGGACGAGGCTTAGGACTAGGACCTGAAGAGCTTAATTTTCAGCATATGAATATGCCAATTATTATTATTGGCAAACACAGGAGTAGAATACGGCACAGTCATAGTGATAAGTTATGATTAGTATAAATAATACAGTTTTGTAAAGCTGTAATGTAGAAGGTCTAAGTAGCATTCAACATTCTGGAGGTGTCATATTGAATAACCTGTACTAAGTATAGAATGTACATATAGATATACCACTCACATAAGTCTTTCTGAGCACTTTACACATAAGTCTTTCTGAGCACTTTACCGTGTATATACGCCATTGGCAGGCGCCGATGGAATCTTACTACGCTACTCACAAAGGGAAATTCTCTGATGCAGATTGAAGGTGTCACGTTTGTCATGGAGTGAATTGCTCAGGTAACCATCAATAGAATAAAACAACGCAGAATTTTGTTTTGTGTCGTTTCCTTACCTTGCATTTCACATGGGAATATAATAAATATAGAACATATATACCTTTTAATTTTGTGCACAAGATGCGCATTTCGACTACTTATGTCTCTTTAGTGATGCTCGTGGCCTTATAGGGTTGGAATTTTTATATTATATAAATATTTGTAGAGCAGTATTCAAACCAAAATGATCGAAAAAGTGAACCAAGAATCTAAGGACAGAGCCATGCATGAGGGAAATACTCAATGATATTGTTATCGGCGATTGTCGGAATTTTAATTTAAATCTTGCATGATGATTCTGGATTTCTCGACCTAATTAATCCACAAAGACTAGGATTTTGCAGTTGCAGACTTTGTGTTCCAGACTTGATAATATAATATATAAAACCAACTGAAAATCCGGAAATCATAACGCCGACAAACAATTAAACAAAAATGGAATAACGTTTACTTTAGAATGTAAGTGAAAAGGAACAAAGAAAGTGAGTTCAGTTGTCCTGGGAGAGTATGTATCCCCTACGTGTTAGTAACATTAAATCAGGAAAAAGCAAATGTCCAGATGTCTAAATGTGTGTTCAAAACGGTCGGGATAGGTCTGATCCCGGAGTATAATTCAGTATTCTGAATAACGAGGTTGTACAATAAAAGTCTCAGGCAGGGGGCGTGTAATAGATTTGTATTTAATGTTGTACTCAAAAGGTGTTGGACAACTTGAAGCCAATCGATTTATTAAACATTTCCTATTTTTTGTGTCTTTTTCTACTACGTTGTTGACTTTACGTCAGTTTTGCTAATGACGTTCTTAAAATGTCTTTTTTTTTGTAACTTAGGCCACAAATGTAATCTGTTTTCCCCATAGAAAACATGTATTTTAGATTGAATTGTTGGAAATACATGTACCAGGAAACATGGTCGAATAATCTAAGTTAGTATCTGTGTTAATGTAATGTGATTTGTTTGAGGGCCTTCTCAAATTTCATTTTACAACGAACAGCGTATGAGTAGCATTAATACAAGATGCATCATTGTTTACGCACAAAGGTTTTTCACAATATAAAAGACAAAGTATCATATACAAATATCCTTTTTTTTTCATGCTTTCGGGAGCAAAAGATAATGGACGAAAGTATCTAATGACACGTTTGTTGGGATATGTCGTGTCTGATCAATTAGCCTTGCTCGGTAACTGGATGAATTAACCATGGAAAGATATGTTCTTGATTGTTTCAAAACAAAAATTATAAGTATCGATTGGTATTTGTTTTTTTAACATAATAAAATTCAAAATAATTTTTGAAACACATGCTTTGACTTTGACTTGAAACAATTACAAATAACAAAAAAAGAAAATGCGCTTAAATAATAATAGCCTGAATGTCCACCTGTAAGGTGCATTGACAAGTGACTCACAGTCAATTAATAAGTAAACCTAGAAGTACGGCAGTGTAAAAATGTACGAGTCAAGGAACGTTTATATCAGTTCGAACTCATAATTAAGCTGGACGTTATCGTCAGTAGAGGGGGTAAGCCATATTTAATTCAATTGAGAGTGTGTCACTGGTAATCTAAAATGACAATCAAGAGGACAAAGGTCAAATCAGATTGATGAACTAAAGTATTCAATTTCCTAGTCTTTAATCAAGAGTTCATAAAAAGGCTAGTTTTATTCGCAACAGCGTTATCCAATGATCATAAAACATAGAAAACAGTTCTAGATACCGGATTATAAGAGACACAGATAATATAACTGTCACACATCACTGCCGCTTATATCACTCCTCCAATATACATAAATTATATCACTCCTCCAATATACATAAATTATATCACTCCTCCAATATACATAAATTATATCACTCCTCCAATATACATAAATTATATCACTCCTCCAATATACATAAATTATATCACTCCTCCAATATACATAAATCATGAAATGGGTATGAAACGTAAGATCAAGTTTTAAGAAAACCGAACATAAGAACCGCATCAGGTGTTTAGATAAATTTAAGATAAAGCGGAAATCTAAAGAAGAAAATGACAAAGATATTTTGGGTAGTTCAGTTAAATAATGTCGATGTTTTTTGAACCACTATAATTCAGATAAATTTACAGATGCGGACCAAAATGTATGTATTTATTTAAACACCAAACCCTCATCATTGCATTAATCCACATAAAGTAAAGAATAATTCCTTGTCCGATAGCACAAGCTTATTTGGAGAATACATAATGTATATACTCTAAGCATATGATCATACAGACATTATTACCACTGAGTCGATACCGCTGCTTGTTGACTGTTAGATCTTGTGTTTATAAGCAGTCTGGTTTTCACTATCTATCATTTACTCGAATACATACTTGTCTGTTATAATGACAGTTTGTATAACTACGAAAAAACTCCCTCATGGATAGCTGTACACTCAGATTGACGTTTTGCTCTTATTCAATGTCAGTTATATTATATTATATTATATTATATTATATTATATTATATTATATATATATATATATATTACAAAAACGGAAAAGTCCATGGAATAAAAGGACAATATCGTGTGTAGTGTCATATTCAGACAAATGCAAACCCCATTAAAATCAAGACCAGGTGCCCGGGAGCAGTAAGCGTCCCCTGGTTACATGCAACACCCGTCTCAAAAGGCCTTGTATTAAAAGGACAATATCGTGTGTAGTGTCATATTCAGACTAATGCAAACCCAAATAGAATCGAGGTGAGACCAGGTGCCCTGTAGGCGTAAGAATCCTGGTTGCATGCAACAGCCGCCGCAAAAGTCCTGCAACAAGTCGAGGAAATAAATAAGTATACATGCATGAACTTAATATGTCAAATCAAGTATAGTCAAAAAGTTAAGATGGTTAGTTGGTTCGGTGAGGTCCCAAATTATCGGTTAACATTCTTGAAAGAGGAATCTTAAATTGCACTAGATCCCTATATCGACCATAAAGCTTCTTCAGACAATTTCAAACGTTCCTCAATATACACCAACGTATACTTGTGAGAGTAGTTTCGTGGCAAGAAGCCTCGCTCTCAGAACGAAATTTTCGTATGTCGAGCATGCCCTGGCATAACGTATAAGTTGTGAAATGAAGACGCCATATGCGAGAGAGGATGGTATGTTGCTACCCAGAAAAGGGAAGTTGGTAATAATGAAATTGAAATCGTCATGTTTGTCATAAAGAGAGGTTACTAATGAGACATCGTCACTACTTTGATAGGATTACACTGCATCATTATCAAATCTTAATTTGAATATGTCATGAAATTTGCAAATCTAATTTTAAGAGACGTAATTTTTGTTACGTAATTACATTTGTATTTCTTCTAACCTTCATTTTTTGTGTAATCACATACTTATTCATCAGTGAGTAAAATACAAAATTCATTGGTCATATATCACTCTGGCTTCCACGAGTATCACATTGGATTCCCTGTATCTTTTAAACCACGAGGAGTGCCACCTCTTTGACTTACTAAATCGACCATAAACGCTTGCATACAGAAAAGGAAACATATCAAAATATGCATATAAAAATACATATCAAAAAACCCGGAATATGGGTAGATCCAATATGTGGAATGAAAGGGTCAAGTTAACACATCCAAACAGGGATATTGTATGTTATACTTTTGTAAGCAATGTAAAATATATTATTTATTGATGTAGTATATCTGTTGCACTCACAAAAGTATATTCATAGACCCACTGTATATGTATGTATTGAAGCTATTTGTGCTTAATATCCACTGCATGTGTTATTATTCATTCAGTTAAATGCGGTACTAACATAACAGTTACGTAAAAAAGCTTATACACTAATTTGTTCTAAGCAAAAGAACGTGGCTGTCCACCACGATAACACGGAAAGATGCGTTATTTTTGCCAACAGACAAGCGATCACAGCAAGAGTCGCTAATGCAGCTCAATAGTGTCGCGTCCGTTACCGGACCCGTAGTTCAGGGATTGACTAGGAACTCAGATACAACAGTCAACAATTTATTGAAAAATAATCAGAGCCTCATTCATGCATCAATCACACATTCAATAACTAATCAGAATAATGTCTTGCCTAACTACAACTATTCAGGGTTTATAACAGTCAAGAATATATTAAAACATGAACTAATAGACTATCCAATTACTGGGTTATCTATAAAGAAAAGGGATATAACTCTATGTTTATCAAAATATGTGATTACAGTTTTACCAGAACTCAACTAATTTTAAACAGACAAGCTAAATTGCACTAAGTACTAAATAAGTTTAATAATTCAAATATGTACACAACAGCTGCCGACACAACAGAAGTTGGAATAGGCTAGCTAAACTGTGTTATGGCCAATACACCCTAAATATAAACTGTTAAGGGGAAATTGCTCTATATTATGAATGATAACATAACAGCTGCCAAACACAACAGAAGTCGGAATCAGCGAGCTATACAGTACTAAGACTTATATAGTCAAGTGCAAGGAGGGATAACTCTAAAACTTTACCACGCACAACCTAGACAATGATGTACGATGAAACAGGCGAGCGTAACCGCTACGAACTAATCTAATGCTCCATTATAATCAATGATTCCATGCTTAAAGTAATAACGGCTGTATCTTGTGACAAAAATCTATAAAAGTATCTAATATGTGACTAAACTATAGGTCTTTGTGCTAGTACAAATGCCTATTCACTGCCAATCAAGGGAGAGGTCACAGTAAAATATATTCTGACCACAATTCCTCCTGGTCAGTCCAGAAACATTTACCGGCTCCGCTAAATTGCTGTAACAAGCGCCTAATGTACTTCTCCTTCCTCAAAATACCTTACTTAACCTACTTAATTACTTACTGGAATTGTTTCAAACGTCTCTTAAACTCTAATTTATTGCACAACACGTCTTCTTGCTCATTACAAACTGAAATATGCCCGCCGAACAACTGCACGCCCGGTTTTTATATAGTACCGACCAATTCCAGCCTTAAACCAAAAAAAAAAACCTATCGATTCCAACAATAATTACCAACACTATTCGATTCTGATTGGCCATTGCTTTCAACAAAGATTTCTCCTTAAAGTTATATGAAACATTAAGCAAACTATACATCAATCGAAAGCTAAAAGATCAAATTACATTACTGAACACTAAAAGTCAAAGTTTGAATAAGTCATTATATTGCAAAAGTCCCGGGTTCCAACTACGAAAGTTGAATCGAAACGTTCAGCGGACTAACTAAGCTGAAACTGTCCTTGTTTAGGTATATAAAGCATAATGAACAATAACTTGAATATGATAGAATTTCCTCTGATCTTGAAAAGACAACAGATCTATAGACAATGACATATTTACACAGCTTACTCCAAAGCTAGAACACAATGCATAAATACTTGAAAAATACTTGTATAATGAAAACAATTTGCCAATAAATGCTTCAGTAATTATAGTAGTAATGTGCAGGGTAATCAAATGCCAAATATAATTAAATTTGTCTGATCTTGTCAAACCTTATTTATATGCAAGTGTTTATTCATATGATCCTGATAAACAAATTTTTCAAATCAGACAATTCAGAGACTTAAATTATTTTACAAATAGATTACGGGTGAAGACTCACTGAGAATGGATCAAATCCATTGAGTGTCAGAATAAAAATGGAAAAGCTACACGCTGTTAGCACCAGGTTCGAATCTGTTTGCCCATATTCAAGAACACTATCATTAGAGAAACAGATAAAGTGCACACGTTTCAATCAAATTAACTCCATTGAGTCATGAGATCCTCATCATAATTTAATGGTTAAAATGGCGGCCAAACATTTCAATTTATAGTGATAGCCAATTATGCAACAAGATTTGTAACAGAAAAAAATATTTTGAAAACAAAACTAGTGTACTGAAATAGATGTCTTCAAGATAATGATCTAATTCACAAATCTCTTTAATTGATCTAAATTTAATTACCGTTTTATATAAGAATGATCTAATATTAGTGTAAATGGGAACCTTTTGCAAATATCTCGATATAAGCGAATGAATAACCCAAGATTAATTCTATAAAAATATAGAACATATATACCTATAATGAATAGTCCTACTTTCAGCCATACAACACATATAGAGTAAAATGGGAATACGTTAAGTGTACTTATTGTCTGAATATGGTGAAAAAAGTAGTTGAGATTTCCTATGCTACTTTAATTAAGTGCATCTGTGGTGTAATACAAATGCTATTTGATATCTCGTTTTGGTACTTAATGTTACTGATATTCAGAGACCGAAATATCATCTCAACCAATATTTAATCTAAACTCATAATGTTACATCTTCATACAGACTGAACAATGTGATTATGAACGTACGTTGCCAAATCTATATTGTTCAACCACATTTGCCTTGCGGAGAACAATTCGTGTATTTTGCGCCTCTTCCTTCATAAATAAACTTTACCAATAAAGATATAGACGCCATTATAAAGTTTAGAAATCCACTATATTTTAAATAAAATCAACCATTTATTTTCTATATTTATAATTCTATCATTGCTTCCAAACCTTCCAAATGCAAGCAGATTTTGCAGTTACTAGACATCAAACTTCTTACTCCAAACCTGCCACATGTTCATGTTCAGTTATATTCCTACTTGATATGTCATTACTGGAGATGCCAATATTGTAAATAAGGTAACTCTACCAACTAATTACTTACCAGAGGCCCTAAATTTAAAGAGTTTTAATCATTTTATTGGCGCAACAATTCCAATATTGTAATAAATTCCATAAAGTCTTAAGCCCCGAAGATGGGCTGATTGCGAGGCGGCGACTTGGGTACAACGCCAAGACGGGTAAGTTACTTGTTTTAGGAAATCCCTTTCATGTTAACTAAACAGCACCTGAGAACTCGTTATCCTACAGCTTTTAAGAGATACCGGCAAAAACCTCTAACCTAACACTCAGTTACACTGATGACAAATAAAAGCTTTGGTACATAACCATATACACGCAACAGATCCTAAAAAACTAAACTAAAATATGTAAATTATAATTGACTTATAATAGAGTCAGCTAAACTTATTCTAGAAAACAATTCATTTCATTTCAAAAACAAAAACTATATACATATTCGTGGGTACGAAATTTGCCCCCACATATGCCACACTAGTGGTGCGCTTTTTGGAACAGAATCTTCACCAGAAGGTAGAAAAATCGTTTGGAGTTGAATTTGCTGGAAATTTCGAATCATCTTGGAAAAGATACCTAGACGATTGTTTCATCATTTGGGACAGATCAGATGAGGACTTACAAATCTTATTCAATCAAATTCACCAAAGAAGAAAGTTTCGAAAAATTATCGTTTTTAGATATTCTTAAATAGAAATCGGTACGACATTAAAACAGACATATTTTACAAGAATACGGATACACACCAATATCTAAATTTTCACTCATGCCATCCATCACACAAAAAGAGTAACATACCGTACTGTTTAGCAAGGAAAATCTGCATTGTTTTTAAGGATGAACAATTGAGAGAGGAACGCTTTGATGAACTTTACTCATTATTGGTTAACAAAACAACTACCCCACACACTTTATAGAGAGAGGGATAAATATGGCTAAAAACATCCCGACAAATAACTTAAGATCAACTTCTGGAGTGAGTTTTACTAAAGGTCGTAAGCTCAAACGTAGACGTAGACGTAAATTTTGCTATGAATTATTTGCCTCCTCCTTAAAGAGTTCCAAACGTAACGTACACCTTATACAACGTATACCAATGTAATTACGTATGAACATAGACTTCAAGAAAAATTCAAAAGATGCACAGGTAAATTTAGTCGGAAAGTTTACGCTTACGTCTACGTTTGGGCTTACGACATTTAGTAAAACTCACTCCTGAACCACAATAAAAGCCAAATAAAAAAGTGCCATTTGTTATTATCACAACCCCCGTAAACAAAAATATCCTTCAAGTAGCAAAGACTAACCTGCCAATTCTGAGACAGGATGCTTAAATGCGGGAACTGATCAACACGGGATCAGTTATTCAAAGTAAACGCCAACCTCAGAACCTTAAACGATTACTGACAAGAGCTCAGTTTGAGGAAAGAGAAGGAAATAAAGAACATAATGTGGAAAAATGCCGGGACAGTCGATGTGGAACATGTCCATACCTATATGAAGGCGAAAAAATGGAAATCTCTAATGGAAAACTACTTTTCACGAATGTAGATATGACCTGCAAGACTGTAAATGTAATATACTGTATCATATGCAGCGGCTACCAGGAAATATACATTGGACAAACGGGGAACCTAACAGAAAGGGTGAGAATCCATCGACAACAAATAAGACAGCCACACTACAGGAAAATTCCCCTCAGTACATACTTAGATGTGTGTTCTCGGGGACTCTTTAAAATATTCCCGTTTTATAAACTAAATGTTGACTGTAACATTAAACGAGAACTAAAGGAAAAATATTTCATCCAAAATTTAAACCTTAACTCAATTCTAATTATTCATTTTCCATTATATAACGTCAAAACATTCAATCAGAATTTTACTATTAATCTCCCTTTTATTATCGGTACTATGACGTCAATGAGATGACGTCACTGTACTACAGTAACATAGTTACGTTATATGCATGTTGTTCAGTTCACCTGAAAATTGTTTTATAAAAACATGAAAGTACTTGTTGTGAAATACAACGATTAACTCGGAAATGTTGCACTTCTTACTTATAGATATATTATTCTATAGAGACCAACGGGCTATCCAATAAGAGGGATTTATGCACTGTATGATATAGTAAGCTAAGAATCTGTATATATAACAAACATTGCAGATAAAATACACTTCCTACTTTACAGAAAAATAAACAATTAATAGTTGAAACATAGTAAACATTTATTTTACGACACAAAAGGACTAAGTACTACTGAAATGAGATATTGCTATTTATTATTCTGGCCACACTTGAATAAATGCAAGAATAAGATGAAGGTAATATTAAAAGAATCATTAATGTACGACGCAAAAGGCGTGGGTGAACGACGCTTATTTTTGAAGACAAAATATTCTTGACATAAGGATGTATTTCGTAATGAATCTTTGTAGCTATTAGTATTCTGAATATTCAATATATCTCATAGCATATACCTAAACAACCGCAGTTTTATACACAACCAATCATCTACAGGAATTTATAGAAATGGAACGGAATTGGAATAATACTCGATCCTTTCAACACTATACATGCATTATCATTATGGGATTGGATACTGAAATAAGACGTCGATTGAAGAGTTTATTGGAAAGGAGTTGTATGTGGCGAGGAGAAAACTATCATTCTGAACTTGTCTTTGTTATACCTAAATCACTACATATCGGTGAAAAGAACGGTGGCATGTGATTACTATCTACAATAACAACTTTCAGTACAAGAGAACATATAGGATACGAACGATTTTGCTTCAGTGTCTGGAAATATACTTTAAGAATTGCTATATATCAATACTTATTTATTGCAGTGAAAAGTAAATAAAACGCGAAAGGAAAACAAAAGTTATCTCATGTAGAAAAATAAAAACATTACATAATGGAGTATATGAATGCATCTTCGAATCATACTCTCAATAGATCTTTATTGTATAGGGGAGATGACGAACTCAGTCAGGGCGTAGCAATTTTTCTTTATACAGCAATTTTTATCTCTGCGCTAATTGGGAACATGTTGGTGATAATAACACTAATCCAAAATAAACGAATGCGGACAGTGACCAATGTATTTCTTTTGAATTTGGCAATAAGTGACCTCCTACTGGCACTGTTTTGTATGCCATTCAATGTTATACCGATGTTGATGAGGAACTTTATTTTCGGTTCTGTAGTCTGTTTCCTTGTTCGCTATTTACAAGGTCAGTATGTATTTATATTACTTTAAATTACGTAACAGTGGATAAGGTGCTCTGCTCGGGACTGGAATGTCTGGTCCCCTATGACTGTTAGTTGGGACTCCCATTTTATCAAGGAACTGATCTCGCTTACAGACGGGCAGAGCACGGTTTACTTATGCTGATGTCGCCTTACATGTTTTTGATAGCAACATATTTTTCTATAAACGTTTCGTGTGTATTAAAAGTTTTATTACCTCTCTTCTTTAGAAACCTGTTGATCCTTGTTTTCTATATGTAGGATTATATATAAATTTTTCAATGTGTGCTTTGATTGTGCTGCGTTTGCGGTGAGTTGGAAGGCGGGCGCCCGTAAACCGGTTCACCGCATAATTTTGTTTTACTTCAATTGACCGTCCTAAGTCGGTATCGTAACCGCAGCACAATCAAATATTTTTGTAATGTCGTTTTTACGTGTATATTCTAATATTATTATGTTTTGTATGCATGTCCTTTGTGATTTGTGCCATACAGCTTTGCCAGATGTCTTCTGTTTTCTCTTTTTGATTCTAGTTAAATCATATACTGTAGATGGCACTAAAGTCTTCGTTGTGATAGTCAAATGTTATTTGCCATTAATGATTGATTTTTAATAAAGTTGAGTAAGTTCTAACCTTACAATATTGTGCACAAGACAAACGCACTTGAGGTATTTTTATTTCAGACTAATAGCCAAACGTATAGTAAAGTTTACTCGATCCATGTTTAAAGAAATTCCATATTCTAGTGCATTTGTCACATGACAATTGAGATTATTCAATTATCCAGTATCATATAACATTATATTATGATTTTATATGTTTTTAAAACTGGTATTTATTGTAAGAAAATAATAAATGGATATAAAGAAAACAGGAAATGCCACATTATTGATTTAAATTTCGTTTGTTGAATATGCTTTGACATTATTTAAGGTAACAAGAACCTTATTATTGTTGTTATATTATAAAGCTGTCACATCAAACCCGCTTGTTGTCATTCCGTAGGTATACCTAAAAGGGCTTCTTGATAGACAAAACAATTTTACATGAGACATTTCTGCTTAAGAATTAAATAACAACTCGACAAGGTGTGTATACTATCGGATTAAATCAAGGTAAAACAGTTTAGAAAGGAAACGACAACACTCAAACTTAGAGAATTAAATTTAGAAAGAAAAAAGAGGAGTTACTGGTTCAGTTATGTGGCAGAAGTCACCATAGAGCTATACAATACATGAATATAAATAATATACTAGAACATATATCACATTACAAAAATATTTGATTGTAGTGCAATTACGATACCGACTTAGGACGGTCATTTAATTTGACAAAAGCCAAACAAATTGGGTGGTTAACCGGTTTACGGGCCCACCTTCCCACTCACCGTAACAGCAGAACAATCAAAGGACGTACATTTAAAAATTTATAAATAATCCTCCATGTAAAGAACAAGGGTCAACAGGTATCGCATATTGAGAGGTCATAAAAATATAAACACGTAAGGTATTGTAAAATACATAATGGTATAAAAATATATGCGACATCAACATGATAAACCGTGCTCTGCCAGTCTGAAAGCGAACTAAGACCCTAGATCTGTAGGAGTCCCGACTAACAGTCAGAGGGGACGAGGTTCAGGACCATGTCTCCTCTGAAAGAGGTTTGGACAAGGCCCGTCATATGGTCCCCACCGCCCTGTTAGTCAGCGTGCAACGTTCAAGTAAAAGTCTGCATAAGGCTGTAGAGGGGCCAAATACAAGACCTATAGTCTTTTTGATGATCTCAATATCATATTGTCTATTTATAAGACGTTTGATTATTTTATTACATGATAAAATAACGTTATTGGAGCCTTTTACTTTCCTTAGTTTATATACGAGATCACTGTAAAAATTAAGGATGGGATATTCCATTGGATACATACTGTTGAAAAGAAATATTTCCAAATTTAGATAGAAGTTCTGAATAAGATCTGAAGAATTTGCCGAATGTTTTTCTTAGCTTGTGATATCTGTAACCCTGAGTTAAAAGTTTAGTAGTAATTTGTAAATTTCGTTTATGAAAGTCCAAAACATCGGTGCAGCCTCTGACAAATCGAACTAATTGAGATATATAGATACCATATGATGGGAGTCGAGGGACATCGCCATCCAAGTAAGGGAAATTTACAATAGGAAATCCAAAATCCTCACGTTTATCATAAATATTAGTATATATTAGGTGGTTGATAATTTTGATGTTTAAATCTAAAAAGGTGTAGATTTATCTCAAGTATTAGCTTTATTCAATGTGAGCTCTGGTGGATAAATTTCTGATATAAATTGTTCGAATTCAGGGTTGTCGATAACCAAAATATCATCCAGATATCTACAAGTATTATTGAATTTGTCAATGAGGTCAAAACGTTTTGATTTTTGAAGAGAAACCATAAAATCCCTCTCATAACAATAAAGAAATAAATCTGCTATCAGAGGCGCGCAGTTAGTACCCATAGGAATCCCAACTATTTGTTGATATATCTTGCCATCAAATTGCACAAAAATATTATTCATGAGAAAATCTAGTGCTTTACATAATTCCTTGCAAGTCCAGTATTTATATGAAGTATATTGTTTGTTGGAAAAGAATCCGGAGTTATTGGAAGTACATATGTACGTTTTAGATTCTCTGTGAAAACACCATTGTATAAGAGACAGCAACTTGCTTTTAATCAAATCATGAGGCAGAGATGTATAAAGTGTAGAAAAATCAAATGTAGAAATTTGATTCGCTTTGAAATTTAGCGAAAGAAGTTTGTCTATAACTTCATGTGAATTTTTAATCGACCAAAAGTAATTGATGTTACTATTATGAAATGCGACATCACAATATTTGATAATATGATCTTTTATAGCAGTTAGAGCAGACGTAATATGCTTCGATAGTACCGTAGTAGAGCAGTGGCTAGAATTAGATATGAAACGTGATTTATATGGACTTTTATGTAGTTTTGGGAGCCAATATATGGTTGGTAGATCAGATTTATCAGTTTTAATTTTGAAGTCGGACATGGTCATGAGATGATCGTGCAAGGTGCTGTCATTTGAGGTAGGGCTTTCCACATATGTATGAGTGGAGTTTAATTCGTTTTTAAGTACTTCAATATAATATAGTTTTCAAACAACTATTATGTTATTACCTGCTTTATCAGCAGGAACAAAGACATATTTAGCATGTAAGTCAGCTATCTTCTTTTTAATAGAATTTGCCGTCAATGTATTAGGCTGTTGAAATAAATGCGGATTTTCCGTAAAGTTCTTAATACGGATATCGACAATTCTTAAAATCTCGAATTTCCAATCATTAAGAGCATGAACCTTTACCTGTTCTTTTTTACACCAACGTTTACAATATGTAGTTAAAGCATCTTCTATAACGTCACGGCATTTATTGAAATCTATCCTGGACGGTAACCTATATTTAGGTCCTTTTCCAAAAAGGTGCGCAATTTCTTGTCCGAAATACAGTTTCTAAATTCTCAAAATATTGGGGGATTTTAGATGTGACTCTATGATCACGGAAAATATTAGAAATGTTAAGTAGATCGAAGCCTTTATTAATAAATTTAATTTTGAGAAATTGCTGCTTGGGTGGAAGAGACGGAATACGAGGAAAGAGTTTATTATATGAAAATAAAATAATCAAATTGAGTTTATATCAATCAGAATTGCGTAAACTTCGAAGATCAGCTTCGTCCAGGATAGATTTCAATTTATTTACCGGAATAGAGGATAGTGCATGCAAAAGTTCATGACGGCCATTATTTTTTGCGATAAATAGAAGATCTTTAAATGACCTATTTAAACGATTACGTTTTCTGATGTTACGATTACGGCGACGACCATGTGACCTACGTTTTCTAATAGTTTTATGTCTTAATGTAAAAATACTGATCTTATTCTGACGAGAAGAAATATTACCTTGTCGATATATTTGGTCGTTGAGACCGAGAGGATATGGGGTTTGTAGTTGTTTAATCCAGTAGAGCTCGGTTTCCAAAAGTCGTTTTTTAACATCTGATTTCGTATCACTTGGTAATTTAGAGATATTTTCTACTGGAGTTATTTTCACATTGTTAATATTATGTTGGTATTTATTAAAGTGGTTATAAAGAAAATTCTGGTATTTACGTCGTGAATTATTACGAATTTTATAGGAATGATTCCGAAAACGTTGTTTCAAAGTTTGAGAAGTTTCCCCGACATATTGAGCCCTACATCCTCTAGCTTCTCAAGTGATGACATATATAACATTGGCAGTATTTCAATCTATGTCTTTGTCTAATTTGGTGTTAAATGTATTTCCATTAACCGAAGATTCAATATTGGACTTGCAGCTTAAATGATGGCAAGTAAGACATTTCTTGGCGTTGCACTTATTAATCTTAGAATACCCACTGCGTATAGAATTGACAGCTCTGTAAGAATTTATAGGTGTGAAGGTTTTTGAAAATGAGATAGAACGTTTAATAGGGAAACTACTTTTAAGTGGAGAAATATGAACTTTAGTGGTGCCGAATAATTTTCTACAAGAAATACCAGGTATATGAAGAGTGGACACAGAGGGCAATCTAAGTGGTGTGATTATAACTTTAGGAGATTTGTATTTTAATTTTATTATAATTGAAGCCATTTTAATGAAAAAAGGGGGGGGGTAAAGATGTACAAACCCAGGGGAAAGCTCCCACAGAACCAAGTCAGTAACTATTGGGTGAATAATAACACTTGAAACACCCAGACACGGGGAACCTTTTTACAGGCTCCACACTGCATCTGAGAATAAGTGTAGATATGAAAGAAAAAAGAGGAGTTACTGGCTCAGTTATGTGGCAGAAGTCACCATAGAGCTATACAATACATGAATATAAATAATATACTAGAACATATATCACATTACAAAAATATTTGATTGTAGTGCAATTACGATACTTACTTAGAAGTAAATTAAAGGACAAGTTTGCTCTGAAGGCAAGAAGTGAAAAAAAAAACTGTCATAAAGCTAACGTGTGCACTATCTGTAAGGTGACGACTGTACCGAAATATACCAGTGTATCAGTAAATGCTCAAATAGAGGATGAAAGTAACTTCTCGATGTCACTTTTTATACCTATCAACCTATGCAGAATTTTTAAATAGGAGTCTATTTCAAAATTAAAATTAAAAATGAAATGTATTTGTTATTTGTTATTTTATTTTGCACGTCAAGCCAAGATAATTTTCCATATTCGGTAACGACGTTTGCTCGATGACTTGAAGGAAAATCATACTCATCTAGTAAACTTTGGGATCGTTATTTGTTATACCCTGAAATGAATGTAGAAAGCAAACAAGCATAAAATGGTTTTCATGTTTTTGTATTGTCCCCAAGAATTTATCTATTTTTGATTTTTGACCATTTATACATACCATTCACCCTTACACAAACCGCAATTACACATTGTGATGACGTCGTCTCAGGTCGGACAAAACTCCTACAAATGGCGCATTTTAAGCCATTATAAATAGGACTGATAATTATCTTAATGTCGCGTTCTTTTACGAATCGGGAAAGGAAAAACTGATTTGGAAATTAAAACACTGCATCCTGTGTAAGTCAAATAATGTGTCATTCCTTAAGCACAAGACTGCATACATTTCAGTTAAAATGAACCAATCATTCCTTGCGCTTTACAAGTTAAATCTAATCAAACAAAACCATGAAGAAAAAGATAGAAGCATGTGCCTTAGCCGTATAACAGAAGTAACCACGGTGATGCGCTGTTAATACTGTTGGAAAACATACGCAAAATATCACCAAAAAATACAACAAATTGGAATTATCCCATTGTAGTAGTAATACTAAGCATAAAAGTCATTAGTAGAAACATCAATCATTAGTCAAATTAGGTGTCTTTATAAAGTTAAGGTGCCGTGTCGATTTTCAGTGATGCCATATATAATAACACACTCATACGTGAATGAAAAATAAGGTTAAACAAGATCCGTTATCCGTCAAAATAAATGTAACTAGTGTAAAATATTTTCAAATTTTGAAGAATCATACAATTACCCCAATGACGTAATAGAAAGAACCTTATCGGATTCGAAACTAAATACCAAACTACGTTACTGATATAACATCTTTATCGAATACTTAACTGCTTCCCATGTGTCTTTTTAACCAAGATCGTCACTATGAAAATCCTGTTTATTTGTAGGGTAAACTTATAACCCAGCAGAATTAATCAAATCTGGAATATAACAAA
The DNA here is from genome assembly GCA_035048485.1 of Pteria penguin. NCBI lineage: Eukaryota > Metazoa > Mollusca > Bivalvia > Pterioida > Pteriidae > Pteria > Pteria penguin. Next base: position 8,145,399 of record CM068585.1, on the reverse strand, counting down.
AGTGCTTTGGTCAGGAATACGTTCTTTGGTTGCTTTTTACCTATGCCTGAGCCATTTGTATTTTCCTATGTTTTAGCTCTGTCGTTATGTATATGCCATTTAAGGTAATGTATTATACCGTTTGTGCATGGACCAAAATCCGTCATATCTGTATAACAGTAACATAAAGCATCCCTTACAATCTAATTAAAAGATGTATATAAATACGAAAAAGTAGGATTTGTTATAAATGAATAGACAAATTCGAATTAAGCGGGCATTAAAGTGTATCAGCTGACTGCCCATGGTAGCTGCCCACGTCAACAACCGCCGACTTCAACATGTGCATGTTCACAGTCATGTTAACAACCGACCAGTACTTCAGAAGTCAAAGCCCAATTATTGATTTGTAGAGAAGTTAAATGTGCAATTTGTAAGAAAAGCGCTAGACACAAATACTGCGGACATGGAATTTAGTGAAACTGAAGTAGTCAAAACAGAATTATTTCTTGGCTAACGAGGTACCGCGGATTTTGCCTTGAAAGGCCAGTGCTTCAACATTGCGGTACGGCATGACGGCGAATTCTGAAGGATTTCCAGTGGAAATAAACGTTAGTGTCTAAATGATTTTGGGGTTTTTTGTGACAAGTGCGAATTTAGTTGAGCAGCGACTACGATGTCCACTGATGTACATGATGTGTCCCAGCTCGAATATGGCATTGTTCACAGCTTGGATGGCAATAGCTTATAGACAATGACCCGTGTACATTGTGTTTCAGAAAATGAAGAGTCTTAAGAATTATAAATTCCTTTTATTTATCAGAATCTATCACTGGCGGCGGTTGCCATATTTTTTTTATACATACAGGTAGTTTCGGTAATAGAGGGTGTGACAGAAAAAAAACTTACAATTTATGTCCAATCAAAACCATCGATACAGTTGAAATTAAATTATTATGAAATGAGCATTGGTTCATATGACACTGTACACGATATTGTCCTTTTATTCCATGGTCTATGAGATATGGTTAACCCTCTTCGGTACCTCTTCGTTTTTAACTTTAATTCGGTTATTGTTTGGCAGTTTTGATTCTTATAGTGTTTGACCTTACGTGTCCTCAGAGGGTTATGTTTTTGTATGTTTCAAGTTTCCAGACCCTAGCTTAAACGGTTCTATATATTGTTATTACTGGGATTCCTATGAGCACCAACTGCGCTCCCCTTATAGCACATTTACTCAATTTAATGGCAAAACTTATCAACAGATTATTGGGATTCCTATGGGCACTAACTGCGCTCTCCTTATAGCAGATCTATTATATTGTTATGAGAGATATTTTATGCATTCTTTTTAAACTTCTAAACGTTTCGACCTTATTGATAAGTTCAAGGACACCTCTAGATATCTTAATGATATTCTAGTTATCGATGACCCTGGGTTTGAAAAATATATATCTGACATTTATCCATCTGAACTTCAATCAAACAAAGCCAATACTTTCGACGAGAAAACACCTTTTTAGAGTTAAATGTTACAATTATTTTAAAACAACAATATCCATACCAATATGATAAACGTGATGACTTTGGATATCCTATTTTAAATTTCCCTTATTGGATGGGGATGTCCCCAGACTCCCATCATATGGTATTTATATTAGACAAATGGTTCGGTTCGCTAGCGCCTGCATTAACGTTTCTTACTCAGGGTTACAGATATCAGTAACTTCGAAAAACATTATTAAACGACTTCTACATTGACAGTATGACCCGGATCATCGCTAAAACCATATATCTTGTATTGGGCTCCTCTACAACCCAATACATACTTTTACTTGAACGATGTATGCTAACAGGGCGGTGGGGACTCTATGACCGGCCTTGTCCAAAACTTTTCAGAGGAGAAAAGATCCTGATCCTCGTTCCCTCTGACTGTTAGTCGGGACTTCTATTAATCAAAAATCTGAACTCGCTTACAGACAGGCAGAGCACGGTTCACTTGTGCTGTTGTCGCCTTAAATATTTTTGATAGCAACATATCATTATATAACCGTTTCGTGTGTAATAAAATTTTACGACCTCTCTTCTTGAGAAACCTGTTGATCATTGTTCTCTATATGGAGGATTATTCAAAAAATTTTCAATGTGTGCCCTTTGATTGTGCTGCTTTTACAGTGAGTGGGAAGGTGGGCGCCCGTAAACCGGTTAACCACACACATTGAGTGACATTATGTCGGTATGGTAACCGCGGCACAATTATATTTTTGTTATGTCGTTTTTCCGTGTATGTTCTACTATTATTATGTTTTGTGTGCATGTCCCTGGTGATTTCTGTCAAACAGCTTTGTTGGATGTCTTCTGTTTTCTCTTTTATATATCTTTTTACATTGCGCATGTTATCAACTAGTTTTAAAATGCGTCATTTACCTTTGACTGCCCACTTTGGAAACAATGGACGTCGTCCTTTTTATTAAGGTGTACTGAAAGAGCTGTGTCTGGGTTTGCAACCTTATCAAACTTATGCCCTTGATCTTTAACCCCTGATTTTGAAAAGAGTCAGACGTCGCGTTGTCAGAATCGGTGGTATATGAACCGAGTTGGACGGTTCACGATATTTGTAAATTCGGAAGAGAGACATTGATTGTAAATTAAAGTTAATTATATTAGTGTTAGATTTTTTCAACCATTTCCGAAATGGACTCAAAGAAAAAAGAGGAGTTACTGGCTCAGTTATGTGGCAGAAGTCACCATGGAGCTATACAATACATGAATATAAATAATATACTAGAACATATAACACATTACAAAAATATTTGATTGTAGTGCAATTACGATACCGACTTAGGACGGTCATTTAATTTGACAAAAGCCAAACAAATGGTGTGGTTAACCGCTTTACGGGCCCACCTTCCCACTCACCGTAACAGCAGAACAATCAAAACCAAAAACCAAACTAATTGGCATCACACTACTATTGTATACTGACGCAAAGTTCTAAACTTATGATACATTTGGTATTTCCTTTTGGTTATAAAAGAGATTAAGGAAGGCTTGGTGTACTGTTTAATTCATTGCATTACGATCCAGGTTCAAGCAATATACGAATGTAACTGGTGTCACATGATTATGGCACTAACAACTATGTATCACATGGACATTCATGGACCCCTAAAGTTCAGAGGTGAGACCGGATGCCCGAGCGAAATGAGCGTCTCTTGTTTGGCTAGTCACATCCACCATGAGTGCCCTCATACAGATGAAAGAAATGTAGTTCAGCACTCGATATATACAAACACTGTGTAGAAATTGCCAATGCCACATCACATCAGGAAAAGTGTATAGTAATACTTAAGTCAAACCCTCCTGGGGGAACTTTTTACGAGCTCAACACTGTACATGAAATAAGTGTGACGTTAATGTAATATACTAATATCAATGGTGTCACAATGGCACTAACAACAATGTAACGCATTCACGGACCCCTAAAGTTCAGAAGTGAGAACAGGTGCCCGGGAGGAGTAAGTGTCCCCTGTTTGGCTAGTCACACCGCCCTGAATGCCCTTACATGCAGACGAAACAAATTAATTAATTATTACTTTGATTACAAATATTTTAAACATCCCAATTAATAATCGGTCGAATCTACTGCTGTAAAGAGAAAAGTTTAAAAAGAGGTCTGATTATTTACATTTGACAAATATTTTTTGGACGACAAGTAACTGTATACTTGTATTTGAAAAATGTCCAACATGGTTCGTTATGGTAATGTTGTCGTATTGTACATTGATATTGCATTGAATTATAACAATGCTTTAGATTTTATCTTATGACTTATTTGGTAGATCTAATTGGAGGATATTCCCTGTTACTAACTATTTTGAGGCTTCTTTTATGATCGATTTTCATGAAATGTTTGATCAGCTAATCACAATATTTACACCACTCAATAGTAATCTGAAGGATTAGTACTCTATTTGGAAACAACATAAAACAATATTTATTGGAAGGAATTGATAGTTGACTTTTACATGAAGGAATACTCGGTAACCTTCTATAAGTTATAACTAAATCAGCTTATGCGATGAAGAGAGCATCAGATTAAGCCTCCCTGTAGAGACATAAATGAAGAAATCGGTTTTTCTTATCACTTGTGTGTCGTAGGAGGCGATTATAGAAAACATATCCTTTTTGAGTTGACATCACACCACTCTCAGTGTATGTAATGGTCAAGAAGAAACACATGACGTAAAGTGTTATAGAAATATATGAATTTTATTATACCCACCCCATTGAAATAAGCTTAAATAATTTGTCATATGAATAATAAAAACCAGTAATACCTTGCGAATTTCAACTTGAAAATCAAACAATACAAATTTAAATTTTAACAACTACATCAGGATTATTAACTTCAAAATGATTAATTTATCATTAAAAAACCCACACAATTCTATTGAATTATACAGATAAGTGCAGTCCTAACATAACATGCACGTTAACGCGAAAACGTTACTGCTTTAGCACACATGCCAGGACTGCTCGACTAGACACACATGCGCTCCTAAGTACAAGAGGGACGAAATTCGTGTTAACGTGATTTAATTCCGCGTGTGCTCGGTTTAATCGCACGTTCACTTTTGAAATTCTTTCTATGAAGTAGGATGGAGGAAATTAAATGGATCCAATTGGATCACCGAGAATGTCGCCGTATATACCTGTATTAAATGTAATGTTAAAATGACACCCCACATTAAGGGTTTCATATTTAATATACCAATGTAATTACCTCGTACACATGCAATATGGTATTTATGAAAAACAAGCATAATAACTTTTTACATTTTTATTTATTTATTTATTTATTCATTTCTTATTTATTTCTGTATCTATTTATTCATTTATGTATTTTTTTGTGATTTGTTTTTTGGTAATTTAGCTATTTTTTATTATCTGTAATTATAATCATCGTCATCATTATCAGCATCATTATTATTATCATTATTATTACTATTATTACAAGTTCCCCGCAGAGGCTTTGACCTTATTGTTATTATACCGTTATATATTATATTTCCACATTCATGTATATATACAGTGCTTAATTGCATTTGTTTCATCTGTAGTTAAGGGTATTCACGGCGGGTGTGGTTAGCCAAACAAAAGACATTCACTCCTCCCGGGCACATGGCAACAGGTTTTAATTTCTATGCAAAATAATTGTTAATTATGTCTTAATTACAATATGTACATCGTTCCATCCCATCCTTGAAATCCATCATGTCGTTACGGTATTTGATACCGGTCGTTGTATCTCTACTATTCCCTTACATTGACACAAATAGAAATCTCAATCCAAGTTTTATAGTTTCAAGAGCTTGGTATCAGTATTCTTAAAAAAAAAACAATTCGAATTGTATATTGTTTTTTTCGAACTTGAGGATTATGCTGAAATGCAAAGCACTGAAAGCAATTACACTTTATTTAAAGATATTTTCGCATTTAGATGAATAATGAAATCTGTATTCTTATAAATCTTTACTAATCCTAAATCTTGGAAATAAAGTGATGTAAATGCAACCGTCAATACATCTTTGTTAGCTGGTTAATACCATTCGAACAGCTTTATCTCAGAGCGCGTCCTGACAGCTTCTGTATTTAAAATAGAAATAAGAAATGCTATTGTCCAGCGCATAACAATAGACGTCAATCAGACAGAAAATCATCGGATCCACAAATCGCACAAGGACACATTGCTTTGATTGACACAGCAAATACGTTTTATCGGGATCTATGCTGACATATAAAATATATATGCGATTTTTGCCACAACGCAAGTTTGCTAACGAAACAGAACGAATGTCAGAAATTATATCATAGAATAAATAGTAATTGTATTTATAGAGATATAGTGCATTTCTCTCATCCGTTCTAAATTATCTTCAACCCTTAACTCGTGGTAACCGAGACTGCAATTATCTTAGTCTCGATTCAGTTCCTACTTACAACTTTATTGCTAAAGACTATTTTGGTTGATGGTTTTCAAAATGTGTCATGCAACTAAAATGAAGTGCTTTATTACCTAGTAGGGTTTTTTTTTTTTTTTTTTTGTTTTGTTTTGTTTTTATTTTTCGGTTTTTTTTTTTTTTTTTTTTGGTTTTGTTCTGTTTTTCTAGACTGAATGAAATATATTATTTCAAACCCAATAAAGACACTATCACGTTTAACAATAAATGTAGACATATACATTATTAATCTTGGTGTTTATAGTCTTTTACAAGTAATTGACTGGTCAGTAATATGCAAACAATCACAACTGCTCTATCAACATTGTAGTGATCTTGGAAATGATTATCATTTTATCATAAGGGGGCAGGCTTAGTGTAGTGGTTAAGTGCTTGGCTTGCGGCGCCGACGATCCGGGTTCGATTCCCGGATTGCGGCACTATGTTAAAGAGGTTGGTCACCTCCTCCTTCCATGTCGTGATATAACTGAAAAATTGTTGAAAGCGACGTAAAACACTAATCAACCAACCAACCAACCATTTTATTATATATATATACATATATATATATATATATATATATATATATATATATATATATATATATATATATATATATATATATATATATATATATATATATATATATATATATATATATATATATATATATATATATATATATATATATATATATATATATATATATATATTTATATATATATGGTACTAACACTACCCCTAACACATTTTAGAAAATTACTTTGAATCTAAATTGAATTATTAGAGTAAAACTTATCGAACCCTGTGGTGTGGAGATGTTGCACCAGTATTTTTGGTTTTATTAAGACTAAAATTAGATAAATATTACTTCTAGGGTGCACTAACATAAATTTTAATGCCTAGATCTAATTTCCACTGGAGTTTTTGTAGGATCAAAATGATGTTGTGCAGAGTTGAGAGTAAACCACAATAAAAGTTGAATGTAGGGATCTTTGAGCATAGTAGGAATGCAATATGAACAAGGAAGACCTATTTTGAACTACTCTCAGTAATTTGAAAATCAAAAGCCTGTAAAATTTTTATGTTTAAATATTACCATTTCTGCCCTCGGATGGCATTAACTACAATGTATCATATTTTGTTAGATTTTGCTAGCCTAGTGTCACGATGCTCTTTTTACCCCTAATATACACTCAATCTTTTATTATTAAAAACATCAGGCCATACTACCAACTGCAATGCTCATCAGATAGCATACTTACATCTCTTTTTCATACATACTTCTCTTTTCGTTGTGGGTAGAATTTGAAGCCCGATTTGCAGAAGACAAACAAAAGTATTTTTCCGTTAAATCTAGATGCTTTCAACTTAGAAAATTCGAATTTATACACACAACAGTGTCATTATACACAACGAAGTCATGTGTTATTCACTGGGAATGGCAGGTGAGGATGGCATATGACAAAAAAAGAATGACATGTTACAGCTACAAGACAATGGTCTGACTCAGCTGAATGAGGATGTCACATAACAAAAAGAAAAAAAAACATTGACATGTTACAGCTACAAAACAATGGTCTCACTCAGTCGATTGAGGATGTCACATGACAAAAAGGGATTAACATGTTACAGCTACAAGACAATGGTCTGGCTCAGCTGATTGAAGATTTTACATGACAAAAAGGAGTAATATGTCACAGCTGCACAGCAATGGTGTGACTCAATTGACTGAAGATGTCACGTGACAAATAGGGATTGACATGTTACAGCTACAAGTCAATATTCTGACGCATCTGATTGAGCTTGTCACATGACAAACATGGATTGACATGTCAGAGATACAAGACAACAGACTGACTGAGGATGTCACATGACAAAAAAGTGCCATGTTATAGCTACAAGACAATAATGTGACTCATCCGACTGAGGATGTCACATCACACAAAGGAATTGACATGTTACAGCTATAAACAATAGACTGACTCATCTGATTGATATCACATGACAAAAAGGGAGTGACAAATAACAGCGACAAAAAGTGTGACCGAGAATGTCACAAGACAAAAAGTGAGTGACATGTTACAGCTTCAAACAATAGACTGACTCACCTGATTGATGATGTCACAGGACAAAAGGGAGTGACATGTTACAGCTACAAACAATAGACTGAGTCACCTGATTGATGATGTCCCATGACAAAAGGGGGTGACATGTTATAGCTACAAACTATAGATTGACTCACCTGATTGATGATGTCACATGATAAAAAGTGAGTGATATGTTACAGCTTCAAATAATAGACTGACTCACCTGATTGATGATGTCACAGGACAAAAGGGAGTGACATGTTACAGCTACAAACAATAGACTGAGTCACCTGATTGATGATGTCCCATGACAAAGGGGGGTGACATGTTACAGCTACAAACTATAGATTGACTCACATGACTGAAGATGTCACAGGAAAAAAAAGGGATTGACAGGTTACAACTCCAAGACAATAGAATAACTCGGCTGATTGAGGAAGTCACATGACAAAAAGTGAGTGAAATATTACAGCTACAAAAATAGTCTGACTCAGTTGATAGAGGATATGTCACATGACAAAAAGGGAATGACATGGTACTGCTACAAGACAATAATTTGCCTAGTCCTGTGTGTTTAAATGATCATTGCACTGTGGTAAATTGTTAAAATATTATTCTAATAGAAATCATAACCAATTGTTTTTATTTCGTTCATATGTGCATTCAAGTAAAAGTAAGTTGCTAAGATACCAAACAGTAGGAGGATCATCCATTATACTAACAAAATAATAAAATGGAGCTTTATGCCAAAATAAACCCCTGGAAGATCCAAAGGTGGGTGTTTTCAAACAATGAACAGTCAATAATGAACTTTATAAAAAGCTTTTTTAAAAAGTAGATTTTGGGTATCTGGCCCACTGTTGAGTGTAATACATCACATACGCACTTCTACAAGTTCGGTATTGATTTTCATTTCTTACTTTTCCTCTTTTTTTTTTGTTTGTTTGTTTGTTTTCTCGTTGATGTTGGTTTTTTGTTTGTATGTTTGTTAGGTTTTTTTTTTTCTTTTTTTTTTTTTTCTCTTTTTTTTTTTTTTTTTTTTTTTTGCTTTTTTTTTTTTTTGTTTTTTGTTTTTGTTTTGTTTTTTTGTTTGTTTTTGTTTGCTTGGGTTATTTTTCCTTATTGGTTCGTGGCCGGGTTCTTGATTGTCATCTGATAGAAAATGATTATGACCTTATCAATTCTAATCACGCGACATTGTTTATTTTTCCGTGATTTGATTTTATATCACACTTTAACAAACAATTTCTGTAAAGAGTATCGCATAAGTTTGTTTGTTTGTTTGATTATTGTTTTACGTCACTCCACGATTATTTCACGTATATGGTGACGGCATCTGCCTGATGCATTGCATACAAATTTAGACCTTTGCAACGGACCCACCCGAAACAGTGAGGGATCTTTTACGTGCCACGCCTACCGTGACACGGGACCTCGGTTTTTACTGTCTCATCCGAAAGACAGAACACCGGTGTGCCCCGGGCGGGAGTCGAACCCGCGACCTCTCGATCACGAGCCGAGCACCTTATCCACTAGGCCACACCGGCTTGTATCGCATAAGGATAATGTAAGTATAAGGTAACTTCAAACTCATCGAAGAAATATGCGAATGACGGAGAATGTAAATCTTAGACAAAATTTTTCGATTCTATTCTATGATGACTAGAGCATAAATACATCAAAAATATTTAGTAGTATTAAAGTATTTTCTTGGTCCAAGATATTGTCATTTAAAAGGACAACACTTAATTATATAAATTGTATATAATTAAATTTTCAATGCAGAGAAAATGTTCATGCCAGTATAGTTTCTATTATTAACGAAATTGGTGTCCTATTACGTTCATAAATTGTGATAATTGTATCGAACTGTTAATCGAATATTGCGCAATTTTCTTTCCCAGAATCATCCCATCATAATTAAACTGCATTACATTTCTTCTCTTTAAACTACATGGCATTTATATTGATTTATTAAACATTTATTGGTCATTTCTTTTGTGTTTTCCCAAAATGATTTTTATACACGAAATATAACGTTAAATGCAATCGCAAAATGAAGGCGTAGTTTTTGGATTATGCGATGGGTAAACAAGGACCCAATTTGTGTTTTTCAAAATCTTACACTTTGGATTTACCATTTGCCCGACCCGATTTGGAACAGTCTGGCTTCAAATATTTGGCGAATTTGACAATTAAATAAAAGACTAAACACCTTACACAACATGTGATTATTAAGCTTTATATAACTTCTTCACGTTTTTAATGTGCCTACTCTCTTATTTGATGTTTTAGATGGGGTATCAAATACAGCACCAACTTCAAATTGTTCCAACCTGTTGCTGGCTCATATTCATGTATTATAAAATATGGGACTTTGGGATCTTATGTTCTAAATCAGATTTTATTTATCCAACATAACTATACATCAAGTATCTTAAGTTTCAAATAGACATATCTGGGTTAAAATGTTGTCAGCTTATATTTGTCATTATTTAGATATTCGAACATTTTGTTTTTTGAGAAGTGTTGTAAACTTTGCGGCAATACAAACACGCTCATTACATAAACTTCTCTCTGGTGTAATTATTGTTCAAAGAAATATCTGATGGTGAAATAATTTATGGCAAAATAATTGCCCTTGATATTTAAGATCTATTAAATATTGATTACTGAACTTGATAAACGACTCATTTAATCATTTAAACAGCTATCACTATTATAAATTGGACGTGACCGTCATCTATGGTAACAGTAAGACAACAACGTCACAAGTAGAATGCATAGTCTTTACAGAGGTCAGGATTGTAAATTATATGTTTATATAAAATGTTATTTGGAAAGTAATACTTATACATAAACCGTTGTTATGCAAATGTTAATGATAATAAGTTTATGAAATACAGAACTTTATTATAAACTTATATCATTGGTAAGGTGATTTAAATCGAGCACTTTCCATTAATTAGTATATAACATAGTATTTTGAAAGGTTAATAACAGCATACGCATCTATAAATCATTCAATTAGACATAAACGATTGTTTTGTAACAAATTCTAGATATCATGTGTACCTTGTCTAAATAAGCTATGTACTTTCCTCAATTAAGAATAGCAACTCTATCTCCTTTCAAACATAAAAAACCGAAGCAAACCTAAGAAAGAGAAGACATGTAACAGAGCTGTATGACACCAATCAACAAAGACATGCACACAAAAAATGATAATAGTAGAATATACACGGAAAACGACATTACAAAAATATTCGATTGTGCTGCGGTTACGATACCGACTTAGGACGGTTAATTAAAGTAACAAACATCATTCCGTTGGTGTGGTTAACCGGTTTACGGGCGCCGATCTTCTCCTCATCGCAAAAGCAGCACAATCAAACGATACACATTTAAAAATTTATAAAAGAATCCTGCATATAGAGAACAACGATCAACAGTTTTCTTAAAAAAAAGAGAGGTCATAAATAATATTACACACGAAACGTTTATAGAAAAATATGTTGCTATCAAAAATATGTAAGGCGACATCAACATAAGTAAACCGTGCTCTGCCCGTCTGTAAGCGAGCTGAGATCCTTGATCAATTAGAGTCCTGACTAACAGTCAGAGGGGACGAGGATCAGGACCTTGTCTCCTCTGAAAAAAGTTTGGACAAGGCCCGTCATAGAGTCCCTACTGTCCCTCCCTGTTAGTCAGCGTGCAACGCTCAAGCAAAAGCCTGCATTGGGTTGTATAGGCACCCAATACAAAACCTATGGTCTTAGCGATGATCTTGGGGTCATACTGTCGATATCGAAGGCGTCTAATAAGTTTAGAACACGCTGATATGAAATTATCGGAACCTTTGACCCTCCTTAGATTGTACACTAGATCACCGTAGAAATTGGGATGGGATATTCTGCTGGACATGTATTGTTGAATAGTCACATTTCACAAATTAGAGAAAATGTCTGAATAAGATATGTAAAATTTACTAAAGGTTTTCGAAGTTTATGATATCTGTAACTCTGAGTAAGAAGTTTAAAAGTTATCCAAGAATTTTTTGCGTGAAAATCCTAGACGTAAACCCAGGCTCTAGCCAACCGAACCAATTGACTAATATAAATACCATATAATGGGAGTCTGGGAACATCTAGACCATCTAGATAAGGGAAATTTACAATAGGAAACCCAAAGTCGCCCCGTTTATCGTATATGTTTCTATTAATATTGTTGTTAACAATTTTAATATTTAAGTCTAAAAAGGTGTTTCCTGGTCAGAAGTATTGGCTTTTTTGATTGAAGTTCAGATGGATATATGTCAGTAATATAGTTTTCAAAATCTTGGTTATCGATAACTAAAATATCATCGAGATATCTAAAGGTGTCATTTAACTTATCAATAACGTCGAAACGTTTAGAGGTTTGAAAAAAATGAATAAACTCTCTCTCATAACAGTATGAAAATAAAATTGCTCTAAGGGGAGGGCAGTTAGTGCCTATAGGAATCCAAATAATCTGTTGATAAGTCTTGCCATTAAATTGTACATAAATATTATCTATCATAAAGGTGATGACATTACATAACTCAGCACAAGTCGTATTTATAATTATCATATTGTTTGTTAGAGAAAAATCCAGATGTAACTGAAGTACAGAGGTTTGATTTACACTCTCTGTTGAAACACCAGCGTATGAAAGACAAGAATTTGCTTTTTATCAAGTCATGTGGTAAAGAGGTATATAGTCGAAAAATCAAAAGTAGAAACGTTATTTGCCTCAAAATTTCTCTAACGGAATTTTTCAATAACTTCGTTAGAATTTTTGATAGACCAAAAGTAACTGACGTTACTATTGCTAAAACAGCACTACAATACTGGATAACTGGTCTTTATCAAGAAATAACGTTTATCAAATACAAGATTTTCCAAATTAAGAAATACTTATTAGTTCCTTGTGTAACCTGTCGGCAGATAGCCCATCCAGTCACCGACCGCACTCGACGTTGCGTAACTTTGCAACAAAGGTGAGCGAGGATAACCACATCGCCAGAAAAGCCGGCTCACTGTTAACCTCATTTATACGTCTTCGTCACACTACTCCCTCTTCAGGGAGGCTTCGACCCGAAGCTTCGTCCTGTGGGTTCCTCTGTTCAACCAAGTGACCTCTGCTACAGTAGGCATCCAGTCTATTATTGTAGGAATACCCTGCCCACAGACCAACCGCCTGCCCATCAACAGAGGAAGACTAGGAAATCGGTCACTCAGTTAGCAGAGTGACTACTCTGCCACCATTTTATATAGCGTGTTTTGGTCCGAAGATTTTAAATACAACATTAAATAATAAACAGTTTAACAAAAGATAAAAAGAACAAACGAGACAATATATTCAAGTAGAACTAAAAAGTATATGATTATTTACAATGATTATTTCAGTGAGTCTCGTGACCTTCCCTGGAAGTCCAAAGTGTTCCAGCACATCGATGTCTACTCCAACCTTCTGGGTGTCACAACCCCCTGGATGTTGCAACCCTCGGTATTCCAACACCGATGTTTCTATCAAACTGATAGAACTTCTTAAACCTGACTTTTATAGCACTTTTAAGGCTTTAACTGCTTTACGCCTTCATACCCAATAGATATTCTATAGTAACACAAAATGAATATCAGCGATAAAACCAACACAGAATATGATTACGGACACTGTAACGATGCGTTCTCTTTGAATGACAAATTGAGTCTAAAGCATGCGCTCTCGCTCGTATTTATAGCAGTTGACGTTTGGGAATGGGCGAGGATAACCCCATCGCCAGAAAAGCTAGCTCACGGGCGAGGGCTTTAACTTCGCTTATTTATCTCCTTCACACTTGTACGTTTACCGGAGCAGGAAATTTGTTACTAGAAGAGAAAACAGAAGACATCTGTCAAAAGCTGTATGACACAAATCACCAACGTCAGTCAGTTGGTGTAATTAACCGGTTTTAGGGCGCCAACCTTCCCACTCACCGCGAAAACAGCACAAAGGACACACACTTCAATGTTTATAAATACAAGTTTCTCCTCAAGAAAACAGGTCATAAAAAATTACACACGAAAGGTTTATAGAATAAAATGTTGCTATCAAAAATATGCAAGGCGACATCAACATAAGTAAACCGTGATCTGCCCGTCTGTAATTGAGCTCAGATCCTTGATCACCCTTTATATCATCTGTTCTATACATAAAAAGTTTTAAACCGAACTTGGAACCAGTTACCAGCCTGTCTACTCCGCGCTCGTATATATCCCCAGTTCTAAACATAAAAAGTTTTAAACCGAACTTGGAACCAGTTACCAGCCTGTCTTCTCCGCGCTCGTATATATCCCCATATAAGTTTTGGGGTCAAAGACAAATATAAAAACCAAACAAGGCAAAATATAAAAAAAACCCCAAAAATCAAAACCATACTAACAATAACACACACATACACACACAGATGTAAATATATATATATATATATATATATATATATATATAGAGAGAGAGAGAGAGAGAGAGAGAGAGAGAGAGAGAGAGAGAGAGCGTATCGCAAACAAGGAGGCTGTAGTAAAATATTACTCAAACCATGATTATACTGTATTGACCACTGGATACTAGCTTTAGGCTCATTGTCTCCATTCATTATCAGAGGATATGACATGTTACTCTCAATCTTCTATTTCTAACAAAATATTATCCATCAATTTATTTATTATATCATATTGTATAAGGTAAATATAATCCTATTAATATCATATTGTAAACTGAGTAGATTCAGTCGCCAATTCTCTTTTTCCTAACTATTGTCATGTCAGTTTATGAGATTTTCAATACTGGTAAGTTAACTGTGATAGAGATGCCAGGTTAAAGTTTAAAATATGTGCTACCTAATACGGTTCCAAAAGGTTTGTTTGTTATATATGTAAAGTAGGAGTTAGGCAATAAATCTTTAAAGATCAAGTAAGTATACTTCAAGGCAGAATAGCACGAGTCTGAACATACAAGCTGCAGACATTACCTTGATCAAATTATTCTCGCTAGGGTCAATTTGCATATCAAATTGGTAAAAACGTGTTAAGGAATTCCTTGTGACAACAATTTCTCATCAACGCCACAAAAAAGCAAATTAAGTAAATAAATGAATACGTGACCGTTTCTGTCGAAACCTGATTAAGGAGGCTTGTGGTTTTTTGAGTGAAACGAAAGGCAAGACTGTAACAAATGTGTCGCTATGTAATAAATATGAGTGTTATATGAATCAAATCGTCTAGCCATGACGAATAGCGGGTGCGTGATGTGCTTGCTCGATGAGTGTTGCTTTGAACGTAATCGTTAATGACATTTTGAGATTACATTAGTCAAACTAGAGAAATGTAGCAATATCACGTATTAAATTAGGTCCATCCTTTCTCTTGTATATATTCCGGTATTTTACTTCTTTTCTTTGTGAGCAAATGCGTATTCTAATAAGAATTTTCTTTTTGTCTTACCAAGTATAGATGATTTAATACGCAATATTCATTCGCTGTTTAGTAAATACGCACTTAAACAAATTACTGTGTACATGTTAGTTGAAATTTTAATGTAATTCGTATTTTCACAAAGTTAAAGCCGTGCCTTTGTGGTTATTCTAGGCAATGCCGTACTTTTGTGGTTATTCTAGGCAATGCCGTACTTTTGTGGTTTTTCTAGGCAATACCTATGTATAACGCCTATTAGGGACACAGCGCACGACGAGTCAATGAGTCTATTAATAGTTCCTAAAACTAATTATCATGTACCGTTAAATAAAATGAAATTAGATTCATGATTTCTAATCTTAAAACAATGCTGGGGAGTAAATTAAGATAGTTATCACAATTTGATATAATATAAAATATCTCAAACATTATACATATTTAATGGACCTACAAATTCATAGAAGTTTAAAGGATCAAATGTGTCGGATACTAAAAAAATATTGAAATAGAAGAGTACAAGGCCCGCACACATTGACCATGTGGTCTCTAAATATCGTTATGTTTTATAAGCGACACCAATAGCGTACTTTTATATGTACTGTAGGCAAACCTCACATCATTGTCATTTATTATGAAATTTTCATGTTATTGTCATATTTAACCACTAAACCTTAGTATCAGATGTACGACTATAATACCTTTATCCAATCGTTAATTTTATTTCAGGTGTTTCCGTTGGTGTCAGTGGTCTTACACTCCTTGCTATCTCTCTGGAAAGATACTTCGCGATATGTCGTCCACTGCATTCACGACGATGGCAAACTCTCTCACACGCATATAAAATGATTGGTGGAATCTGGGGAGCGGCCTTTACCACCATGGTCCCCATAGCCATTCATGTCCGTCATTCGAAACGACCCTCTGGAATTCATACCTGCCGCGAGTTATGGACGATCATCGAGATGGAGAGAGCATATACAGTGTTCTTAGATCTCTCGTTATTGATAATCCCACTTGTTGTCATGTCAATTGCGTACGGATGTGTAATAGTCACACTATGGAACGGCATGCAAACACCAACCACATGTACTGGTGAGTAGATTGTCGAGTTAGTGGAAACTTGCTACAAAGCTATACCTGTATAAATGTTTTCTTCGTACACAATTATATAGTTAAATAATATTGCATACATATACACACATAAAAACAATATATCTTAGTAAATATTATCCTAAAGTACTTATGCTTCGAAACAGTCCAAAAACATAATCGGCTGTACTTATTACATGGTTAACGAATACCACCTGACTCCCTTAAGTAATTACATTATACTGTTACATTTAAGTATATATCAGTTCCTAATTTTTCCCTTTTTACTGTGTCGAATGCCCTTTGGTTCCATAGAGGTTAATTTAATCATTATTTTATAATTTATAAAATTGTAATAAGGCGGATTTCAAATGTGAATGAAACAACCGTATCTGTTTTCAACATCAGATTAACTTATTTCATTCCAAAGACTTTCCATTAAAATTGATAAACCAATTGGATTGGAATATCCAAGCATTGTAACTGGTACTTCAGAAATAAAGACGACCTACAGGACACATGTCCTTAGAAAAAAAGACATGCCCTGTCGGTTAACATCATTTGTGTTTTATTTTGTTGGGTATGCAAAATAGATATTATCTCCCTAATTATTCTTAAATATTATTACTGACTGATAGTCACCGAGGTCTATTTTTCAGTGCTTTTGTACTGACGCGGAATATATTTTTACAATTTTTAGTCATTTTGTAAATCACTTTAAAACTAAGGAGTATTTCCTTCATGCATAGCTCTGTCCTTAGACTCTTTGGCTTACTTTTTCGGCCTTTTTGTTTTTAACTCTGCTCTTCAAATATTTATATATTATTAGAATTCCAATCATTTAGCGATGAGCATCATTGAAGAGGCATAAGTTGTTCAAATGCGCATCTGGTGCACAAAATTATAACGTATTTATGTTCTAGTATTTAATATATATAATGTTAATATAATAAATGAATTGAAAACATTAATAAAATAAAATTGTTTAAAAGTTTGTATATATATATATCAACTATGACACTTTTCTGATTTACATATAGGGTCATTGAACGGAAAATACTATGGCAGTCAGCATAACACGAGCGACGAACCTACGGCAAGTCCGAGTTTAAATACTGATTTGTGTTCACCAGAATCTACTCCTCAAAGGAAAACTGATATGCGACGACTGATTTGTCATTCTAACCCAGAACGTAGCCGTGCTGCCAAGCTGCGCGTGATCCGAATGCTTTGTGCCGTTGTCATCGAATATTTTATTTGCTGGTCGCCCTTCTATGCTATACAAACTTGGAAATCATTCCATGAACACAGTCTAAAGAAATATTTTTCAAATTTGACGTTGTCATTGATATATATGTTGGCTTTTCTTTCTTCTTCCTGTAACCCAGTAACGTACTGCTTACTCAACAAACGTTTCCGGCAATCTTTCAGCATTGCCCTTCGATGCCTCACAATCAAGCCACTTAGAAGATTCTCGAGTAGAAGTCGAAGTGAGCAAATGACCTCACTACGTGTGACTACACGGCATGCTTCTTCAAGGTTGGCACAAACTCAGAAAAACGAGATTGAAAAGGCCACGGTGGTTGTTGGAAACGTCTGTGAGGGCATCTTTTTGTAAAGATATTGCTATTATGTAAAGCAGTCTGTCATTCTTACAGTCAATTTATTTTAATGAAGCTTGGTATTTGAACACAGACAAAATTTAGAGAATTTATTTGCAAGATTGCATATTATTTTCTGTAGTGACACGAATGCATTACCATTTATACATAGAATTTATTCCCTTAAGACCTTGTAGTATATCATATCGTGTGTAATTGTAATTAAAAAAGTATATTAAAGTAATAAAAAATCAAATATATCAATTGCCTAGCGTGGTATCACAATTACCTCTTAAACACAAGATTTTCATTAAAGTTGTTGCCATGAACACTTTTTCTAACGCTCTTATTTTACGACGCCGTGATTAAGAGTAATAAACAACACTTCGTTTGCAAATGATCACAACTCACGAATTCTGTTTTCCTAATTGTAATTTGCAATGATTTGCAGCAAAACATTTACTTCGTAATACTTTGATATCTTTGATTGAGGTATATTTAGTGACAGCAAACCATTAAATGAACTTAACAATCAAGCAGATTTCTTCCATCACACATTATTTCCGTGTTTAATGGGTAATAGGTGGTGAAATAACACATTTGAAGCAGTATAAATTTGAAAAGGTAATGATTTGAAACTTTATATCTAAAGATTCATTTTCCTGGGTTGAGGTACTCAGTGAATCATGGATAGCTTTGCTTTGTATACGAAATAATTCGAAGGATACTCTTACAGGGTTGATGAAACCGTAATGGTATTAATGCTAAGTAGCTTTAATGAATATACAATTTTAAATTGCAATGAGAACCAATGCTTATTATACTTAATAGGTAAATCCCAATGATGAAAAGGCATCCTACAGTTTTGTCCAATATAAAACGGAAAGGAAAAGACATCTTACTTAGCTGTAGGACAGAATTCACCAAGGAGATGTACAATAAAACTTGGTGACAAGTTATGCAATACATGACGTGACATTATAAAAATATTGATTGTACAACAGATACAATATCGACTTAGCCCAGTCAACTGAGTAACAAGCGGTTTCTCAATTCGTATGGTTAACCGGTTTACGAGGCCAAATTTCCGCTCATCGCAAATGTAGTACAATCAAAGGACACATTTAAAAATTTATAAATAATCCTCCATAGAGAAAAAGGATCAACGAGTATCTCAAACTGAAAGGTCATAAAAATATATAATCACATATAATAATGTAGAATAAGATTATGATATCAAAAATATATAGAGAAACATCAACATGTGGTAACTGTGCTTTGCTGGTCTGAAAGCGAGCTCGGATCCTTTTTCTGTTGAAATCCCGACTAACAGTCAGAGGGAACAATGTACGGGACCACGTCTCCTCTGTAAAGGTTTACACAAGGCATTCTTGTTGCAGTACTTTATAATATGACCTTTGATAGCTGTAAGGGCAGAAGTATAGTGT
Organism: Pteria penguin; assembly: GCA_035048485.1. Taxonomy (NCBI): domain Eukaryota; kingdom Metazoa; phylum Mollusca; class Bivalvia; order Pterioida; family Pteriidae; genus Pteria; species Pteria penguin. The sequence continues at coordinate 8,125,718 of CM068585.1, read as the reverse complement.
TTAGAAAGCAGAGTGGTTACGCAGTGATTAGAATTAGATATAAAGAGGCATGTGGCGGTCATGCAATATGTTGTTCTTCAACGCCGGTGTATCAGCATATGTACTCATAAAGTTATATTCCTTTTTAAGAACATCAATATAAAAAACTTTTCAAACGATGATTGTATGGTAAGCTGCTTTGTCAATAGGCCAGTAGGCACAAAACAAGTATTTTCTAAGTAAAAAACGAAAAAGTACCGAAGGGTAAACCATATCTCATAGTCCATGGAATAAAGGGGACAATATCGTGTTTAGTGTCATATTCAGACAAATGCGAACGCCAATAACATCGAGGTGAGACCAGGTGCCCAGAAATCAGCCAATTGTTTTTATAGTTTGGATTAAGTGTTTCCATGGTTGCTTAAATAAATGTGGATTTCGCGTAAATGTATCAATAATTTCAAGAATGTCCTTTCTTCAGTCATTCAGGGATTGCTCTCTTGCTCAATTACCAAAGGATCATTATGTATAATGGTAACATTGTAATTATCAGGAAGCATACTCGGTATCATAAAGGTAATTTTAATAGTGCATGTATTATTATTATAGTTTGATGATAACTCAATTACGTTAATCACGTATTATAATTATAATAATTTCATTATTACCAACTTCCCTTTTTTGGTTAGCAACATACCTTCCTCGGCCGCATATGGCGTCTTCATTTCACAACTTATACGCCATGCCAGGGCATGCTCTAGATACGAAAATTTCGTCCTGATAGGGAGGCCTCTTGCCACAAAACTACTCTCACTAGGATATATTTAGGAGCGTTTGAAATTGTCACTGAGGAAGTTCTATGGGCGACATAGAGATCTAGTGCAACTTCGGATTCCTCTTTCAAGAATGATAACCGATATTTAGGGACCTGACCATACAAAATAACCATCTTAACTTTTTGACTATACTTGATTTGACATAATACGTAGATATATACAGACATTTTTTCTCGTGCGTTTCCGACACCGGAATTTCAGTCAGGCAGCATTTCTTGCCTTGAAGGGAAAATATGACTTCGTCTTCTTGTCTCCTTCGTGTGTTCGACTTGAAAGGTTGTCGCAGAACTTTTGCGGCGGGTGTTGCATGCAACCGGGGGAAGCTTACTCCTCCCGGACACTTGGTCTCACCTCGATTTTATTGGGGTTCGGATTTGTCTGAATATGACACTATACACAATATTGTACTTTTATTCCATGGATTATAAGATATGATTTACCCTTCGGTACTTCTTCGATTTTTTACTATTTATATTTATTTAACTCAACAGGCGAAATTTTCTCTATATCCATATTCAAATGGGATATTTATCCTTTCAGGCATCTGCTTACTTGAATTTCGAAGGAGCACCTTGCTACATCACTATGAGTGCAGTATTGACATAACACCATTTACCTTCGTTTTTTGTTTTATTTGTTTGTTTTTCAGTATGAGTGCAACCTAATCTTATGTTAAATTTCAAAATTTCAACATTTTGACCTTTTGAATGAATTAAGAACGGAAAATATGTAGTGAATAACCATGTTGCACCAGTATGTGATGTCTCAGTTGAATACCAGCTTAAACTCTGTATCACTGTGAAAGAGTTTTAAGAGACCAAGAACAATATCTATGTGTGTCATTACGGCTCATGAAAGTGTATAGGAATGAAAAAGAAAACTGATCTACTAGCGAGTAGTATAAGAACAAGCCCGTTTCCTGATTTATTTTATGATTATCGATTATTTGCTCATTATTCAACTTCCTGACTCGTTTGTGCGTCGTGTGTTAGATGAGAACACTTATGTTTACACATCACATGTAGATAATTTTCCGTAGGTTTATCATATCCATGTAGTAATGATCTTTACGCATATAATGATAATTTGTCTATTTTTGAACGTTTTACATCCATGTGTCTTGTTGGTCCTCTTTTTATACAAGAAAACAACGAAGATGTAGAGAAGATGTGCCGAAGAATTAATCACACCTCCATGGAATAAAAGGACAATATTATGTATAATGTCATATTCAGACAAATGAGGCGCCCCATTATACTGAGCTAAGATCAGGTGTCCATGAGCAGTAAACGTCCTCTGCTTTGTAACAACTATTGTTGCAATAACAGTTCATGAAGTAAATAAACATTTACACACAAAAGCACTTGTAGGTGACAAGAACAAATTATGCGATTCGTGGTATGAAATGTTGTTGAACTGAGATTCTGGTGTCGGAAATGCACGTGAACAAATGTCTGTAAGTATACATATGCAACGTCAAATCAAGTATAGTTAAAAGTTCAAGATGGTTAAATGGTATGATCAGATCCAAAATAAATAGCATAATTTACCTAAAATCTAAGGGAAAGGGGTGTTTCAAGCGTAGACAGCAAATCTTCGATAGGGGCACTGATTGACCTATCCATTAAAAGAAGAGGTCGGAGTGAAATTCAGTAAATCTTTCAGTAAACTTATGCAAGCTCCTGGGTGAAAAGTTATTATCACAAGGATACTAAAATTATTGCTTATTATCATAAAGCATTTACTGACTTGCTTTTTATCATAAAGCATTTACTGACTTGCTTATTATCATAAAGCATTTACTGACTTGCTTATTTGTGCTTATTATCATAAAGCATTTACTGACTTGCTTATTTGTGCTTATTATCATAAAGCATTTACTGACTTGCTTATTTGTGCTTATTATCATAAAGCATTTACTGACTTGCTTATTTGTGCTTATTATCATAAAGCATTTACTGACTTGCTTATTTGTGCTTATTATCATAAAGCATTTACTGACTTGCTTATTATCATAAAGCATTTACTGACTTGCTTATTATCATAAAGCATTTACTGACTTGCTTATTATCATAAAGCATTTACTGACTTGCTTATTATCATAAAGCATTTACTGACTTGCTTATTTTATCGTAGTCCTTGTCACACGTCGTTAGTCCCACTGTGACTTTTCATCAATAATACACCTATTTAATATTCCCAGCATTGAACTGTTGAAATCAAAATCCTGTGCCATATGAAAAGAATCAATAGTTTAACCATAACGATAATATTTTAAATTTCAAATTGATCAAGGAAGTATAGCCGAAAGAAAAAAGAGGAGTTACTGGCTCAGTTATGTGGCAGAAGTCACCATGGAGCTGTACAATACATGAATATAAATAATATACTAGAACATATAACACATTACAAAAATATTTGATTGTAGTGCAATTACGATACCGTCTTAGGACGGTCATTTAATTTGACAAAAAGTAATATAAAGAGAGGATGAAATATTCGTATATAATATTCCAAATAATCATTGTAAGCACGTCGAGAGTTATGTATCAAAATATACTTAACCTCAATTTTATATCATTTGATAAATCGGTCAGGAGTAGCAAAGAAAACCAGATAACACTTTGTAATTCTTATAGTATTTGCAAATCTCTGCATAATCAAATTACCAAGTTGCATTTCTTGCGAACATGTGTCAATATATCAAATCAAATCAATTATCAAATCAAATGCACTCTACTGGCACCACTATCAACATAATTCTGTTCACTGCTTAAGTTATATCAGTTTCGTCTTTCAGTGCAGATATTTACCTATAATTAAATGATAAAAGGAACATAATTTCAGTATCTATATAGCGCACTACACTTTTCAGTTTCCGATATTTTAAGATTATATAGTAAATAAATTTCATTTAATTCGATCTTCCTTTATTTTCCTTTTATTTGTAAATTTATGACATTAATCTTTTGAAAAAGAAATGTCATGCAGATTACCCTTCTTTCTGGATCTTCAAATACATTCCACTAAGTCTTATACTTATGGATAAATCTACATGTTGGAAATTTCTTTAGTGCTTTAGAATGGAATGAGTGAGTAGGATAGTAAGCCCGTACACCAGTGAACCACACCACATGAGTGACAATTGTCATTAAAACTGACCATCCTAAGACAGTTCATCTACTGCATTGCAACCAAAATTATTCTGATATCTTTTTGTGTGCATACAAGTTTATATATATATATATATATAATATCATAAATTTGTATCAAAATTTGTATCAAATCAAAATTCACATACCAAATTACAAAATACTCCTTAAGCAGCCCAAAAGAAGAAAATATCATTCAACTTTCTTTTAACACATTAAATCAAAAACATAAAAATAAATCTAAATTAAAACACTAAAAACTAATATTTAATACGAAAACACCAGGAGTATTTATATGAATTATATAACATTTCAAGAATTTTGTATTACAATATTTCACATCACACTCAACCCTGATTACACTAAACTAATTTACATGTATTCACATATTCTGCGTTTAGACTTCTTGATTTAACTACATTTTCTTCACATAGACTTTGCAGAATCAACAATTTGTAAAACAAAATCCATTCTACACTAATACAATACGTCATTCACCCTGGAAGTTTCTCGTGGGAATGCGCACCCAAGTAAAATTCGCTTTCTAAAGTCACACTGATCATGTAATGTATCAATGCCGAATCCTACCGAAATTCTTTGTAAAACTATAATAACTTTAAATGGTAAATGGAAGATGCTTAATCAATCAATGACAAACAATTGTGCTTCTAGATACTTAAACCCTACATGTCCGGATTCTACGTGTACGATTTGAATATGGAAAACCCTAGTTTCTGCACCGTTTAAGGGAAATTAGCAACATAAGTATATGTAAAGTGTATAACAATATACAGGACTACAATGTTATGAAATCATATATAAAATTGCCGTTATCAAAAATTGAAATTAATGAAAATTATTCATTAAACCAAATCATGTAAAAAGAATGTAAAAACTAGGGCATGTTTGTGAAACATATAGTCAAGCTGTGGGCTTATTTCATAGCAGCTACAAAGCTTTCTTGATTTATGTTTCAAGGGCCATAACTCCCATAAATAATACTGGTAGTGACCTTGCCTTTTGACATATTGTCTCTCAAATCGTTAGGCATCCATCCCTTTCAATATGATTTTAAATTACTTCTGTTTAAAAGAACTTAACCTCTATAATATGGGAAACATTTTGAAATTCTGATGAGCAGTTAATGATATATTATAATATATGAAAATCATCTGGGAACCAATAATTTCTGCCTTTTCTATCAGCTGACTTTGACCTTTGACCCCAATTTCGATAGGATTTTCCCTTTCTTGACAAGTAAGCATATATCTAAATTTGGATTCAATATAATGAAAGATGATTTAGTTACCGCCCAGAAACCAATAATTACAGCCTATTTTCGTCAGCTGTAACATTTACTTCTTGTATAAAAGTCCATACGGTTTTGTTCTCTCTTGATAAGAAAGTATATATCCAACTTTGGTTTCACTCTGAAATTAAGGAGTATCTCCCTCATGCATAGCTTTCCCCTTAGATAGATTCTTTTCGGTCATTTTCGTTTTAACATTGCTCTTCAAATATTTATATATTATGAGAATTCCAATTCTTCGGCTACGAGCATCTCTGAAGACACAAAAGTTGTCGAAATGTGCATCTGGTGCACAAAATTAAAAGGTATATATGTTCTATATCTACATGCATTATAATCACTAGGCCGGTGTCACTGCTGGTAGACTGACAGTCCCCGAGGGCATCGTAAGTCTAGTTTTCAGTGCTTTTGTACTGACATGAAGTATATACTTCAAATTTTCAGTCATCAAATTAAGTAAATCACTCTAAAACTAAGATGTATCTTCATTATGCATATCTCTGTCCTTAGATGAGTTCTTTGGTTAACTTTTCGGTCATTTTGGTTTCAACATTGCCCTTCAAATATTTATATATTATGAAAATTCCAATACATAAGTTGTCGAAATGCGCATCTGGTGCACAAAATTGAAAGGTATATATGTTCTATATTTATTATTGAATATGATGAACAGTACTTTGACTTATCCGGATACCAATAATTGCACTCTATTATTTACAGCTACGACCTTGGCTTTTGACATTTTGACCCCAATATCAGTAGAGTTCTTCCTTTCCCGATAAAAAAGCATGCATGCATATCCAAACTTGGAATGAAAGATACTTGAGTCATCATCCGCAAACCAAATGTATGACGGAAGGACGGACAAAGAAAACACTGCATGCCCACTGTCATTCCTGGGAGGCATATCAAATAGTCATATAACTCAAATTCTAAAAACAAATTGAGATTTTCAACTAAATGTTCTCGCCCGGTGATTATTCGTCCAACACATTCCCGCTAAGATACTCCATGTATGGTATTGAAAATATTCAGTGTACATACATAGTACACCACTCAGATGTGAGCAGTAACTCAAAGAAACATTCCCAATCATATATTGTACACCACTCAGATGTGAGCAGTAACTCAGAGAGACATTCCCAATCATACATAGTACACCACTCAGATGTAAGCAGCAACTCGGAGAGACATTCCCAATCATACATAGTACACCACTCAGATGTGAGCAGTAACACAGACAGAATGCGCAATCATACATAGTACACCACTAAGATGTAAGCAGTAACTCAGACAGAATGCGCAATCATACATAGTACACCACTCGGATGTGAGCAGTAACTCAGAGAGAATGCGCAATCATACATAGTACACCACTCAGATGTGAGCAGTAACTCAGAGAGACATTCCCAATCATACATAATACACCACTCAGATATGAGCAGTAACACAATAGTACACCACTAAGATGAAGCAGTAACTCAGACAGAATGCCAATCCTACATAGTACACCACTCAGATGCGAGCAGTAACTCAGAGAGACATTCCCAATCATACATAGTACACCACTCAGATGTAAGCAGCAACTCGGAGAGACATTCCCAATCATACATAGTACACCACTCAGATGTGAGCAGTAACACAGACAGAATGCGCAATCATACATAGTACACCACTAAGATGTAAGCAGTAACTCAGACAGAATGCGCAATCATACATAGTACACCACTCGGATGTGAGCAGTAACTCAGAGAGAATGCGCAATCATACATAGTACACCACTCAGATGTGAGCAGTAACTCAGAGAGACATTCCCAATCATACATAATACACCACTCAGATATGAGCAGTAACACGGACAGAATGCCCAATCCTACATAGTACACCACTCAGATGCGAGCAGTAACTCAGAGAGACATTCCCAATCATACATAGTACACCACTCAGATGTAAGCAGCAACTCAGAGAGACATTCCCAATCATACATAGTACACCACTCAGATGTGAGCAGTAACACAGACAGAATGCGCAATCATACATAGTACACCACTAAGATGTAAGCAGTAACTCAGACAGAATGCGCAATCATACATAGTACACCACTCGGATGTGAGCAGTAACTCAGAGAGAATGCGCAATCATACACAGTACACCACTCAGATGTGAGCAGTAACTCAGAGAGACATTCCCAATCATACATAATACACCACTCAGATGTGAGCAGTAACACGGACAGAATGCCCAATCCTACATAGTACACCACTCAGATGCGAGCAGTAACGTCTGTTTTAGAGAAAATACCCCCATATTTCAAAAACAAAGATCCGCCATGTATTTCCTATAGCTACACGCCATCAGTTGCATCCAAAATTTATAATAATAAAGGGTTCCTACAGTGTCTTGATCTTAGCAACTCTACATGCCATTCTCAACCGTGTGCATGTTCCTCGTCTAATTTCGTATATTCTCCTTGTGGCCATGTCATTACTGGTGATCTCGATATAGTTAAAAACACTAAATTAAGAGAACTTTTACTTAAAGGTCCAAAATACAGAGAACCCAGATCATTCACATGGAGCCAAAATTTTGAGAATATTATGAACTGCTGCGAGGAATATGCCACACGATGGGCAAAAAGAGAGGAAGTACAAGTCGACACTCTTTCGGAATGGATAAAATCTATTGCAGTACTGCTAAGATCAAAAATTAAAAAATTACAAGGTTCTGTAAACACCAGATTCGAATCTATTTTTAAAGATCCTGATGTTGTCAGAGAACTTACCTTCCTCCAAGAACATTATATCATTACACCAGCAGATAAAGCATGTAATAATTATACATTTACTTGTAAGAAATATTACTTTGACAGCCTAGTGAAAGAATTAGGATTAAATTCAGCTCCAGGAAATCCTACTTATACTCTCACGAACTTTTCGGTTTCGGAAGTACTCGAGAATCATAGTTCTGTCCTCAATACGTTTGGTATTGACTCAAATAAATTGAATTTAAAACTTCCATATTTGTACTGTATTCCAAAAATGCACAAAACTCCGTACAAACAACGCTTTATCGCTGGTTCCTCGAAGTGTTCCACAAAATCTGTATCGATGCTACTCACAAAAATATTATCAGAAATTAAATCTGGCCTTCATAGATATTGCGAAACAGTGTATTCCAGAAGTGGAATTAATCAAATGTGGATCCTTAAAAATTCAAAAGAGTTGTTAGAACATCTAAAATCAAAAAGTTTTACTAAAATTCACTCCATCAAGTCTTTTGACTTTTCGACTCTGTACACAACGATCCCTCATCAGAAATTAAAAGACAGATTAGCGGAAATTATTCAAAATGCATTTACTAGTAAAAACGGAAGCCGCAAATTCAAATATATAGTAATAGGCCACGATAAAACTTACTTTGTTAGGGAAAATTCTGATTCCAAAAATAAATACACTGAAACAGCTGTCATTCAGATGTTGAACTTTCTTATCGATAACATTTTTGTGGTGTTTGGAGGTAAGGTTTTTCAACAAATTGTCGGCATTCCAATGGGCACTAACTGTGCTCCGCTTCTGGCTGACATATTCCTTTATTCATACGAAGCTGAGTTCATTCAGTCTTTGCTTTCGCAAGGAAAAAAACAATTGGCTCTTGGCTTCAGTTTTACTTACAGATATATAGATGACTTGCTTTCAATTAATAATCCTTCATTCGCGGATTACCTTAGCATCATCTATCCAAGTGAACTGGAGGTCAAAGAAACCACAGAAACTAGTAATTCTACTTCGTATTTAGATATTATGTTGTCTTTCGACATTAATGGTCAATTGAACACCTCACTCTATGACAAACGTGACGATTTCAATTTCGCTATCACAAACTTTCCTTTCATAAGTAGCAACATTCCATCATCGCCCGCATACGGCGTATTCATATCTCAGTTAATACGTTATTCCAGAGCATGTTCAAATTACAATGACTTTGTTCTGAGGGCTAGGCGACTTTCAGTTAAGCTGCTCAACCAGGGTTATATATGTGCTAGACTAGCATCGTCACTGAGGAAGTTCTACGGTCGTTACGAGACTCTTATTACTCCATATGATATCTCGTTATCCAGACTTTTAAATGATATTCTGGACTGAGACCGATTCCGATCACTTTACACAGATTTGACACCTTCTTTACTAGAAGGTTACCTACTTCGACTTCTCCATATATAGATACATATGGAATTCACACGATTTGACTCTTTCTACGGGGTATATGTGACGGGTGTTGCTAGCAAGCAGGAGATGCTCACTCTCCACGGGCACCTGATCTCACTCCATCACAGGGGTTCACATATGCTCTTCAAGTAGACATATTTTGTTATTTTCCATTTATTTTTCATTTTCACTGATTTTGTATGTCCTATGGTTTCATGATTTTTGGACTTGTGGTTTGGATTTATCCATCATCTTTACATATATAGTTCACTTCAAATCCAGCCTTGATACATAAAAAAGACAGTGAGCCCAGCTACATTTTCCACCCGTTATCGTTAAAGTTGTAAAGGTTTTAATATTTATTTTATGTTTTATTTTTTAAGGTTTTATTATTTACTTTATATCTTATGCAGACTTTTACTAGAGCGTTGCACGCTGACTAACAGGGTGGTGGGGACTATATGAAGGGCCTTATCCAAACCTCTTTCAGAGGAGACATGGTCCTGAACCTCGTCCCCTCTGATTGTTAGTCGGGACTCTAGGGTCTAGGGTCTTAGCTCGCTTTAAGACTGACAGAGCACAGTTTATCATGTTGATGTCGCATATATTTTTATATCATTATGTGTTTTACAATACCTTACCTGTTTATATTTTGATGACCTGTCAATATGCGATACCTGTTGACCCTTGTTATTTCATGGAGGATTATTTATAAATTTTTAAATATATGTCCTTTGACTGTTCTGCTATTACGGTAAGTGGGAAGGTGGGCCTGTAAACCGGTTAACCACACCATTTTTTGGGGTTTTGTCAAATTAGATGACCGTCTTAAGTCGGTATCGTAATTGCCCTACAATCAAATATTTTTGTAATGTGTTATATGTGCTAGTATATCTGTCCTCAATACGTTTGGTATTGACTCAAATAAATTGAATTTAGAACTTCCATATTTGTACTGTATTCAAAAAATGCACAAAACTCCGTACAAACAACGCTTTATCGCTGGTTCCTCGAAGTGTTCCACAAAATCTGTATCGATGCTACTCACAAAAATATTATCAGAAATTAAATCTGGCCTTCATAGATATTGCGAAACAGTGTATTCCAGAAGTGGAATTAATCAAATGTGGATCCTTAAAAATTCAAAAGAGTTGTTAGAACATCTAAAATCAAAAAGTTTTACTAAAATTCACTCCATCAAGTCTTTTGACTTTTCGACTCTGTACACAACGATCCCTCATCAGAAATTAAAAGACAGATCAGCGGAAATTATTCAAAATGCATTTACTAGTAAAAACGGAAGCCGCAAATTCAAATATATAGTAATAGGCCACGATAAAACTTACTTTGTTAGGGAAAATTCTGATTCCAAAAATAAATACACTGAAACAGCTGTCATTCAGATGTTGAACTTCCTTATCGATAACATTTTTGTGGTGTTTGGAGGTAAGGTTTTTCAACAAATTGTCGGCATTCCAATGGGCACTAACTGTGCTCCGCTTCTGGCTGACATATTCCTTTATTCATACGAAGCTGAGTTCATTCAGTCTTTGCTTTCGCAAGGAAAAAAACAATTGGCTCTTGGCTTCAATTTTACTTACAGATATATAGATGACTTGCTTTCAATTAATAATCCTTCATTCGCGGATTACCTTAGCATCATCTATCCAAGTGAACTGGAGGTCAAAGAAACCACAGAAACTAGTAATTCTACTTCGTATTTAGATATTATGTTGTCTTTCGACATTAATGGTCAATTGAACACCTCACTCTATGACAAACGTGACGATTTCAATTTCGCTATCACAAACTTTCCTTTCATAAGTAGCAACATTCCATCATCGCCCGCATACGGCGTATTCATATCTCAGTTAATACGTTATTCCAGAGCATGTTCAAATTACAATGACTTTGTTCTGAGGGCTAGGCGACTTTCAGTTAAGCTGCTCAACCAGGGTTATATATATGCTAGACTAGCATCGTCACTGAGGAAGTTCTACGGTCGTTACGAGACTCTTATTACTCCATATGATATCTCGTTATCCAGACTTTTAAATGATATTCTGGACTGAGACCGATTCCGATCACTTTACACAGATTTGACACCTTCTATACTAGAAGGTTACCTACTTCGACTTCTCCATATATAGATACATATGGAATTCACACGATTTGACTCTTTCTACGGGGTATATGTGACGGGTGTTGCTAGCAAGCAGGAGATGCTCACTCTCCCCGGGTTTGGATTTATCCATCATCTTTACATTTAATATTCATGTATTGTATAGCTCCATGGTGACTTCTGCCACATAACTGAGCCAGTAACTCCTCTTTTTTTTCTTAAATTTATTTATGTTTATTTGGGGCTGGTTTTTTTGGGGGGGTTATTATTATTACTTTTATTTTTATTCTTTTTTTTATTTTTTAAATTGATTATTTGTTTTGTCAGTGGGATAATATTAATGAAATGTAAAGCGATATGAAAATCTCATAGTCAATATACGTGTTGTATAACAACAAATAACTTATTGGAGATGATGCATTGAAACATTATTAAAGCTTTAATAACATATGAATTGAAATGGAGGACCACTGTGCTGTTGCTCCAGAATTCCATTTTATCATATGGTGAAGTACAATGCTACACGACATGTTTAGAGCATTGTCGTATCAACAATTTCCATCATATAAATAGTATTAAGATAGCAAAGACAAATGTAATGCAATATATAACCTTATTGAGATAACAATATTATTACTGAATTCGCGCATGACTACACACATCTCGATATATATGCTATTAGTTTAATGAAGTAGCGACTTCCTTCTTTGGGATTAAACTTAACTTTTTATATCTAATGTTGAATAATCTAATTCTAATAAGTCTGAGGCTTTTAGCATCTATACAATTCTGCTTCAAATCAACTTTAGAGATGCATTTTTGTAGCCTACGGATTTCAAGAACATAGTTCTTTTGTCGACTGATTTAATTTGATTTGATTTGAGAGAGCACCACTACAGTTAAAGCTTGTGCGTTAAATTACGACTGTTTTGGTAAAACTGTCAACTACGTTGCAAATCAATTCGCTATTGCTACGGCTTGATTTAAGCAAGGGGACTGTATAAACAAGCACAAAGTATGCAATTAAGGATCTACTATTCTAAGTGTGTTTAAAAAAGGGGACAGAGAAAGAAAACAGAACAATTTAAAAGCGTTACCTTCAATCTGTTCTTGAATAAAAATGGGTATGTTAAGTGCTAAGATAGCTAGCGTAAGCAATAAGGAGCATCCAATACACTAGACTACGATAGAGATATAGGTTATCACGGGCCCCTGGCAGTACACTAGACTACAATAGAGATATAGGTTATCACGGACCCCTGGCAGTACACTAGACTACAATAGAGATATAGGTTATCACGGACTCCTGGCAGTACACTAGACTACAATAGAGATATAGCTTACCACGGACCCCTGGCAGTACACTAGACTACAATAGAGATATAGCTTATTACGGACCCCTGGCAGTACCAGAGGTGGGAACAAACGGTATGGTAATATACCTTGCTGACCGATAACACCCGCCATGGTGTCATAAGATTTTGTAATTAGTATACATTAGTATACAGGTATATGTAGCTCGTAATCATACCATGTGGTGCGGATATAACCGTAGTCACAATCTGTAAAGTGTGATATTGTATCATCACAGTACAAACGGTCTACAGTCAAATAAGTTCAACATATCAGACTTTGATTTCTGATCAGGAAAAGAAGGTCTTTATAGAGACAAAATAATTTGCGGAATGAGGACCTCAAACGTGTTTATTAATAAATAGAACAATATATTTGAATAATATTTGTGTGAAATTTGTTGTCCCTCACAATTCAGTAAAAGCATTGACAGTATAACACATCTATCCGTCACAAAAATTTTAACCTTGCATATAACTTTGAACCACAAGCAATAGAATTCTCATATTAAATACAGATTTCTCATGACCTACACTTTTTTGATACCTTGACTTTTTACTTACTCTATTGACTTTGACCTACTCATCAAAATCATTACCCTTTACAAGCAGATACCTTTATTCTCTGAATCAGCTTGTTACGGATGTACCCGATATATACTGTGCCGGAAATTTAATGCCTAAAGTTTCACAAAAATGTATGTAAAATTCGAAGAGGATGCGTATCTCGGAAGTACTGTATTCATCAACAGTATATCTGAATGTTAAATTAAAGGTTTTTGCCAGTGGTTTTATGTGGCACAAAAGATTATGTATAAATTCAGCTTCATTCTAAAAAAAGAGAACAAATCGACTAGCAATGGTGCATAATTAGTTCCCCTACGAAAGCCGATAAATTGTTGGAATACTGGGTCACCGAATACAACATATAATTATATTGTCAATCGCTACATGTCAACAAACATTATCTCAAATTATTAAGGACGCCAATAAAATAGATAAAATAGACAACTAAAAACCGTCACAAGCAATAGCCTAAATAACTCAAGTCGCTTTCTCAGGTAATGGTTTTTATTCGTAGATAATCCTACTTAATGTAATATTGTTTTTGTATTCAGTTATATCGCGACATGGAAGCAGGAGATAACTGATACCTCCAACGTAGAAAAATGGAACCCGGATGGTCTGCACCACAAGTCAAGACAATGACCACAAAATCAATCCCATCAAATTATGATTACTTTTTAAATCATTTTCGGTTAAACTTAAGGTAACTCAGCTGTTGTGTCAGCGTTCACATACTTCTTTATGGTATCCGAGTATTCAAAAGTACGTCATGGCCTTTTTTCATGTTCATTCCATATTTCTTTTAACATTGCTATTGTTATCTTGGCATCTGACTTGCTTTTTTGTAACGTAGAAATAAATATGTAAACATCAGAACTCTGACGATGGTAGCCAAGATGGCGATGAAACAAACAAACAATATTTTGCGAAGAAAATATTAAAATTTTTTTAATGGGTGCGAAAGTTGTCTTGGGAATCCTGCATTAATTATTAGTTTAGTTTTTGTCCACCAATAACATCAGATGTATCGTGGCTTGTTAGGGAGGGTGGGTGTTTCTGCCCATTCAATTCATTGACGGATTCGTGTTAGCCCTAAAATTAGAAATGCATTTTGAATATGTTAATTATTCCTGTCCGGAGTTGTATGCCGGGTTTATTGCGCTTTTTATATATACCATTATATTGTCAAATTTCAAAGTAAGATGACAGCTTAGCATCGAGAGGTTTGATCTGAATAACATATCATGGCTAATGTAAAATAACATTTTTCGACACTAATGTATTATATGTTGGTTTCAGTTTTAACATTTGGCATTTTAACAATACTTAGATATCTATACTGAAGGAAACACGTGTACATTGTATATAGTATATATTGCAATGTATTTTATCTATTCAATAATTGTAAGATATGTATTGTTTCTAGCATACGTCTTTGTACATTGATATTGATATTACTAGCATACGTTTATAACTCTCCAGAAGTTATGCCGTCTCATGAATGTTATCTGTGTTAATGTACAGATGATATCTTAATATAGTAGATTATACATGTATCGTCTTATGGTCTTCATTTCACATGATCCGATAACGGATATAAATATATTAAGAATCAAATACAATTAGATAAAGCAAAGTACCTATTGAATTTAGATAGAGAAACCATTGGTTAAGATGCGTTTGATATTGAGTTAATGAAGTACCTCTTATGATCAACAAACCTGTTTGTATATTGTCTATAGCTGTTTTGCTTCTGTTTGGAATGGCAAACTGAGTATATAACATAGGAAATGACTAAGAGTTAGTTCTAGAATAATAAAGTCGAAATTTTGTTTGGAATCGCAGACTGTGTATATTGCATAGATACATGATTAAGAGTTTATTCTGGAATAAGCTTTGGTTTCGAACAGGAGACTGTGTATATTTCATAGGTATATGACATAGTTTATTTTTTTTTAAATATTTTATCTATTTATTCTTTTTTTTGGGGGGGGGGGGGTATAAGCTGTTTGTAGAGTTTGTCCTGGGACAAAGGACCCCACGTTTTGTTGTTTGTTATTATTCATTTATTTATTTTGGAATAGTAGACTTTTTGTAGAACTTGATCTGGGACAAGGAAGTCGGCGAAGTTCAGTGCTGGGTGTGCTGGGCTTTCGGTTGCGAGGTCCCGGAAGCCTAACAGACGACTCCTCGATGTATGAATTGACTAGTTTAAGCCGATACTGGTCACAGTGGCTGCCCTTGGGATCAAACAGATTAGCCCGAGCTACCATGTCACTGTTGCAGGATCCCTCGTTGTTTCTGATTCGTTGCTGTTGGTTCTGACAGTAAACATAATTACTAGAAGGTATCAGAAGTGAGCAAACGAGAAAATGTTTCTTAAGTGTTTTATACCTTTTATCTGATGTTATGTGGCAGTGGCACTTTCTACACGGTGTTTGTTCACATTCATGTATATATCCAGTGCTGAACTATACTTGTATCGTCTGTATGTAAAGGCATTCACGTCGGGTGTGGTTAGCCAAACAGGAGACGGGCACTCCTCCCGGGCCCCTGGTCTCACCTCTGAATTTCGGTGGTATATTGTTGTTTGTGCCATAGTCATGTGACACCAGTTAGTTTCGTATTTTACTCAGTCTTATCTTTATTTTTAAGTAGAACGAACATCGGATTTATTTTCTCTAGTTTCGAACATTTCGAACGAATTTCTCTGCAATTATAACGTTAAGTACTTAAGTAATCTCGAGTCTTAAGGCAATACATGTTATGCTTTCTAAACTCTTCACACTCCCTTACCGTTTGATAGACATTTACGTTTAGTTTGCCCTAC
This sequence comes from Pteria penguin, assembly GCA_035048485.1. Classification (NCBI taxonomy): domain Eukaryota; kingdom Metazoa; phylum Mollusca; class Bivalvia; order Pterioida; family Pteriidae; genus Pteria; species Pteria penguin. Next base: position 8,109,366 of record CM068585.1, on the reverse strand, counting down.
ATATATTTAAAATCAATCTTCAAAATCAAAACCAAACTTTTACGATTTTTAATGCATAATTTAATGTTCAGCAGTTACATTTTTCGCAACACTCGGTTTATATACACATACTTGTCTATAAGTTTATGATACACTGTGACTACGTTACACATATCCTTAAGACAATAATTACACGTGGTGGCAGATATGGTAAAAGAAGAGAGATGAAAAAGACAGACATATATGGGATAAGAAGAAGGAAGTGAAGAGAAGAAAGCAAGGTGAAAAGAGGGAGGGGCAGTCGTAAACGCTTTTTAAAACCCTCTATTGAATTTACATTGGGCTTTTACCCATTTAAAAGTCAATTCCTCTTGGTGACTTATAGAGGGATGGTCAATTATTAGGGTGTAAAACGGGGATTTGTCCTAGTCAAATAAAATAGAACCAAAATGTGTAATTATGTCTGACGTATGATTGATAAAAGAACAGATAGTATAGGATGCAGGGTAGATATTTACTCTGTGAAATAAAAGTATTTACAAAAAGTTGTGAAAAAAATAAACACAAATCTCCTAAAACAGAATCGATTTATATTGTGTGCACCTTTGCCCTTGCTGACATCATATTCTCTTGTTTGTTATAGCTGAAACTCTCGACGGATTCCGTATCATTATCATATTTTTCTGTCGACAAAGGTGATCTTTCAGTGATATTTCACTAAGGACTTATTCGCAAAATAAAACAAACAATAGAGCGTTCTAAGGCTTGTTTGCATTTTGTGACAATTGTATATTGATGACGTACTCTATAACGGGCCGGGAAACCTCTTTCTCACGACACAGATCGTATTGTATGATAGATGTATCGAGCAGTAGCTTTTATCCTGTATGTTCCTAAAGTTCACTCTCATACTACAGAATACGAGAGGTATTCCCTGAATTAAGCTGACTGAGAGAACAACGACATTATGAACATTCAATAACAATAAACAACGAATAAGACGTGGATGTAGAAATGTCCTCAGGTTGTTGATCTCGTATGTAATAGACGACATGAAATTAAAACATACAGGCTACTATCAAATGGGCAGTAACTATGTCAATAACCAGTCGATGTTACCATCCAAATTATATATAAGTGATTCATCAATGTCCTTTGTGGTACATTGACGTGAGAGTTACAATACTAATATATCACCACTTACATAAAGGACTCATGTGTGTCCTTTATGTTACACTGTTGTGCGAACAACTGTGATATATCGTGACTTGTGTAAACTACTCATGTATGTCCTTGACGAGAAAGCTACACTGACATAGCACCACCTGCATAGATTTATGCCCTTGGTGGTATATTGACGAAAGAGCCACAATGATATACCACCGTTTACATAACCAATTCCGAATGTTCATTGTGGTACACTGATGCGAGTCAATGTTTCAATAGACAGGCATTTTTAGATATTCATTACAACGATTAAGATGCAATAAATTTCTTCATTTGCATGATTGCTTTTCTTAAATGTTTGAACAAAATATAATAATTTCTTTCATTTCAAATATAATAGCAGCCGAAAATAGAATGAATCAGATTTCAAGGAACCACATTATTTTAAACCCTGAATATTCTCTAAGCACTGATAGTTGATTATATTCATGTATAAATGTAGATGATGTAAACAATAAGGCGGGAAATATGTTCTTTTGATTATATTCCATTTTTGTTTTTTCACAAAATTTTATTCAAAACATGTAGTTTTAAAACATTATGTGAATCAAACAAACGGGTTATTCCTATTAAAGTGATAAATTGTGTCATGAAATATTTAATAATGTTTGTTTGATTTTTAGATCTGACACCTGATGCGCATAAAGAAATTTGTTGTGTGATATTTTTAACTCTGACATTATTCATTACAGTTTGCTCTATTTTATCTGTGATGACTTTTGTCATAAGGCTGATTCAAATGTCTCTATACTTTTCATATATCTACACTTATTCTCGGATGCAGTGTGGAGTTGGTATAACAACCCCACGCGTCTGAGTGTTTAAAGTGGTATTATTCATACTCTAAGGTAACTGACTTTGTTGTGTGATAGTTTTCACTACACTCGTAAGCATTCTTCATATTCTTCAAGCATTGATATTGTCTGTAATTTAACAGATTCAGTATTTATTTGCATAAAGATATGATGGAGTACATACATGTAGCATTTTGTCCACGATTAATGTATTAGTATGGACTTTTCACAAGCAATGACCATGTGAATGCATGCCGACTGACCTACGCCAGCTATCGATGCTTTATTTTCAAAATCAGTACCAGTTTTAAAATTGACTATCTATTTTTATAAACTTGATCAGACAATGTATTATCTTTATAATATATTCTGTGTATTAATAATCGATCCAGGCAAACTTATTTCAGTGTGAGTAACTTATTGATCATTGTTCTCTACATGGGTGGGTGATATTTATAATTTGTTATGTTTCTTTAATGATTATACTGCTTCTGTTGTGAGTGGAAATGCGGTCCGGTAAACATGTTAGCTACAGAAGAGTGACGATTTTCACTTTAGTTTACCGTCCTAAGTCGATACCGCAACCGGATATTTTTTTGTGATGGCATTTTGTGTGTTTGTCTTTGTTTTTGTGCATATGCCTGGCGACGTTTGTCTCTCATCTAAGTCATAGAGGGGAGGGGGATGCCCTTTTTTCTAATGCAGATAATATATGGTCTCCGTATCCAGTACTTGCAGCTCATCGGTCTTTTTTCTAGAATGAAATTGCGAGGTTTCGTGTCATCGGTGACATCGCAAACATTGATTTTCTTAAACTACTCAACATATCTCCTAGGTGATACGCAAGATAGAACCTCTGCAAATCCAACATATCTCCTTGGTGATGCTCAAGGCAAAAACTCTGCAAATCCAACATATCTCCTTAGTGATGATCAAGGTAGAAACTCTGCAACTCTAACATATCTCCTTGGTGATGTCAAGGTAGAAACTCCGCAAATCCAACATATCTCCTTGGTGATGCTCAAGGTAGAAACTCCGCAAATCCAAAATATCTCCTTGGTGATTATCAAGGTAGAACCTCTGCAAATCCAACATATCTCCTTGGTGATGATCAAGGTAGAACCTCTGCAAATCCAACATATCTCCTTGGTGATGATCAAGGTAGAACCTCAAGGTAGAAAGGTAGAATCCAACATATCTCACCAGTAATACTCAAAATACTATACAGTGCCCCGTATGAATAGTTCTATACAGTTGTGTTGTTTGTATTATATGGTTGTTGTGAAATGTTATGCAAGTTTTTTTTTTTTGTATTGTTTATATTATATCATATAGTTGTGTAATGTAATGCAGGATCATTTGCATTGTTACACAGTCTAGCCCTGGTATTGAATTCAAATTATTTTATTATATAACAAAACATGCTTCTTTGAGATAGCAAGTGCTTAATGATGAGGAAAAGTTTATAATTCCGTAGAGGATTCATTTGTATAACAAATATAGTTCAATTATTAATGTATTGCTGAATGCAAACCTCCGTACTTTATCTTGATTTGGTTTCATCTGTTTAGATCTATAGATATATATCAGTACAACTGTTAAACCCCAAAGGTGCCATTGGATTAATATGCAATATCTTGTTTGCAATGGTGATTTAAAAGTGTTGTCACACAAGCTGTAAATGTTCCATTGGGATATAACAGAGGCATAGGCTAGGAATACTACCATATTTATGGAGGTTATTTGATCTGAGCTGTGACGTGGAGGTTTGATTGAGAAGTACAGAATTGTTATCATTAAATAAATCATTCTGATGAATGTTCTCTGAGCTTTGGACAAAAAGTCCGCGTGTTTATTATAGAATGCAAATGAGGAGCACCTGATTAATTTTAGATATCCGAAATTTTGCAATGCATTAATATTACTTAAGTTATTGAATTATTTTTAAATCATTTTCCGTTTTCTGTTATATTGGTAACGTATGACTGAGGCTTATTTTACTTTTCGACACTTGAGTATTTTAAACGTTGATCAACATATCTTATAATAAAAGGGAGAGGGAAAAATGATGACCTTAGTGTCATATTGTCGATATAGAAGACGTTTGACAATTTTAGTTTCGGGTCCGGCGCCATAAACTGAGAGTATACTTAAGTCATAATTTCACATTCCTCTGTTCAACAAAGAGTTATTAACTGGAATTAGGACTTTATTGAGTTTTATTCTATCAATAAATAGAATTAAACCATTCTGCATGACAATTTATTTGAACATTTGACAATGGAATAAATTAAAATGAAATAATTAACAAGTATATTCTCAGTTTATGGCACCTGATCCCGGAAAAAATGAAGTTATCAAATTTCTGATCCTCCTTAATTTGTAAGTTAGATCACCGTAGAAATTGGAATGAGAAATTCTGCAAGATGCAAACTGCTGAAAACTAATATTTCTGAATTTAGATATAAAAGTTTAAATAAAATCTGTAAAAGTTTTCAAAAGTTTTTCCCATCAAATGGTATATATATTAGTCAATTGGTTCGGTTCGTTAGAGCCTGCACTAATGTTTTTGATGTTCACCCAAAAAATTCTCAGATTACTTTTTAACTTCTTACTCAAGGTTATTGATATCATAAACTTCGAAAACGTTTGGTAAATTTTACAGATCTTATTCAGACATTTTATCTAAATTTGGAAATGTGACTTTGCAGCAATACGTATCCAGCGGAATATCCCATCCCAATTTCTATGGTGATCTAGTGTACAAACTAAGAAGGGTCAAAAGTTCCGATTATTTCATATCGGCAGGTTCTAAAATTATTAAACGCCTTCGACATCGACAATCTAACCCCGAGATCATCGCTAAGACCATAGTTCTTGTATTGGGTCCCTCTACAACCCATTGCAGACTTTTGCTTGAGTGTTGCACGCTGACTAACAAGGCGTTAGGGTCTCATTGACGGGCCTTGTTAAAACCTTTTCAGAGGAGACAATGTCCTGATCCTCGTCCCCTCTGACTGTTAGTCGGGACTCCTATTGATCAAGGATCTGAGCTAGGCTTACAGACGGACAGAGCACGGTTTACTTATGTTGATATCGGCTTACATATTTTTGATAGCAACATATTATTCGATAAACTTTTCATGTGTAATAAAATTTCATGACCCCTCTTCTTGAGAAACCTGTTGATCCTTGTTCTCTTTATGGAGGATAATTTATATATTTTTAAATGTGTGTCTTTTGATTGTGCTGCTTTTACGGTGAGTGGGAAAGTGAACCACACCAATTGAATGACGTTTGTTACTTCAATTGACCGTTCTAAGTCGATATCGTTACAGCAGCACAATCGAATATTTTTGTAATGCCGTGTTTCAGTGTATATTCTATTATTATCATGTTTGTGTGCATTTCCTTGGTGATTTTTGTCATACAGCTTTGTCAGATGTCTTCAGTTTTCTCTTCTAAGCTTATGGTATCTGTATCCCTGAGTCAACAGTTTCGAAGTGATTTGTTAATTTTTAGTGTGAAAGCCACAAACGTTAGCGAAAGCTCTAGCAAACCTAACCAACTGAAAAATACAACTACCATACGATGGGAGTCTTGGTACATCGCCATCCAGATAAGGGAAATTTACGATTGGAAATCCAAAGTCGTCACATTTATCATACATGTAGGAATGAATACTGTTGTCAATTATTTTAATGTTTAAATCCAAAAAAGCTGTTTCTTTATCACAAATATTGGCTTTATTCAGTTGAAGTTCAGATGGATGAATATTAGATACAGTTCAAACTCAGGGTTATTTATTTTCAAAATGTCATCTAAATACCTAGAAGTGCCATTAAACATACTAATAAGGTCGAGACCTCTGGATTATTAATATACTGCAATACAAAAATAAATGTGTGATTAGAGAAGCGCAATTAGTGCCATTAGTGCCAATCACGTGTTGATAAATTTTGCCATTAAATTGTTTATAAATATTGTCCATCAAAAAGGGTGAGGGCATTACATAAGTCGTTACAAGTCCAATATTTATAAGAGTTACATTGTTTGTTCAGAGAAATCCATAGTTATCTGATGTATAAGGTACGTTTTTGATTCTCTGTTGAAACACCAACGTATCAGAAACACCATCTTGGTTATTAAATGAATTAAATCCTGTGGGAATGAGGTCTATAAGTTAGAAAAAATCAAATGTGGAAATTTGACTAGCTTTTAAATCTCATGAATACAGTTTGTCTCTGATTATGCCAGAGTTCTTAATCGAATAATAGAAATTTATATTACTACTATGAAAAAGGGCACCACTAACAGGTGCATGATACGCCCGCATCATGTTTTAATGTGGTGGTAATGTCTAATGGATGTGTCAAAGAAGAACTAAGTTTTCAAACTCTGATAACAGAGAAACTTTCAAGGTCCTACAAAATTCAATAAACCAGACATTCATGTTATGAATGAAGAATCCTCGTCAGTACTGGAAACCTAATGAAATAACTAAAAATTTTGTTTGTGTTTAAATTATTGTGAGAAGTCACACCCTTTCGTATGACCCCATCAAAACTTTTGTTCCCCCTTTAGTTAAGGAGGAGAAGCCCGGACAACCTTTTCAGACCCCACCTATTTTCCCCACCCCAGGGGCCTAACCCCAACTTTGAAACCCACATGCACAACTACAAGCCACATCCTTTTACATGACACCATCAAAACTTTTGTTCCCCCTTTAGTTAAGGAGGAGAAGCCCGCACAAGCTTTTCCGACCCCAACCATTTTCTTCCTTCCCAGGGGCCTGACCCCAACTTTGAAACCCACATGCACAACTACAAGCCACACCCTTTTACACGACACCATCAAATATTTTGTTCCCCCTTTAGTTAAGACTGGCAGAGCACGGTTTATCATGTTGATGTCGCATATGTTTTTATACCATTATGTGTTTTACAATACCTTACGTGTTTATATTTTTATGACCTCTCAATATGCGATACCTGTTGACCCTTGTTCTTTACATGGAGGATTATTTATAAATTTTTAAATGTACGTCTTTTGATTGTTCTGCTGTTACGGTGAGTGGGAAGGTGGGCCCGTAAACCGGTTAACCACACCATTTGTTTGGCTTTTGTCAAATTAAATGACCGTCCTAAGTCGGTATCGTAATTGCACTGCAATCAAATATTTTTGTAATGTGTTAAATGTTCTATTATATTATTTATATTCATGTATTGTATAGCTCCATGGTGACTTCTGCCACATAAATGAGCCGGTAATTCCTCTTTTTTCTTAAGGAGGAGAAGCCCGCACAAGCTTTTCCGACCCCGCCCATTTTCCCCCACCCCAGGGGCCTGACCCCAACTTTGAAACCCACATGCACAACTACAAGCCACATCCTTTTATATGACACCATCAAAAGTTTTGTTCCTCTTTTAGTTAAGGAGGAGAAGCCCGGACAAGGAAGGATGGACGAACGGACAAACGACAGCGGTATAGCATAATATGCCCACAATTTTAAATGCGGGCGTATAAAGACGACACTGCACTACTTTATAATATGATCTTTGATAGCTGTAAGGGCAGAAGTAATGTGTTTAGAAAGCAAAGTATTTGCGCAATGACTAGAATTAAATATAAAGCGTAATTTATATGAGTTTTTGTGTAATTTGGGGAGCCAATACACGGTAGGAAGATCATCTTTATCAATGCTAATCTTAAAGTTGCAAATAGCCATGAGTTGTCAATGCAAGATATTGTTCTTCAGCGCCGGTGGTTCAACATATTTACTGGTAGAGTTCAATTCTTTTTAAGAACATCAATATAATAATTTTCTTCAAACGATTATTATATTGTTAGCTGGTTTATCAGCAGGCACAAAGTATTTGTAAAGCAGCCAACATCCTTTTTATAGCCTGGACTGACTGTTTACATGGTTGCTTAAATAAATGAAGATTTTGTGTAAAATTACTAATGCCAACATCAATAATTTTAAGTATTTCCTTTTCCGGTCATTCAAGGCATGTACTTTAACATAAACAACATAAGAGGCTCTTTTAAGATTTTTATTAACCATTATTTCTTTATTTCTTAATTTATGTATTTACCTAATCATTTATTTTCCATTAATTTTCTCCGGAGCCCAAAGACGATATTACTAAAATAGACAATTTCATTTCAAAATATGAAGGAACACGCATGGATTAATTTGACATCTATAACAAGAGCAATGCAATGGCAAACGTCAGAAAGACTGCACTTTTCTGAACTGAAATCACGAAGTCCAAATCAATGTTGAAAGAATGTCAAAAATTTGATTTCGGAATAGAACCAAAAACTACAACACTTCTTTACACATCCCTCTAGATTATTCTTATGCATTCGGTTTGCCTCTGTATGCAGCTGGTCTGACGAAGAATATTTTCAAAAGACGGCACTCTTTGTGCCGTACTTTTACTGTTGTGGCGCCACTTATCGATAGATCCGGACCAAAAAAAAAAAAAAAAAAAAAACTCCAACAAACCAGCATTCGTTAGAGACCATAAATATTTATTTATTTATTTATTTATTTATTTATTTATTTATTTATTTATTTATTTATCTATTTTATTTCTTTATATTTTGACAGTCTTAAAGAACTTATAATAAATCCAAATATTGACCAAATTCTTTCACAGTAATATTCTTTACCACAATTATGAATCAAAGGAAACCAAATTAATGCATCAATATCGCCTAAATAAGAAAAATTGCACTTTTCTGCATTGAAATCACGAAGTCCAAAAACAAGGTTGGAAAAAAACCTTCCAAACTTTGATTTTGAAATAGAACCAAAATCAACAACTGTTCTTCACACGTCCCTCCAGATCATTCTCTTGCATTCAGTTTATCTCTGTAAGTGGCCAGTCTGTAGAAGACGTTTGTCAAAGGAGGGTACCCTACTTTTGTCTGTGGTGGCGCCACCCTAAATGGATCTGGACAAAAACAGCAACATTTGTAGGAGACTATGAGTATATCATGCCTATTCAGTTTCATTAAAATCCTTGAAGTAGTTTGGAAGTAGTGGAAATGTGAAAAGTTTACGACGACGGACGCCGGACGACACGCTATGACAATTATAGCTCACCAATCGGAACACCGTCGCCATTTTTTACAAAAATAGACTCGGAAGCCCCACGGCGCAGCGATATATACCAAATCGCTTCAATTCTTCGGCTTTCGTCGTAGGAACACTTTGCAAAATGAGGCGAAAAAAAGTTCATAGGATTGTTTTTGTAATTTAGGATATGAGAAGTTCAGTATGAAATGTAATACCCGTTTTGATGAATATTATACAATCGTAACGGTAATTCAGTAATCGTAGCAAATTTCACATCTTTAATCTTTCATATTTTAAATGTTAGAGCATTGGAAATGAATCAGAGGAAATTCAAAGTGACATTTAACCAGTGCGCGTGTGTAGACTCCGCCATGAAATAATCATACTAGTTCACCCATTCAGAGAGAAACAAATATAGACAAAAGCAGGCAATAAGCATAATTGCCTATTTCAGTGCAAACATGACAGGCATGTTGATCATTGCCATATGTGTTTACATAACAACTGGAAGTAGTCCCAATGGCTGACTACGTAGTACGTACGAGTCGTATTTGCGTACGGAAATGGACGAGTTGTTACGATTGAATAGCTCACTTGAGCCCTTGGCATATACGGTACATGAGAGCCTTTGGAGCCAGATCATTGGTCTGTTTAAATTTGTCATTGACAAAAACAAAACAATCTATAAATCTGAAAATACAGAATATACATGTAGGTGTATATATCTCATTTATCTATATTTGTTCTGCTTCACATGCGTTTTGACGGAGGAACAGATTTCGTTATTTTTTATTATTGTCATCATCATCATCATCATCATCATCATCATCATCATCATCATCATTATTATTATTATTATTATAATTATTATTATAATTATTATTATTATTATTATTATTATTATTATTATTATCATTATTATGGTAATTATTATTACTGTAATAGTACGTAAGATAAACTTCAGGCATAGATTATTTGACATTTGTCTAGAATAGTAACATTTTTGAGAAAATAACATCCACAACAGTATTATTTGTTGGTTTGATAAACATTACTCGATATTTATTTTGATAAATTTGGTTTTTGATTTATTATGTCCAACTACATAAAAAAGGATCAAACTCCAGGAACTCCTGGGGTCTTCGCCCCCTGCCCCCCCCCCCCCGCCCCCACCAGGGCGGAAACATGGATCCACGGAGGCTTATAAGCGGTCAAAACTACCTGCCATTTGCTCTCTCCCCTTTCCAGGCACAAAAAGCTGGATCCGCTTCTGACGTGCTTGCTACTTCTTGCATTGTTGATATAATGTCTTGATGTTAATTTAGTGAGATATTGGCAAGAGAAAGATTATCCGGTCAATTCTTAGTTAAAATCTTATTTTTTTTTCCTACTGAGTTTTGCAAATGAAATAAAGAAACACGAGATTACTTCTCCGAAGATATATATCCACAATATCCGAGGGAGGAGGAAGATATATGCGGACAATATCCGCAGGAGGAGGAAGAGTATAAAGGAAGCAGATAACCCATTCACATCCATCACGAGCGACAAACAGGGTCGATTGCTCTACAGCAACCATAATTATCATCCGGATTTTATTTTTGTTTTTCCGAAAATTCATTGACCAATTGACCAAGAAGATCAATGAGATAAATTAGCCAGTATTTTGATGTCATATATTGCTGAAACTTATCAAGTGATATTATCACGGCGTGATACGAGCAGCTGCTTCGAACGGAAATAGGATCTAAAGAGAAATCACATAATAAATGTTAAATAAGATTGGGTCGTTTACGGTTTAGGGATTTGTACGAAAAAGATATTGATACTCTAGATTTGTCCATGGAATAATAACTGTCAATGAGAAAAAGGTGATACGTTATTGAATGATATGGTTGGGCTTCGTTTCAGTTGACAATGTTTTCCGAGGGTTGACAACATGGCACGAATTGTAAGATGTAATATTTATTCTATTATATCAAATGTCACCTTGAACATATCAAACTATGGAACGCCGTAACTGCGTTATATAATTTTCACCCGGTGATTTGTTAGTACCACCCAATGTTTTATCAGTACCACCCAATATAAATACCTGATCACCCATTGTTATAACCAAACAGACTGATATAACAATAGGCATCTTAAGGCAGTTATATCATGGCCTTCCATATCAAACTCTTTAATCATCATAGTGATAACATGCAACTTTTTTTGTGTAAACGTACAGTTTATGTTCTTGGTCATCTCATAGCTATACGCGTCCGCTTCGAAATTTACGTATTGCATGATACTTGAATGAAAAGAGGCCATGAACATTCCGAATGTATCATGGGTATGGCTTTGGTTTTATCCTAAGCGATAATGCAACTTTTCAGTCACATATTATTAATATCATTGTAAATATTGAACAACAACATTTGAATTCAGTGGAGAAGCATACATAGGTGAAAAAATTCTAATCTATTTTCTCACTTTAGGCAATAGTCATAGTAAAACAAAAGGTCAAAACTGATTTTACCTTGGAATCGGAAGAGAAATTAAGAGGAATGTTCCCCAATCGCAATCGGGCCATTCCGTCGCATATTCGGGAAAACAACCTCGAATGTATTACGGTGGATTAAACATGGCGGTGCCCACGAAGAAACAATAAATTGTCGAAAAATAACGTAAAACTTCTATCTGCTTCTAATTTTGATCTTAAGAAAACTGAATTTTATCAAAAAAATATTGCAAACAATAATCGAAATCCGCCATCTTGTCAGAATTTTTAACATCCGGTGTTTCGTCATATATTCGAGGTTGTTTTCCGAGCTTGCCGAAAAGGCCCTATAAGGTGCAATTGGAATATACCCCATGCAAAGTGACTTGTTTGAATCATCTCAGCGTTTGTCGATGAACCTCATTATCTTAAGCATATAGAACTTAAATATATATAATGTTGATACATCGCTGTCAATGGCACCGCTGTTTAATGTTTATACAAGTTAGAACCTACAAGTGCTGTACTGGTACACGCTCACTTGGAGTCGAGAATTTTCATGTGCACATAACTTGTGCGCCACAAGTACTCGTATGAGTAAGGTATTTAACATCAAGTTACCGAATAGATTTATGCAAATACGGTCTTCATGGAAATCTTATACGGTCAACATATTTAGATTTCATGCGCGGATCCAGAAATTTTTGTCAGAGGGGGTCCAACCAAAAAAGGTAAATTTCTCTTTTAGACGAGGTGGGGGTGGGGGTCCAACCCCCAAAAATGCCCAAATATTACCTTTTTTGGTAAGATTTTCGGATGCCAGGGGGGTCCAGACCCCCGGTACCCCCCCCCCCCCTCTGTATCCGCGCATGCATTTCAATATTGAATCGACGTGACACAATTTCGCACATGTGACATTTTTATTAAATGTCACCCTCCTGTTGATTTCATTGCAAAATCATTCGTATGGATCTTCCTAGCCGCAAGTAGTGGTCCTATATGAATGATAGGGCCATAATTCCTTACGTTGCGTAAACTTGCATTTTTGATAAACGGAATGGCCGGCACAATTCTATGCATTTCGGCATCAAATGGAGTTTATCTAACATATGCAAACGATCGGCAATAGTAACTTATCCTCGATCTGTCGAGGATGTACACATATTTTTCCTCTACCTGACTGTGTCAAATTTATCGGTTTGTTTATATGTAGTCTGAATCATCCACACGTATGCCTAATACATCTCTAGCAGAATCAAACATGTGGATGATTCAGACTACGTATAAAAAAAACCGGCAAATTTGACACAGAGAGAAGAAATGTGTGCACAGCATTCAGATGACAGATCAGGGATAAGTTATTATTGCCGATCGTTTGCTTATTGTTTATATATGTTAGATATTTGCTCCATTTGATGCCGAAATGCGTAGAATCGTGCCGGCCACTCCGTTTACACAACGTAAGGAACTATGGCCCTACCATTCATATAGGGCCACTACTTGCGACTAGGATCTCACTAGAGTTAAGAGTGGGTAGACAGAAAGCGGTTTTCATGAGATGTTTCTATGAAAACATGGTCATCCTGACACCTAACATACGCATCTTACTAAAACTTCATAAATTGTGTTGTAGAAGTTAAATTTTTGCTGGGAAGCATCTACTTTTAACTTTTTAACGACTGATATACATGTGTAGTGAAGGCCACTGGATGACTCCTGATCAGAGAATGGTACATTTGAAATTAATGAGACGTGTGATTGGCTGATCTGCTGTAGGAAAAGAGCTACTACTATTTCAGTGTATCTTGGGCTCTGATTGAATGAAATTATTTGAACAATCTATGAATAGATATTGATTCTGCTGTAAAATCATGAATTTTAATATCATTTCGCTGATGTAAAGATTTTATGACGTGTAAGGGGTTGTAGTTTACATTGACAATTGGCAGGGTTTGGGGTGATATCCAGGCAGATTTTCTTTAAATTAAGGTAGATGACCCAAAGTAAATTTAAAATTCTGATAGAGGAGGGTCTGGCAAACATTTTGATATATCGGTTATATAAAGTTAAGATGTCGAAAGTTGTGTAAATCTTGCTGGGAGTTTGGTAATGTAGCATGGGACCCTTCAGAAAAAGGGATTACTATGCTTTGACCCCCTTAAAGTCAATCCGGAAAACCAACAGGAAATTCGATGGAAGTGTTACGCATGATTGAAATTCGGCATCGTCTGCTGTCTGTTTATTTCCTAGTTAATATAAAACACGAAGGATATTCTAAATTCGTTATCGGTTTACGCGGTTACATATCACACTTACAGTTGGGTGCGATGTACGAGTTACGATACTGTAAGACGATTGTTGTAAGTCCATTTGTAATATGTCCCATCGGATGAAAGAGTGTGGAGCTCGTAAAAAGTTCCCCGCGGAGGGTTTGACTTAAGTGTTATTATACCCTTTTTCCTAATGTTATGTGGCTGTGACAATTTCGACACATTGTTTGTTCACATTCATTTATATATACAGCGCTGAATTATATATGTTTCGTCTGTATGTCAGGGCATTCACAACGGGTGTGGCTAGCCAACAGGGGACGCTCACTCCTCCCGGGCACCTAGTATCACCTCTGAATTTCAGGGGTCCTTGAATGCCCACTGAGGTACATTGTTGTTAGTGCCATAGTCATGTGACACCAGTTACTTTCGTATTTTACATTAAGTGGCTCTCTGTTTATTGCTATGTAAAGGAAGCTTCAAATGATCCTCTTTTTCATAGAAACTTCTCAATTCCTTAACATGTAGCCATATGGAAAATAATTGCTACATTGATAACATAAAGTGATCCTTGCATGATGATGATGATTAGAAATTTTAACCGGTTGATCAACGTATCATATTGCAGAATTCTAACATGAGGTAAAATAGTAATTAAATCAATCCTTCCCGATAACCTATTCTTTTTCATAAACAAATTTTTCATAGTAACGGTATCATCATCAATATCAATGTCGAAATAAGAGGACAAACATTGATAACATTCTACAAAAAAAACTTACACAGAGAACACAGCATACCAATAAACAACGTCCTATTCAGGGGACAGATAAACCAAGAAAGAATGATCTATACAGAGGACAGAACATACAGACAGAGAACGTCCTATACAGGGGACAGAACATACTGATAGAGAACGACCTATACAGAGGACAGAGCATACCAATAAAGAACGACCTATACAGAGGACAGAACATACTGATATTGAACGACCTATACATAGGACAGAGCATACCAATAAAGAACGACCTATACAGAGGACAGAACATACTGATACAGAACGACCTATACAGAGGACAGAACATACCGATAGAGAACGACCTAAACAGAGGACAGAACATACTGATAGAGAACGACCTTTACAGAGGACAGAGCATACCAATAAAGAACGACTTATACAGAGGACAGAGCATACCAATAAAGAATGACCTATACAGAGAACAGAACATACCAATAAAGAACGACTTATACAGAGAACAGAGCATATCAATAAAGAATGACCTATACTTAAGGCAGAACATACTGATAGAGAACGTCCTATACAGAAGACAGAACATACTGATAGGGAACGTCCTATACCGAAAACAGAGCATACAAATAAAGAATGGCTTATACAGAGGACAGAGCATATCAGTAAAGAACGACTTATACAGAGAACAGAGCATACCAATAAAGAACGACCTTTACAGAGGACAGAGCATAATACCAATAAAGAACGACCTATACAGAGGACAGAACATACCAATAAAGAATCAACTAAACAGAGGACAGAGCATACCAATAAAGAACGACTTATACAGAGAACAGAGCATACCAAAAAAGAACGACCTATACAGAGGACAGAACATACAGACAGAGAACGACCTATACATAGGACAGAGCATACCAATAAAGAACGACCTTTACAGAGGACAGAGCATACCAATAAAGAACGTCCTATACAGAGGACAGAACATACAGACAGAGAACGACCTATACATAGGACAGAGCATACCAATAAAGAACGTCCTATACAGAGGTTAGAGCATACCAATAAAGAACGTCCTATACAGAGGACAGAGCATACCAATAAAGAACGACTTATACAACGGACAGAGTATACCAATAAAGAACGACCTTTACAGAGAACAGAGCATACCAATAAAGAACGACCTTTACAGAGGACAGAGCATACCAATAAAGAACGACTTATATAGAGGACAGAGCATACCAATAAAGAACGAATTATATAGAGGACAGAGTATACCAATATAGAATGACATATAGAGGACAGATAAAACAAATAAAACACGACCTATACAGAAGACAGAGCATACCAATAAAGAACGTCCTATACAGAGGACAGAGCATACCAATAAAGAATGGCCTATACAGAGGACAGAGCATACCATTAAAGAATTGCCTATACAGAGGACAGAGCATACCAATAAAGAACGACCTACAGAGCGGACAGAACATACTGATAAAGAACGTCTTATAAAGAGGAAAGAGTATACCAAGAAAGAACGATCTATACAGAGGACAGAGCATATCGATAGAGAACGTCTTATATAGAGGACAGAGTATACCAAGAAAGAACAACCTATACAGAAGACAGAACATACCAATAAAGAACCAACTATACAGAGGACAGAGCAAAACAATAGAGACCGTCCTACGCAAGGGCAGAGCAAAATAATAGAGACCATCCTACCCAGAGGACAGAGCAAAACAATAAAGAAGGTCACCTTCTTGTTACAAGCAAAGTCTTATTTTGTGTGTTATATCTGTATGTGGTATAACTCCGAAATCGAATATGGTGAAATAATTCAATACATTTATGATATATGTATGAAGGAAAAGATAATTTATTAATATCATTAATCGGCAAACATGATCTATGTGATAACGATTGCATAATTTGATTTACAGCAATTGTCTCTTATATGTGCTCATGTGTGTACTTCCTGAACTTGAGTAGATGTCGCAGGAATTTTGCGACAGGTGTTGCATGCAAGCAGGGGATGCTTACTCCTCCCGGGTAGCTGGTCTCACCTCAGTTAAATTGTGCTTTGCATTTGTCTGAATATGGCATTGTATACGTTATTGTCCTTTCATTCCATGAACTTGGAGATGTGGTTAACCCTTCGGTACTTCTTCGTTTTTTACTATATTCCAAGGAATGTCTACCTTATTCCACCTCATGCATAGCTCAGTCCTTAGATGGCTTCTTTGGCTTTTAATGTCAGGTCAGTAATTAGTTTGGCTCTCCAATATTCCAGACCGATTTGGTAACTAATTGACCCATCGCTTTCGCGGAAAATTTATTAAATTTCGTGACGTCACAATACATTTTCAATGTTTGTCCGAGGTAACCAATGTGTAAAGTATTGTGACGTCATCTGATTTAACAATATTTCGCGCATAAATAGAAGGGTCAATTGTCATGGTCTTTAACTTGATTTATTACTGAGATTGCAAAATATAAACACATTCATAAAAATCAACATAAATAAGGAACACGACTGTGTCAATATATTTTATGCATTTTTCTCGGTTTCCTCCTGTCATTAATATCAAAATGATACAGCATCGTCTACTTTCAACTTTTGACAAATATCAATCTAAGGGAGAATTGTTGCACTCTTTGTTTTCCTTGGGTTCGTGATTTCCTATCAATTCCCTGTATTCTTAAGCCTTGATTGGATTGTGCCTCTATTGGGTACTTTTGTATTATTTCTCCACAACACTAAATCATGGTTTTAGCTGTTTTACGGAGATGTCCGACACCGACATTGGGAAAGAAATTGAGCGTCTTTATTTCCTTTTTCTCTCATCGAATATGCGTTATACAGTCTACATGCATCAATATGGTAATTCTCTGTTCCCTTCATCCACTTCTCGATTATATTTTCCTATATGGGTGCAAAATTGAACCAGACTATATCTGGATAAATAACGAGAATTCTACGCGTTCATCCCTGCCATTATACTTAAGAAAACAACCTATATGTAATACAATGATAATCGCAAGAGGCGTGAATTATTAGTTTTACAATTATAACCGACAGAAATTAGTTTGTAATCTAAATCCTGTGTGTTAGAACTTTAAAGGAGTCTTTGTTGTGGACGGTTTTTGTTTGTTTGGGGGGGGGGGTTATTATTATTATTATTCATTCTTTTTTCATCATTATTATATTTTTAATCTTTAAATATAACACACTTTGATAAAAGTGAAAAACCTCAGACAAAATATTTTACTAGAAATGTTCACTTATAAAACAATTCTGCTCATCAAAATCGAATCGATCAATATCCAATAACATTAAGACGAAACGTAAAACAAAAATCAATCAATTAATCAATATAGTTTGCTCTTATCTGATTGATGGATTGATTAATAGATTGATTGATTTTTGTTTAACGTCACACCACGAATATATCACGTACAGTATATGGTAACGGCATCTGCCTGATGCTGGGCATACAAATTCTGACCTTTGCAACTAACCCACCCGAAGCAGTGAGGGATCTTTAATGTGCCATGCCTACCACGACACGAGACCTCGGTTTTTACTGTCTCATCCGAAAGACAGACCAGAGCGAGACTGATCAGGATCAGGAGTCCAGCGCGATACCACTAGGCCACGCCGGCTTCTGCTCTTATCTGAAAGATATAAGCAGGTGTAGCCCAGTGGATGAGTTGTTCAGCTTGTGACCAAGAGGTCCGGGTTCGACACCCGTCGGGGGCACACCGATGCTCTGTCTTTTGGATGAGACAGTAAAAACCGAGGTCCCGTGTCACGGTAGGCATGGCATGTAAAAGATCCCACTGGGCAAAGTCAATGATCTTGAGACCTTCACCTTTACCTTTGTGCAAAAAACAGCTTTTTCGGACTTTGTTGCCGCCGGGGACATCTTGCATTTTTTCTGCCGAGCTACGTCACTGAAATTGATAACCATTTGACCGTGTCATCGAATATGATTGTGGTGCTCTCTATGAGTTTGTTCTTATTTTTCATAATTAATTTCCCTGGGTAGAATACATCGCTGTAATATAGAGTTATTACCTCCAACACGTACATAGCTGTGGTTGCGACATTCATGCCATAACTCAAATTCAGAAATTAAAACTTAGACCCACTTAAATCGAGGTTATCGCCCAATATCCATTGTCAGTAATTCATGGTCTTGGTATCGTAAGAAGGCGACGTGAGATAGAGGCAATAAATATAAGCCGACGTTCCTAGACAGCTAATAATGAACAGTAGAATGAGAAGAAAATGGATACAATGTTTCTACTAGAAACATATTTGTCACACAATAACGATGTCATTTATTATTCGATATGGTCTAATATATCTATTAAGTGTGTATATAAATACATTGCTAAGACAATGGTATAGTCTTTTGTATTATATATCAAATTTAGATATGAGAGGATTGATATAATCAGTCCTTCTCTTCTTTTGATAATATAAGTCAAATGTAAGGATTGTAATTTCAATTAATTATTGAGGTAATAAACAATTTATAAATTTCAAAGATAGATCTAACGAGAACAAAACACAAAAGTCTGCATGCATCTGCTCGCTTCCGCCCAACTCTGATCTCTCTTAATCACCGAGGCTGATCCTGTATTTCGAATTCCGGATTGCACACATTGCATTCCTCCCATCTAAAGAATTGACTGCGTCCTCGAGTCAAATCAGTAGCAATGTGAAAATTCATGGTATGAAACACATGAATCTGATGTTTATAACGTAAATCACAATATCTACGAAACACTATAGAGAAATTTAATTACTTCGGACAATCACATTCACTAATAATACACAATATCGTCATATGGAAGCGGCTTGATGACGTCCGGTGCGGGTACTCGTGATTGGGTCATCCTGTCGTTTGATATCGCCGTCTTGCTCCCATTGAACTTGTTCGCTTGATCCAGTGGTTAAGGGAGTAATAACATTACTTGTGCTCACTCCTGGGACCCGACATACTGGTGCATTCGTTGGTACCGATATCTAGACTGGAAAATCTATAACATCTTGGGCTGCCGCATCTTGCACCTTTTTCTGAACAGCCTTTTCCGTCTGCTCCGGTATCCCCTGTGTTTTGGACAAATCACCTTTAACAAGTTTGAGCTGGTTATGGTGAACAATCCTTCTGTCCTTTATTTACTCGTTCAACTGGGTTCAAATTGTTTCCTGTGTTAATGACTTTCCGTACTATAAGTGGTCCAATCCATGGACAATGCAATTTTTGTGCCCTTCTTCAATGAACTTGACCTTTGTTAAGCCACCAAACAACATCTCCCTATTCAAAGTCACGAAGGCTACGTTCATAATACTTACGTTGCTCTTTATGTGTAGCCTCAATGTTTTCCCCGATTAGTTGAAATGCATTTTCAATCTTTCTTCTTAAGTATTGTTCATATTTTGTGACACGCAGGGGATCATATCAATATCCTACAACTTCAATAGTCACTGGTAAACACATCTCTCTGCCATGACATCTGCATCTGACCTTTTGTCCCAGTCACTGACATTAGGCATGGCAGCCAACATGTTGTCCATGGTGCGACCAAACCTCTCGACCATACCGTCCTCTCCCGGGTGATAAGGCGAAGTCCTCGTCTTCCAGATATTTAAGTACTTACAATTATCTTTGACAAGCTTGGAATTAAACTCCATACCCTGGTCACTATGAAGTTGCTCCATGGCACCATGCTCTGAGAGGTACTCTTTAAAAAGTTTCTTGGTCACTGTTTCGGCACTGTGCTCTGGTAAGGCATACAAGTTAACATACTTTGTGAAATAATCCATTTCTTCCAAAACGTAGCGATTACCAGAGCTTCTTCTTGGGAGTTCATGCAGATCAACTGCAACGATCTGAAATGGACGTTCTGCTTTGATTGTTTCCATATGCGCCCTCCCTTTGGGCACGGGATTTTTTCTTCTCTGACAAAAAAAATGGCATTCCTCACAGTAGTTTTAAATCATGGAAACATCCCTGGCTAATAAAAGCCGTTTTTTTTTTTTATTTTCTCAAATGTTTTCTTGAACCCTAGATGGCCAGCTTCATCATGACATCTTTTTTAAATGGTCTCCTTCATATCCTCTGGCACTATGACCTGGTATTCAAGTTCTGACTTATTAGGAGGAATCCATGGCCTACACAGAATATTGCCTCGTATGACCAGTCTCTGTTCCTGATTCAGCGGTGTTCTAACCAACTTACTTTCCTTTCTCTTGGTGCTTTTCCCTTCTCGGGGTCTTCCCGCTGCAATCAAGTTTAGAACAGAATTTATATTTTTATCTTGGACCTGCATCTTCTCCATATCTGTAAAAGAGCGTTTGAAGTGTTGGGCATGGCAATCCAAGCCACAAAACTCATCTTGTTTACAACGGCCTCTATTAACAACGTCTTGTGTTGGAGGTGTTCTCAATGAGTCTGTAATCCATTATCTCGGCCTGGATGGTACCTGATTTCAAAATCATTGGAGGAAAGTTCAATGGACCATCGCTCTCTCCTTCCTGTGCGGTCATGTCCAGGTTTCAGTTTTCTCAAGCCTTGTAGTGGTTTATGGTCAGTGAACATGGTGAAATAAGCTAAGTAAGGCCTGAAATGTCGTATAGCCCACAGATGGCCCATCATTCACGGTCAAAAGTCGTCCATTTCTGTTGCGTATTAGTTAAACATTAGTTACATTAGTTCCATCCCCGATACTTTGTGTCCCAAGAAGGTTAATCATCTTGGAAAAGTTTGCACTTGGATCCTCTAAGTATCAGATTCGCAAATTTGAGTCACTGCAAAAAACCCCCCCTGGTTTCCGTTTGCGGAAACTTGGCAGAAACCCTGCGGAAACACGAAGTTTCCGCCAGGTTTCCAATGGCGGACACTTGCTGGAAATGTCTCAGTTATTGCAGGTTTTCGCACGCAAGGTTTCCATACGAAAACTTGGAGTTTTCGCACGGAAACCTTGCTGAAACATGGTGTTTCCGCAACAGAACCGGAGGAAATTTGCAGTAATTTGATGTTCCCGCAACGGAAACCTTGCGGAAACCTGCAGTAACTGGGACATTTACAGCACGTTTCCGCCATCGGAAACTGGCGGAAACCGGGACATTTAAGGAAATGTACATAAATGAAACCAGCTGAACTCGGAACATATCCTCCATAAAAACTGGAAAATTAAACTATTTTCTACATTCTGGAGACCTAAGGAGGTTTCCGCTACGGAAACTGGCGGAAACTTGCTGAAATTAGGACATTTTGTAATACATGAAATATCTAACTATATAATATAGATGCCAAGAGATATTGTTTCCCCAGAGGTTATGGAAGAAATCAACCTCTTGCAATTCAATAAAAACTGATAGCTAGTTTTGTATCTTGAAATCAAATATATCTACTGTATAGGCCATCACATTTTCCAAAAAAAAAAATACACAAACAAAAGAAATATATTAATAATTCACAATTATTCAATAGTATACAGTATATGTCCAAACATGCACATACAACATTCACAAAGTAATTGACACACAAAACGTTTTAAAGTCCTGTGTTTTGCAAATGTATGCAGTGTTTCATTTCGCTACTTCAAGATTAAACAAAACCAGAGCAAATGAATGGAAATAATGTTCTGTCCTTGAAATCAAATTATCTGAATTTTCCCGAATATGTGTTCCTCTAAGAATTTGAAACTTGTGTAAGTTGAGAATTGCATTCTTTAATGTCCTATCATTGATATTCTGTCACTGATATTCTGTCATCTTAATCCTGCTTCTGAAACAAGAAATATGAATTAAAACCTACACATACATAAGTACTACATCAGAAATTTAACATGAAACTACATGTCCATATAAATAGGTGCTTTAACAGAAAAATTCTGAATAAGTTTCCCTAAACGATACACCAAATGTTGAAAATTTCTTTAAGGATTTCTAGGTGCTGATCAAAGGTAGCTGCGCAAATGTCATTAAGATAGACCATGCATCGTCGCCAACTCAGTCCAGACAGAACGATCTCCATTAGTCTTTAGAACGTCGGGGGAGCATTTTAAGTCCAACACACATGACAGTATATTGGTACAATCTTTTTCCGAGGGAAAATGCAGTTTTCTCTTTGTCTTGCTGGGTGATTGAAACTTGCCAGTAACCAGAAGAGAGGTCCATTGCCGAGAACCAGACAGAACTCCTGAGTTTATCTAAACAATCCTCAATGCGCTGTAGCGCTCATATCTGCACAAAATCGGATAGACCCATCTTTCTTCTAGACAATTACAACCGGGCAGCACTCTGCCTCTTCTTGATATTTCCGAGGTACTCGGTATGGTCTTTGACGTATTGTTTGTGCATCACCAGTATTAACAGAATGCTGAGCTAAATGAGTGAGGTCACGATCTCGACTAAATACATCTTTATACCTCTTAAGTGAAGTTTTGGCCTTGTCATGCTGAGATGAATTCATCTTTGCATTATACACATCAGGGAGATAATCAAAGGAATCTTCGTCGTGTGTGCAGTTATCTCGCTCGGCATATAATGCTGCAACTGATGTATTTTCGTTGTCATTTTCCATTATATCATAGACGTAAGCAACTCTTAGAGTGCCAGAAGATTCCCCAACTGGGTAGAAAATTCCTATTGGCTCATTTTGCTCAATCGTCATAGGCGAATTTGTCAGATCTGCCACTTGTACCACGACAGTACACCCTTTACAGGTGCTGACTGTCCTTCCTGCTATTAATCCATCCTCATTATGAAACACCGACTCGGGATCAACAACTCCTGTGATGTGATTTATTGGTTGATAATCCCCCTCCTCATCAATCGTTGAAAGGACATCTACTTCTGAACACAGTTGACGAGGCTATGACACGAAACGACCTCGATTATACTACACTCCCTACCACAAGGGGCTCCTTTCCTCCATTTCCGCACACAAATAACCCCCGCCCAGGTTCGACAAAAGCTCCATATTTCATCAGAAAATCCCATCCAATAATCATCTCTTGTTGCAACCCGTGATTACTAGAAAACTATCGTCCTATTGATAAACTTAACTCACATTAGCCCAAAACATCAAGAGCTGTCCCTTCCAATGTTGAAACTCTACGTGATGTCGACGAGTACTTAGGTAAAGCTAAACTCCCGTAAAATTTCTTCGAAATCAGACTTACTCCACTACCATTTCCACCTGACCCTGTATCTACAAAGGCTGCAACAAGTTTACCGTTGCAAATGACCTGAATCATAGATGCTAAACTTTCCGGGGCTCCTTTTTCTGCCACAGAGGTCCCTAATTCCCTCTCGGTAGTGACTTCTTCTCGTTTAAATTTTTGTATTTCAAAGGGCACTTACGACTTGACTTTACGTGATCTTTATGTTTACATCCGTATCAGGTCACTGAAGGACATTAAAACTAGAGATGACCCTCTCCCTTACACCGGAAACACGTCATAATACCTCCTTTCTGGTACTGGGCTTGGCTATCCAAGCCACGGTTCGATGCTCGGGTTTGGCTATCCAAGCTATGAGCAGATAATAGTAATTTATTAAAAATGCACTCCTCCATCTTAAGTAATTCTGCAGTTATCCAATCTTTATCTAAACTCCCTCCTCTGCTTGTGTCTCTTGTGCCTCCCATTTCTAACCTGTCACCTGTTGAAGCTAGTGATTTCTCATTTCCTCGAGGGCACAAAGTGTCAATTCTTTTTCAAAGGCAATTCTTAACCACTCTATCAAAGTTTTACTTTGGTTTTTAACAATTTTTCACAAAGTGTCTTGTCCTGCGGCCCAGTTTGAAACTGTTCTTTAATTCTTAGTTCTCTCTCTCTCACTGTGGCTGATTTATATACTTTATCGGCCAGATCGTCTAATGCACACAAATATTCCCTTACTGACTCCTTCTGTGTTTGGAACCTTCTTCGAAACTTTGATATGTAGAAAATCTCACTTTCTTGCTTCAAAATCCCTTTTAAATATTTCACAAGGGTGTCATAGTCATCTTTAGTTTCAAACTTTTTAAATGCTTTAACAGCTCTACCCTTCAATAAAGTTGGGAGCAGTTTCACCTTTTCTGATTTAGCCGTCTCGAACCGCTCCAGCCCTTGGGTCCAATCTTCACCCTAAGTGGTGGTATCGCATTTGTTGCAATCTCGAATCGCTTCAGCCATTGGGTCAAATATTCACCCTCTTCATTGCTATAAGGTGAGGGTAGTGAAATTTTCACTGACATTAGGGCATGTCTTTCAGCAGCTGCAACTCCAGGTTATTCCTCGTTCGACATTTTACTATAGTCTAGGCTGAATTTCAGAATCTGGTACACAGATTTCTACAATATCTGCCTCTAGTATTGTGTTACTGTAGATTGTATGTCGAGTATGCAGATTTAAACAATGTAACCAATATCTTGATAATAGAGGCCTAGGGTGAATGCCGTCACTATAAAAGTAAAAATTACATAAATATCGATTACTATTCCTGTTTGTATCGTGACGATTCCTATAAACATCAAGATCAAATCGCGGTGTTCTGGTATTGTTGTCCTATTCAAATCACGAATAGCCACATGTAAGAGTTGAACCTGCCTCTGAACTTGTTTGTCTTGAGTAAGGAGTTTTGCAGAATTTCTATGTCCTTTCGACCGATTATAGTTGTATACAGAGAAGGTAGGTATCTCCACAAATGTTATACAGTTACCAGGATATGTGAACATATTTTTTATTTTGGCCTTAGATAAATCATACGTTAATATTTTAGTAAGGTTTACTCGATAGGGACCAGAACTCGGTCAGGTATAGTCTTCATAATCCCGAGTAAGCCTCGTCATGACTTAATAGTACTGTAACATTTAACACGTCAACGTTGGTGCCGGCGGAGCGTTCGTGTTCCTCTAAAATTTCCGGACATAACCTATTTGAATTAAAGTGTAGGTAAAAGAAATCAGCTCAAATGTCTCTTTTACATTTTACATTGTCATATTCAAAACCAATGAAAACCAAATTTATATTTCAGTAGATACGTGATATCTGATCTTCTGTAAAGAGTGTCATAAATGTTGTAATGAAATTAAGTTTTTAGCCATATATTGAAATCAAAATATCTATGGATATTTATTTTCCAATTTTTTGTAAAGTGTGCTGGTAAAACAGAACATCTTAGTGATAAGAAGTGAAAATCTGAGATGCCGATCCGATTATATTAGCCCAGGAACTACTAGCACATAGTATAACCGAGTTATCTTTCTTTGTCCATATAATATTATATCAGCCCAGGAACTATTATCCCATTGTATATTCGTGTTATCTTTCTTAGTCCATACAATATTATATTAGCCCAGGAACTATTAGCCCAGATTATAGCCGGGTTATATTTCTTTGTCCATATAGTATTATATTAGTCCAGGAACTATTATCCCATAGTATATTCGTGTTATCTTTCTTTGTCCATATAGTATTATATTAGCCAAGGAACTATTAGCCCAGATTATAACCGGGTTATATTTCTTTGTCCATATAGTATTATATTAGCCCAGGAACTATTATCCCATAGTATAAACGGGATATCTTTCTTTATCTGTATACTATTATATTAGCCCAGGAGCTGTAAGCCAATAGTATAACAGTGTTATTTTTCTACAATATAATCAGGTGATCTCTGTTTGTCCATATAGTATTTTATTAGCACAGGTACTTTTAGCCCAGATTATAACCGGGTTATCTTTCTTTGTCCATATAGTATTTTATTAGCCGAGGAACTGTTAGCCCATAGTATAACAGGGTTATCTTTCTTTGTCTATATAGTATTATAATAGCCCATGTACTGTTAGCCCATAGCATAACCGGGTTATCTTTCTTTGTCTATATAATATTATATCAGCCCAAGAACTACTAGCTCATAGTGTAACCGGGTTATCTTTCTTTGTCCATATAGTATTATATTAGCCCAGGTACTGTTAGCCCATCGTATAACCCGGTTATCTTTCTTTGTCTATAAAGAATAAAATTAGCCCAGGAACTATTAGCCCAAAATATAATCAGGTGATCTCTCTTTGTCAATATAGCATTATATGAGCCCAAGAACTACACCGGGTTATATTTCTTTGTCTATATGGTATTATATTAGCCCAGAAACTGTTAGCCCATAACATAACCGGGTTATCTGTCTTTGTGCATATAGTATTATATTAGCCCAGAAACTGTTAGCCCATAGTATAGCCGGATTATCTTTCTACAATACATGTATAATCAGGTGATCTCTCTTTGTCCATATAGTATTTTATTAGCCCAGGTACGATTAGCCCAGATTATAACAGGGTTTTCTTTCGTTGTCCATATAGTATTTTATTAGCCCAGGTACTATTAGCCCAAATTATAACCGGGTTATCTTTCTTTGTCCATATAGTATTATATAATGCCAGGAACTACTAGCCCATAGTGTAACCGGGTTATCTTCCTTTGTCTATATAGTATTATAATAGCCCATGTACTGTTAGCTCATAGTATAACCGGGTTATCTTTCTTTGTCTATATAATATTTTATCAGCCCAAGAACTACTGGCTCAAAGTGTAACCGGGTTATCTTTCTTTGTCCATATAGTATTATATTAGCTTAGGAACAGTTAGCCCATAGTGTAACCGGGTTATCTTTCTTTGTCTATATAGAATAAAATTAACCCAGGAACTATTAGCCCAGAATATAATCAGGTGATATCTCTTTGTTCACATACTATTATATTAGCCCAAGAAACTATTAGTCCGGAATATAACCGGGTTATCTTTCTTTGTGTATTAGCCCAAGAACTGTTCGCCCATAGTGTAACCGGGTTATCTTTCTTTGTCTATATAGTATTATATTAGCCCAAGAACTATTAACTCAAATTATAACCTGGTTATCTTTCTTTGTCTATATAGTATTATATTAACCCAGGAACTGTTCGCCCATAGTATGACCGGGTTGTTGTTCTTTGTCCATATAGTATTATACTAGCCCAGGAACTGTTAGCCCATAGTATTATCTGTTTATCTTTTTTCTTTATCTATATAGAATTAAATTAGCCCAGAGACTATTAGCCCAGAGTATAATCAAATGATCTTTCTTTATCCATGTAGTATTATATTAGTCCAGGAACTAATAGCTCAAAGTATAACCGATTTATCTTTCATTGTCTATATAGTATTATATTAGCCCAGGAACTTTAGCCCATAGTATATAGGGTTATTTTTCTTTGTCTATATAATATATTAGCCCAGAAACTATTAGCCCATAGTATAATCGGGTTATCTTTCTTTGTCCATATAGTATTATATTAGCCCAGGAAGTATTAGCCCATAGTATAAATGGGATATCTTTCTTTGACCATATAATCATTATTTCAGCGACGTAATATATGATTCGATGTCATTTGTAGAATTGAATCGTAATATATAGTACAATTATCATCGAAAAATAGGTTACACGCGGGGGTACAATGAGACTACTTCCCAAAAGCTTAGATGATCCAGACTGGTGACTTGTTATGAGTTATACTCCTCGGGATTTATCTTGACAGGAAATCTGATAAGACCCGGTGCCTAGGAATAGCGAGCTTCTGACAGGAAATCTGATAAGACCTGGTGCCTAGGAATAGTGAACTGCTGACAGGAAATCTGATAAGACCTGGTGCCTAGGAGTAGTGAACTGCTGACGGTAAATCTGATAAGACCCGGTGCCTAGGAATAGTGAACTGCTGACAGGAAATCTGATAAGACCTGGTGCCTAGGAATAGTGAGCTTCTGACAGGAAATCTGATAAGACCTGGTGCCTAGGAATAGTGAGCTTCTGACAGGAAATCTGATAAGACCCGGTGCCTAGGAATAGTGAGCTTCTGACAGGAAATCTGATAAGACCTGGTGCCTAGGAGTAGTGAACTGCTGACAGGAAATCTGATAAGACCCGGTGCCTAGGAATAGTGAACTGCTGACAGGAAATCTGATAAGACCTGGTGCCTAGGAATAGTGAGCTTCTGACAGGAAATCTGATAAGACCTGGTGCCTAGGAATAGTGAGCTTCTGACAGGAAATCTGATAAGACCCGGTGCCTAGGAATAGTGAGCTTCTGACAGGAAATCTGATAAGACCTGGTGCCTAGGAATAGTGAACTGCTGACAGGAAATCTGATAAGACCTGGTGCCAAGGAGTAGTGAACTGCTGACAGGAAATCTGATAAGACCTGGTGCCAAGGAGTAGTGACAGACAGTCTGACAGGAATTCTGATAATACCAGGTACCAGGAGTAGTCAATCTGATTATAAAACATATTTAATCCGCTTTTCTATTTGTCCCATTGCGATAAAGATCTGGAGAAACCCCGTTAGGGGTCATGTTCTGATGAATCGAATGACGGGTTTTTGTTTTTTGTTTTTTTTTTTTTGTTTTTTTTTTGTTTTTGTTTTTGTTTTTTGGGGTTGTGTGTGTGTGTGTGTGTGTGTGTGTGTGTGTGTGTGTGTGTGTGTGTGTGTGTGTGTGTGTGAGGGTGTGTGTGTGTGTGTGTTTTATTATTATAATTATTATTATTATTATCATTGTTGTTGTTATCTTCAGCTGACTTCATCTGGTCAGAGAAGATATGAGAAAATCGTCAATGAAATTTAAAAGAGGATGAAATAGTCTTGACAAAGGTATTAACTCTTGCTGATGCAACTCGCCGCGCCGCAGCAAAATTGCCTGTTCATGATCAGCTGTTAACGATGCGATATCAAGTCACTTATGTATGAATGAATATGTGATTAATAATTTAATCATAAAATTTTAAGAATATAGAAATAAAGAAACTTCTTATGTTGGTGCACTAAATATCAATTCGTTTTTCGGAAGAATTTTAAACATGGCGCTATTCGTCCCTGAAAACGATGAATTTGGGGGGCAAGCATCGCCTCTGTTTTTAACGGTATAACCACGGTATACCTGTCGGAAACAATCAAACACAGTACGTTTATCCCCTAACTCTATTTGCAACACGCATTCTGATTGGTTAAACGTTTCAAAACCTGCAAAGGGATTCACGTTTCACGCTATGACATCACGAGCTTCTTGGCAACGTCGTTGACGACGTCGATCAAGCTTTTTTCAGATCAAAACATTTATGCGCAGAAACTCCTTAAATCAGATTACGTCACAATATTTTACACCTCGGTCATACCTCGGACAAAGTTTTTTTTAAAGACGTATTGTGACGTCAGCAAATTCAATAAATATTCCGCGGAAGCGATGGGTCATAGTATAACTATATAAGTGTTTTACAAAAACTGACAGGTTATCGGCGAATCCCCTGTTTGAAATATCCGTTTCTCGAAACTCAATTTCTAACAGGGGATTCAACGATATCTTGTCAGTTTTGTTAAAAAAAAAACTAGCACGGTAACCCCTAGATATTGGTTGTAGTTTAGGTGGCGGATATAGGCCTTTTATGATCACTTTGTCCAATGTTGTGTATTTGCGTTCAATAATCAACATAAATATAAGTAAACTTAAACAAGTTGTTATAACTGACACTATATTCATTTTTCTAACTAAAGCTAAATCTTTAGAATTAAAAGCTGTTGACATATAAATCAAACCTGCATGTTTCAACAAGAATGACTCGACATTTTGAGGATTTCTAGTCATTGTCAAATTTCGACAGCATGTTAACATCATGAATTCTGACAGGTGATCAGAATGATATGCAGTAACAAGGGATAACGCGTCAGGTATATGCATTCAGTCCGATGTGATACGGTTAAAATTTCATGACAAAATCTACTAGACGTCAGTAAGCGCGTATACATGCATTTCCACACGTTAAGAGTTAGGTAACCTGTAATTTAAATAAAATTCCAAGACTTATGAGTTCTCAGCTTTTACAATTAATATGGCTATAGACCTCTTCATGATAACTGAATTGCGGCGCCGACGATCCGGGTTCGATTCCCAGGTTGCGTCACTATGTTTAAGAGGTTGGTAACCTCCTGCTTCCATGTCGCGATATAATTGAAATATTGTTGAAAGCGACGTAAAACACCAATCAACCAACCAACCAACGATAACTGAAGAACTGTAACATTGGAGGGCAAAATCATTAACGTTCCCTCCAATTCGATCAGAATGACGTCAAATTACATTATGACGTTATAAATTTGGAGGAAACGTTAATCAATTTGCTGTCCAATGTTACAGCTCCGCAGTTATCGTGAAGAGGTCTATTGCGAAATATCCGACACGGCATCTGTTGGAACACTTTTCCTAAACATTGATTTGATTGATTGGCGAAGTTGGATATGGAGATTCCTCAATACGGAATATTGCAGCTACATTAACGTCAACATACACGCGCACTTTATGATTGTTATGACATCATATAATTATGACGTAAGTTGCCCACATAAAAGTGCCCATCTCGGTTTACCAAGGGTTTAATCGCATTCCGCTAGACGCTTCATTGCAATACAATCATATTAAGGACGGAGCGTAGAGGAGAGAACGCTGCGGTGCAAGACGAAAAGTGCCCACATTGAGAACAATAGATTTGGTAGATGACTAAATGCAAACTGTGACGGATTTTAGTAGTATCCGTATTACAGGTATCATGTACCTGTATATCATAACACTGCTACATTTATTAGAATCTTGTAAGGAAAGACAAGAAGCTTGAAAGGTTATCCTGATGACGCTACACACCAGAACGTCTATTTGCAGATTATGAGATTGAACTTGCCTTTGTCGGTTATTATTATTATCATTATTTTAATACGCGTATCTGGTATTGTGGCTTTATGAACATATACATTATTTTGTAACAGCTTGTCATCGCAACTCCTCGTAGTCCAATAAACTGGTTTCAACCAAATCTGGCACAGATAGAGAAAAGCGTAATTGAAATGTACATAAAAGGAAATAATTTTGTTTTAGATATTTTTACAGGAATTACGGCTCTTTGAAATTTATGCATTATTCTGTAACAGCTTGTCATCGCAACTACACCTAAAACATTGAAATGATTTCAGCCTAACCTAGCACAAATGGATATCTGCATAAAGAGGGATAACTTTCTTTTGAATATTTTTAAAAAGTCATTGTGGATAATGACTGAACAAATAAAAAATATAGTGCAAATATCTTCCGGATGGTAATTTAAGTACTATAGGTCCCATTCAAAGTCAAATATGGATTTATGCTTAATCATGATAAAAAACAAATGCTTATTAATTATGAGGTCAAATGTCAATGTTACAGCATCTGAAAATTGAATGATTTCAACTTAATATATGGTTTTCGGCATACTTGGTTTTTGAATACCATACTTCAGATTCAAATAAATTTTGATGTACTGAGAGACAAATGTAACCATTGATTTGGAGGTCAGAGGTCACAGTTATGATATTTGAATTTTAAAGTGATTTTTATTGCATATATAACTATGTCATATGTGTTTGTTGTAATGTCTTGAGAACATAAAAGGAAATAATTTTGTTTTAGATATTTTTATAAGAGTAATGATTGTTAAAATGTCTTGTGAACACATTGTGCTCATTTGACGTCGCGTGAGCAGCTGATATGTGTATCTGTCAGGTCGTGGATATTGTGCTCAGTTGACGTCAGATGAGAAGCCGATTTCTGTATCTGTCATGTCGTGGACATTGTTCTCAGATGACGTCATGTGAGAAGCTGATATGTGTATCTGTCAGGTGGTTGACATTGTGGTCAGTTGATGTCACGTGAGCAACTGATTTGTGATTTGTGTATCTGTCAGGTCGGGTCGTGGACATTGTGCTCATTTGACGTCACGTGAGAAGCTGATATGTGTATCTGTCAGGTCTTGGACATTGTGCCCAGATAACGTCCCGTGAGAAGCTGATTTGTGTATCTGTGAGGTCGGGTCGTGGACATTGTGCTCAAGACGTCATGTGAGCAGCTGATTTGTGTATCTGTCAGGTCGTGGATATTGTGGTCAGTTGACGTCACGTGAGCAGCTGATATGTGTATCTGTCAGGTCGTGGATATTGTGGTCAGTTGACGTCACGTGAGCAGCTGATATGTGTATCTGTCAGGTCGTGGATATTGTGGTCAGTTGACGTCACGTGAGCAGCTGATATGTGTATCTGTCAGGTCGTGGACATTGTGCTCAGTTGACGTCCCGTAAGCATCTGATATGTGTATCTGTCAGGTCGTGGACATTGTGCTCAGTTGATGTCACGTGAGCAGCTGATATGTGTATCTGTCAGGTCGTGGACATTGTATTCAGTTGACGTCTCGTGAGCAGCTGATTTGTGTATCTGTTTGGTCGTGGACATTGTGCTCAGTCGATGTCATGTGAACAGCTGATTGTGTATCTGTCAGGTCGTGGACATTGTGCTCAGTCGATGTCATGTGAAGAGCTGATATGTGTATCTGTCAGGTCGTGGACATTGTGCTCAGTTGACGTCTCTTGAGCAGCTGATTTGTGTATCTGTCAGCTCGCGGACATGTTGCTCAGCTGACGTCACGTGAGCAGCTGATTTGTGTGACAATGCAGACGAGGTACTTTAAAAAGCGGAGATAATACAGTATTTACTTTGTTAATACGTTATGCTTCTTTGTTCCTACAGCACATTTACTCGTCTTTGGTGGTAGTTTGAGGATTCCTACAGCACATTTACTCGTCTTTGGCGGCAGCTTGAGATTCCTACAGCACATTTACTCGTCTTTGGCGGTAGTTTGAGGATTCCTACAGCACATTTACTCGTCTTTGGTGGTAGTTTGAGGATTCCTACAGCACATTTATTTGTCTTTGGTGGTAGTTTGAGGGTTCCTACAGCACATTTACTCGTCTTTGGCGGTAGTTTGAGGATTCCTACAGCACATTTACTCGTCTTTGGTGGTAGTTTGAGATTCCTACAGCACATTTACTCGTCTTTGGCGGTAGCTTGAGATTCCTACAGCACATTTACTCGTCTTTGGCGGTAGCTTGAGATTCCTACAGCACATTTACTCGTCTTTGGTGGAAGTTTGAGGATTCCAGCAGCACATTTACTCGTCTTTGGCGGTAATTTGAGGATTCCTACAGCACATTTACTCGTTTTTGGCGGCAGCTTGAGATTCCTACAGCACATTTACTCGTCTTTGGTGGTAGCTTAAGGATTCCTACAGCACATTTACTCGTCTTTGGTGGTAGCTTGAGATTCCTACAGCACATTTACTCGTCTTTGGCGGCAGCTTGAGATTCCTACAGCACATTTACTCGTCTTTGGCGGTAGTTTGAGATTCCTACAGCACATTTACTCGTCTTTGGCGGTAGTTTGAGGATTCCTACAGCACATTTACTCGTCTTTGGCGACGGCTTGAGATTCCTACAGCACATTTACTCGTCTTTGGCGGTAGTTTGAAGATTCCTACAGCACATTTACTCGTCTTTGGTGGTAGCTTAAGGATTCCTACAGCACATTTACTCGTCTTTGGTGGTAGCTTGAGATTCCTACAGCACATTTACTCGTCTTTGGTGGTAGCTTGAGATTCCTACAGCACATTTACTCGTCTTTGGCGGTAGTTTGAGATTCCTACAGCACATTTACTCGTCTTTGGTGGTAGGTTGAGGATTCCTACAGCACATTTACTCGTCTTTGGCGGTAGTTTGAGGATTCCTACAGCACATTTACTCGTCTTTGGCGACAGCTTGAGATTCCTACAGCACATTTACTCGTCTTTGGCGGTAGTTTGAAGATTCCTACAGCACATTTACTCGTCTTTGGTGGTAGCTTGAGGATTCCTACTGCACCTTTACTCGTCTTTGGGGGTAGCTTAAGGATTCCTACAGCACATTTACTCGTCTTTGCCGGTAGTTTGAGGATTCCAGCAGTACATTTACTCGTCTTTGGAGACAGCTTAAGGATTCCTACAGCACATTTACCAGAAGCATATTTATCAGGTTCAGAAATGTAAAAATATGACAGAATTCTGATTTAGCATTTACCAACCAAAATTTTGGATAAAGATTGTCAAAGAAGTAAGACTGGGAAACGGGAAA
This sequence comes from Pteria penguin, assembly GCA_035048485.1. Lineage (NCBI taxonomy): Eukaryota > Metazoa > Mollusca > Bivalvia > Pterioida > Pteriidae > Pteria > Pteria penguin. The sequence goes on along the minus strand of CM068585.1, from coordinate 8,074,733 downwards.
ATTACTCATATTCAATTCCATTGTCCATCCATATTGTTAACAAATCATTTTCTTTTTTCTAGAGCAAAACAAGCGGATGTAGATTAATCATCAATACAAGCGGATGTAGATTAATCATCAATACAAGCAGATTAATTATCCATAACTTTCAAAATACTGTTTAAGATAGAAATAGTTAAAGTTAATTGTTTAATTTACATTCAAACACTCCCAAAGTGCAAAAGCGAAATGACAACAAAACAATATACTACGCGTTCTGTTCAAATCTCATATATTCTTTGTTCCCTTGTATATATAAACGTTAGGAATGGTGGTCTGAATCGTTTTATTAGTTTACAAAGCATGATCATTTGGATGAACGCATTTTTATATACTTTTGATGCCATCACAAAGAGTCATTTCTTTTGTAGGGGACCAATAATAAACCCGACTTTGTGCGGGTACTCCGGAAAACTTTTCCATCTGCTCTTAGCAAAATGAGACGAAAGGAAAAGGCTGGGGCGATGTAGTCTACTTTCAATATATCTTTTTGTATTTAACATATAAATGAAATAACATAGGAATCCATCAAAAGTGAAGAGGACATGATTGCTTTTATCAAAACTCAATTTACATAAAGTTGCTTTTCACTATCAAAAACGAACTCTGAGATAAATGTACTTTAAAATAAGCGTAAAATCATCGTTTTACCTATAAATAAGCAATAAATAGAGTAACACGCTACATAGATGAGATATTATCACACGGAGCGTACAATAGATTACTGGGTTGTAACGAAAATACAATAGGAGGACTGCCTAAGGAATGTATATCTGTCGTGTAACTCAAATACATAAATGAAAGGGTTGTCCCGTTAAAGCCGCTTACATAAACTTTACAGCACAGACGGGTCCGTGGTGGTCTGCCTACTCTGATGTTAACATAAACTCCACGGTATAGACCGGTCCGTCGTGGTCTGCCTACTCTGATGTTAACATAAACTCCGCGGTATAGACCGGTCCTTGGTAGTCCGTCTACTCTGATGTTAACATAAACTCCACGGTATAGACCGGTCCGTGGTGGTCTGCCTACTCTGATGTTAACATAAACTCCACGGTATAGACGGGTCCGTGGTGGTCTGCCTACTCTGATGTTAACATAAACTCCACGGTATAGACCGGTCCGTGGTGGTCTGCCTACTCTGATGTTAACATAAACTCCACGGTATAGACGGGTCCGTGGTGGTCTGCCTACTCTGATGTTAACATAAACTCCACGGTATAGACCGGTCCGTGGTAGTCTGTCTACCTTGACGTTAACATAAACTCCACGGTATAGACAGGTCCGTGGTGGTCTGCCTACTCTGATGTTAACATAAACTCCACGGTATAGACCGGTCCTTGGTAGTCTGTCTACCTTGACGTTAACATAAACTCCACGGTATAGACAGGTCCGTGGTAGTCCGTCTACTCTGATGTTAACATAAACTCCGCGGTATAGACCGGTCCTTGGTAGTCTGTCTACTCTGATGTTAACATAAACTCCACGGTATAGACGGGTCCGTGGTGGTCTGCCTACTCTGATGTTAACATAAACTCCGCGGTATAGACCGGTCCTTGGTAGTCCGTCTACTCTGATGTTAACATAAACTCCACGGTATAGACCGGTCCGTGGTAGTCTGTCTACTCTGATGTTAACATAAACTCCACGGTATAGACGGGTCCGTGGTGGTCTGCCTACTCTGATGTTAACATAAACTCCACGGTATAGACCGGTCCGTGGTAGTCTGTCTACTCTGATGTTAACATAAACTCCACGGTATAGACCGGTCCGTGGTAGTCTGTCTACTCTGATGTTAACATAAACTCCACGGTATAGACGGGTCCTTGGTAGTCTGTCTACTCTGATGTTAACATAAACTCCACGGTATAGACCGGTCCTTGGTAGTCTGTCTACCTTGACGTTAACATAAACTCCACGGTATAGACAGGTCCGTGGTAGTCTGTCTACTCTGATGTTAACATAAACTCCGCGGTATAGACGGGTCCTTGGTAGTCTGTCTACTCTGATGTTAACATAAACTCCACGGTATAGACGGGTCCGTAGTAGTCTGTCTACTCTGATGTTAACATAAACTCCACGGTATAGACGGGTCCGTGGTAGTCTGTCTAATCTAATGTTAACATAAACTCCACGGTATAGACGGGTCCTTGGTAGTCTGTCTACTCTGATGTTAACATAAACTCCACGGTATAGACGGGTCCGTCGTGGTCTGCCTACTCTGATGTTAACATAAACTCCACGATATAGACGGGTCCGTGGTAGTCTGTCTACTCTGATGTTAACATAAACTCCACGGTATAGACGGGTCCGTTGTGGTCTGCCTACTCTGATGTTAACATAGACTCCACGGTATAGACGGGTCCGTGGTGGTCTGCCTACTCTGATGTTAACATAAACTCCACGGTATAGACGGGTCCGTTGTAGTCTGCCTACTATGATGCTTACGATGTATGGACGTTCTCCTCTTGTTTGTTGACAAACTGATGGCAGAATATGTATATCAGAAATCCATTTAGAAATCTTCTTTTCAACTAGAAAGAACACATATGAGTCAGCAGTATGAGATAAAAATCGCCACGGATAGGCAGAACAGACAATGATAAGCATATGAAGAGATTTCACAAAAATATTCTAATCTTCTGAGAAATCCCTGTTTTGAGCATGCGCGGATACAGAGGGGGGGGGGTTAGGGGGGTCTGGACCCCCCCCCTCCTGGAATCCGAAAATTTTACCAAAAAAAGGTAATATTTGGGCATTTTTGGGGTTGGACCCCCCTCGTCTAAGAGAAAAAATTACCTTTTTTGGTTGGACCCCCTCTGACAAAAATTTCTGGATCCGCGCATGTTGAGAATGTAACGCTTGTAGTAAAGTGATGTATACTCTTGTAGTAGAGTGATATTGTAGTAGAGTGATGTATACTCTTGTAGTAGAGTGATGTATACTATTGTAGTAGAGTGATGTATACTCTTCTAGTAGAGTGATGTATACTATTGTAGTAGAGTGATGTATACTCTTCTAGTAGAGTGATGTATACTATTGTAGTAGAGTGATATATACTATTGTAGTAGAGTGATGTATACTCTTGTAGTAGAGTGGTGTATACTATTGTAGTAGAGTGATATATACTATTGTAGTAGAGTGATGTATACTATTGTAGTAGAGTGATGTATACTCTTGTAGTAGAGTGGTGTATACTATTGTAGTAGAGTGATGTATACTATTGTAGTAAAGTGATGTATACTCTTGTAGTAGAGGGATGTATACTATTGTAGCAGAGTGGTGTATACTATTCTAGTAGAGTGGTGTATACTATTCTAGTAGAGTGGTGTATACTATTGTAGTAGAGTGATGTATTTTATTGTTGTAGAGTGATGTATACTATTGTAGTAGAGTGATGTATACTATTGTAGTAGAGTGATGTATACTCTTGTAGTAGAGTGATGTATACTATTGTAGTAGAGTGATGTATACTATTGTAGTAGAGTGGTGTATACTATTGTAGTAGAGTGATGTATACTATTGTAGTAGAGTGATGTATACTCTTGTAGTAAAGTGGTGTATACTATTGTAGTAGAGTGATGTATACTATTGTAGTAAAGTGATGTATACTCTTGTAGTAGAGGGATGTATACTATTGTAGCAGAGTGGTGTATACTATTCTAGTAGAGTGGTGTATACTATTGTAGTAGAGTGATATATACTATTGTAGTAGAGTGATGTATACTATTGTAGTAGAGTGATGTATACTCTTGTAGTAGAGTGGTGTATACTATTATAGTAGAGTGATGTATACTATTGTAGTAGAGTGATATATACTATTGTAGTAAAGTGATGTATACTCTTGTAGTAGAGTGATGTATACTATTGTAGTAGAGTGGTGTTTACTATTGTAGTAGAGTGGTGTTTAATCTTTTATAAGCGCGCTTTCGATGTACAAGAGTAGCACAATCTGTTAGAATTTTTTTTTTGCCCGTGAAAAATAAAGAACGGATTTTTGTGTATTTGTACCACTTATAGCATGTTAGATAATGGTAAATGTGAAAATAGCTTACCTGTATTTTTATTCATTTATATATGTATTTATTTCTCTAAGGTTTTAACTTACATGCAATGAACTCTTCAATGTTTTATCTTTGTGTCATACATGGATATAAATGTTAAAGTTACTTGGGTCATATTCATTGTGAAAAGTTTCAAAAACAGAAATTCATATCAGATGTTTATGTTTGTGTTTCCTCAAAATGATGGAGTATTCCTCGTAGAAGCTGAACTATTCTTAACGGTTATTATTATTCATTGTAATCAGTACCCGCCAATTAATTCCAAGGAAATTTAGATAATGTGCACTAAATTTAAGTAAACAAATTGAAACAGGTGTTTCACATCTAGGGTAATCTAAATGTAAATCAGGCGTAAACTAAATGACAGTTCCTCACGTTCCGGGGAAGGAATGAAAAGTATTTCATTCGATGCCGAAAAACAGCACAATAACGTTCTCCTTTCAATTTTATACAGTTTTTTGTGAAACTCGCGCAATTAAAAATAGAAAGATAGGTATCCTGTTGCGCATTATAACAGGACCCTCTGATCCGGAACTAACCCATCCGCACCAGGTTTGTAGTTTTGTAATCATTTTCAGGGATAGAATTTCTTTACCGCACTTTATACATCAGGAACACATTGATATAGATTACCAAGTGCCTAGTTTGTTTTCAGATTAATTTGCAATTAATTCCTATGGCACAGTTAAACTATATATCTTAAGAGCCGACGATGACAAAACAAAAAGCTAAAGTAAATACAGTTTTCGAGATGCAAAAGTTGATATATTACAAATAATACAAGAAAATTTCATTTTACGACATTTATTTCATTTTAAAACTGAATTTAACCTTCCACTTCTAGATTCTTTCTTCTTTTTTTCAGAAGTTTATGACCGGATGTATGAAACATTTATTTATATGGATTATGTGACTTGTTTCACACTAAAAATGATCCGCCGATGAGTCTCTTTCTTAATATTATGAATACAAATATTGCTGAAGCTTTCAATGGTTGGTGGGTTTGTTGGTAATTTGGGCTCATGCCGTTTCGTGCAATATCTCCGTCTTATCGTTACATGGAAGCTGGAGATTAACAGTAACGAGGTGCAATACAGTGACATGGTGTTATGGTTGCGGTGCAGGCCATTCAGGTTTCTGTATTGCGCTTATGTGTTGTGATGGAATGAGTGACATGGTGTTATGTTTCCGGTTCAGGCCATTCTGGTCGCTGTATTGCGCCTATATGTTGTGATGGAATGATGAGTGACGTGGTGTTATGGTTACGCTTCAGGCCTTTCTTGTTGCTATATTGTGTCTCTATGTTGTGATGGAAGGATGAGTGACATGGTGTTATGGTTGCGGTGCAGGTCGTTCTGGTCCCTGTATTGCGTCTCTATGTTGTGATGGAATAATGAGTGACACGGTGTTATGGTTGCAGTGCAGGCCATTCTGGTCGCTGTATTGCGCCTCTATGTTGTGATGGAATGATGAGTGACATGGTGTTATGGTTGCGGTTCAGGCCATTCTGGTCGCTGTGTTGCGCCTCTATTTTGTGGTGGAATGATGAGTGACATGGTGTTATGGTTGCGGTTCAGGCCATTCTGGTCGCTGTATTTCGTCTCTATGTTGTGATGGAATGATGAGTGACATGGTATTATGGTTGCGGTGCAGGCCATTCTGGTCGCTGTATTTCGTCTCTATGTTGTGATGGAATGATGAGTGACATGGTGTTATGATTACGGTGCAGGCCGTTCTGGTCGCTGTATTGCACCTCTATTTTTGATGGAATGATGAGTGACATGGTGTTATGGTTGCGGTGCAGGCCATTCTGGTCGCTGTGTTGCGTCTCTATTTTGTGGTAGAAGGATGAGTGACATGGTGTTATGGTTGCAGTGCAGGCCGTTCTGGTCGCTGTATTGCGCCTCTATGTTGTGATGGAAGGATGAGTGACATGGTATTATGGTTGCAGTGCAGGCCATTCTGGTCGCTGTATTGCGCCTCTATGTTGTGATGGAAGAATGAGTGACATGGTGTTATGGTTGCAGTGCAGGCCATTCTGGTCGCTGTATTGCGCCTCTATGTTGTGATGGAATGATGAGTGACATAGTGTTATGGTTGCGGTGCAGGCCATTCTGGTCGCTGTATTGCGCCTCTATGTTGTGATGGAATGATGAGTGACATGGTGTTATGGTTGCGGTTCAGGGCATTCTGGTCGCTGTATTGCGCCTCTATGTTGTGATGGAATGATGAGTGACATGGTGTTATGGTTGCGGTTCAGGCCATTCTGGTCGCTATATTGCGCCTCTATGTTGTGATGGAATGATGAGTGACATGGTGTTATGGTTGCGGTTCAGGCCATTCTGGTCGCTGTATTGCGCCTCTATGTTGTGATGGAATGATGAGTGACATGGTGTTATGGTTGCGGTGCAGGCCGTTCTGTTTCGCTGTATTGCGCCTCTATGTTGTGATGGAATGATGAGTGACATGGTGTTATGGTTGCGGTGCAGGCCATTCTGGTCGCTGTATTGTGCCTCTATGTTGTGATGGAATGATAAGTGACATGATGTTATGGTTGCGGTGCAGGCCATTCTGGTCGCTGTATTGTGCCTCTATGTTGTGATGGAATGATGAGTGACATGGTGTTATGGTTGCGGTGCAGGCCGTTCTGGTCGCTGTATTGCGCCTCTATGTTGTGATGGAATGATGAGTGACATGGTGTTATGGTTGCAGTGCAGGCCATTTTGGTCGCTGTATTGCGCCTCTATGTTGTAATGGAATGATGAGTGACATGGTATTATGGTTGCAGTGCAGGCCTTTCTGGTTGCTATATTGCGCCTATATGTTGTGATGGAATGATGAGTGACGTGGTGTTATGGTTGCGGTTCAGGCCATTCTGGTCGCTATATTGCGCCTCTATGTTGTGATGGAATGATGAGTGACATGGTGTTATGGTTGCGGTTCAGGCCATTCTGGTCGCTGTATTGCGCCTCTATGTTGTGATGGAATGATGAGTGACATGGTGTTATGGTTGCGGTGCAGGCCGTTCTGTTTCGCTGTATTGCGCCTCTATGTTGTGATGGAATGATGAGTGACACGGTGTTATGGTTGCGGTATTGGCCATTCTGGTCGCTGTATTGCGCCTCTATGTTGTGATGGAATGATGAGTGACATGGTGTTATGGTTACGGTGCAGGCCGTTCTGGTCGCTGTATTGCACCTCTATTTTTGATGGAATGATGAGTGACATGGTGTTATGGTTGCGGTGCAGGCCATTCTGGTCGCTGTGTTGCGTCTCTATTTTGTGGTAGAAGGATGAGTGACATGGTGTTATGGTTGCAGTGCAGGCCATTCTGGTCGCTGTATTGCGCCTCTATGTTGTGATGGAATGATGAGTGACATGGTGTTATGGTTGCGGTTCAGGCCATTCTGGTCGCTGTATTGCGCCTCTATGTTGTGATGGAATGATGAGTGACATGGTGTTATGGTTGCGGTGCAGGCCGTTCTGTTTCGCTGTATTGCGCCTCTATGTTGTGATGGAATGATGAGTGACATGGTGTTATGGTTGCGGTACAGGCCATTCTGGTCGCTGTATTGTGCCTCTTTGTTGTGATGGAATGATGAGTGACATGGTGTTATGGTTGCGGTGCAGGCCGTTCTGGTCGCTGTATTGCGCCTCTATGTTGTGATGGAATGATGAGTGACATGGTGTTATGGTTGCAGTGCAGGCCATTTTGGTCGCTGTATTGCGCCTCTATGTTGTAATGGAATGATGAGTGACATGGTATTATGGTTGCAGTGCAGGCCTTTCTGGTTGCTATATTGCGCCTCTATGTTGTGATGGAATGAGTGACATGGTGTTATGGTTGCAGTTCAGGCCGTTCTAGTCGATGTATTGTGTCTCTATGTTGTGATGGAATGATGAGTGATATGTTGTTATGGTTTCGGTGCAGGTCATTCTAGTCCCTGTATTTGATTTGTGTTTGTTGTTATCTTATTTAAGATATGATTTGTGTTTTTGTTTTGTTTGTTGTTATCTGGTTTAACCTGTAATTTGTGTTTGTGATTATCTGGTTTAACTTGTGATTTGTGTGTGGTTATTTGGTTTAAACTGTGATTTGTGTTTGTTGTTGTCTGCTTTAACATGTGATTTCTGTTTTGTTGTTATCTGGTTTAACCTATCATTTGAGTTTGTTGTTATCTGCTTTAAGATGTGATTTGTGTTTGTTGTTATCTGGTTTAACATGTGATTTGTGTTTGTTGTTATCTGGTTTAATCTGTGATTTGTGTTTGTTGTTATCTGATTTAATCTGTGATTTTTGTTTGTTGTTATCTGCTTTAACATGTGATTTTTGTTTGTTGTTATCTGCTTTAAGCTTTGCGTCGACTGAGAAGTAATAACCAAATAACCATATATTATTTTGTTAAAATATCATTAGTGTAGACTTTTTCCTACTTTATGATATTTATACTAAAACCTTGGATTGAATATGAGGACATTGCAGAAAAATTCTGTCTTATAAACATGAAGTATTATAGTCCTGAAAATGACAAAGGAATTTGAACTTGGAAAAAGTAAAATTTGAAAAGATAGGTGTTGGCATAAACTAAAGGAACACACATAGAGGTCGAAAAGCGATGGTGTATCAAATAGTGGTCATATTATGCAACATATAAACAACTTATGTTGTCAAATAAAAATAAAAAGGAAATGAGAACAATGTTATTTTATTTCGAAATTTACTTTGTAATTTGATTCGTACATGCAATATGTAACTAAGTGCTTTGAGAAAATATTGATTCAGTGCTATTACAATTCTGAATAATGTCTAGTTATGTTATACATGATTTTGTTAATCACCACACCAGCCATACTACATATTGCTTCATATAAGAATGTAAAATACAAGTTTATTTCATTTTATTACATTATATCATGACGCGCAGTCCAGCATCCGTCTGTCCATCGTCCAGGGTAAACTTTTCGAATTTTAAACTTCTCCACCAGAAACACTGAAGGGAATTTGATCGAACTTGGTAGGGATGAAGTACTCAAGGTTCTTTACAGGTGTTGTTGTTTTGGCCAGATTCGTCAAACGGAGGATCCAAGGCAGGGTGGCAAGGACCCCAAAAGGTACTAGTCTTTGACAATATACTTCTTTATACCGTAATTTCTTAAACTGTTTTCCGTATATGATGCATATAATGCTTTGAATTTGTATATTTCAACTGATTTTATTGAAATAAAGGTGTAATAGTGGAATACAAAAATAATTTTCAGGGTTTTTTCCCAATGTTTTGCAATTTTTTCTTATTAAAAAGAGGGAATGTTATGTTAGTATATGTAATAATCAGCTTTGATGGACTTCCCTTTGAACAGAATTTATCGAAAGATTTTGATGAAACTAAATCGGTATGAAGTCCTGCTTTTTTTCAGACCAGATTTTCAGTGTAGGGAGATTTTCATATGCATACGAGAGTTTCCGCCTTACAGAAATGTTTTCTTCAGACTGGCTGCAAAGATCGCAAAAACCGAATAAACCAGAAATCGAGAAGACTATTTAGAAGCGTTGTTGTTTTATATTCCATACCGCAATCAAATTTTCGACATTTTTTTTTATTTCTTTTCGAACTCTGTCGATTTTTTGCACTTAGTTTTCGTGTAATTTCATTTTAGTTTGCTAATAATGCATCAATTTTGAGTAGTATATTTGATTTTATTGTAATGAATGTAAATGGGAAGAAACGGAATAGAAAATTATTCTTCAGGACATTTTGCAGTTTACCTGATAAGATAGAAATGCGGGGCCCGGAGAGTAACAGTTTGTATGTTATCGCACACTTTGATATTAGACGTCTATTTAGAGATGATGGAAGTGAGCATCTCCTGTTAACAGATTTTCTTGTTCACAGGACCCGCCTACTACATCAATATCGATTAGGTTTGTGCTTGATTGAAGATTTCTGTCTTCTCTACTTTTCTACACAGTATTCCTCGTATTATAACATCTTCCTTGTACTTCGCCGTTATCAAGTACGTACAATTATTCTGCCGTTCAAAAATAACCTTTAAACTGTTAGAGTTTTTGCGACGTTACCCGAAACCGTGGGAAACATCAGTTAATATCAAATCCTTATATGCTAAAAAGAAAGAAGTTAAATTAATTCACCATATTGTCGCTACAAAGGACATATCCTTCAATTTTTCACCGTAATATACTCACATTCGTTGACAGTTATATTGTTCCAGGGGTTGAGTAAATACGAGACATGCATAGTAGGCAACACGAGAATGGGGAATGTAGCGAATAAATTGTCTGTTATCCGTTATTATTTGTACTTCCGAGGTGAAATTTTAACTGCATCGCATGCAAATAGTCTTTTATTAATAGATAACTGTGAGGGTGATAATTGTTTCCCACGATTCTATGGTATCGCATCATGCACCTTATGTCGTACACGCCCGATGATAAATCTATCTTTTTGAAGCTGGTCTTCAAGTTACATCCCTAACGATAATACTAAATGTCTTTTGTTCCAGACAAGATATGGCCACTACTTATCTCTTGACTATCATACAGAGGATGTACATGCTGTCTGTATCTTTAATAAATAAAAAGTTCGTCTTTGTGTCGCACTCATAACTGGAATTGTAATCTAGAGGTTTCAAATTCTCAGTGAAGAGAACATGTCGTATGACATCTGAGGGTTGCATTTGTAGACTTTTAAACTTGTTTAGTATTTACGAGAATCAAATATGTTAGTGCTTTGACAAAGTACAAAAAAAGAAGATATGCAATTGAATGTCTACCTTTAGTACTTCTATTTGTTAGACGTTTACGAAATTTCTTCTTATGTGATTCTTCTTCTTCTTCCAATACGAAGTGTACTCAAAAGTTGAGCGTTATACTTCATGTGATTGAAGAATATCGTCTCTGTGCTTCCCTTGGTATTTCAACCCTTGACAGGTGTGCAGCATTTCCTTCTCAGATATCGGATATGAATCTGTCAATGTTCGTTCCTGAGACTTTACAATGACTATCTGAAAGCATTCTTTTACTCTCCTTCTTACCAGGCTAGGCTGCTTAATATTATTATTATTATTATTATTATTATTATTATTATTATTATTATTATTATTATTATTATTATTATTATTAATATTATTGTTTTGTTGTTGTTGTTGTTGTTTCATTTTGTTTCAAATATATTGCCCAAGCTTGTAATAGAATATAGTTTCAAATCTTAATGGATATATATATATATATATATATATATATATATATATATATATATATATATATATATATATATATATATATGTATCAAATAAGAGGATTTCAATGATCCATCACAAATCTACTAAACTCCAGATGTGTTAATAAGTCTTCTAGGGAAGTATAGCTTGCTGCTATTCACAACCTATCTCAGTAAAAATATTTCAGGTCAGCTCAAAGAAACGGGACAAACGGTCGTCATCATTAGCTGAGTAGGCTGTTGCGTATCTAAGTAGCGGCTAACGACAACTTCAATTTAATGATGTTATATTACACAACAGGTATAATATCAATCAATGAATGAAATCATGTGACATGTTTCAACTTATTTAATAGCAATGCCATACATTATACAATTCGTATTCGCTAAGTTATTAAAACGCATTGTAATTGCAATACTGCGTCCCTTGCCTTCTTTAATATTGCACTTGTGTTACGATAGTAATTACCCATTGATCAGAGAATAGTATTATAACAATAATTTACCAGTAGGTAGTGTAATCATTGTCCTGTCCCGCAATACAAACATCTTCATTCATTCAAAATGGTTCTAACCATCAGGTTTAGGGAAAATGTATGTATGTATTTATGTAAGTACGAATTTAGGAAATAACTCAATAATAGATTGTTTATGAATAGAATGGATAAAATTACTTACAAATACAATGTTTTAGATACAGACATTTTCAAATAATCATACGTTTCAAAACTATCTGCTGTGTTTAAGCGCATCTGATGTACTAAATGAATTTCGGTACATGTGCGCCTTTTGCGAACTACATGAATTTGGGTACATATGCTCATCTGGTGTACCACATGAATATGGGTACATATGCTTCTTTGGTGTACTAAATTAATTTGCGTACATATGCGCATCTGTACTATATGAAATTGAGTGCATATGCGCATCTGGTTAACTGCATGTACATATGTTACAGCTACATGTGGTTTAGAACATTTAACCATAAAGTTTAAATATGATATATCAAGGAGAAGGAATACAAGGTACTGATGCATATGTGTACATTATAAAAACAGGAACAATATTCAAAACTGGACGTTTTAAGAAACAGACGTGGTACCATAAAAGAGTTCACTTCCCTTACCGACTGGTCAAACTCGTCTATAGATTGATCACTTTAAAAAATGGATTTCCCGATCGAAGGTAATAACATTTACCATCATTGTAAAATCAAAGTTTCATTAATGTACAAGTCCTTGTTAATATACGTCGTCACAAATACTTACAAGTGATATATCTGCACACATTATTATCCATGTGTAAATAGTCACAGTCTCAAATTAGTACTAGTGATGAAAATTAAAGTACAACTCTACATCAAAATGCCGTTTCCTAAAAAACAAAATCATCGATATATTGAAAGATTTAACACGTCTGAATTTTTACTTTCTGCGAATTTGAATTGTCTTTTGTCATAAAATTTCATTAGTACCGGATTTTGAGGATGATAGTTTTTTAAATGGACAAAATGCTGGCCTGGATCGTCTGTCGTATGCCCACACTCCTCGCAGACGTAAAGTTTGTGTCTTCTCTCTTTGTATGCAAAACTGTACTGTAAACCATGTACTTTACGTCCGTGCGATTCCAAAGAACACCTCTGAGTGAAAGCCTTTCCGCATTTATCACATTTGTATGGACGTACACCTATAATAAAAGTGTAGTTTCAAAATTATAAAGCTTGACGAAATTCCTTTACAATTACAAAGTGTTAAAATAATCAGAAAAGTGGTAAAGTATAAATAAGAGGATCAAGACATATATATCTATAATCAACTATGATATAAAGGTGTAACTATAATACCTAGTAAAACTGTATGGTGGGAAATATTGTGACAATCTGGTTTAGTTGTTGAAATAAAAGCATTTAAATTGATCGCTTTAACACATTACAGATGCATTTATGTTCAATGTTACAACGTTTTCCCGGGCTGTACATAGCATTCAACCTTATATATATATATATATATATATATATATATATATATATATATATATATATATATATATATATATATATATATACATGTATATTAAGTTATATTCATTTATACGCATATCTGTGGGAATTTACAAGTCTTATCAATAACACGTTGTTTAATGACTTGAAATCAACAACTTTTACAATTTACAATTGTAGAATTCAGTTGTTATATTCTTATTTTAATGTTTTATTTATCGGAAGTTATGTGACTTGTATGAACGACATTCTTTATCTCTTTTATGAAGTTTACTCCTGCGTATTTAGTAAACCTTTCCAATTTTTAAAATTTGCAACATCATCGCTGTTTTTTTTTTTTATTATCTAAGAAGTGTAAGTTGTATATCTACAACGAAGGGTATCACCTTCAAATTTCTATTTATAAGATATGCATTAAAACGAGAAATTGCTGTGTAATTCTAAGGTCGTTTACTTATGTATGTCAGTGTGATGCTATGGACATGGAAACTTGCCGGTCTATCATACCATAACAAAAGTATGAGTTCAAAAATATATTTACAACATAAATAATTCAGGTTCGATTATAATTCTAGATTTCAAGAGATAACACTTTGTGAGCTGTTGTACCAAAGTGATTTAGCATCAGTCCCACACTTCCGCATTACTTACTTTTAACATGTAGTTTCATTCCATGTATATTTGTGTCGGGAGAAGTTGTCTACAGCTAACGGCAATGCTGACTCTACAGATAACGGTAACGCTGACTCTACAGATAACGGCAACGCTGACTCTACAGATAACGGTAACGCTGACTTTAGTGTACAGATAACGGTAACGCTGAGTCTACAGATAACGGTAATGCTGACTTTACAGATAACGGCAACGCTGACTCTACAGATAACGGTAACGCTGACTTTTAATCTACAAATAACGGTAACGCTGACTACAGATAACGGTAACACTGAGTCTAGAGATAACGGTAACGCTGACTCTACAGATAACGGTAACGCTGACTCTACAGATAACGGCAACGCTGACTCTACAGATAACGGTAACGCTGACTCTACAGATAACGGTAACGCTGACTTTTAATCTACAGATAACGGTAACGCTGACTACAGATAACGGTAACGCTGAGTCTACAGATAACGGTAACGCTGAGTCTACAGATAACAGTAACGCTGAGTCTACAGATAACAGTAACGCTGACTGTACAGCTAACGGTAACGCTGACTCTACAGATAACAGTAACGCTGACTCTAAAGATAACGATAACACTGAGTCTATAGATAACGGTAACGCTGACTCTACAGATAACGGTAACGCTTACTCTACAGATAACGGTAACGCTGACTCTACAGATAACGGCAACGCTGAGTCTACAGACAACGGCAACGCTGAGTCTACAGATAACGGTAACGCTGACTCTACAGATAACGGTAACGCTGACTCTACAGATAACGGCAACGCTGACTCTACAGATAACGGCAACGCTGACTCTACAGATAACGGTAACGCTGAGTCTACAGATAACGGTAACGCTGACTCTACAGATAACAGTAACGCTGACTCTACAGATAACGGTAACACTGACTCTACAGATAACGGTAACGCTGAGTCTATAGATAACGGCAACGCTGAGACTACAGATAACGGTAACACTGACTCTACAGATAACGGTAATGCTGACTCTACAGATAACGGTACCGCTGAGTCTACAGATAACGGTAACACTGACTCTACATATAACGGTAACGCTGAGTCTGCAGATAACGGTAACGCTGACTCTACAGATAATGTTAGCTCTGACTTTTAGTCTTCAGATAACGGTTACGCTGAGTCTATAGATAACGGTACCGCTGAGTCTACAGATAACGGTAACGCTTACTCTACAGATAACGGTAACGCTGACTTTACAGATAACGGTAACGCTGAGTCTACAGATAACGGTAACGCTTACTCTACAGATAACGGTAACGCTGACTCTACAGACAACGGCAACGCTGACTCTACAGATAACGGTAACGCTTACTCTACAGATAACGGTAACGCTGACTCTACGGATAACGGCAACGCTTACTCTACAGATAACGGTAACGCTGACTCTACGGATAACGGCAACGCTGAGTCTACAGATAACGGTAACACTGACTCTATAGATAACGGTAACGCTGACTCTACAGACAACGGTAACGCTGACTCTACAGATAACGGTAACGCTGAGTCTACAGATAACAGTAACGCTGACTCTACAGATAATGTTAGCTCTGACTTTTAGTCTTCAGATAACGGTTACGCTGAGTCTATAGATAACGGTACCGCTGAGTCTACAGATAACGGTAACGCTTACTCTACAGATAACGGTAACGCTGACTCTACAGACAACGGCAACGCTGACTCTACAGATAACGGTAACGCTTAGTCTACAGATACCGGTAACGCTGACTCTATAGATAATGGTAACGCTGACTCTATATCAAAAGAGAAACTTATTCCAGCCTTCAAAATTTTTTGTTCATGTATTTAGCTCTTTTGAAAGTATTTTGTACTATGTATTGCCATTTCTGTTTTGTATCTATAAAAGTAAACACGTATGTTATTATATTTCATATGAGAATGTAAGTCATTAATGTAATTTGGATGTTCCCACGGTAAACCTCCTCTATGTTTATACTTCTTGTCACATTTTGACGTAAATGGATTAACGGTTCATACAATAAGCAACCACTCACTGCCAATCATCAATGAATAAATTAAACCAAACATACCTGTGTGTGTTCGTGTGTGCCGCTTCAGATCAAATGTGTCATTAAAACCTTTACCACAGAAAGTGCAGAGATACCGTTTAATCTCACTGTGACACTTTAGATGCCGATTCAGGAGGCGTTGTAGATGAAATGCTTTGTTACATACTCGACACACAAAATTTCCCCCATCTAAAAGTACATAAATTCATTGTTTAGAATTGCTTTTTTTCTCGATATCTTACTAAGCATAACAATAATATTCTACCATTATTTCTGTGCAACAGATGCACATTTCCATTAATGGTGTCTGTTATGATACTCGACACGATAGTACGAAAACACAATGATGCACTACTCCCACCACATCACAACGTATCGTAATGGACCCTTGAGGAACAGGAATGAGGTGTTAAGTAGCAGAAATAACCCACAGGTAGCCACGCCATAAATACCCAACAATACAAAAATGACACAAATGTAACTGAAAAGTGTATACATGAAATAAATGTTGGCTGTTGTAGCAAGAAAGAGAAAACTAAAGACATCTGACAAAGCTGTATGACAAAAGACATGCACACAAAAATGATAATAGTAAATATACACGTAATAACGACATTAGAATAATATTCGTTTGTGCTGCGATTACGATAGTGAATGAATGTCCCCCACTGTATGTAGTTTGGAGTGACACGGTAAGAAAGCACCACTTATATTACCATTCTACAGTTCTTGCTATATCAAAACTTTATGGCATACCTTCAGGGATGTCTGCAATACAGTCAGGTTTGAGCTGTGAAATGAGTGGATTCTTGATACCGTAACCACCATTAATAAGTTCAAGTTCTTGATGACAAGGCTTGTAAAATAATAAGAAAAAGAACAAAACAATGATTAAACTGACATAATACACAGAGATAAAGATAAGATAATTTGAGTTTGATAGTGGTTTATTACCATATTTAGGCTTTGAATCCATATACATAAAATATATAACACTTTTACTATATATGATAGTACGGAAAATAATCAAATACGCAGTTTAAATCCTTTCTTTGTCAAATAAATCGGGATGGGAAATATTGCAGGACAAACGATTTTCACTAATAATAACGATTATTACTACCTTTTCTGCAGGTGGATATATTGCTTTCTCTGTTAAATTGGCCCTAATGCTTTCTGGACCATGAATTAAGGCTTTATGTCTAAGATTTACGCCCATATAGTCGTGCACTGATCCTTCTGGAACACTCGGCATTGATCCCGTAACTCCTGCCATCGGAGACAGAGGTGAAACAGGAGAACATAACTCTGGATACCGAAATGAAAAAGGTGGGACTGGAGACACAGTTTCTGGGAATAACGGACTACAGGCAAGTGATGACGGGGATCGTATCATTAGATTGTACACTTTATGTTCAAAGGACAAAGGCAGGAATAGAGATGACCGATCTGATGGTAATTTGCTGTGCACTTTGAATTCTTCTCCTTTCTTCTTTTCTTTATTAAATGTATCCATGTCTTCACTAAGGTGAATTTGTTCTGTATTACATAAAGATAAACTAATAAATACTAAAATATTTTATTGTCAAATTATGTGTAAGCCTTTACAATTCTAATATAATATTAAACCACTCTTACAATTTCAACTACATGACGTCATCCGGTGTTTAGTTATCGAAAATAAGAAGCTGTAGGAAACAAGTCATTTTTCGAAAGGTACATGTACATTGGAAGCTTCCCTGAGCAAACTGGAACTGAATCATAGGTTGACAAAACAGTTGAGGCGCTAAGGGAGTTCTAACTTAAGAGTTCTTCTTGTTGCTTTTGCATATATTTACGTATCTATACTAAGGAACTGTGTTTGTTTAAATGACATTTTAAACTCTTAGATTTTAAAATGATATTTCTTTCATAATTATCTAGATACAGCACATTAAGTATGAACGTTATATTTGATTACAAATTACTTCTTTGTACAACGTCCATCATGCGGAAAAAACGTTACAATTTAAAATTGCGGGACACTCGCACAAATGTAAACTTCTGACAAAACGCATAATGTAAGATCTGAAATTTACCTATTCTCAATAAAAAAGATAAAATCGCTATAAATCAATGTGAATTCAGCTGTAAAGAGGATTCCGTAAAGTTTCTTTTTACTTTCGTTTTAGCATATAATATTACTAGAAGATGAAGTACGCGATGAGATTTATCTACTCGGGTGTTGGGTGTCCCGCTATATAAGCATCGTGTCATTTATTTAACATTAATGGCTAATAAATGAAATTTGATATTTGGAGTAACATAAATTTTAGATACCCGAGACGTTTAAGGGGGTAAAATATTCGAAATTACTATACATTATGGCGTAGGTGAAACGCATACTGTTATTTTCTGAAGTGGATCACGTTACAATTGAATACTTCCACTAGCTATGGCAATTTGAGAAAGTGGACTCTCTTTTAAATTGTATTCAAATTAGTTTTGTAACAGTATTCGAAATTTTGTTAAAATCGTCGAGAATTGTATTACGCTGCAAATTGTGCAAGTCATTGCAATAACGATGAAAACAAATGGCAAACAATTGTTATACGTTTTCTAGACAGTTCTATATAAACACGAGAAGCACAAAATACATTTTCATCATTTAGTAGAATAATCTTTCAAATTAAAACAAATATGTAAAACGAAATGTTTCATAAAATGTTACGCCTCATTCAAAATGATCAAATGTCAAATTCCAAAGACCATGCTTATATTTTCAATGAATATGTGCTATTAAAGAAACAGAAGACATCTGACAAAGCTGTATGACACAAATAACCAAAGACATGCTCACAAAACATGATAATAACAGAATATATACGGAAAACGACATTACAAAAATATTCGATTGTGTTGCGGTTACGATACCGACTTAGGACGGTCAATTGAATAAACAAACGTTACGCAATTGGTGTGGTTAACCGGTTTACAGGCGCCCATCTTCCCAATCACCGCTACTAAGAAACATTTGACAAGTTTGAGCAGCATTAGATTATAAGAAATCATGAAAGTGGAAGATTGTGGTGGTACATTGATTTGAATACGATGTATGTGATAAAAGTGTGATTCAAAGCTTGCATTTAAACTCTTTATACTTTCTTATAATGTTCATGTTTTATATACACTGACTTAAAATGATTTATAGCTAAAAAGCAGATATACCAGCATTAATTTAGTGCACCATTTGCTCATTTGCGCTGCGCATTTCGACAACCAACATGTCTCCTCAGGAATGCTCAAGACCGAAAATGTAGTCCAAGATATTTAAAGAGCAATTTATCTGCCAAATTGACCAAAAAGGAAGTCAAAAAGCAATCTAATTTACCTTTCAATTTGATTATTGTTATGTGTTCCACGTAACTATTTGTACCTTTATAGCAGAGGCATCTACCAGGTACATTTCACAGAAATTTGGTCCTATGCAACAGTCCCAACCGAAACAGTGAAGGAGTTTTTACGTGCCACGTCTACTGTGACATGGGAACTCGGTTTTTACTGTCTCATCCGAAAGACAGGACATCGACGAACCACAGGTAGAATTTGAACCTGGGACTCCTCGGCCACGAGCCAATACCTAACCTGGGACTCCTCGGCCACGAGCCAATACCTAATCGATTGAGCTTCTTCGGCTCAAAAGCCCATCTGATGAAAAAGCTGGGCATAATTTAATATGATGTTGATGTATAATTTCGTAATAATTTATATCTTTAACATTTGTATTATCAACCAAAGTACAATAATAAACGGATCTGTCTCTAGACAACGATTATATTTGTTGACAGCTGTTTTTATACCAATAAATCATAAATTACATCATCTAGTCCAAATAGAAAATAACATCGCTTTGGTAAAGATTTTATCATTAGTACATCTGTCATAAAAATGCATGGCAAGGTATGGGGTGGTGAAATTATAACATAATGAATGCAGTTAAATGACTTTTCCTTCTTAGTGTGTGACGGAATGGATCAAATGCTACATTTTATTAGGAGTCATGAACTATTTCAATATATCAAATCGATGATGAAAATTAGACAGAAGGCAAGATACCTTACCCAATGACAATGACAATATCCACCTCAGACAAAGCAAACAGGATATTATAATTTATTGCAGATAGTCGGCTTTATTATTTTACGTCAAAAAAATTTCAGGGAGCTGAAACTGAAGAGCTTTAACATTGTACGCAAAAATGATTAACGTAACCTCCAGCTTTTTAAGGCAGACGTCAAATTATATTATGACGTGATATGGGTACATTAATTAATTTGCTGTCCAATATTACACCTCCGCAGTTAAAGTAAAAGGTCTAAGGCATTAACAGATAATGTTTCTGCTTGCGATCGCGTGTCTGGTATATATTAATGTTTTCGATGTTAATTCAGGTGGGCCCGTAAACCGGTTAACCACACCATTTGTTTGGCTTTTGTCAAATTAAATGACCGTCCTAAGTCGGTATCGTAATTGCACTACAATCAAATATTTATGTAATGTGTTGTATGTGCTAGTATATTATTTATATTCATGTATTGTATAGCTCCATGGTGACTTCTGCCACATAAGTGAGCCAGTAACTCCTCTTTTTTCTTTCAGAGAATGAATATTCCTTTTTAGAATTGAAAAACATGATCAAATTCAATACTAGTAACGCAAACAAGAAATGATGCTTTCTTGTTGCAATGCATACACGCTATGGTGTTTGTCATATGGCTCAGTTATCATATGACTTGGTCAGAACTTTTCCTCTCTTTTACTTTCGAATCATTCCCTTTGATCATTAGTCAGGACTGCTGAAGATAAGTGACCTTAGATAGCTTTCAGTCAAGCAGAGCACAGTTGGCTCATATCTGTATATATAAATTTCTTAATAATATTCGTTTTTATTCCTTTATAGTTTCTGCACCCTATATGCAGGATTACTTCTGAAATTTTAAATGTGTTTTTCTTTAATTGTACTGCTATTGTGGCAAGTGAGACCAGTTGGGTAAACCGGCTACCACATTAATGTGGAATTCCTTAATAAGCAAGAAAGTGAAAAACGTCGAAAAACTTATTTCAGTTGATGAAGGTATTTATTTGGCTTAATTTACGAACATCGCAACTACAATAACCTCAACAAACACGCGCACAAGTATTGTGATGTTTACTGTTTTGATGTCATATAATCATGACGTACATTGTCCATATTAATTTGCCTACTTCGAGAACAATCAATTTCGTACGTGAAATAATACAAATCGTGACGAGTTTTAGCCGTTAAGATACAACATGTTGAATTAACGACTGTCATTTCAACTGACCGTCCCAGGTTGGTACAAAAATTGCAATACAATTGAAGCATTGCGATGTCTTTTTGGTGACTATTTGTTTTGTGATATAGAGTGTATTATATACATTTCCTTATATACTAATTTTGTTTTAAATTGGTTTTTTACTATCAAATGTATTTCTAACCAGCGATTCATTTCAAATAACGCTTGATGATAACTTCACTTTCTCGTGGTTTTTATCACCATAAAATAACTAAAAAGCTCTCAGTTTAAAGGGCGCTGTTGTATTCAAACGCATTTTATGCCTGTTCTCATTTCGGTCGTTCATTCCACCTCTACTTGTTACAAATATACATATCCTTAAGCTTCAGTTTTACCGATATCATCACTTATCGTCTGAGGTACGCATACTCGTCCCAGACACTGACCTCCTACACAGCGGTTCACCGTCATGTCCATTAAGAACCTTCTTATTACTTCTGCATAATAACTTGCTGTCTCGGTGTGGGACCTTTGACCACGGACCGTCATCATAACGGACGGTTTCACAATAATATCCAATACGGGGTAACAAACAATTATCTCAGCTGAATTATATTACCACGATTGCCTGAAGCCGTCAGGGTATTGTTGCCCTGACAATTTTCATTAACATTCCTATCAATACACTATAACGGAGAGTTTACGAAAATACCCACAGGTGTCACGGCCTAAAATATACCTACTGGAGCATAAAATCGGACATCTTAATTTAGGGAACTTTCACCAACTGTGTTTAGATGGGCATTTTGGGAAAGGGGGATTTAGATCAGGAAACAAAAATATGTTTTGTGATTTGAGACAAACGCAAGATACCAACATTTATGAAATGAAATGGGTCACAGTTCGTTGCATTTCATTGAATGGAAAGTAATGTCCTCATGAACAACCGTTAATATGGTTATATTGATTTACAATTTCTTACAGTGCATACATTGATTTGAAACAAGTAAACAAAGTATTGGCATGTAACTTAATATTAAATTTTTATTAAATGAATTGATTATTTGATTTATAGAGAAACAAATATAATACTAAAATGGTTTAAATTCACTTCAGATGGCACATGATGCGAGCTAGTGCTAAGTTAAAGTATATATAACATTTTGTGTATTTCTTTAACTTATCTATTGTCTCTTTATATCATACTCTTAACAATCAACAGCAGGATTAACTATATACAAGGTGTATACAATAATAAGCATTTAAACGTATCTGAATCCTTATTCATCAATTTATTAAAGAGGAAACTAATTACCACATACCTGATTCTACCATTTCTTCACTTGTTACTTTGATTTTTTCTTCTGTATCATCTTGGAAATCATCACAAGTTTCTGTTTCATTGGTTATTGTAATGTCAGCAATTGTTTTGTCATGACATTCATCTTTGATTGTTTTTACATCACATATCGGTTTTCTTGTGTAACCCCGCACTAGAAACGATTTCGGCATCTTTTCTTCCTTCTATTAATAAGGATATAACAGTGTCCATCTAATTCACTGTCCGGTTGTGGTTCACTTATTTATAATAACCCAAAGATAAAATATTTCAATGTTTATATTACAAAAGCTTTCAAAGGATGCTGACAAGAAAGTAAATGGGTGAAATCATCTTTTATAGTTTACCCATTGTGCCGTAACAAAAGTAAAAAAAAATTGGTGAACACCTCCCCGTTTGACAGACAGACCTTTTATTCGGTTTCACCATCTAACTGTATCCGCAAAACTATTTGTGCGAGGTTTCGGCTGAGTAACCCCGGTAACTGAGTATAATATCACCTGTAGCCCCTTTTCTTGATTACATCTACCTTTATGAAAGCTTTACATATACCTATACCTTTTAGTATCGTAAGGCATCATTCTAGTTTACAGCGCGCCGTGCTTACACCCTCGCGTGAGCTTTTTCAAAAGATCCGCTGGTTTAGATGAAACAATTCCGTTCAAATTTCCTTATACTTTTATCCTGGATACAAAAGAAATTGTGGGCAAGATCAGTCGCTGATACTATTCACATTTTTAAAATTTCATAAAACGTTTTTAAAATTCTAACTGTTTTAAAATCACAATGCATTCATATAAAGTAACAGTATAGATAACTGGCTGTTGTTCACATCTGACGAGAAATGTGTTATCTTCTTATCTTAGCAACGTTTTAGGTTATTTTTATTTCTTTAGGCTCGCATCATTTTTACGATATAATACCTCAATGCCGAAGTTAACGAAGGATTATAACGGAGGTCAGGGGTCATTTAGATAATCATCGTCTACGTCGTCCTGTATATTAGCTGACAGAAAGTACTTCTCAACACTCCGCTTACACAATACTTCCCTCTTCAGTACTATTCTCCAACACACAAGCCTCAAATATTTCTTAACGATAACCAGCGCAATATTTTTAAAAACTTTTTAAATTATCTTCATATTAATTAATGCAGATCTTTATGATCACAATAAGTATGAAAATAAACAAAGATAAAAATGTTCAGGACTTAGGCAATTAAAATTTCAGCATGTTTATGTAAAGATAAAAACATCCGCCAGCATCTCTACCAAATATAGACAAAGGGTGAGTCTGCAAAAGTTGTAATGGTGCATAATCCCGTTGATTAACTATTTAGGCAACGGAGAATGAAATGCAATCAAATTGACCCATCCCTTTCGCGGAATATTTAGTGAAATTCGCGACGTCACAATACATTTTCAATGTTTGTCCGAAGTATGACCGAGGTGTAAAGTATTGTGACGTCATCTGATTTAACAATTTTTCATGCATAAATGGAAGAGTCAATTATGAAACACTATTTGATGATGATTATCGTAAATACTTGTATAACGCACAAAAATTGAGAGACTCTTTGTTGATGTAAATGTCTCTCCTCTGCGTGACATTATTTGCCATTACTTTTTGTTTTTGTATATTTGTATTATATGTTGTATTTATAAACCTAAACTATCTATCTATATATTTTCCACCGTGACGTACTGGAATACTGATATCATATAGGAAGTATTGCCATGGATAAGTAAAAAGGTGATTAAATTTAAACTTAAAATGTAAAACTGACTTCAAGCATGGAACATCTGTCACTGAAGATGATCCATCGTCAATGTGTTCAAGAAATGATAATACTACATTTTCAAGTGAATGCTAAACATAATATGGCAATGACTGTGAAAAGAGTGACCATAAGGCTGAGTAGTTGAAAATATATATCAGCTCTGTATCGCAGGTATAAGTATCTCGTTATAGGCCATAACGAAACACGTTTTGTAAAGGAACACTCTAATTCCAGCAGCAAGTATACAGAAAAAGAGATCATCCAAATCTTAGAATTTTTTTTTAGATAATATGTTTTGTGATTTTTGGTAGGAAGGTTTTTCAGCAGATTGTTGGCATTCCGATGGGTACAAATTTCGCACCACTTCTAGTGGAGATTCTTTGTACTCATGCGAAGTAGAATTCATACAGTCTCTGCTCTCCAGAGGCAATCGGCAATTAGCATCTTGGTTCAACCTAACATACAGATACATCGATGACGTTTTGTCAAAAAACAACCCTATATTTAAAGATCACATCAACATTATATATGCAAAGGAACTCTAAAGACACAACTGAGAGCTCATTATCTCCTTCATACCTCGATATACTCCTAACAATTAGTGAAGATGTCTCGTTAGTTACCTCTCTTTATGACACACATTACGATTCCAATTTCATTATTACCAACTTCCCTTTCCAGAGTAGCATACCCTCCTCTCCCATATATAGCGTCTTTATTTACAATATATGCGCTATGTCAGGGCATTTCTAAATACGAAAATTTCGTCTTTAGAGTGAGGATACTTGCCACGAAACTACTCTAACAAACATATATTTAGAAACGTTTGAAATTGTCATTGAGGAAGTTTCATGGTCGATATATAAAGATCTGGTGCAGTTTCAGATCCCTCTTTCAAGAATGTTAACCGACATTTTGGGATCTGATCAGACCAACTAACAATCTTCAACGTTTTGGTTGTACTTGATTTGACATTAAATGTACACAAAAAGATACTTGTTTAAGTGCATTTAAGACACCGGAATTTTAGTTCAAGAGCATTTCATACCCTTAATGGGATAATTTGATTTTATGTCCTTGTTTCCTACATGTGCTCATGTGTATATATGTATTTACTTCCTGAACTGGAATAACTGTTGCAGGATTTTTCCGACGGGCATTACAGGGGATGCTTACGCTTCTATCACAATTCAAAACCTAACATGAACAATGAAAAATAAGATACATGTATCGCAGAATTTTACTCACGGCGTTTATTGAGGTCGTACATGCAGAAGTGTTATGCAAATTAGACTTATCTTGAAAATACAATAGATTCAATATCTATCAACTTTCTTGAACTATCTTTTACCGCATTAATATTGCCTTTTAAAAATGCTTTGAAAATACATTTCGATTTGAAGCCATACAGACATAGAGGAATAAATACTTTAGACATTCTAAGTTGAATGAGCAATATTTCAAACAGTACCAAACCATAAAAACATAAAAAAAAAATACGACCATATGAAAAACACACAAAGACACATGTTCTACTTGTTCGTATGTGTGTAAACTAGAACAATGAGACGTTTTACATCTTGACATTAAATGATAGTGTATTCATACGCTACTCCTGAGCAAGTATCTCAACCATACACTACAATGTTACATTAAAAGTAACTGGGTTTCGGCAAATCACAGATAAGCATCAATAAGGAGATTTATCAAATCTTAAATGTATATTGCTTGTCACGAAGGCTTGACACATGCTTTGGAGGGAAAGAGTGATCCACAGATTGCTTTCTCTATCATTGTATGATGTATCGCTATTTGATGAAGTTTTTACCTTCTATTATGATAAACACCATCTGCGAACACACAATTACTGAAAGTAACATCAAATTGTTATTAGAAAATTAATGTGTTGATTTACCCTCGGAGACGATTTTCTTGCAGCTGTTCAAATTAGAAAGGCAAAGTACTTGTGGAAAGGAATCAGTTTCTGTAATCCACCTGAGCTACTAATAAACCTTCTCAAACTAAAAGCCACTCGCATCCCGATTTCCTCTGATCGTAGTCCCGATCTCCTCTGATCGTAGACCATTACAATGATATCAACGTTTAATGTTGATAACTCCGCATTAAGGCATATTATAATACTGACTCGATGCCTGAATCGTTCATTAGTTTATACATGTATATGCCTAGCAAGATTTCAAACTTGTCGTCTCCAATTTACGGGAACTATATGCTCGGAATTTACGGGAACTAGATGCTTGGAATTTTATTTAGAGCGCGTTTGATTACAACAAAACTAAAACCCGATTTGTAAACCATGCCGTTTGCTATCACAAAACCGGAACGAGATTCGAGAAACCGTGAATCCTGCTCAGACATGGGATTTCTTGGTTTCAAGATGGCGGATAGCAACGAATCTATCGAGAATAGAGTAAACATACATATATATATATATGTATTATATATATATATATATATATATATATATATATATATATATATATATATATATATATATATATATATATATATAAAGCACAAATAGAATCAGTGAAACACCTGGGAGTACCATGGACCTTGGATCTCCGAAGAAATACCTGTAAAAAATAAAGACAAATTAGACATACATATAAAGCACAAAGACACTACAGCTAACACGGCACCCTAAATTTCACTTATATCCGTTTCCCGTCTGGGACTCGAACCCACGACCTATGGTACCGAATCACCTAGCTGCCATGCATCCGACCCTCTAACCGACTGAGCTACCTGAGCTCCACAAAAAATGGAGCTTTAATAGCCAATCATTAGCTAATCGCATGCATGACAACACGGCCGCGGAAAGTGAAGGAATTTACCCGATATAAACGCAGGCGGATCCTATGAATGAATACATCACTGAAAGAGAAATAAACATATAAAGCACAAATAGAATCAGTAAAACACCTGGGAGTACTATGGACCTTGGATCTCCGAAGAAATACCTGTAGAAAATAGAGACAAATATATCCTAGCGTAACCAGTTTCGATGCACATAAGCATTTGGAATTGAAATGCAAACGCAAATTTGGTCCATGGGTTACCCGAGTACAACACCTGCACCATCCTTTCTACTACAAAACACCAGATTCGTGTCCTCTCACCTGCTACAATTAAAAAGTAATGCCTTCACTTTGTAAACAATTCGTATCGGCCGCCATTTTGTAAAGATCACCTTTTGTTGCGCACTTCTGTTTTTCGTCGAAATCAACCCAATAACTTGATTTGATTTGATTTTTTAGATCTTTACGTCGCTTTCAGCAATATTTCAGCCATATCGCGACGGTCAGTTTTACTGGTGAAGGAAACCACCGACTTGCGGCGAGTAACTGACCAACCGCTCTCACATATCAGTGCTAGTCGAACACACACAGTCATTTTTACAAATGCCCCGGGCGAAATTCAAACCCACGCCGTAGAGGTGAAAGGCTACGGTGATCTGTACAGGTTGATGCGTTAAATAACACGACTTAGACCACTCGGTCACTGCGGCCCCTAATTTAATTACTGAGCCGGCGTGGCCCAGTGTATTGGCACTTGCCTACGGATTGGGAAGTACGTGGTTCGAACCCCACCCTGGTCATGCCGGGTAAAAACAGGCCCCGTGTCGGGAGTTGCACGTTTGCGCACAGTTAATTTGCACACAATTCGAATCATACGTCAAGGGATCTCGGAATCGACATGATTTTTAAAATAAATATATACCTGTGGCCACTTGATTATATCTTGTCGTAAATCATTCAGAACGAGCAGGAACTTATAACGGCACCTTAACACGGAATACTCGGACTCGGAGATGTCGAGTTTTTCTGCAATTTTTCGGATTGTCTCTTGACAAGCCATATAATAAAGTCCAACGAGGGCAATTTTCTCTGGTATTATGGCTTCCCTTCCTCCGCAGCGTGGATGTTTAAAGGCAAGTTTTTCCCCTAAACGAACCAACAAGTCTTCGAACAGTTCCCTACTAATCCGAAAAACAGGTCATTATACAACGGCACAGTTTTTTCGACATATTCTTCGATTCGTGGGGGGTTTTTTTATCTCTTCTTAAAGTGCGTATTTAGGTCAGACCCTTCGTCATCAAATAAAAATTCGACACACGGATAAAATTCTACTCTATTGGCAGCCATATTGGTAAAAATCCAGTTTTGGTTTGAGCGTTTGATTACAGGCAGTTGGTTTACGAAACCGGATTAAAAAACCGAATCCGGTTCTGCTGTAATCAAACACGGTCTTAAAGGACCCTGAGATATGTCTCTCCGCTAATTTACGGAACTCCTTTAATTTTAATTCCTATGTAATCGAATATGACCAGGATGTATCGCTCAGTTTGAGACCAAGACGTTCATACAAACATACTCATAAACAAAGTAGTTGCGAAGAGTTATAGAAATATGAATAGCTAACAGGTCTATCAAAGCTCCATTTTTGTGGAACTCGGGTAGCTCAGTCGGTTAGAGGGTCGGATGCATGACAGCTAGGTGATTCGGTACCATAGGTCGTGGCTTCGAGTCCCAGGCGGGGAACAAATATAAGTGAAATAAAGGGTGCCTTGTTAGCTGTAGTGTCTTTGTGCTTTATATGTTTGTCTAATTTGTCTTTATTTTCTACAGGTATTTCTTCGGAGATCCAAGGTCCATAGTACTCCCAGGTGTTTCACTGATTCTATTTGTGCTTTATATCTTTATTTATCTTTCAGTGATGGATCCGCCTGCGTTTACGTCGAGTAAATCCCTTCACTTTCCGCGGCCGTCTTGTCATGCATGCGATTAGCCAATGATTGGCTATTAAAGCTCCATTTTTGTGGAGCTCAGGTAGCTCAGTCGGTTAGACGGTCGGATGCATGACAGCTAGGTGATTCGGGACCATAGGTCGTATGTTCGAGTCCCAGACGGGGAACGAATGTAAGTGAAATATAGGGTGCCTTGTTAGCTATATGGTTTTTGTGCTTTTATATATATAAACTTGTTTCCAGTTTAGTTCAGTTTGAAAATGTAAATTTTGTTAAATGCTCATAAACAAATAAATAGATTAGTATAAATAAATTAGTATAATAGTATTTGCTAGTAAAACATGCTAAAACAATCGAACTTGCTGTTCCCTCCATCCATAAATGCATTGTATTGCCTTAAGGTTACAACAGGTTTTTCGTAGTGAACTTTCAAACATTTGTTCATCTTGACTTTTGTCTTGACTGATCTTCGCGTCTCCTTAACTTATATGTTGACGTTTAGCTTTAAACAACTGATTGTTTGGCAACGTTTTCCTTCTGAGAGATCAGGAAGTACATTTCTTAGAGCCAATGTCATCTTTAAATGAGATAACTAGTTTTTAATTTTCGCTAAAGCGAATTATCAAAGACAAGCAGAAGTACTGTGATACATACTAGATGCATGTACAAGCACATATAAATACTGTGATGTAAAACCTAAGCGGACCTGAGTTAGATCATCCATATCGCCACACATAGCTCTCGGCAAGTCATGGTCATATTACATAACGTGGGCCTCGGGTTACGGAAAATGTAGCCGATAAATCGAAAATTGTCTGTTCTCAAACTTTCTGTTAGGAGTAAACTCTGTAGCTGTGTCGATCGCCACTGCTGTTATCGTGATCTTATGAGTTTGTTGACGATTCACAAAACGCTCTTTCATTCCAAATTAAATATCATATAAAACAAAACAAAAGTGATAAAACACCTCATATAACAGAGAAATTTAGAAATTTTATATGATATACTGATATAAGCATGATTTCTTCTATGTTGTCTGTCACTCTGTTTTATGCTCCTCAAACCCTTTTCCCTTGTCTATAGAGCAATGATCTCCGTCAGCGGTGACTGCGTTTCCCCGTGTCTATAAAGCAATGATCGCCGTCAGCGGTGACTGCGTTTCCCCGTGTCTATAAAGCAATGATCTCCGTCAGCGGTGACTGCGTTTCCCCGTGTCTATAAAGCAATGATCGCCGTCAGCGGTGACTGCGTTTCCACGGATATATAAAAGTAAATTTTCACAATAACTACATTTGTATACGTGCATTTAATCCCATAATTGTCTAACTTCTATCAGGCATTGGATTCGTTTACTACATATAACAATTTATAAATATTATTGTTAAATCATACGGTTAAAATGTACCTCTAAAATAAATGATGTTGGAGTCTTAGGGTACGTAACATGATATTTTGCAAGGTTTTCATTTTCTGAAACAGGATAAGATATTATAGAATATTTAATCCCCTTGTCACAAATAGGATTGAAATGGAATTTGTATAATTAAAATACGTTTTGTACCGACAAACTTTCTATAAGTAAGCTAACGGGTGGAGGGAAACCGTGGGATATCGTCTATTGTTCACGTTGAAGAAGGGTTATTCAATTCTAAATCCCTGCACGAAACAGTATGGAGAAATAGCAATATCCGGATTCATAAAGTGACATATATGATTGTTTTCAAGTATTTCAAATGACGACACAAGGTGTAAACTCGAATTCTTGACATATTATAAGGATATAAAAAGACATTTTAACATCTGAAAAATACAAAGTGTTACCGTTATATGGATTTCAAGGAGATTAAACAGCCACTGGTGATGCTTATACCTACAAATGACGAAATATATTTACTATGAAATGTCTAGATTTTTTAATTTCTTTTAATTTGTATAAGACTTGATTTCATGTTTATTTTCGTTCATCATTACTCGCGGGTATGTTATTTACCGATGCCTTTATATGACACATAAAAGTAACGTAATTATGTCGTAATAGCGACATTTATTACAGGCTTTTTTCGACATATATCTGCTACATCTTGTTTCCAGAATGATTGCACTTAAAGTAAACATATTTAACAATTTCTCATCAGATATAAGAATCGCTAATATTTGGAATTCAGTACATACATTGAATACCTTTAATCAATTTCAGAACCGTCCCTGATCGTGTCATTAGCTAGTTTTGCTCGTTATGCCAGCAGTTGGGACCGTAGATATAGAGCCTATGATGCGGATTCTCATCATTTCATCTCAATACTATAGCCGATTATAGGTAGTTGCTAGGCAGTGATTGTATCCCAATAGTACTCCAACATTTTTTTCAGTAGGTTATGGATCCGAAGTTGCCAAAAATGAAAATTCTTGTGCATGATTATAATTTTTCTAGTTACTCACAACACCAGTACGTCTCACACAACTCCGCCCATAGCGGAGATTCTTGTTAACAGATCATAGATCCCTAGCCGCCCATAGCGGAGATTTTTGTTAACAGATCATAGATCCCTAGCCGCCCAAAGCCTAATATTCTTTTCCACAAGTCATGTTTTTTTTTTTTTTTTTTTTGGCTTTTGTATAGTCCTTTAGCCACAAGTCATATATCCAAAAGGTCATTGCTTCCAAACCACTTGTACAGAAGACTCTCATTAATAGGTCATTGCTACCAACCCATAGGCGGATCTAGAAATTTTTGAAAAAGAAAGGAGGGTGTTGCAGCCTCCCATGACTAATGGTTTGCACTTTTCGGTCCGGAAAGAGGGATTACAGTCCTATAAGTGGTCGAAAATTATCTTTTCCAAGTAAAATTTTCAGACCAAAGGAGAATTGCAACCCCTGCCACCCTCCTTTAAATCCGCCAATGTAACCGCCCATATAGAAAGTTTTCGTCGAGTAGTCATTGCTCGCCAGTCGCCCATGCAGTTTATTTCGTCAACGGACCATTGCTCGCCAGTCGCCCATGCTGTATTTTCTCGCCAAAAGGGCCATTGCTCGCCAGCCGCCCATGCTATATATTCTCGCCAAAAGGGTCATTGCTCGCCAGCCACCCATGCGGTATATTCTCGCCAAAAGGGTCATTGCTCGCCAGCCTCCCATGCTCTATATTCTCCCCAACGGGTCATTGCTCGCCAGCCGCCCATGCTGTATATTCTCGCCAACGGGCCATTGTTCGCCAGCCGCCCATGCAGTATATTCTCGCCAACAGGTCATTGCCCGCCAGCCTCCCATGCAGTATATTCTCGCCAACAGGTCACTGCTCGCCAGTCGTCCATACAGTATATTCTCGCCAACGGGTCTCTGCTCGCCAGTCGTCCATACAGTATATTCTCGCAAAAAGGGTCATTACTCGCCAGCCTCCCATGCTCTGTATTCTCCCCAACGGGTCATTGCTCGCCAACCGCCCATGCAGTATATATTCTCGTTAATGGGTCAAACATCCCAAACCACATTAAACGCATATTCTCGTCAACATGACACTAATTCCAAGTCGTCCTTAGCGCATATTCTATTCAACATGTCATATACACAACTCTGCAAATGGTATACGTATACAGGTCATAGATCCCTGGACACCAGAAATTAAAGTTCTCGTCAGTAGGTCATAGTTCTTAGAATGACCCCAATATTCCCACAGGGTATATTTCGTTAACATTACATAGATTCTAAACCGCACATAACGAATAGTCTGGTCTCGCCACAGATCCCATGTAAATCATGAGATTCTCCTCGACAGATCTTAGGTACATAACCATACGTTTGGAAGATTCTTGTCCAAGGGTTATGGATCTCAAACCGCCCATAGCGTAAATCACTATCCACCCCTAGGCTACCGTTTATTCTCGTCAGCAGACAAAAATTCCCAAACATCCCATTGCCTATATTCTCGGAGGTAGGTCATAGATCCAAAACAGTCTATAGTTGAAATTCTCGGCAACACTTCATAAGTTCAAAGCGCAAATAGCAAAAATACTCGTCAACAAGTCATTGATCCCAAATTAAATTAGCGAGGATATTCGTCAACTAGTCATTGGTCCCAAATCACAAATAGCCAAGATACTTGTCAACAAATCATTGATCCTAAACTACAAATAGAGAAGATAATCGTCAACAAATCATTGATCCCAAACTACAAACGTCAGCAGAATGTAGTTTCCAAACTGCTTATAATGCATATTCTAATAAATATGCTATAGATTCCAAGGCACTCAAAGCAAAGATTTTCGTCAGCGTGTTTTGTATTTCAAACAACCCGTAATTTATATTCAAAATAACAGGTAAGAGGTTCCACAGCGGAGGATATCTCCAACAGGGCATAGATCACAAACTGCCCATAATGTATATTCTCATCAACAGGTCATAGATCCCAAGCCACCCATAGCGTATGTTCTCATCACAAGGTCAGAAGTCGCAAACCGCTTGGCAAAGTTTCTCTGGATACCAATTCGATTAGCACGATTCTAGCCAGTCAGAGATAATTCTCGTAAGCAGGTCCAATTCTACAAAAATTACAAATTTCGAAATTTGCCTTTTCTACTTACCTACCTTTCACCGTTTTATAGCCATCTTAACTATACATGGATCATAAAAAGACTTTACAAAACGTTTTATAACAGTGGTATACGAGTATCGAATGTTATAATGCAGGAGTAATGATAACATACTGTCATTCAATGAACTCTGTATCTTATTCTTTATAGTAAGAGTGTCATCACGATTTGATATTTTATAATTTCATTCATATCAGAATATGACAACCACCTTATTTGATTACAAGATATAATACATGTAAAATGACCGCCAATAACCTTCTATATTTTTTATTTCATTTAAAGAGACATGAATAGAATTCTATAATACGGTCTTTGTTCTGTTTATTTATTTTTCATTTACTTCTTAAAATTTATATATTTAAAGAAAAGGTGTATTATGATGTATTATGATTCCATTATTCATGTGTAACAAATCTCAAACATCTTTTTCAAATTGATATGTCAATGTTAAATTCAAAAGCAAAACCTAAGTTGACTGTTACATAATTTTTATACAGTTCTGTGGTATTTTTATTCTCGTTGCTAGTTGTATTCGCTTACATTAATTGAGCTTAGAAGTTGTTGCTCATGATATATTTCACACTCACAATCACGTATGTCTTTTGGTCGACCGCATGTGTTGGGCATCCATGGTGTGTGTGGAAGCAATAGACTATCCACACTGGGAGTAAATCTGACAAGCTGAGACTATTGTTAACATTCTGTAATGACTACTCTAGGAATAGATCTGACAAGCTGAGACAATAGTTAACATTCTGTAATGACCACTCTAGGAATAGATCTGACAAGTTGAGACAATAGTTAATATTCTGTAATGACCACTCTAGGAATAGATCTGACAAGTTGAGACTATAGTTAACATTCTATAATGACTACTCTAGGAATAGATCTGACAAGCTGAGACAATAGTTAACATTCTGTAATGACTACTCTAGGAATAGATCTGACAAGCTGAGACAATAGTTAACATTTTGTAATGACTACTCTAGGAATAGATCTGACAAGTTGAGACAATAGTTAACATTCTGTAATGACTACTCTAGGAATAGATCTAACAAGTAGAGACAATAGTTAATATTCTGTAATGACTACTCTAGGAATAGATCTGACAAGTTGAGATAATAATCAGCATTCTGTAATGACTACTCTAGGAATAGACCTGACAAATTGAGACAATAGTTAACATTCTGTAATGACTACTCTAGGTACAGATCTGGCACGTTGAGACAATAATAAACATTCTGTAACGACTACTCTAGGAGTAGATCTGACAAGCTGAAACTATACTTAACATTCTGTAATGACTACTCTAGGAATAGATCTGACAAGCTGATACAATAGTATAACATTCTGTACTGACTACGCTAGGAATAGATCTGACAAGCTGAGACGATAATTAACATTCTGTAATGACTACTCTAGGAATAGATCTGACAAGTTGAGACAATAGTTAACATTCTGTAATGACTACTCTAGGAATAGATCTGACAAGCTGAGACTATAGTTAACATTCTGTGATGACTACTCTAGGAATAGATCTGAGAAGCTGAGACTATAGTTAACATTCTATAATGACTACTCTAGGAATACATCTGACAAGCTGAGACAATAGTTAACATTCTGTAATGACTACTCTAGGAATAGATCTGACAAGCTGAGACTATAGTTAACATTCTGTAATGACTACTCTAAGAGTAAATCTGACAAGTTGAGACTATAGTTAACTTTCTGTAATGACTACTCTAGGAATAGATCTGACAAGTTGAGGCAATAGTTAACATTCTGTAATGACTACTCTAGGAATAGATCTAACAAGTAGAGACAATAGTTAATATTCTGTAATGACTACTCTAGGAATAGATCTGACAAGTTGAGATAATAATCAGCATTCTGTAATGACTACTCTAGGAATAGATCTGACAAATTGAGACAATAGTTAACATTCTGTAATGACTACTCTAGGTACAGATCTGGCACGTTGAGACAATAATAAACATTCTGTAACGACTACTCTAGGAGTAGATCTGACAAGCTGAAACTATACTTAACATTCTGTAATGACTACTCTAGGAATAGATCTGACAAGCTGAGACAATAGTATAACATTCTGTACTGACTACGCTAGGAATAGATCTGACAAGCTGAGACGATAGTTAACATTCTGTAATGACTACTCTAGGAATAGATCTGACAAGTTGAGACAATAGTTAACATTCTGTAATGACTACTCTAGGAATAGATCTGACAAGCTGAGACTATAGTTAACATTTTGTGATGACTACTCTAGGAATAGATCTGAGAAGCTGAGACTATAGTTAACATTCTATAATGACTACTCTAGGAATAGATCTGACAAGCTGAGACAATAGTTAACATTCTGTAATGACTACTCTAGGAATAGATCTGACAAGCTGAGACTATAGTTAACATTCTGTAATGACTACTCTAAGAGTAAATCTGACAAGTTGAGACTATAGTTAACTTTCTGTAATGACTACTCTAGGAATAGATCTGACAAGTTGAGGCAATAGTTAACATTCTGTAATGACTACTCTAGGAATAGATCTGACAAACTGAGACTATAGTTAACTTTTTGTAATGACTACTCTAGGAATAGATCTGACAAATTGAGACAATAGTTAACATTCTGTAATGACTACTCTAGGTACAGATCTGGCATGTTGAGACAATAAAAAACATTCTGTAACGACTACTCTAGGAGTAGATCTGACAAGCTGAAACTATACTTAACATTCTATAATGACTACTCTAGGAATAGATCTGACAAGCTGAGACAATAGTTAACATTCTGTAATGACTACTCTAGGAATAGATCTGACAAGCTGAGACTATAGTTAACATTCTATAATGACTACTCTGGGAATAGATCTGACAAGCTGAGACAATAGTTAACATTCTGTAATGACTACTCTAGGAATAGATCTGACAAGCTGAAACTATAGTTAACATTCTGTAATGACTACTTTAAGAGTAAATCTGACAAGTTGAGACTATAGTTAACATTCTATAATGACTACTCTAGGAATAGATCTGACAAGCTGAGACGATAGTTAACATTCTGTAATGACTACTCTAGAAATAGATCTGATAAGCTGAGACTATAGTTAACATTCTGTAATGACTACTCTAGGAATAGATCTGACAAGTTGAGACAATAGTTAACATTCTGTAATGACTACTCTAGGAATAGATCTGACAAGCTGAGACTATAGTTAACATTCTGTAATGACTACTCTAGGAATAGATCTGACAAGTTGAGATAATAATCAGCATTCTGTAATGACTACTCTAGGAATAGATCTGACAAATTGAGACAATAGTTAACATTCTGTAATGACTACTCTAGGTACAGATCTGGCACGTTGAGACAATAATAAACATTCTGTAACGACTACTCTAGGAGTAGATCTGACAAGCTGAAACTATACTTAACATTCTGTAATGACTACTCTAGGAATAGATCTGACAAGCTGAGACAATAGTATAACATTCTGTACTGACTACGCTAGGAATAGATCTGACAAGCTGAGACGATAGTTAACATTCTGTAATGACTACTCTAGGAATAGATCTGACAAGTTGAGACAATAGTTAACATTCTGTAATGACTACTCTAGGAATAGATCTGACAAGCTGAGACTATAGTTAACATTCTGTGATGACTACTCTAGGAATAGATCTGAGAAGCTGAGACTATAGTTAACATTCTATAATGACTACTCTAGGAATACATCTGACAAGCTGAGACAATAGTTAACATTCTGTAATGACTACTCTAGGAATAGATCTGACAAGCTGAGACTATAGTTAACATTCTGTAATGACTACTCTAAGAGTAAATCTGACAAGTTGAGACTATAGTTAACTTTCTGTAATGACTACTCTAGGAATAGATCTGACAAGTTGAGGCAATAGTTAACATTCTGTAATGACTACTCTAGGAATAGATCTGACAAACTGAGACTATAGTTAACTTTTTCTAATGACTACTCTAGGAATAGATCTGACAAATTGAGACAATAGTTAACATTCTGTAATGACTACTCTAGGTACAGATCTGGCATGTTGAGACAATAAAAAACATTCTGTAACGACTACTCTAGGAGTAGATCTGACAAGCTGAAACTATACTTAACATTCTATAATGACTACTCTAGGAATAGATCTGACAAGCTGAGACAATAGTTAACATTCTGTAATGACTACTCTAGGAATAGATCTGACAAGCTGAGACTATAGTTAACATTCTATAATGACTACTCTAGGAATAGATCTGACAAGCTGAAACTATAGTTAACATTCTGTAATGACTATTTTAAGAGTAAATCTGACAAGTTGAGACTATAGTTAACATTCTATAATGACTACTCTAGGAATAGATCTGACAAGCTGAAACTATAGTTAACATTCTGTAATGACTATTTTAAGAGTAAATCTGACAAGTTGAGACTATAGTTAACATTCTATAATGACTACTCTAGGAATAGATCTGACAAGCTGAGACGATAGTTAACATTCTGTAATGACTACTCTAGAAATAGATCTGATAAGCTGAGACTATAGTTAACATTCTGTAATGACTACTCTAGGAATAGATCTGACAAGTTGAGACAATAGTTAACATTCTGTAATGACTACTCTAGGAATAGATCTGACAAGCTGAGACTATAGTTAACATTCTGTAATGACTACTCTAGGAATAGATCTGACAAGTTGAGACAATGAGCAATGTTCTGTAATGACTACTCTAGGAATAGATCTGACAAGCTGAGACTATAGTTAACATTCTGTAATGACTACTCTAGGAATAGATATGACAAATTAAGACAATAGTTAACATTCTGTAATGACTACTCTAGGAATAGATCTGACGAACTGAGACTATAGTTAACATTCTGTAATGACTACTCTAGGAATAGATCTGACAAGCTGAGACAATAGTTAACATTCTGTAATGACTACTCTAGGAATAGATCTGAAAAGCTGGTACAATAGTTAACATTCTGAAATGACTACTCTAGGAATAGATCTGACAAGCTGGGACAATAGTTAACATTCTGTAATGACTGCTTTAGGAATAGATCTGACAAGCTGAGACAATAGTTGACATTCTGTAATGACTACTCTAGGAATAGATCTGACAAGTTGAGATAATAATCAACATTCTGTAATGACTACTCTAGGAATAGATCTGACTACTCTAGGAATAGATCTGACAAGTTGAGACAAAAGATAACATTCTGTAATGACTACTCTAGGAATAGATCAGACAAGTTGAGACAATAGTTGAAATTCTGTAATGACTACTCTAGGAATAGATCTAACAAGTTGAGACAATGAGCAACGTTCTGTAATGACTACTCTATGAATAGATATGACAAGTTGAGACTATAGTTAACATTCTGTAATGACTACTCTAGGAATAGATCTGACAAGTTGAGACAATAATTAACATTCTGTAATGACTACTCTAGGAATAGATCTGACAAGTTGAGACAATAATTAACATTCAGTAATGACTACTCTAGGAATAGATCTGACAAATTGAGACTATAGTTAACATTCTGTAATGACTACTCTAGGTACAGATCTGGCATGTTGAGACAATAATAAACATTCTGTAACGACTACTCTAGGAATAGATCTGACAAACTGAAACTATACTTAACATTCTGTAATGACTACTCTAGGAATAGATCTGACAAGCTGAAACTATACTTAACATTCTTTAATAACACTTCTAGGAGTAGATCTGACAATCTGAGATAATAGTTGACATTCTGTAATGCCTACTCTAGTGCCATATCTCACAAACTGGGATTATGGTTAACAGATTGTAATGCCTACTCTAGTGCGATATCTGACAAGCTGGGACAGTAGTTAACATTCTGTAATGACTACTCTAAGAGTAAATCTGACAAACTGAGACTATAGTTAACATTCTGTGCTGACTACTCTAGGAGTAGATCTGACAAGCTGGGGCAATAGTTAACATTCTGTAATGACTACTCTAGAAGTAGATCTGACAAGCTGAGACTATAGTTAACATTCTGAAATGACTAGTCTAGGAGTAGATCTTACAAACTGGGATAGTAGTTAACATTCTGCATTGAGATACAAAACAGAAGACATCTGACAATGATGTATGGCAGAAATCACTAAGGACATGCACAGGAGTATGTCAGATCTACTCCACAGTATGTCAGATCCATGTGAATTCCAATCATTCGGCCACAAACATCACTGAAGAGACATAATTTGTCGAAATGCGCATATGGTGCACAAAATTGAACGGTATATATGTTCTATATTTATTATAACCACTAGACCGGTATCACTGCTGGTGGACTGATAGTTCCCGAGGGCATCATAAGTCTAGTTTTCAGTGCTTTTGTACTGAAGGTCTACTTGTCAGTGTTTTTGTGTTGACATGATATATATACTTAAATTGTTCAGTCATGAAATTATGTAAATCACTGCAAAACTAAGGAATATCTCCTTCATGCATAGCTCTGTCTTTGGATTGATTCTTTGTTCACTTTTCAGTCATTTTGATTTCAACACTGCTCTTCAAATATTTATATCTTATGTGAATTCCAATCATTTGGCCACGAGCATCACTAAAGAGACATAATTTGTCGAAATGCGCATATGGTGCACAAAATTGAACGGTATATATGTTCTATATCTATTATAAATAAGACGAGCTTATCGCTTCAAACATTTGACGAAAGTTTTGCTATAAATACATACGCATTCCAATAGTTTTATAATTGTATAACGCGCTTGATTATAGGTCCACATGCAGGTAACTGATGATAATGGAATTTCGGCAGTCACCATCACACGTTAACCAAAACCAGATCGGTTCACGTAAAGAAGACGGTGACATTCTATAGCCTCATCACTCAGAAGTACATCATGCCAACCTGTAGGCGAAGTACATCATGCCAACCTGTAGGCGAAGTACATCATGCCAACCTGTAGGCGAAGATCAAGATTTCTGGAGGACAGTGTTTTTATTTAGACCTAATCGATTGCTCAACTTCACGGCTTTATAGAAATTCTTTTGTACTTTATCTATACTATATTATAGGTGAGCGCTTTAATCAGTTTTCACATTTACTTTAAGAAATACCGATTTAACATTAAACTTCACTGATAGTTTTCTCATTACATCCATATGATATAATTATCTCGAAACATATCGTTTTAATGAACTTAGAAGAAAAATGAAAGTGTCAAATTTTCTACATCACACATATTCCTTTTAAAGAATGATGACGACATGAATAAAAATATATTCACAATTTATTCAAAATATATAAAATCAAGATTTTTCAAAGACCACAGGATTATGCAACCCAATTTTATGAACGTTAACGAAATGAGATACATTGTATTATGTAGGTATCCATGCCTTACTGTGGACTACGCCTATTTAACGTTACATGATATCAATATGATTCATAATAGTAAGATACCCTACAGTTGGAATATGTTTATTTTAACATGTTTAATGTTCTTTACGTTTCATGCTTATCATGAAAATGAACAGAAGGTAAGCGTTATGAATACGAAGCGGTGAGTGAAGTCGTGTAGATATATTATTTATGAAAGAGAAAACAGAAGACATCTGACCAAGCTGTATGACACAAATCACCAGGGACATGCACACAAAACATGAAAATAGTAAAATAAACACAGAAATCGTCATTATATAAATATTGGACTGTACTGCAGTTATGATACTGATTTAGGACGGTCAGTTAAAGTAACAAACGTTACTCAGTCGGTGTGGTTAACCGGTTTACGGTCCCACCTTCCCACTCACCGCCAGAGCAGCATGATCAAATGACACACATTTAAAAATTTACAAATAATCCTCCATGTATAGAACAAGGATCAACAGGTTCTCAAGACGAGAAGGTATGAAAATTTTTCCACACCAAACGTTTTAAGGAATAATATGCTAGTATCAAATATGTTAGGCAACATCAACATAAGTAAACCGTGCTTTGCACGTCTGCAAGCGAATTCAGATCCTTGATATGTAGGAGTCCCAACTAAAAGTCAGAGGGAACGAAGCTCAGGACCTCAGTGAAATCTTTAAATCTGTGTTCCCTGTGACATGCACAACTATGAACATGAAATAAAGGTAAAGTACAAATAAAATTATCCACAAATATGAACATTCCATGAGGGTAAGGGACAAGTCAAACCATCCACAAATATTTATATTCCATGACGCATAAAGAACAGGTCAAACCATCCACAAAGATGAGCCAATCGGAGTGCCTCGGTCATTTCCGTTACACACTTGGAAAGTAGTAGACATATATCACATGACTACAAAATGTCGGATACTGCTTGCGTTGCATGTGGTGAAATTAACTCTTCACCCTGTAAACGCTTCAAAAGCCAAACAAGAATATGACATATATTTATCCACATCAACTCAGTAGTAAATGAAATCAAACTGCATTTTGTAATTATTCACTGATAATGATTGGTTTATTTGATGTCTCATTACTTCATCTTCTTCCTCTACACTGCTCAACTTGGGCATTATCACTTCCCTTACCTTCGACTGTTCTTCTCAAGCGCGTGATTTATATTGGTTTTCTGTGGTAAAGAAAGAAGCTTTACCTATCCTTGATGTAGGACTCCTAAATTCTATCGACATATGTACAATTGTCATTGACATTCAGGTGTGGGGCTCCTGAATTCTAAAGACATGTGTACAATCGTCATTGACATTCAGGTGTGGGGCTCCTGAATCCTAAAGACATGTGTACAATCGTCATTGACATTCAGGTGTGGGGCTCCTGAATCCTAAAGACATGTGTACAATCGTCATTGACATTCAGGTGTGAAGCTCCTGAATTCTAACATGTGTACAATCGTCATTGACATTCAGGTGTGGGGCTCCTGAATTCTAAAGACATGTGTACAATCGTCATTGACATTCAGGTGTGAAGCTCCTGAATTCTAACATGTGTACAATCGTCATTGACATTCAGGTGTGGGGCTCCTGAATTCTAAAGACATGTGTAAAATCGTCATTGACATTCAGGTGTGGGGCTCCTGAATTCTAAAGACATATGTACAATCGTCATTGACATTCAGGTGTGGGGCTCCTGAATTCTAAAGACATATGTACAATCGTCATTGACATTCAGGTGTGGGGCTCCTGAATTCTAAAGACATGTGTACAATCGTCATTGACATTCAGGTGTGGGGCTCCTGAATTCAAAAGACATGTGTAAAATCGTCATTGACATTCAGGTGTGGGGCTCCTGAATTCTAAAGACATGTGTACAATCGTCATTGACATTCAGGTGTGGGGCTCCTGAATTCTAAAGACATATGTACAACGTCATTGACATTCAGGTGTGAAGCTCCTGAATTCTAACATGTGTACAATCGTCATTGACATTCAGGTGTGGGGCTCCTGAATTCTAAAGACATGTGTAAAATCGTCATTGACATTCAGGTGTGGGGCTCCTGAATCCAAACGACATGTGTACAATCGTCATTGACATTCAGGTGTGGGGCTCCTGAATTCTAAAGACATATGTACAATCGTCATTGACATTCAGGTGTGGGGCTCCTAAATTCTAAAGACATGTGTACAATCGTCATTGACATTCAGGTGTGGGGCTCCTGAATTCTAAAGACATGTGTACAATCGTCATTGACATTCAGGTGTGGGGCTCCTGAATTCTAAAGACATGTGTACAATCGTCATTGACATTCAGGTGTGGGGCTCCTGAATTCTAAAGACATGTGTAAAATCGTCATTGACATTCAGGTGTGGGGCTCCTGAATCCAAACGACATGTGTGCAATCGTCATTGACATTCAGGTATGGGGCTCCTGAATTCTAACAACATGTGTACAATCGTCATTGACATTCAGGTGTGGGGCTCCTGAATTCTAAAGACATGTGTACAATCGTCATCGACATTCAGGTGTGGGGCTCCTGAATCCAAAAGACATGTGTACAATCGTCATTGACATTCAGGTGTGGGGCTCCTGAATCCAAAAGACATGTGTACAATCGTCATTGACATTCAGGTGTGGGGCTTCTGAACTCTAGCATGTGTACAATCGTCATTGACATTCAGGTGTGGGGCTTCTGAATTCTAACGACATGTGTACAATCGTCATTGACATTCAGGTGTGGGGCTCCTGAATTCTAACATGTGTACAATCGTCATTGACATTCAGGTGTGGGGCTCCTGAAATCTAAAGACATGTGTACAATCGTCATTCACATTCAGCTGTGGGGCTC
This sequence comes from Pteria penguin, assembly GCA_035048485.1. NCBI lineage: Eukaryota > Metazoa > Mollusca > Bivalvia > Pterioida > Pteriidae > Pteria > Pteria penguin. The sequence continues at coordinate 8,030,574 of CM068585.1, read as the reverse complement.
CTGAATTCTAACGACATATGTACAATCCTCATTGACATTCATCTGTGGGGCTCCTGAATTCTAAAGACATGTGTATAATCGTCATTGACAATTAAGGTGTGGGGTTCCTGAATTCTAAAGACATTTGTACAATCGTCATTGACAATTAAGGTGTGGGGCTCCTGAATTCTAACATGTGTACAATCGTCATTGTCATTCAGTTGTGGGGCTCCTGAATTCTAAAGACATATGTACAATTGTCATTGTCATTCAGGTGTGGGGCTCCTGAATTCTAACAACATGTGTACAATCGTCATTGACATTCAGGTGTGGGGCTCCTGAATTCTAAAGACATGTGTACAATCGTCATCGACATTCAGGTGTGGGGCTCCTGAATCCAAAAGACATGTGTACAATCGTCATTGACATTCAGGTGTGGGGCTCCTGAATCCAAAAGACATGTGTACAATCGTCATTGACATTCAGGTGTGGGGCTTCTGAACTCTAGCATGTGTACAATCGTCATTGACATTCAGGTGTGGGGCTTCTGAATTCTAACGACATGTGTACAATCGTCATTGACATTCAGGTGTGGGGCTCCTGAATTCTAACATGTGTACAATCGTCATTGACATTCAGGTGTGGGGCTCCTGAAATCTAAAGACATGTGTACAATCGTCATTCACATTCAGCTGTGGGGCTCCTGAATTCTAACGACATATGTACAATCCTCATTGACATTCATCTGTGGGGCTCCTGAATTCTAAAGACATGTGTATAATCGTCATTGACAATTAAGGTGTGGGGTTCCTGAATTCTAAAGACATGTGTACAATCCTCATTGACATTCAGGTGTGGGGCTCCTAAATTCTAAAGACATGTGTACAATCGTCATTGACATTCAGGTGCGGGGCTCCTGAATTCTAAAGACATTTGTACAATCGTCATTGACAATTAAGGTGTGGGGCTCCTGAATTCTAACATGTGTACAATCGTCATTGTCATTCAGGTGTGGGGCTCCTGAATTCTAAAGACATATGTACAATTGTCATTGTCATTCAGGTGTGGGGCTCCTGAATTCTAAAGACATGTGTACAATCGTCATTGACATTCAGGTGTGGGGGTTCTGAATTCTAACATGTGTACAATCGTCATTGACATTCAGGTGTGGGGCTCCTGAATTCTAAAGAGATGTGTATAATAGTCATTGACATTCAGGTGTGGGGCTCCTGAATTCTAACATGTGTACAATCGTCATTGACATTCAGGTGTGGGGCTCCTGAATTCTAACATGTGTACAATCGTCATTGACATTCAGGTGTGGGGCTCCTGAATTCTAAAAACATGTGTACAATCGTCATTGACATTCAGAACATCTTTGACATGTTGTCAAAACTCATCGTTTAGAAACAAAATAAGAATGGTTCACACTAAACTACTTTAATGGTCAGTACGTGTAATGGGATATGAAACAGAAGGTTCTATGTTAATAGAAAATACATATAGGACTCTATAGTTTGCTTTCTTGATATAGACTGTGTGTATTAGTCATTTTGTCACGGGCTATATATAAATGATGAACATCCTTACTCATTGCTTATAAAAAACTAACAAATGTTCAAAGGTAGTGCCAACAGTTTCGATAATAAAGTTAATATAAAAACTTATTTCAGGTTAGACAACCTAGGGACAACATGACTTTCCACCTGGGATGGTGTCATGTATCACTTTATCTCCTTAGTGGGTATCAATCTATAATGAGAAATTATGATTTTAAGGTTAAGGATGACGATAAAATCCATGCATGTGGTATGTGGGCTTAAACCTCTTTCACTAGTTACTATATCTTTTCTATATTATGATGTCTATAAACGGCTTTCTCGAGACGTTATTAATCATATCGGTATGATTCAGTCAATATATCACGGTGTGTCACACACTACAGTGATTTAAAATAGTCTTACTCAAATATAAAGCACCTGCAGCAGCCATTAGAGTCCCTTGCAGGGTCGTAAGTTCGAATTCTGCTAGATGCATGTCTTGTGTTTTGCACTGATATATTCTATTCGATGTCTGAATCAAAGCCTGCCCGAAGCCAGTAACAAATAATTGGTAATTGTCATTGGACAGCTACAGATAGTGGGTTATTGTCATTGGACAGCTACAGATAGTGGGTTATTGTCATTAGTCAGTTCAGATAGTGGGTAATTGTCATTAGTCAGTTACAGATAGTGGGTAATTGTCATTAGTCAGTTACAGATAGTGGGTAATTGTCAAAAACGGAAAGTGGGCATTTGTCATTATTCAGTTACAGATAGTGGGTAATTGCCATTAGTCAGTTATAGATAGTAGGTAATTGTCATTAGTTAATTACAGACAGTGAGTAATTGTCATTAGTCAGTTACAGGCAGTAGGTAACTGTCATTACTCAGGCACAGACAGTGGGTAATTATCATTAGTCAGTTACAGGCAGTAGGTGACTGTCATTGCTCAGTCACAGACAGTGGATAATTGTCATTAGTCACTTATAGATGGTGGGTATTTGTCGTTATTCAATTACAGATAGTGGGTAATTGTCATTAGTCAGTCACAGATAGTTGAAAGTTGTCAGTTACAGATAGTGGGTAATTGTCTTAAGTCAGTAACAGATAGTGGGTAATTGTCATGAGTCAGTTATAGATAGTGGGTAATTGTCATTTGTCATTAGTCAGTTACAGGTAGTGGTTAATTGCCATTAGTTAGTTACAGATAGTAGGTAATTGTCATTAGTCAGTTACAGTCAGTTGGTAATTGTCATTATTCAGTTACAGATAGTTAGTAATTATCATTATTCAGTTACAAGCAGTGGGTAATTGTCATTTCTCAGTTACAAGCAGTGGGCAATTGTCATTAGTCAGTTACAGACAGTGGATAACTGTCATTACTCACTTACGGACAGTAGGTAATTTTCACTAGTCAGTTACAGATAGTGGGTATTGGTCATTAGTCAGTTACAGATAGTGGGTATTGGTCATTAGTCAGTTACAGATAGTGGGTATTGGTCATTAGTCAGTTACAGATAGTGGGCAATTGTCATTAATTAGTAAGATAATGCGGGTAATTGCCATTAGTTAGTTACAGATAGTAGGTAATTGTCATTAGTCAGTTACAGTCAGATGGTAATTGTCATTAATCAGTTACAGATAGTTGGTAATTGACATTATTCAGTTACTGGCAGTGGGTTATTGTCATTAGTCAGTTACAGGCAGTGGGTAATTGTCGTAAGTCAGACACAGACAGTGGGTAATTGTCATTAATCAGATAAAGATAGTGAGTAATTATCATTATGCAGTCACAGATAGTAGGTACTTGTCATTAGGCAGTTACAGATACTGAGTAATTGTCAGTAGTCAGTTACAGATAGCGGGTAATTATCATTAAGTAGTTACAGATAGTGGGTATTTACCATTAGTTAGTCACAGATAGTGGGTAATTATCATGAGGGAGGTACAGATAGTGGGTAATTGCCATTAGTAGATACACGTAGTTGTAATGTTGCTAAACGATAAGTAAACAATAAGCCAAAAACTTATACATGCATTCCCATGAGTGGCTCATGTCATTATTGGGGTTTTTTTTAAATATCCATATTAATGTTCTCAGTTATCCATTTTCAATTATTCATTTCATGAATATATGAATGTGTAGAGTAAATATTAGATTTAGATATATGCAAAGTATGTGAATGGCAGTGAATCTACAGCTGTTCCCGAATTTTCCTGAGATTATGATTAACTATATGTACTCGTATAAACATATTGATAACATTTATTCCATCGTTATATTATAAAACATGTTAAACATTAAACGAAATCAATGATGACCTTTACATTAATTGAAATTCAAAACGATAGACAGGGGTTAGTGCACAAAAACATCAATTTATTTCTTCCTATCCGTTTTCTGTGATCAAATAATGAAATGCCAAAATAATACATCCTTCAAAAGTTAAAAAGACAACGTAAATTGTTTGTCATAACCATGCATAATAAAAGCATGCCTGGCATTGTTCTCAAATAATGAAAAACCTAGCCTCATAGATATCAATCTTTCCGCTTAATTTTCATCTTTCTACAGCAATAATCAGTTTTGATTATATCACATGCATATACTTAAAACTTTCGTTCTTTTATCATTTTAAAGTCATTTTATTTCAATATACTGAAACGCTACATTTATTTGAAGATGTTTTTTACTTTCTATCGCTTTGCGAACATTGCAGAGATGTTTTTACTTTCTTTTGCTTTGCGAACATTACACAAATGTTCTACTTTCTGTCACTTTGCGAACATTGCAGAGATGTTTTACTTTCTGTCGCTTTGCGAACATTGCGTTTATTCTCAGTATATAAAATTGTTGTGTCTAGTTTCAGCCCCTTTCTCCCTTTCTCTCTCCTGGTCTGTGAACGTAGAAAGCAACCCAAGGTACCTACTGTATTCGGTTGTTATAATATACATACATGTACGTGCTGATTCTACCACTTTACATGGCCCGCTCCCTTGATAATTGACACAGACAGCTACTATAAAAGTGTGACATTAATTGACAATTACCGTACCATGGTAGTGTGGAGTTAACTGACACTGACCGCTAACATGATAGTGTGGAGTTATTTGACACTGACTGTTCTCATGATAATTGACACAGACCGTTACCATGACAGTGTGGCGTTAATTGACACTGACAGCTACCATGGTAGTGTGGTGTTATTTGACACTGACCTCTCCTATGATAAATGACACGGACTGCTACCATAAAAGTGTGGCATTAATTGGCACTAACCGCTACCATGGTAGTGTGGAGTTATTTGACTCTTGGCCGCTCCCATAATAATTGACACTGGCCAGAACCATGGTATCTAGGCGTTATTTGTCAATGGCCGCTACCATGATAGTGCGACGTTTAACAAGGTGTCGTCAATCTTTTTATACAAAAGTCGTTAGACTCTTTGTATATTTAATACTATATTATGTGAACATTGAGCAAAAGTAGCTTTAAACACATATAAGTATTCACATATCTAGAGGAAATTTCTTTCGCTCAAAGTATTTTCATTTTACTACTTATGGCTTACTTGATTTTCATTTACTTGCTCCCAAGTGCATGTGTCAAAGAACCTAAAATAACATAAGATCACATAGATTTCATTTAGAAACCAGATACACAATGACTAGGACGAATCGTTTGAAACTTGATAAGTTTACATTCACTTTGTTAATTATACCATTTAGCACCTTTCATATACGATACAAGAGCGTGTCAACAACTACAATATCATGTCAATGCGCATGTCATCTCATGCGATATCCGGTTTCCTCAAAGACCACGTGCAACTCTCTTTAACACGCCAGTACTACCATAATTTGCACATTTAATCCCTTGATATTGCAGTTTTCGTACGGTAGATAAGCTTTTTTATCAGTTCACGCAAAAACGTAACGGTAGATACTGAAGCTTATTTATTGACAAAAAGTCTCTCAGCTTGTCACATAACTTACTGGGTTTTTGTAAAATACTGCAAAGAAAAAAAAAACCCCACAATATTTATAATCTGTAAAACCTATACCGCACATAATATAAGACCTGCACTAAATGTGTAAAATTGCAAGAAAGGTAAACTACATTGACCAATTAACAATGAATCTACATATATAAAAAATTAAGTCTAAGTGAAATTCTACATTCTTCATTGGTTCATATCTTAACTTTGTAGTATACATGGACATGAAGCATACATTCCACTAGAAAATGCCGTTACCATTACATTCCACTAGAAGATGCCGTTACTATATATTCCACTAGAAGATGCCGTTACCATAACATTCCACTAGAAATGTCGTTACCATTACATTCCATTAGAAGATGCCGTTTCCATGTATTCCACTAGAAGATGCCGTTACCATATATTCCACTAGAAGATGCTGTTGCAATATATTCCACTAGAAGATGCCGTTACCATTAAATTCCACTAGAAGATGCCGTTACCATATATTCCACTAGAAGATGCCGTTACCATTATGTTCCACTAGAAGATGCCGTTACGATATATTCTACTAGAAGATGCCGTTACCATGTTATCCACTAGAAGATGCCGTTACCATTAAATTCCACTAGAAGATGCCGTTACCATTACATTCCACTAGAAGATGCCGTTACCATATATTCCACTGGAAGATGTCGTTACAATATACTCCACTAGAAGATGTCGTTGCCATATATTCCACTAGAAGATGCCGCTACCATATATTCCATTAGAAAATGCCCTTACGATTATATTCCACTAGAAGATGTCGTTACCATATATAGCACTAGAAGATGTCGTTACCATTATGTTCCACTAGAAGATACCGTTACCATATATTCCATTAAAAGATGCCGTTACAACTATATTCCACTAGAAGATGATGTTACCATATATTCCACTAGAAGATGCCGTTACCATATATTCCATTAGAAGGTACCTTTACCATTATATTCCTCCAGAAAATACCGTTACCATTATATTTCACTAGAATTGCCGTTACCATTACATTCCCCAAGATGCCGTTGCCATATATTTCACTAGAAGATGTCGTTACCATATATTCCATAAGAAGGTACCGTTACCATTATATTCCTCTAGAAAATACCGTTACCATTATATTCCACTAGAAGATGTCGTTACCATATATTCCACTAGAAGATGCTGTTACCATATATTCCACTAGAAGATGTCGTTACCATTATATTCCGCTAGAAGATGCCGTTACCATATATTCCACTAGAAGATGCCGTTACCATATATTCCATTAGAAGATGTCGTTACCATTATATTCCGCTAGAAGATGCCGTTACCATTATGTTCCACTAGAAGATGCCGTTACCATATATTCCACTAGAAGATGCCGTTACCATATATTCCACTAGAAGATGATGTTACCATGTATTCCATTAGAAGATGTCGTTACCATTATATTCCGCTAGAAGATGCCGTTACCATTATGTTCCACTAGAAGATGCCGTTACCATATATTCCACTAGAAGATGCCGTTACCATATATTCCACTAGAAGATGATGTTACCATGTATTCCATTAGAAGATGTCGTTACCATTATATTCCACTAGAAGATGCCGTTACCATATATTCCATTAGAAGATGCCGTTACCATATACTCCACTAGAAGATGCCGTTACCATTATGTTCCACTAGAAGATGCCGTTACCATATATTCCGCTAGAAGATGCCGTTACCATGTTATCCACTAGAAGATGCCGTTACCATTAAATTCCACTAGAAGATGCCGTTACCATTACATTCCACTAGAAGATGCCGTTACCATATATTCCATTAGAAAATGCCCTTACGATTATATTCCACTAGAAGATGTCGTTACCATATATAGCACTAGAAGATGTCGTTACCATTATGTTCCACTAGAAGATACCGTTACCATATATTCCATTAAAAGATGCCGTTACAACTATATTCCACTAGAAGATGCTGTTACCATATATTCCACTAGAAGATGCCGTTACCATATATTCCATAAGAAGGTACCTTTACCATTATATTCCTCCAGAAAATACCGTTACCATTATATTTCACTAGAATTGCCGTTACCATTACATTCCCCAAGATGCCGTTGCCATATATTTCACTAGAAGATGTCGTTACCATATATTCCATAAGAAGGTACCGTTACCATTATATTCCTCTAGAAAATACCGTTACCATTATATTCCACTAGAAAATGTCGTTACCATATATTCCACTAGAAGATGCTGTTACCATATATTCCACTAGAAGATGCCGTTACCATTATGTTCCACTAGAAGATACCGTTACCATATATTCCGCTAGAAGATGCCGTTATCATATATTCCACTAGAAGATACCGTTACCATATATTCCACTAGAAGATGTCGTTACCATTATATTCCGCTAGAAGATGCCGTTACCATATATTCCACTAGAAGATGCCGTTATCATTATATTCTGCTAGAAGATGCCGTTACCATATATTCCATTAGAAGATGTCGTTACCATTATATTCCGCTAGAAGATGCCGTTACCATTATGTTCCACTAGAAGATGCCGTTACCATATACTCCACTAGAAGATGCCGTTATCATTATATTCCGCTAGAAGATGCCGTTACCATATATTCCATTAGAAGATGCCGTTACCATTTATTCCACTGGAAGATGTCCTTTCCATATATTCCAGTACAAGATGTCCTTTCCATATATTTCACTAGACGATGCCGTTAACATATACTCTGTTCCTGCAAATTTCACATGGCTAGCTTGAATTTATCTATTCAGAGAATATAGGCTCTGGATTACAAATATACCTTGGAGCTCAGTAAATCTACCAAAGAATAAAACCCCTATATATATACATATATACTGGTCTCCTGGAAACTAACACACAAAGATGTGACGAACCGGGTAAACATAATATATCAGACTCCTGGAAACTACCAAAGATGTAACGTACCGGGTAAACATCTCTCATTGGCATATATACCTCTGCTTCCTTTCATTTGGTTGATTCTATACTGATTTATTGGGGAATGTTTTGACAAAACACTAGAATTTGTTGATTATTGTTCATCTCGTAAAATTATATAAAAAGAGGATGATTCTATCTTAAGCAGATTGCGTGGAGGTAATATTCGAGATATAATCATCTGAAACCATCCTCACTTCAACCATGACACATTAATATATCTAAAGCTCACATTCACACTACTTTCTTGATATACTGTAAAAAAGGCTTGTTCATTATTCTAAAACTAAGGAGTATATACCTCTGTCCTTAAATGGATGGATTCTTTGACTCTTACTCTTAGGTCAATCTTATAATCAGTTTGCACTTCAACTACGTGTATTTATACTTTAGCTTTCCAAACTTTATGTCTTAATCACCAATGAGGAGTCATAAGTTGTCGAAATGCGCATATGGTGCAAGAAAAACAAAAAACATCTTATGAACTATATGTTCACCATACACATTTATACCACTGCACCATACATATTGATATCACTTCACCATACACATTAATTTCATTTCACCATACATATAGATACCACTTCACCAGACACATCAATACTACTGCTCCATATACATCTCCCCTCATATTGATACCACATCACCATACACATCAATACTACTGCTCCATACACATCTCCCCTCATATTGATACCACATCACCATACACATCAATACTACTGCTCCATACACATCTCCCCTCATATTGATACCACATCACCATACACATCAATACTACTGCTCCATACACATCTCCCCTCATATTGATACCACATCACCATACACATCAATACTACTGCTCCATACACATCTCCCCTCATATTCATACCACA